>JAPUBX010000465.1:0-600384 GCA_028672205.1 Proteocephalus fallax
AAGCGAAAATGAATCGATTTTCACCAGGTTCCCTTAAAATTATCACCACTAGCTCCAACCGACCTCCAAGTCACTCTTGTACGCGATAGACAGATAACCTTGGCATGGAAATCTCCCACGAAGACGATGACTGGAACCGCATACTTCTTTGCAAGTACAAATATCAGCAAGTCAAAAGAATGCGAAGTCGCTTCGAATTTAACAGGTTGCGCGATCAGCGGCCTCAGCCCAAACACCCACTACGAGGTGTCGCTTTGGGCGTGTGATTCGAAGAAGAATACAACTTTGCGAACATGCAGTACTGCCGTTAAAAAACTAACAAAGACTCTTTCTACAGGTAGGCAATAAACCGGTTTGTTTTTCCTTTATCGGACTCTATTTAAAAAAAACCAATCAAATGTAGTTAAGGTGTTTCGAATTTTACAGAGGACTGCATGTCGAATATTGTATTGTTGGTCAGATAGAACATTTCAACTTGATTTTTGAGAAGGTTCTTTATTAACTGCACAGCTGACGTATCGTTAGAGACAAAACAAACCTTTAAAGCGAGTTCCAGTTGTGTTAAAGTTGTGGAATATTACTGCATTTCCGATGAGCGGTGGTATGTGTTAGGGCATTGAGATCATTTTTTTATGATTTATTGATGTGTGGGTGTTATCATTAGATAAAAACCACGAAAAATATTCACTTTGAAATTAATTTTCATTCCAATAGGCCCAGCTGACTTTCAGGCAATTGCTCAAAGCGATTCCGCGATACAATTGACGTGGAACACTCCTTACAGGCCTTGGCCTCTAAGATACCCATTTTACACAATTGGAAAAAACAGGCATGTAAACTGCAGAGGTTACCCAAGATACATATCTTTTTATGAATACTACACGCGGAAAAAAACCTGACTGCGATATCAATGACTTGACCGCATACACCGTATACGAGGTTTCGCTTGAGTTGTGTGACAAGCGTATACTCGATAACAGTACCATCTGTACTTCTCCCACAATAAGCACTACGAGGACACTGCCAGCAGGTATGCTATTACACGATTAAAACTTCGTTTGCGACATATTTCAGCCCTTTTTCTTGCTTTATTTGCGTTCAATTGCTGTCAAAGATTTATTACTGCAAACAAATCATATTGCGATCTCAACGTATTTATTCAGCCCAATTAGAATGCGTTTTATGGTACTCCCCTAGCTTGGGACCCGCGCAAGAACGCCATTTCAGTCAGAAGGTGCCAGTGATTGTTAAAAAGAAGATAGGAAAAAGCTTGTTTTGCTTATAATGTTAAGTTAAATGTCAAAAAAACCTCGGCCCGTTACAGAGTTGCTTGAATCCTTGACAGCGTACGCAATGCTCGTTCTTTTTGTCTCAATGTGTAGACTGCTTAAAATGTCTTCAGCTAGGTATCATCCAATGCACACAGCCATATTATTTGCTCTAAAACAATTAAATCTATGAAAAAGCGTCGTTCTGGAATCATTCCGGTCTTCGGCAGTCACCTGGCACGCACACCGATATGTTTAATTGAAGCAAACATGACCGAACAGCGAAAACCAATAGAGCTTACTGTCATTTCTGTTGTCATGCAACCAGGTCAAACCAATTTCCATGTAACTTTTGTAAGCCCTAATTAAATCAAACTTTCGTGGGTACCTTTCCAGAACTATTACTGGTGTGATCTACTTTTTTGCTACGACACATATATCTAAATTAGGCGAAGTCAAGGTCGATGTGGAAAACTGCACGATCAGTGGCTTGACCGCCTACATGACCAACTATATATACTTAAACGCGTGTGAAAAATCCGAAAACGATAACAACAGAAGCTGCTCAAAAGAGGTTTAAGTGAAGATAAAATGAAACAGCACTTTCTATCAATCCAGCTTCCTTACTTTTATTCATCTTATCTTTCCACAAGCTCCAATCATCACAGTCACTGCAGTGAGCACTAATAAAATAAAATTGACTTGGACGCTTCCAAAAACTATGACTGGCATTAGCAACTTCTATGCTTCGACAATCGGAAGCAATCCCGAAGAATGCGAGGTAAATGCTGATGCGAGAAACTGCACCATTAGTGGCTTGACCGCCTACGCGTTAAACGAGATACACCTACGGGCGTGTGACAAAGCCAAAGGCTATGAGCACAGAAGCTGTTCGTAAAGTGTATCGAAGAATGTGAAAACATATCAAGAGGGTAGGTAGTAATGCGGTATATTTATTTGCTAACATATCGGTTTTAAAATTGATAAAATGTTCACGGAATATTTAATAAATTCAGAGGACTGCATATCGAATGTTAATCTACTCACACGTTGGGCGAAGCGTCTACCAAAAGACACTAAACCTGCTTCGATTGTGCATGTACAATTATTCAGAAGTATACGGTTTAAAACCGATTGCCGCGGGGGCATGATTTGCAAATTTTCGGTCTTACTTGCCGCCATAATATCGCAGACAGAGATACATAAGTCGTAAAACAGAGTCGAGTAAACCCTAGAATGGCGTGGATGTAGTAGAAAGTCTCGAAAAGAATCGAAGTGTTAATTGGATTTTCTGAAATGTGTACTAGATGGCTGTCTTAGGATTTTGCGAGAATTGTCCTAATTGATGAAGAAAAACTTTTTAAATTGAATTGTCGAATTGAAATGCTCATGGTGCCGCACTTTTATCATGCATTTCCGAAAAACTTAAAATGCTACGCAAATAACGTTTTCATGCCGATATGTTCGTGTGTATTTCGCCTCGTTGCGATAAACAACAGCTATACTTTGACGTTTTGCAATTTGTAAAATTGTATTTTAAAAATTGTTTTATCATATTTAAAAAAATAAATGTATGTCGGTAAAATTATCGATTGTTTTGTCTAAAAGTTAATAAAACATGCGAGCTTACTATCATTTCCTCAATTATATCACTAGCCCCGACACACTTTCGAGTGACTCCTGTCAACGCTAAACCGATAAAACTCGCATGGACAGCATCCGCATCAACCTGCATCATCAGAAGCCACAAAGCCTACACAGACTTTGAGGTGTCTTTGGAGGCCTGTGACGAATTAGAGGGCCATTTTTACAGATTCTGCAGTTCAGCGGTTACGGTAGCAACGAAGACTCTTCCGGCAGGCAAGTTGTCATATGGTTTATTTGCATGTTCGTTTGAAAACGAATCAAATAGGGGGACTTTTTTTAGTTATTCAGAAGACTGGAGGTTCAATATAATAATTGTCTTACTTTGTTGTCCTGTGCTTCAGCTTATATATTTACCCGGAACAAACAATGACACGATGCGAAGGAGGACCTTAAGGAATATTGCCTGATGAGTAGTTTGCATCCGCGTTCTACTGCTGCTTGCGCTTCAGAATATGTCTGTTCAGCAACGTCGCTCAACCAAAGAAATCGAAGGTTACCCGATGAGACCGTTTTTTCGATTCCTAGATAGCGCGATTTTAATACAGCGGGCATAGATGCGTTTCCTGGTATTTCATCGATTCGGAAAAAAATGGGAATAAAATTAACATTTAGTGTGCTTTATTGTGATGAATTTTTTGTAGTTGTAGTGAACCGAAGTTTTTTCGCCGTGGTTGAAGTTGCGAAATGCAAGTGGTATTCTGTTAAACTTTTCATTAATAATGCTTCAGACAATATTGTAAGATACACCCACGTGAACTATTCTATAAATTGATTGGCTTAAGCTGAAAAACGTCTGGCAGCTCAGATTTCATGAATTATATCACTAGCCCCTACAAACGTCCAAGCCATTCCTGTCAACGATAAACAGATAGAACTGACATGGACAGCTCCAACGCCAATGACCGACGGTAGCAACTTCTTTTCCATCACAACCGGAAGGAATCCTCAAAAAGTAGAGGGCATTATTTCTGCAACCACTTTCAGCATCACCGACCTGACCGCCTACACGGACTACGAGGTGTCGTTGTCAGCCTGTGACAAACGGGATGCTGACCCGAACAGACTCTGCAGTACACCCGTTAAGATGAATCTTAAGACTCTTCCGCGAGGTAGGGACCTTGTAAATACGCTTTTAGAAACGTAGAAAATAGAGTCAATCTTTTCCGCGAAAAATACCCTAGTTATTAAATTTTTTTGACGCCAGCTAATGTTTTCCCATAAACGTTTCGTACGGAACTAATCGTACAGGAAGGTGTCCGAACATTTTTTAGTTTGTTATAATTAAGACGAATTGCGAAGAGTGTCTTTGAACTCGCAGTGTGATTTACCAAATTAACGTTGCCGCATCAATTATCGCTATTCAATCCAGCGGTTTAGATTCCAGGAGACAACGAATTATCCAAATATCGGAAAAAATAGGTCTTATTGTTCCGGGAGCTGTGCGTCGGATTTTAAATGAAGCGTTCGAGGCGTTTTAAAGGTAAATACTCGCTTTTTGAGCAAGGAAAGTAGAGTCTTTGTTGACAGGTGCTTTTCATGAAATCCGACTGAGCTATACATGTGTGGTAAAATTCGTTTCCGTGAAAGAAATAATCGATGCAGATGCAGTTAACCGTGCGCTCGAAATCTCAAGCAACATCGCATAGAGCCTTTACCGTGGTCGTACTTACAAAACCATGGCATTAGCTATTTATGTTCCGGACTAGATTTTTTTCGATGCTGATAGTCTACTGTTAAGATTACTGAATAAAAAACACGCTGTTTTGTAGCATCTACCGATTAACGTCCGTTGTATTCCAATGCGTCATAATTATATTTATTAAAGACAAGTTGGCCCTTGCAACGCTTTGCCTTTGCAATTATTCAAAGAAAGTCCAAAAGCTACCAAAACCCACCTCCTTACGTATATAGCGCGTCTTAATCCGTGGAAAATGGCTACCTGTTGCTGTTGTTGTGAAGCCTTTTGGGGACGACGAACGTTAAAGAAAAGGTTTTGCATTTTTTGACAACTATCTGGGTTTGTTTTCTTTTTTCAATAAAAACTCATTCGTTCTGAACCGATTCGCGAAAAAAGGCTCACCTCATACCGAATTATGTCTCCATTTTAAACTCCTTGCACCTACATTTTATCGATAGAAATAGCTGATGTTATGTCAACGAATACGACACTCATTTAATTAGAACACATTCAATTCAAGACCAAGTATCGTTTTTATTGGCCTAACACAATTGACATTCGCTGCACGGAATATCGGTTTCCTCGGCACCGACTGGCTTTATAATCATAACGGGGAAGTGATATTCGCGCCGCTATCTGAAAATCGTATTGGGTATCAGAAGCGAGTGTCTTAAACGTTTGTCAATATGTCGTGTTTTTCAATAGAGAACAATATCTCTAGATTGGAATAGTTATCCGACTATTGTAATTGTCATTTCGTCAAAAGGCAAAGCATGGAATGTTGAATATGTTATCGAACGGGCAGTTTCGACAGTATGGTCCAGTCAAGATTAATTGGTGGTCGTTCAATTTCATCAAAGTTTTGAAGTTTAGCGCTCGTCAAAAAAATTGGTCGGTGTAAATTTAACTTGTTTATTCGTGTCATCTTATTCTGCAACAGTCTTCTGGACCTCTGTAATGGGAAAATCGTGTAAATCCTGGCTGCCTCACCTAAAACTGTTTCACGCGCGTCATGCTTTTTCTAACGGACCAAGGGCGCTCGGCAGCCTTGAAGAGTTACTCAGATGTACTTGGCAGTGAAAGGACAGCCGCCGACTTTTCTGGATGTCACCTTGAAGGTTTGCTCATAACAACACCTGACATTCGTTTTTTGATACAAACAGCTCCAGGGAAACTCCAAGTCAATTCAATCAGTGATAAACAGATGACGTTGACATGGGAAGGTCCAACGCCGATGACTGGTGTCATGAACTTCTTTGCCATGACTAACGGAAGCAAGCCTCAAACATGTGAGGTGAAGTTGACTGCTAAAGCCTGCACCATCAGAGGCCTCTCCGCCGATACGAACTACGCGGTGTCGCTCCTATCGTGTGACAAAACAGAGATCGATCCAAGCCGAATCTGCAGTGAAGCAGTTACGACGACTACAAAGACAGGTTGTTTTATTTAGTGTTACACCGTTTTAAAACTAAATCAATGTATGTCACATATGGAAGTTCTTGAAAGGTCTGCCTAGTAGAATATATGATACTCCAACTTTGTGGCCCAGTGCAATGGCCTTTATTTAGCCAACAACAATTCAACACATGATTCCATGGATAGCTTTCGAGTAAAATTGTCTTATCGAACGATGTGTTCATAATTTGGAATCAGTCTGCAGTTTCTTCAGCTTCACAATAAATTTCTGCTGCGCCGTTGTAACAATTGTAGTCTGTGCTTCCGAAAAGCCATAATAACACGTTTTATAAATAGGCCCCAATCACATGTTTGAAATATATTTCGGTTTAAATGTTCATTAAGTTGTTCGTTTAAAGCGAAAAACAATCGTATGCATCTGATTAGAACTTTAAATACCACGAGGTGTCAATTATTTGACGGATATGTATCGGGTGAGAGGCCGGCTTACAGACAAGGGCATACAAGCAGTTGTCGGAACTACTAATTTAGTTTGTGTTATTTTATATTATTATTGACCGCACAAGTTTCAATAAATTAATCTAAGAAATATAATGAAAGCAATAACTTTAGTTGAAGCTGCTTCAACTTTCCCGGTGGTTCCTGTGGGCGTCGGCGTTTCTGTGGGCCTCCTCCTTCTGCTTCTGACCATTCTGCTCGTGACATTCCGCCGTCGCATCCCAGGACTAAGGGATTTATTCAACAAAAGCCAATAGAAGACAACGTCTGATAAATACAGCAAGTGAGAAGCATAACTTTCCATTCTTTCTTCGAATCCAAATTGCTTGATTTTAAGTTATCTCAACGTTTTCTCTTAATCATGCAAAAGTATCTAAAAAAGTTTTTTTGCATTTTTAGAATAATCAGTCAACTCTGGATTTTTAATTCTATGTTGCTTCCGCCTTCCTTGGACCTTCTTCTTACTTTTAATATTCAATCCTCTCTTTTATTAATCAATGACCGTAACAGACCATTGCAATTTTGCTTGCACAAACCTTTCGATTGAATAAAAAAACGCTTGGTTTTCCTCTCACATTGAAATATTTGAGGATTTTGAGAGCATGTGTTGTCCCAATGCCCAAACATAGAAATTGAATAAATTCCGTAGTTGCTGAAAGAATGTAATAACCCGAGTCCAACTAGAGCTAGTGAAGTTTAACAAAGTTAAATATCAGTGTAATATCTTAAAGAAGTCTTACCGGTTTAAAAAAAATCCTAATTCGTGCCAGTGAGTTTATTTGGCCATTGTCGAATTGGCGTTCGCATGCAGGGTAGTTTGTCAAGGGATTTCTGTTGAAGAGAGCTTTCGCAATATTAAGTAGTGAATTCCTTTAAAATCGATTCCGTAAAGATCCTTTCATCTGGGAAAATTTATAGCTGATCTCCGTGTCGCGTTGGTATGACTCACAGAAGCGAACCCGCTCTCCCCAGGAGGTTACGCGTTTAACACTCCCGGGATTTCTCTAACCTCATTTATTTAACGTCTTTTTAGAGCGTGACTGTAGCGGTCTAATCATAAGGATAATATCACTTAAGGCAATCATGCCGGGTACAGGCATGAACACAGTTTACTTTTATCCTAAGTATTTAGCACAACCGAGGTAAAAGCAGCCGTTTGCTCAAGTGAAGAACAATATGACAACACGCATTTCTGCAATCAACAGCCACACCAATGGCCTCATCAATGTGCCAGCTTCCCTTACACAATTTTTTTTTCGGCGTCGGATCATTAAAAGATGTTTTTGTTTCCAGTTTAACGATTAGTTGAATCAGTTGAATCTGAAACACAAACATCGCTTTCTCATGCGTGTACCAGACACCATAAACATTCTGCTCACATTGAATTCGATTTTAGTGCGTGGAGAGCTTGGCAGTAATTGGCTCAGGGTGCAAACATACGTGTGAATTAAATCTGTCTTTCATTTGCTTTTGTCTTGTTTTGCTATAACAGTCAGGGCTTTCTCCGCACGTATTATAATTTCATGAAATTTATCTAACGGCAAAATTCGCTGGTTATACTTTGGCTATAGTTCCTGCATAAAGTAATCTGGGTGAACAAAAAATCGTCACAAAAAGGAATTATCGAATTGCCATATGCTGCCGTTCTCGTGGGTATTGAACGTTTTTAGTCCAAGGGATTTATATTTGGATGAACTTTAAAAGTGGGAATTCAAAGGTCATCTAGTACACGAGCATCAATTCGTGTACAACTAGAGACGTGGCGTTGAATGATGATTTCTTGGATTGAGAGCAAAGGAAGGCAACTAGAACTGAGATTATTCGTTTGCCAATGTTCAATAACTGTCACTCGCAATAAAGACCAGGTTCTCTTTCTTCTATTTTTACGGGCGATTTCTTGGGCAATCGAGTATGCATATATAAATATGACAAATGAATATTCGGACGACTAAAACATAGCTCAATCCAGTTAAGACCTGTGAAAATTTAGTGAATCAATAAACCGTTGTACCATCTAACGTCCGCTTTCCTTCTTCATCGGAAAATAAAAATGTCTGGTGTACAGATTAGGCGTTTTAAATAGATGTGGCCTTGCTCTATCCATGGGAAAATCTATTTGCAACGCGAAAAAAACACGCTTCTTAACAACGGTTCACAATCACCGTTTTGCTTAACAAATCAATTGACGATACGGCGCCGCCAAGGTCGTATAAAGATGATACCGCGGAGTTTAGGCATACAGCCCCTTTTCGGGCTCAATAGGTCTTGAAACGACTGCGTCAACTGGGTTTCTGGCCCGTAAACGCATTGCTTGCGAGCTTTTCCATTACAAAGATCCAGGACACAAGAAACTCCCATCGCCCTGCCAAGTCATGTCCATGTGTATATAATCTATTTAGAATCTATAGCGAACCTGAAAGAAAGCATTTGAATACTCTTTCACCAATCAGCCTTACTACACTAGTAGTACCCTTCCTACTGGTTGCATTAAAGATAAATATACGATAGTCTTTGTTATAATTTATCACAATTTAAGCCTTTTCGATCCATGCGTAGGTAATACCGTTAAATGGCCACAAGATCGGCATATTATCACAATTCGGTCAATTCTTATTCATCGCGATTTATTTTCTCAAAATGATAAGTAAAAACTGACCAGTCTTTCACTTGTATATCCTCTCATCGTCTACCAGAGCAGACATATCTAAGTTCAATGATTCATTAATACCATTTATTTCTTTAATTATGCATGATTCTTTTATTTAACTGTGAGGTGATTGTAATTCTGAGTCCATTAGCTCTCTTCTTACACTTGGTCTACACACCATAGTCAATTTTTCTAGACGCGAAGAGAATCTTCTTGGCCACATATTTGTGTCCGATTCTTCTCTGAATGCATGTCGTGAACGTGCACATCTAGCCTAGTGTGACGACTACATCGTTGTTGGTCTATCGAAAATATATGGCAAAGTTAAAAAACAACTATCAACGTTGTCCCAAACATAAAAAAGTCCCATAAGTTCTCACTGCTTCCAAAAGCAGTGCAGAATTCGGGCCCCAAATTGACTTTAAAGTTTTCGCGGATTCCGACTTTGATTTGAAAATAGACAAGATAAATAACTATCTCCGATTTCTGTACGATACGAACTGCACACCTACGGAACTATCCCTAACTTACTATTAGTCGTAGCTCGACAAACAACAGGGTTAATAGGTGACGAGCATCATGCCCAGTTTGGGACCATCAGGCGGCTGCAACGACGCCTTAGGACGTCTGGCGTGGCGAGTGGTTTTGCACAACACGTTGATTGCAGGCAGTCATCGGGTAGGTCTGTTGGGGCATTTTGGAAATTGTACTCGCAGGAAACGTTAATTAGGCTTGGGATCAGGTGAATTTCTTCGGTTGCCATCGTAAGAAAACGAGCCATGATGCATTATTCATGCTGTGCTAGAGCGCACACTTGCGAAATGACTAATAAAAATATTCACACACAACAGATGTAAGATTGCTTAGATGTTTTCATAATGCTCCAAGTTGGTTTGCTGTGAAAACGTCTACAGCAAATAGTTCCAAAAAACCTTCAATTCAATACAATAAGCAAAAAACAGCGGACATTTACGTGTAAAAATCCAACTCCGATGACAGGTGTCAGCCACGAAAAACGGAAGAAAAAATGAGAGGGAAATGCGGATGCTACTACCCACACTATGAGCGGCTTCGCAACAAACACGGACTACACGGCGTCGCAAAAGGCGTGTGACAATGCAGAGGCAAATTCCACCTGCGGTTAAGACGCCTTCGAAGAGAGGTAATGTCGTGTAATGTCGCGTATTTATTTTTGGTAATTTTTATGTGTACGCTTAATTATTGAAAATTAAAATGTTTGAATAATGTGGCTGATATGCATCGCGGGTAGGCCGTGTCACAGACTAGGTCAGACAGATAGGGGCCCAAACTACAAATCCCTAGGCCAAATTGCGTGTTTGATATTATCGTCCTCTCCGTTTATTGGGTAATTGTTAGTACTTTGCTTGTTTGAGCGTTCCTAGTTGATTCTTAGAGAATCTAAATAGCTACTGAAAAGGTTTAGTTCAGCAGCCTTCATAAATCTGTTGATTTAGTACAATTGTACGCACTCCCGCTTTCCTGTTACCTACGTCTAACTCTCTATTGACCATTCTTTCTTTGATTAAACCTTGACCGAACGGTACATGTTTATCTTGCGAAGGGAGGTTTAAAATCTAGACTGTGTTTTGAATAAACGTTCATCGAATACGTGATAAGAGCGAGATCTCCGCAGGGATGGCTTTAATGACTGAACTCTCACAGTTGATAATCACTGTATAATCAATCTGTGCACGCATACAGCCTCTTTATGGGCTAAATAGGTCTTGTAATGGCTGCCTCATCTCGGTTTCTGGCACGCGAAATAGTTATTTGCGGGCTTTTATTGTAAAAGATCCAGGACACAATAAGCTACCATATTCTTTTTCGTACAGCCATGTCATGTCCCCGTGTCTATATTTCTCTATTCAATTTTGAACGTTCATTGCGTAAAGAACGATACAATAAGCCGTTTTTTTGGGAAAAAATGCGTACATTTTCTGTGATCGTTTCCATAACTTCATTGTTTTTAGCAGATGATTAATAGCAT
The DNA here is from genome assembly GCA_028672205.1 of Proteocephalus fallax. Taxonomy (NCBI): domain Eukaryota; kingdom Metazoa; phylum Platyhelminthes; class Cestoda; order Proteocephalidea; family Proteocephalidae; genus Proteocephalus; species Proteocephalus fallax. Next base: position 11,163 of record JAPUBX010000465.1, read on the forward strand.
TGGAGACGTTCAACCGTCGCAATAATATCATGAATAATTTTTGGCAAATTTTACCTACTGCAAACGAAGACTCTGTTTCATCTTACTAAGCGTTTATAGCCAGGGTGAAGCGGCAGGGTCGGTTTTGAGAGAGGATGATTCAGGAAAAGCGGACAGTCGGTGAAATATGCTCCTGTTCGGACGATAGTGGGGGCCGAAGAAACGTGTATCAGGCCTGAGAAAATGTGAAGAATGGTCCGAGTAGGCTGACGCTAACGTATTCAATTAACAAAGTATTCCGACATATTCTTACTACACTGTTTATAAACAGGCGTTCCGGACAAAAGCTGCAGCAATCTATTAGTTTGCTCTCAAATATTCAAGAAATTTTTTGCCAATTAGGGCGTTCGGGCAATATTTAGGGATCCTTAAATCTTCCTGCTTCTTTTGTCGTATTGGATTACTGAAAGGCTATAATATACATTTTGAAAAAAAATATGCCTCGATAATGTTTATAAAATTGACCTCGGTGTAATACATTATCAAGTAGTTGCTACATGCGCAAAATGAATCCAACCAGCATTTGCCACAACAGTATTGAAGGTTTCTAAAATGAGCACAAGCTGCGCTGCCGACGACATCTTAGTTGCTGAAGACAAGGCGATGGGCTCGTCGGCAAGACTATGCAGAGGTTCCGGTTTGAAGTTTGGCTATTCGATTTGTTTGTCTGAAACTTCCAATGACGCGTCATTATCAATAAGTGTCAGAAAAGAATGTCATTATCCGTGAGGAGAAGAAAACTTTTGTTATTTCAAATTCACTGAATCATATGTGGGCTATGCATCGCTTGAGAGGCCGGGACACAGACCTCGTGCCACAAGTAGAGGCCGGAAAGTTTAATTCCTGTCACAATTTGGTTTGCACGATTAACCTCATCGTCATTAATAAGACAATTTCTAATGTTATTATTTGAGCGTGTCTTGTTTACTCTCGGAAATATGCATACATTTTTTTGTGTTGATAAAAGTTTAATCTCTTCGCCCATTTTTAAGCATAAACGTTTAGAAAAAAACAATAATTGTAGCTGTAGAATGTTGAGTATATGGCCGGATAAAAAGGGGCTACAATCGGCCGGGAAAGGCAATAAGTCGGGGGATGGGGATGGTTCGGTCGTTGGGAAAGGACGGGGGTACAGGGCGACGCTTGTCATTATCTAGCCGGGGAACGGGGCATCGGCTTGTATTCTCTTTCACCAGGGAAATGGGCATCGGCTCATTTTTTTCTAGCCAGGGTACAGAGCATGGGCTCTAGTTCTCTAGCCGATGTATTCACAGGCGACGACTGAGCCTTGTTCAGTATTCTTTCTCGACGCTCGGAGATTTTCGCCGCAATCAACTCCTTTTCGAGTTTCTCAATATTCGCTTGCGAAGCAGTAACGGGTCGACATTCCTTTGTCTACGTCCTCGTTGACACGCCCCTTCTGGGCCGGAGATTCGGAATTTGCGCATCCATACCCTTTGTTTTTACCTCAAGCACGGCTCTAGCCCTATTAAAACAAAAATCCGTTTATCGATATTAAAAAACGACATTTACTAAAAGCGACTCGCATTTGTTTGAAAGATTATAAAATGCCTTTATTTATAATTAAATAAGGTGTTTTTCCTCTACACTACCACCCCCTCAGACAAAACCCTCCTTCCTTCGCCGATCAATCTTCGACGGAGCCTTCCCCGTGGGGGGTTTCCTGGTGTCCCGCGGCTTCGTCCTTGACAAAGTTCACAGATCCTGTAGGGCGAAAAACAAGCGTTAGAATAGTAAGGCAAAATAAAATTTTCTGTTTTGTTGTATGCTTATTTGTTTTGCTACTGGGGTTATTCTCTATCTATATGTTTGGGCCCCACCTCCAAGTTCACTCAACACCCCGCCCCCGTCTCTTTCGTCCCCAGAGGAGGATCCTTCCACGTTATCCAAAAAATCGCAGGGAATTGGTGGTCTTCTGTTTTTTCCGTCCCGGCAGCTCGTTGAAAACCGTGACATCGTTTCGATAGAGCGTTTGATGTACACCGTTGTCGATTCCACGACGACGGTTTCGGGCCGCGGTGTATCGATGGGTTTGAAAGTTCCTATCCACCGGTCTTCGAGTTTCGGTTCATAACCAGGACCACCTGGCCTCGGTGTAGGTCCCTTTTACGCCGACGGCTGCGACTAAGCTAACGGAGCTTTTGCGCTAGGATTCGAATATTCCGTACTCCGTCCGCTCGGGCATCCAGGACCGCTTTCAGACTACGCACTCAGTCCCCGAACGATTGCTCTTTGACTCGCTGGTTCCCTCGGTCAATTCCGAGCTTTATTTATAATTAAATAAGATAGTTTTCCTCTACAGTGGCATATCGTAATTCGTCTAATTTTTTATTGTGCTGAATTTTAGTTTAACCGGAGTTTCAGAAGCAGGAGTGAATGATAATTTTCTTTTATAGCATTCTAATATTATTGTCCAATTTTTAATCAATTTTTAAAAACTCGAATTTATATGGACACACTATTGTGTTGTCATGTATGATAATCGGAGTTGGATTTAACTCTCGTTCTTGTAACTTTGCTTATAAGAAACAGAAGCTTATGAGAGGTATCGGCTTATTGTTTGGAGTGATGGAATGTGTGAGGGATGTGTAATTTTTAATCAGAATTTACTCTTCAAAAACAATGACAACTATTACACATTTTATTTGCGTGAAAATCTCGTGTTTTATGGCAAATAGGCACCCATGACGCCAAGTGAAATGGAAACAAAGATGAGCTAACAGTGAAAATGAATCGAGCTTACTTTTATATCTTTAATTATGCGACTAGCCCCAGGAAACCTACATTTCCCTTCGGTCAGCGATAATAACATCGAGTTGTTTTTGGATCTTCTAATACAAGAGACAGGCATTCGAAACTACTTCGCCACGACGAATGGAAGTAATCCACAAAAATGCCAAAACCGACTACGACGTGTCGCTACTAACGTGTGACAAAGAAGAGGGTGATACGGATAGAAGGTGCAGTTCAGCGGTTTGAAAACCAACGAAGACTCTTCCGGCAGGTAAGTTTTTAAGCGATCCATTTATCTTTTGATACGCATATTTGAAATTCAATTCAATGTACGCAGATTATTTAATATTTTTAGAGGACAGTGAACTGACATCCAATCAATATATCATTGTAATGTATCTTTTTCAGCTGAAAATGGCCGTCCTAACACACAATTAATTATCATTGTCGAGGTTGCCGAAGTAAGGTGCCGGTGCTGCTCCGACACGTCAATTACTCTCATTAATGACTACAATTTTTCTTCCTGGGGTAAAGCACTTCTTCTTCCTGATGTAGGTTTTTTTCCGTCGTATTGACGCTTCTATTTGCAACGCACAAAAGCATGAGCAAACCATCGGAAAACCACGTAGTCATGCATCCCAGGGATAGTGTCGCTCTCAGGTTCCTTTGCTTTTAAACTTCCACGAATCGTATAATATCAATGTGTGCGTTATATGGTGATGGGTTAAAACTGTACAAGAACTCGTCAAATATCCTTATTTCTTCGTTTTATCAGTAACGTCCGGCTCAAAGGTAATTTTCAATGTTTGCCCGAGGCGTTTGATCTTATTAAGTATTATGTGAATTTATGATTTATTTATTAGAATATGTAAAAAAAGACTCTCAAAACGTCGGCGATGAATGGCGTTAGGGCAATCATGTAGAATCCAAATTCCCCTTCAAGTTTAAATTAAATTTTTGTGGAAACGTTTGGTTATATATTCCTACGATCTCGTGTCTCGTTAAAGAATTCATTATTAGGCAATTACAGCACGCGTTGCTATTCGTTTAGCATGTCTAGAATACAGATATCCAGTACGAAAGTCATAAGATGTCAGAGGTGTACTGCGATATTATCCAGTTGGCTTAATAAAATCGAGCTTATACTAAATTCCTTAATGTTTAGACAAATATCTCTAACCGACTTAGACATAACCGCCGTCAACGGAAACCGCAGCTTACATTGACATAGGGAGATGCGTTATAGTCATCTGGGACGTATGTAAAAGAATTTAAGCATAATTTTTCTTATGCTTCCGTTCTGTGCGGTTTAACATCGCCAGACGACTCCTTAAGGAGCTTAAAACAACAATAAACGCGATCCAGAAAAAACACAAAACATACTGTTCGCAATCTATGTGCTTTCAAATAGGTCCAGCAGGCTTTTGGACAACCCCTCAAAGCAATTCGAGCATATTGTTAGAGTGGTCGGCTGTTAAAGAGACCCCGACCCTAAAGCACCCAGTTTACATCATTGAAAAAAACGGCCTATGACAATGCACTTGTTACAAAATATCCGATAGGATCACTATCTGCTATATCAAGCACCTCGCCCCTTTGTTTTTTTATTATTTGTGTATATTTGTCTCGCTCTCAACACTCCTGAATGTCAATGGATTACTGAAAGCCAATCAAATTATGATCTCTTAGTATCAAATAGGGCTAAGTTGAATGTAATTCTTAGTGCTTCTCTGGCTGACGACCCGAACTCTTTGGAATAATGCTTGAAATAAACAAGTATTTACCTCGGTGAGGGATGTGTAATTTTTAATCAGAATTTACTCTTCAAAAACAATGACAACTATTACACATTTTATTTGCGTGAAAATCTCGTGTTTTATGGCAAATAGGCACCCATGACGCCAAGTGAAATGGAAACAAAGATGAGCTAACAGTGAAAATGAATCGAGCTTACTTTTATATCTTTTATTATGCGACTAGCCCCAGGAAACCTACATTTCCCTTCGGTCAGCGATAATAACATCGAGTTGTTTTTGGATCTTCTAATACAAGAGACAGGCATTCGAAACTACTTCGCCACGACGAATGGAAGTAATCCACAAAAATGCCAAAACCGACTACGACGTGTCGCTACTAACGTGTGACAAAGCAGAGGGTGATACGGATAGAAGGTGCAGTTCAGCGGTTTGAAAACCAACGAAGACTCTTCCGGCAGGTAAGTTTTTAAGCGATCCATTTATCTTTTGATACGCATATTTGAAATTCAATTCAATGTACGCAGATTATTTAATATTTTTAGAGGACAGTGAACTGACATCCAATCAATATATCATTGTAATGTATCTTTTTCACGACAAGAGGTGTTATTTTAAATCAGTAGTACAACTTCCAAAACGAAAGCAGCTATTAATAAGTCTATTTCTGGTATTTCATGATGTCTTTTGGTAACCTCTTTGCACCAAGAAACCTTTTAAGCGCTCTGAAAACAAACGCTGTTTCCTCAGGCAAGCAAGTTGTCTAGGGTTTTCATTTATATTTGACCACACGTCGGTATTGAAACCATTGAAATGTTGGCAAGTCTTTTTGAGTATTACATGAGATCGTATTGCATTGTAACATCAACTAATGTGTGCTGCTTCATAAATTTCATGATTCATAGTTGTACACTACCGGTCTCACTTGTATTTGTTTAATCACTCTACTAGCTCTAATGAACTTTGAAGTAACTCCGGTCGGCGATAATGAAATAGAATTTACATAAACAGCTCCAACGAAAATGTCCGGCGTCACCAACTTTTATGCTTCAATAAACAGATCTAACCCTAAGACATGCGAGGTGGATGCGATTGTTACAACCTGCACCATCAACGGCCTCACAGCTTACACTGTCTATATGACATCGCGTGAAGCTGAAGAAAAGCTGTTTCGAAAATCACAAGACTCTTACAGCAGGTAGGTTGTCGAAATGTTATAAGCACATTGAATACAAAGAATCGATACCTTTCACCGTAGTGGCAGTAACTTGAAATGCGGTTATGCAACACGATCCTTAATTCTATTTCACCAATTGAAATGTTGTTTTTCTTTGGGTGAAGTAAAGGGTAAGGTTTATTTTTTATACCTGGCTGACATACAATTATAACTAACGTTTTTAGTAAGCTTTAACAAAAATTCCAATAGCTTTTGTAGTTCTTTTCTCGATTTATAGTTTTGTTTTAATGAAACCGCAGCCATGTTGAAACTGGGACTTTTGGGATAGTCGATCACGCTATCGTGAGCTTTGTTTACACCGTTATATTGAGGATAAATGGTAAAGGTTTTCAAGCAGACGACGAAGTGGTCGTTTTGCTTTCTTATGCGGTGGGGCCGTTAGGATAAGAACATATCTATTATTGATCCCTTTATCTGGCGAGCATTTAATTTTGTTTTCTAACTTACCACGTTTTTTTTCGGTTAAAAAATATTGAATCCAACGAACAAATTGCAGCAGTTTCGGTCAAAATTCCCCCAGTCTAGCTAGCTGATATGATAGCATGGTTCACGGTCATCGAAGCACAATTCTCTTGTCTGGGCATCACTAAGAAGCTGACCAAATTTTATTATTTGGAAGGCGCTTTGACGCCTGAGTTGGTCAGCCACAGCCACGCCACCAGAACTACTGGCGAAACTCCGTATACGACCCTTAAAAAAGCGATGCTTTGTCAGTTGCGAAATTCGCATTCCGAAACTGTTGATCTTCTTCTGAACAATGTGGAAATAGGTGATCGAAAACTTTTCGCTTTACTGCAACACCTTCAAGGCTTTTGCTGTGACATGGGCCGTAATGATCGCTTTATCAAGGCTTTGTTCATTAAAAAGCTTCTGCCAGCAATCCAGTTTTCGCTCTTGCCGAAGACGTCCCCCAAACCCAGCTTGACAAAATGGCCGACAGGGTAGCTGAAGCGGACGCTCAACAACGGTTATAGCCGCTCTTGCAAGACAGCCAAGAGAAAAAATTAAGGACATCAAAAACACAGATGAAAACTAAGCTACGCGCTTAATTTCGAAGCCTTAACCGCCAATGCAGCCCCAGTTTAAATTACAGAAATTCGTCACATTTTCGCAGAAGTAATCGCCCTCCTCTTAAGGATGCTGGCGACGGTTTATGTTGGTATCACACTCACTTCGGGCCTAACGCACGACACGGTCGTTCTCCGTGCCGGCGATTGGGAAACGCCGTCGCCAGAGAGTAATAGCAGCCGACTCATATGGCGCTCCCTCGACAAGCCGCGTACTCTTCATTCGGGACCCCAGAAATAATCTTTGTTTCATGCTGGATTCATGCGCTGAAATCATCGCTCTTCCCTTTTTCTAACCCTGACTGACAGACCTCATTCCCAACGCAATTTTTACAAACAATCAACCGTTCCCGAATTCCCACGTATGGAAGCCGCCGCCTTTCCATCAACCTAGGTTTCAAGCACCCGCTGTCCTCGACATTGTTATTGGCGGATATTCCTTCCCCGATAATCGGCACTGATTTTCTCCACGCATTGAATTTGTATCCTGATATCCAAAGAAGATTCCTGGAGGACGCCGGCACGAAGCCTGTTACTGTCTCACCTCAAGCATTTTACAGACAAAAAGAGGAACCTATATCGTTACCTCTTTTTACGATACCCCGATTTGGAAAATACACCAAAGCACGACGAACATTTCATATGCACCCGAGGTCCCTTACTGTCTTTCCGTTACCGCAGACTAGCCCCGAGGGTAGACGAATCGCCGAAAAAGAATTCGATACAATGCTGGCTCTCGGCATTATTAGACTGTCCTCTAGCAGCTTGGCCCCGCCTCTACACATAGTCGCGAAAGAGACTCAGGGGGATTGGAGGCCCTGTGCATACTACTACGAACACTATCAGCGGCGTTGCCGCAAACACTGACTTCACGGAGTCGCTAAAGGCGTGTGACAATGCAGAGGCCGATTCCAACAGCGGTTTAGACGTCTGCGAAGACAGGTATGCAGTAAAGTCGCGTGTTTATTTGTGGAAATTTTAATTTTTCCGCTTAATTATTGAAAATTAAAATGCCATGATGTGTGAATAATGTGGCTGATATGCATCGCGGCGGAGGCCGGGTCACAGACTAGGTCAGGCAGACAGGGGCCGGAACGACTAATCTCCAAGCCAAATTGAGTGTGTGATATTATCCACCTCTCCGTTCATTGATTAATTGTATCACATAGACTTCTTCTGAATAGATTTCAAACAGTCGGCTAAAGGTAGTAAAGGTAGTATCAAGAGATTTATACACCTTTAAAAAATAAATAAAACATTTTGCTCGATTAAAAACTTTATTTCAAATTCTCTCTCGTATTCACATATTCGGTTAGTGAATCATACAAATTTATGTATTGACCTTTAACTTAGCGCGCACTTGTAAACTTCACTTTCGAATATGCTGTGGAAATGTCTCTGAATGGGTTTGTAGAATTAAACTATCTTATTAAATTATAACTAACGTTTTTATTAAGCTTTAACGCGCCAAATTCAATAGCTCTTGTGGTTCTTGTCTTGATTAATAGTTTTGTTTTAATGGAACCGCAGCCATGTTGAAACTGGGACTTTTGGGATCGTCGATCACGCTATCGTGAGCTTTGTCTACACCTTTATATCTTTATATCGTGGATTAATGGTAAAGGTAATCAAGCAGACGACGCAGAAGCTCCTGCCAGAAAATAGGCGAATCCAATATTTGACGTCCTCGGATCCCTCCCAAAGACAATAATTATCAATTGCAGACAACAATCCGGCGACACCGTCCGCCGAGTCAATGCGATAGGTTCGTCCCGTTTCTTTACGAGGAGAACGGTTTGGATTCCTCGAGAGAAAACCTTTATTTTAAAATCACCGTATAAACTGGCAAATGTTTGACCGAATATGGCATTGCTGATGTGATGGCATCAAATTTTTGATCAAATCGAGAGATGAAGTCGAAAATGTAGCAAATACCATCGGTTTCTCATTCCGATACAATCGTAACCACTCCGATTAAAGTCAGTCTTAAATTCAGAACTCATCTGGCAATTACCTTATGTTTGTGTTTCAGCACCATATACATATATCCGAGTTCAGCCATAAGTGAATATCGCCCTCACGGAGGTTTACAAACAATGAGGTGGGATTAAAACTCATGAACTAACGTTTTAGTTTCATGAAAACTTATGCCTCACTCTTTTACCAAGCAAGCGTGGGAAAGAGCATGTTCTCGCGTGTTTCGTGAGATTTCGCCAAAACTACAAGATGCAAGCCATGGATCTGTCAGCGATAGCATCACACGCAGTAGTCATTGTTTCATATGTCGGGTGAAATCAAAGAAGCGATAATGTTTGAGTCATGCCTTTATCGGAACTTGAAAGCATTGCGGAAATTGCGTTTTGTTGACCATTTTACATTTAAAAGACATTTTTTTCTACGTTTCCTCTTTTGCACGATTATCGTCTGTCCAGAGTAAGAACCGCCTTCATGAACGTCAATAATCAGATGGTGGTCTAGTTCTGTTTCCAGTGACGAACCCCATAGACAATCTAAAGCGCTCCACGTCCGATTTGATAGTACCAATCCACCGGTGCATGGTGGCTTTGACCGCCAGAGGTTTTTCAGCTATGTCTGTTCGACGTAAAACGTTGTCAAACCACGGAGTTGTAGAAGGGCTGACACCTTCTGTGTTTCTGCTCAGTGACGTCTCATTTCGCCACTGGGGAGCTGGTCCACTTTCGACATTCATCGCAGACACCAGTGATCGAATACTTCAAATCTCTCTGTGACTTTGACTGGCAGTCGCCAAATGTCGAAATTTGAGGTTAGGATGCGGCGTATACATGGTGCGGTAGACGATAATCGTTGTCCGATTGTCCCATGGAGTTGTACATCAACTGGCACAAAGCATTCCTGACATTTTCCGTGCGTAGTTGGACCTGGAATTTTGCTTGCCAATTTTATAGGACAGTTGAGCCCATACTTTTGAAGGCTACGACATACTGAATTGGCACATTGCTGGGGTACATTGGCTTGGGTTTGTGGTCGAAGCATGTCGAAAAGTGTTTCGTTTTCGATGGATTGATCTTGAGCCCGACTGCCTTTGCAAAGTAGCTTATTCGGATGAGTACCAGTAGCAAGTTAGTTGGGGTGTCTCCCAGGACAACGATATCTTCTGCGAATTCCGGGTCGCCGATGGAAAAACCGGAGGTAATTTGGACACCGTTGTGTCAGAGAAGCCCTGTTGGATTACCCAGTCCTCCACGTTGCCTGTTTAGCCAGTATTATGAACTTTGCTTAATCTCGAAAAAAACTTTGTGTTTCGAATCCTGTCAACTCTGACCAATCAATGTATTTTATTGTTCACCTTACCCTAATTGACGCCCATAATGACTGATTGCGCGTTAAATGGGGAACTGAAACGTTCTCAATGTATCACGCATTAATTGCGACAAGTTACCACTTACATATCTGAAAATAACTATCACGCAAACAAATGTTATGGAGAATAAATGTTGTGGAGAATAAATGATAACGACTCACGCACTTTAACGGCATTTATACCGATGTTTTAAAATATAAAATGTTCTGCTTTACGGCCTAATAACCGGATCATGACTTACAAGTTTTTCAGCAAGCGTTTTTATCAAGGCATCGATTCGATTTGGATCAAATTGACGGTCGCTGACGTTGTTAGAGATATCTCTGGCATTCAGGGGCACATAGATTGGGTCTGATGTGATGCAATTGGTATGAGGCAGCGCAGGTTTGTCATCACTACATTCCGAATCCGGTTTAAGGAACTTTGACCTTCGACGCACTTGTTCCACTGGCGGGGTCTCGCGTCGAAGTGTTATATTTGGGGTTTCTGGTCGGTACGTCCGAGTGGGGGGACATTGAACAAACAATCTGCCGAATACAGTGCTTTAAATTTCGGTTTATTCCCAGTAATTTTGCTCTTTTAAATAAAAAAAAGTCGTCCTGCAGCTCCAGTAAATAGGACAACAAATTCTATTCCAACACGCTTACGTGATTTGCTGACCACTCACTAACTTGGTAATCGATAATCTAGAATGAGTCACCACGACCATGGGCACGGTATATTAAAGCAATGTGCAGTAGGGCCGTTTTATCATGAACATCTGGAGGAAATAATTTACCTTTCGGTCGGGTTTGAAACAACCATTTGAGTTCTTGAAAGAGTTGGTATTTGTGAGGTGCTGGATCCCGTCGTGAGCTTTCGTGAACTACAATAACACGATTTGGGAAACTATTCGAGCCGCCAGAAAAAACGATTTCCTACCATGCTGAGGCTTGCTCGACGTGCGTATGTGATCCTAACCGTGGATCGAGGTTTAGCTGAGAGTGATATTTTGAAGGAATGTCGTTTTGCGAAGCATCGAAGCAATCTAGGTCCTTCCTAAAACTAAACATATATAATTAGCCATATGAATCACCTAAAAGCAAGGATCGTTTTTAGTAAACCGTCATTTTTTGTTGTGAAGTTACCATAGATAAAATAATTGGTTGCCTTTGTTAAATTCACGACCTACACCTCACAATTCGTTCCGCTAACCTGCCTGTGAAAAATCAAAAAGGACATTTTGCTGCCGAGTTCGCCACAGGGTCAAATTGGAAATGGTAATTTTTCGTTTGGCGTTACTACAAAAGTCTAGTGTTTGGGTTTCGGAGAATTCGCTCACTGGATTTGGCGGAACGTGTGCAATAGGGAGTAGGGGAAGGTTTTGTGGCATTGCGTGTGAATCGGTAGCAAGGGAGAAACTTACTTCAATTGGGAGTCGTCTAGACGCTCTTTTTTTTTTTTCATGTAACGTGTATTCGCACTACGCCAACAAAGGAGATGCCAAACACATTCTATTTGCTGCCGGACTAAGCATTGCTTTTATGTCACGAAACTCGTGATGTCTTTTTCGATAATCGGATATCCTGGGACAGTGGTTGCTCAAATTGTCTACGAACACCAGTGTTACCATAGTTCAGCCACATTTCAACATCAAGTTATGCCGGAATAAAGCATTCTACCCCCAAAATGTCCACATTGAGTCAGTACATTGGCAGTCGATGCAAGTATTGTGATTCGTCTTAATTGCAAAAATCCGATTTAATAAAAAAAACAATTAAAATATCACGAATCATAACGAATACTGTTTCTTGCTAAGTTGAAACGTAGTTTTTTAAGGGAAGTGTGCTATATGCATTCTAATTAATGTAAAAAACATAATTTAGATAAATCATGATTTATCGAACAAACGCACTTAGGGGACACCTCGAACCTAGGTAGTCTCTTGATGGGGGGCATTTCGAGTCGGCGTAGCCCTGTGACCTGGCTTGCAGCCATTTTGATGGAGGTATTTGTGAAAAGGTGTCATATTTAAAGGCGTCGTGTCTGAGTCCAAATACGCTCGTGATTGGTGGACCACGTTAACGAATCACAAGCATGCGTTTGGGCACATGTTATTGACGGAATGTAAGCGGTACCTTATTCCCCTGAATGACCAATAATTAGCGAGGAATATTTCCGATAAATAAACCGTCATTTAAAGATTTTTCGCAAACTCGGAATGTCCTTGTTGCATTACGTTTTCTGGCATTTGGTTTGATAATTGAGAGGCTCAATTTAATAAACGAACAAGGATTGCAGATGCATTTAAATTCATGACAACATTTTTTTACTAACTAGATTTTCATAATGTCCAGTTAAGTTCGTATTTCGAACCCTTCTTAGCTTAAATTTCTATAAATATCCAACTTACATCCCCGCTCTTCGTATTGCCGATGGTATTAAATGTGCTGAACGATTTAAGCGATTTCCTCTCCTTATTAACCAAATGGATTTCGAGTGGTGTCATCGATACAACTGCCCAGTTTTACCTACGATAACCAAATAATCCAAAATTCAGTTTGACGACGCATAAATGCCAGTGTTTAAACGGAAACGATCTGAAATATAAAATAATGGTTATTTGACGAGGTTGTGGCGTCTCCGGTCTTTCTTGGAATGTCCCCGAGAATGTTCAATTTGAGGTTCTTTAGCTTCCCTGATGCCTCAGAAACAGCTGAAAATGTATAATACCGCCATTGGGCTCTTCCGGTGGAGTCGTTAAGCGAATTTCTCGGCGGAAAGTGTCGTAACAATAGGAGACGCCGGTGAGAACCACTTAACGGTCCAGTATTTCTCAGGATCTGATGACGACGAAGCCACAGACAGACACGTTCGAGGTACTGATCTACTAGAGGGATCAGACAAATCCTTACCTGAAAAAAAAGATTCGACCACGAGTCCTCTGATACAAAATTTACATTCCCCCTTTCACCAATGAAATATTCAATCAGGTACAGTTTCCAGCGTTTTCCAGGGCTCCTGACGATGACCGAATACGGGGTGTCACGCTCATCAAACTTTCCTGGTGTGACAGAAAACTCACCAGGGCATGTGCCGCTGGCATCCTGCTTTCGTCGAATCTTTCGGTGGGGGGAGATTAAATTGCGGACAGCTTCGGAACGCTGAATCTTTAAAACAACGATTTAAGACCATCTTAATTTGGTGATGCACTGGGCCAAAAATTGTAATCCCAAATTCGATGAGTCATGATGTAGTGCTCAGACCGTGAGATACTGACGGAAGACGAAAAGGTAACGCCCACCAACGCCCAAGGAGCCTGGGAAAGGCTTCGCAGAAAGATCGGTGGGGCGCCAAGCAGGAGGAAATGGAAAAAAGGCGAACGTCAAATCTGAGTGAAAAAAGTATAATTAATTTTAAACAAAAGATTCCATATAAATAAGTCATCCAGGGGAAGCAAATTGATTTTTTAAACAAAAATACTTTATGACGAGTGAAAAAAGCGAACCGTTGGACATAATTATATTCTGTGGAAATAGGCACATCTTCCCATTCAACAGAAAGTTTAGGTTAACAGAAGTCTTATTTATCTCTAATCGACAAATTGAGTTTAAAAAGCACGTAGATGAGTGTTGTTCACTCAGACGCATGGGAGGCATCATTGTAAATTTACACATTTTTAATTAAAATTTGGACGTTTTTAAAAATGTAATGATGCTTTAAAATTATAAACATTCGTGAGGTCGATTTCGATGACGGTTATGCTCACAAACACATACCAGATCAACGATTACTAACCGACTTCCGATTTTTTGGCATTGCCATTGTTTTCGAAAGTTTGTTTGTAAAAGAAGAGTCACACCAAATATTTTATTTGAACCGAAAACCAAACTTTCGAGTCTCCTTTGACTTATTACACAGGTACACTAGTTAAAAACGGTCACGAGCACCCTATTTCACCGAAGTTTGGATATGCATATAGCTATTTTATTTGTAATTATCTTACAAATTTTGTTGCTATTCTTGGATGGTTACATCTTCCCACTATTTAGACATCGATTGCCGTTTGACTAATGTCAACCGACGCTAGAAACCTCGGCTGGTAATGCCGAGAGAACACCACTACACACTTCGGAAATAGTCGTATCTCTGGTCTAAAACGGCACTTATTACAGTGACTTATGGCCATTTTTAACATACAGATTTCATAGGATTCCCTAATACAGTTTTACTCAAACTTTTTCACTCGCGACACACTTGGGATATCTGAAAAGTTACGCGACACACCTTAAGTAAAAAAATTGTTTTGTTTAAAAAAAAATTTCAACGTGTATATTTCTAATGCGATGGGTGGGCTTGCTTTCGAGAGCAAATAAGATTCAAACGGGGCTCTAATGTTGACAAACAAACACGCATTTCGTGGTTAAGTCGAAGGAGTCGCGCTCTCTTTTTTGATTTGATTTCAGTCAAAGCTGAAAATCCAAATTCACAACACCATGAAGACGCGAACGGCAAAATGATTTTGACTGCTTTCAAACTGAGAGCTGGAAACAACTGCTTCAAGGAGAGCCAAAATTCGTCCAAACTTTTTTCGGCGAATCCCAGTCGATGGAATTTGTTATTTCTCAACTCGATCAGCTCTTCTTCCTCTTGACACGAAAGATTTGATGTCTGGTTGCTTCCAAACGGGTTGATCACCCAGTCATATTCATCGATATTAAGTGATTGAAAATAATGGTGAATTGTTAATTGAAGGCTTATCAGTGTGGAAATGATGTCATCAGCGACTGTGTTCTTTAACTGGGATTCGTTTACGGAAGGGAAGCATTCAAAAATACCCTTCGAAACTTTGCTTTTCCATAGCGTCAGTTTTTCATCAAACGATTTCAGTTTGCATGTCGATAAGAAATGTCGGAGTTCAAAAACCCTAGCATTTTTGAATATTTTTCAAAACTCTCGCGACACACCTGGGCATCTCTCGCGACACACAGTTTGAGTACCACGGCCCTAATAGAACGTTAATCAAGTAAAAGCATACCTATATAATGCCACAACCAATGTTCCGACTCCTGTACACAGCATTATTTTTGCTCGTGTCGAGATCCTTAAAATTACCGTCCGCCTTAAAATTCCTCTCTTAGTCACTATGTAATTCTGTGTAAGGGCATCGAATTAACCAGCGATAGCACAACCGGCAATCATTCCTCTGATCTGAGACATAAACGTCGCCCGAGATTCCAAAAGGACTGGTCATGTATGGTCTGGCGATATATAACTATCACACAATCTATACGTAATGCCGAAACCAAGAAATTTTGGAGAGCCAATGGTGGGATCTTGCGATGAAGGCGAATATATTTACTGTCATTCGAAACGGGAACGTCTCCACAAGCACAACCCACATCGCAAATCCGAATGGTACCACTGACGAGGTAGTAAACTCTTTGTCCGAAATTCGCCACAACCACTCATCGCAGCTTTCAAGACTGGAAGTGTTCGACGTGGCAAGCGAAGAGGTCTACAAGGCGAGTTTTCGGGCATTGTGGATAGGCCGTCATTACGCGGTTTTTCTAACTTGACATTCGTTGATGGTCAACTGTGCGTCCTTCAAACTTTACCTCTGTTAGTTCCTGTATTATTGTTAACTTATTCTTGTTGCAAATTTGAATGTTCACATTTTTGGTCCTCCTGGCTTTAATAAAGTGAAACCCATTATTACTGCTTTTATTACAAGTACAAATAATTTAATCAGCACACAGGCAACCTTTTCCCATAAGCAAGTCATTTCCGAACGTCTTTAATCAATCAATTAATAAACATGCGGCATCACCCCGTCTTAAATTATGCAACCAAGAATAGGAAAAACACTTCGCAACAATTTCGCAACAAGAGGAAAAACAACATCAACAACGGCTCAGTTGAGCGCGGAATGAGACGGCAAGTGTGTGACTATGGACTGGGTTGTTTCAGCTGGGAGTCGAGGGTGCAGTGTGTGGTGAGAAAATAGAAGCAAGAGAGGTGGAAGAATCCCGGCTTTCTGTTGGTCTGTGAGTGAGATTAAATGTGTACAAACGGTAAATATGCGGTGACGGTTAAAAGAAAATCCGATGCGTCGACAATGCGCTTCTTCACAGCGTTACTGAAATAAAACAAGAGCGCGAGGTTAGATAGGGCACACAAACACAGCGCTGACAATGGATGGTCTATTCTGGGGCAGAGTGCAAAGCTCGCCATATTGTCGTCGGGTCTGGAACGAACCTATTTTTTCGTCGGCAATCTCCTGCAAAAGCATGAGCCGGCTTCATAGAATATGGTAGAGCTGGCGTCGTCAGTACCACCCAAAGGGGTGTAAGGGGTCGCTGTTTCATCCAACAGTTAACCAACAAGCCAGGGGCCACAGGTGAGAATCGGGTTTGCTAAATTCCGGGTGATGCAGTCATTTTCCGCCGCCCGGCAGCCTCAATGTCGCTGGATTGCAGGCGCACACCGCTACGGCCAGCTACACCGAAACGAACTCTGGTGGTGCGTATAGGGAACAACAAGCCCTCATTGGTGAGCTGCTCACCTTGGCAATGGTCTGTCGCGGCAGCACTGAGGGCATTCGGAGTCCGCTTGGCGATCGAGGTGGCGGTGTCAGGGGTGTCACTCGGCTCGTGGCCGGAGATGAGGCACATTCGCTGCCTCCGCTGCGTGGAGGTGGACTCCGAGTCGGTACGGAGACGCGTGGAGGTCTGATGGCTGACGGCTTATCACCGAAACTGCCCACTGTTGGTGATGCTGGTGTTGGGTCAGTGTTCTTTTCCTACACACACAGAAATTATGAGACATTAGAGAATGCAAATCAACACCCCGTGGGTAGAACTGCTGCAAACGACACCAACAGCCGCAGCATTACATGTAGACCACGAACAGTCACAGCGCGGTCTGAGACGCCACCACCATCAGGTCTTGGGATTTCTCATACCTCCTCTTCGTGGAACTGGGGAACCTGAATTCAAAATTCCCGCTACGAAACCATTTAAGGAGCAACCCAGCGTGTCACGAAGACCCTGAAACGAACAGCATACGACAGCCACATAACTTCACTCAGACGATCCACCCGATCTACTCAAGGATCTCGCCAACAACCCTGTCGTGCTGCGGCAAAACAGGCTTCCTTAAACCTACTACTCCAATATGACCTCTTGTATCCCCTTTGTGTGCTGCTATCTTCTACTGGAGGATGAGCCGGCTAAAAGAACGCAGTGCTTTCTCCCTAAATTTTTACCTAAATGCTATTGGACAGCTTGAGATAACAAACCAACTAGCACGCGCTCTACCCTAGACCATCACGTTTCCCAGTTGGTTAGTCTAAAACGATTCGAGATTATACGATAAACGTCGTCGTACCAAACACGCACACGCGGGCACACTCCACCAACGCGACCGATCTTTTATCTCCTTGAGGAAGGGTCAACACTAAATGGATTTGGATGGAGTGATCGCCACAAAACATCGTCTGTGAGATGGTGGCACCGCGATGAACCCACCGAAGAAGCGCGCAAACGAGTCCGAGGAATGAGTCAAATGCTAGACACCTCACCTGGCCATTCTTGTGTGGGTCGCCGGGTAGACTGTCTCCATGGGGTCCACTGGGCAATTTTGGTGGAGGGGGCGACGACTGACCATCGCCATTGGACCCAGCATTCCGCTGGCCTTTGTAGACGTTGATGCCGGGTTTGTTCACCACCACCCTGGGGCCGACCAGGCCGGAGGGCCGACGGCGCTCTGCCTGCGACACCCCGGGGTCCCTTTGCGAGCAGGGAGTGGAGACCGGTGTGCCTCCGTTGCTGACAGCATCCGTATACACCTGGCCGCTCAACGACCCTGCCAGCTGGGGGCGACTGTGCTTGTGGGGCTCTGAAAGAGGATTATATTTTACGAAAATGAGCAGTTTCGACTTGTGACACTAGAACGAGAACTGGCTATGTCGTCGGATTTTAGAATTTCTATAAATCGGTTTCCCCATAACAACGGTTGTTTTTCAACTTAATGTTTTAAAGATTGTGCGTTCACATGGAATAACTGTACAGATTGTGTATCAATCGGCTTCACGAGTTACAAGACGGGAGCATCACGGACACGTTGATTAATAACCTTTCATGCAACTGTAAGTAGCCGCCTTGAATGTGGCTAAAGTACCTCAGCCTGATTATTGAAAACGACCAACTAAAGGCAGTAATCAAAGCCGCCTCGGGCCAAAATACCAGCGTGTTGCTGCATCCATACTGTTGAATGGAGACGCCAGAAAAGGGGCATGTATATCCCAGCATCTCAACACTAGAGAAAGGCTGTTCTCAAGCTCCCGCGGCTGGAATGAGCGCTTGGTAGCCACTTGATTCGACCAATTCCAGAGACCAAAATCAAAATCAGGCATTACGACTGGTTCTTTGGTTTTTTTAAGGCCAAGCAAGGCTACTAAATAACAACAAAGCCCACCACCACCACCACAGAAAACTAACCAAACAAGAGCAACAGAAAACTGCGGAACATGAAACTTGGCAAATTACCGTGTTCCGAAATCTCGACAATGGCTGGATCAAAAAGCAATAAGGTTTTCTTCACAAAGGTCCGATTAAGTAAATCTAGACGGGAAGACATATGGGGCTCGTTGAATTAAGAAATGCTATGGCACTTAAACTGCCAGGGAACCGCAATACCTTCATTGGACTGGGGTGGGTTGCATGCTGTTTGAGCGTAGTTCACCGTTTCGTAATCTACAGACAGTGGTTCAAACGGATGTTATCATTTCGTCGTATACACATGCACTACGAACGCGAACAGTGAAACTAAAAGTGCTGTCGAAAAGCGGTCAGAAATTGCTGAAATAGGACGCCTTAAATAGAGCTGAACATCAACATTAATTCGAAAAAAAACAAGGGGAACAACCAATTGGGTTTCATGGGGGGGGGACAAAGGAAGGGAGCCAATCGCCCAACCTGAGCTGTAATCTGACGACTCCAAATTGGGGGAGTGCGTCAGGATGGAGCAGGCATCCTCCTCGTCCGACTCCTTTGGCATGCAGTAGCCACCTGGACATTAAAAATCCGCAACAGTTGAGAGGATAAACAAAGACGCAGCACTGTTGGTAACCCCAGGGACCTACTCTTGCCCTCCTGCTGTTGTAAGTTGGTTTCTGTGGAGTAGTCGTTCTCATAGACGCCTACTTCTTTTTCTTCTTCTTCTGCTCCTTGATTTTGGAAGGAGGAACCCAAAACCCTGACCGGGGGTGCATAGTTAATGTGGGTATCTTGGGATTCAATGAAACCGGAATCAACCATAGCAAATCTGAAGACTGGGAAAGGGTTTCAAAATTGTGGACAACAACCTACCATCTTCGGGGCGGAACCGCCTGAGTTTGGGCGGAATCGGTGAGCCTGCTCGTGAAACGTGGAAGACAGAAATACCACAGTCAGGTAAACAGGCTGAAGACGGATTCGGCAAAAAACGGTCCTTCGGATATATTTACAGATATCCAGATATTGCGGACGAACTTCGCTGTTACCCAAAGCAGCAATTTACGAACGTGATGGAGCAAATTTTAAGGGTGGAGGGTGAATGTGTGTGAAACTAGATAAATTAATAACCATAAACGATAACCAACGAAGCCGAAACTTGCATTCTGGTTCGTGATTCGCTGGTAGAATCGCCAATCGGGGACTATCACCTTCTACATTGGTAGCTTGGGGGGGGGGCGAATGGTATAGAGTGAGGCTGAGCACATGGGACCTTTACGAACGAACGGTAAACGGAACACCACCTTCAAGGGTCGATGGATCCAAAGTAAAACTCGGGATAATAATCGCCGTTCTAGGGGCAATGTGGTGAATGGGCTTCTTCGTCTTCTCTCGCAGTCCCGAGTACAAATCTGTCAAAATGTCTAGGTTATTAAGTGCTCCAATAAGACGACGATCGAGACCTTGGGTATGCCATATATACCTGAAAGTGCTGAGGCAACCAGAGCAACGGATCGCCTTGGGAAGAGCGGCAATGGGTACGGGGATGCTATTGATAAACCTGTGGATATCCAAGAGAAAGCCGCGGTTAATCAATCTGAGAGACCCCACCCCCCGGCAAACGATTCCGGACCTGAGTAGAACGAATGTCTTCGCGAGGGTTCATGTGGCCTATCGAAGGCCCCTAGCCTGGAGGTCCGCAGAGATAATCTAGACTCCCAGACGAGATCGACTGCCTTGACTAGGTGAGACGGGGAAAAGGTGGTGTCAGAAGCAAGCAATATTGGTGGGTCGGGGAAAGAGGAGGTGGGAGAGTGGTTGGAAAAAACAGGAGTTACTAACTTCCAGAGTGTGCATCGGTGTGAATGAAGGATCCACTGCGAACTACTGTAGAGATGACACTGAAAGGCTCTGCCAAAATTGACTGACATTAGTCCCGCAAAGTCAACCACACAAATACAAAAAACTAGGAGAAAAAGTACCCACCAGTTGCCATCGGCTGGATGCACGACGATGCGAAGGAATCTGTAGGTGCTAGGGTAGACGAGGGGGTAGGCGGGGGCGCCTGCAGACCAGTGACTTCAGTAAGATCTGAAAAGGATATGGAGTCAGTGAAATAGATGTGTTGGGGAACATGCTATTTCCTTATTATAACCGTAACTATTGGTTCATTATCTTGTCATTAATTTGTTTTCGTGATTATTCTCGAATTTCACGCAATACACGGCATGAGTCATGAAAACCAAAGGCCGACGAAGCCAATCACGTCGGACATACACAATTTAACCAGGTCTTACTCACACCTCCTTGGTCATCCGTTCTGAAACGATAGGCTCGTGGTGGCTAGCTAAGTAAGCCCAATCAAAAGTTGGACAGACCGTTTGAGACAAAACCAAATATGAAATAATTAGTGTTGTTGTGTTGGACGCTTCCATAAAGGGTGTACTCCAAAACACACAATACCTCGACGCCATTGGAGCAACATGATCTCAACATAGTCTCACCTATCGACCGGGACGAGGCAATGGGTTCATTAGAGGGAGAAGCGCCTCCGACCATGGCTCTAGTTGGGTTCCGCGGCAGGGGGATTCCGCTACCCGCCTTTAGTCGACCGGGGCTTGGAGGGGTGTACGGCGAGTGACCAAGGTTGGTTTTGGGGTCAACCCCCATAGGGTGGAGCGCGGATGACGAACCGCTAGACGCACCGTTAGAGTGGCCGTTAAGAGAAAGCCTAAAAAGTGCATATAATTGGCTTAGAAGTTTAAGGTTATCAAGAGCATCCATGTGGGTTTGCAATTTAGAATTTCCCCAGTGCCATCAGATGTTCGGGGTGGAGGTTATCATTGGGTAAACTTACGCGGGTGGGATATTCTCCTTTTTGGGCGTCTTCGTTGAAAAGATGAGCTTCGGTTGTTCGTCATGTGGACTGGACATCCTGGGGTCAACACCAAATGAAGAGAACGTAGTCCCGTGACTCGATGAACGGGTTGTACCACTCATCTGACTAATTGGTTCGTCATATTGATGGACGCTACGATGACTAAAACAAAAGCGCTACTTAAGATATATGAGTACAACTATTTGAATGACGCGTTCCCAGAGGTGGGTAACTTACCTTGGGCTCTCGTGTTTGGCAAAGGGTGAGTACTGGAAGATTTTCGTTGGAGTTTTGGCTGGAGAGGGCGGTGGTTCAGAAAGGAGTGTTCTTGGGTCAGGTGAGGGCTCCGATGGAAAGATATGGGCTACTAATTCGCCGCGTCGCTCACAACTTAATTGACTAAATGGTTAGAAAATGGATTGAGCACGTGCATTTTGCAACTCGCCATCAAACCGTGAAAAATTCACTTTCAATGTGAAGTCTCATTAAAGACGAGTGAAACATATACATAATCTTTCGCTTTGGATCCAACACAATTGGGAAATCGTTAGACAATGCCTGGCAAATAATTCGTAACAAGCTGGCATCACGAAATTATCCACACATTGAAAACCTTCCATCATTACGTTTCTTGATTGAGGGGCCTGAAATTTGTCACGGGGAGGACTTTAAGGTTAAATTTTAAATGCGCAACAAAGGGAAATCTCCACCCATTTTAATAAGTCCTTGTGACAATTACGCAATTCATTTAACATCTGCCATGTTTAATCCCAAACGCCACATCAAAATAGACCCACAATAGAGCCCATAGGCAATCTGCGCATTTTGGATAGGGCCGCTCAATGACTGCAATTACGCGTTGACAAACTTTGTATTCTTTAAGGGTTTGATTTGCTTTCATCCCAATTTGCCTCCTAGTTACTATTTCCCGTATTCGTGTTCAATTATTTTGGTAGTAACTTTCAATTCTCACGATTTTGGTCTTCGTGGTCTCAATAAAGCAACTATTATAATAATTATAAAGCGTTCATGCTCCCCAGCGCCTTTGAAGTTATGCATCTTATTTACAAAGACCAACGATTTCATGACTAGACGTTTGCTGTATTTTTTCCGACTCGTCGTCAAAGTGAAGCAAACAATACCTGGTGTGGACGAAATCTGATATATTGGGTTGCATTTCGTTTCTTCATACGTACCAAAGGTCGTTCCATGACAAACAAAAACAGCTGTTTATTTTCCGAATGTCAACCATCGGGATTCGAGGAAATAGGAGATCCCGGGGTTACTACAGGGACCAGAAATGTGTGAAACTGCACAGAAAAAGACACCCCGGCGACACAACCACGGGTGACACGTTTTTGGCTGACTTTCAAACTTGAACGCGACTTTATTCGCAACAATTCTGGAGGAGCGTTTTTGCACATATCATAAAAACGCAAAATACGGACTGAACACGAAAGCACACTTATAACAGTTTAAGACAAGTCATTGAGAAAGGAAATTATTTTGGACAAAGCAACGTATTTGCCGCCTCCCCGGGAGCCCAAACTGTTTTTCAAGAGGTAAGGGGAAATTGGCATGGCGAAAGAAAACTGCTGGCGATTTTGGAACAACCGTGGCACTCTTATCGAGTTTCCATTTCTTATTAGGTGAGCACCGTCACTGTGGTTCAAAAATCGCGTAGCTGTTATCAAATGCACACACGGCCTGACCATATGCCATGCTCTGAGGGGGGACGAGGATTCCCAGCAGCTTGAATAGGCAATCACTGAGGCGGCCATCAGAGAAGGGTCTGCTGGTGAACGCATCAAAATTCGCCCCGAGATCGTTTTCCCTAAGAAAAATCCATCGACTGCTTCCCTCGGTAATTTAGACTCCAGCTGAACCTCCGAATTCACGTAACATAAGATGACACCCCACCCCGACACTCTATTTCAGTCTGTCTCGGCGTAATGCACACAAGACCGGATTAGCATACTTATTCGATCCATTCCGTTTCTTTCGATTTGGATTCATCCAAGACCAGGTAAAGCAGCATCTGCAGCCTATTTGGCGCTTGCAATACAGCACCCCAGCTTTTCATCATTCTGTTTGTTTTTTTTTAATTACCGTTGATTAATTTGGCCCTCTTGGCCTCAAATAAACAAATAACAAAAATAGAGTGTTAACGGCATTACACAAAATACAGCCTAGGGTGCGGGCAACAAAGACTAGACATAGTCTGGGTGTTGCGAATGGAGTCTCTTGTTTGGCGTGGTTCTCAAGAGCTCGGGTTGACTCTAAACACTGCACACCATTAAATGGGATATCGGCAGACACAAACACTCTTCACGTTGGCAGGACGAATATGCAATTGGGTTTGGAACACACTACCGTTCAAACACCAGCACGTGAATGCGGACTCGTAAAAAAATATAAACCGCGTGTATTGGCGTCAGGGGCTTGCTAACATCTGCGGTGGGAATAGCGGTTGGCTACATACGAAACACGCGCTTTTTTTAATGCATCGAATTAGGTCGTTTTAATGGCAGTATCGATCTTTTCATCAATCATCTATCTGTTATCCCCCAAAGTGAGAGAACACTTGGGCTACCGCAATTATGGGTCGGTTAGAACGAAGTTTAAATGATGGCGGCTCCCACATAAATTCTCCCCCCAGTTCCAGTGTAAGAAAACTAACTGGGCGTCTGGAATCCCGCGGCTTGGTGGCGCTCAGGTGGTGGCCCCAACCAGCTGCAGCATCTTCTGGAATTTAAAAAGCCCTAGTTCGAAGCCCTGGTCAAATGTTGGAAGATGCCTCGGCCACTTCTAGTTTCTCAGGTGGCACTTGTCGAATAGCCCCTAGAACCCACATGGAAACCCATATTAAGCTCATTTATCTTCTTGTAGGGGGTAGCTGCACAAAAAAGAAGACGAAGACACACACACACACGAACAAAAAGACAACCGCTCAGTACGGGAAGAAACACGAACGGCAGCTAACGACACGATTAAACACGACTTCGCCGAAAGTATTATACGCTACGGAACACCGTGGAATGGCATGCGAGTCGCATCCGTCTTAATTGGTCACCATCCAGCAGTAGATTGTCCATTTGGGTGTGGTAGGTTAGATAAAGTATGCATGCTCCTGTACTAAGCGAACAGCATATGCGCTTAAATCGTGAAATGCGCACCACCGAACGCTTGAATAAGCAAGCAGAGGCCCAGAACTGACGGTGACTTCGGGTAACGAGGCTGGGATTGGATGCTGGAGGGAGTACTTGTGGGGCTGCCACCTTTCTGCTTGAGGGTGAGCCGGATACAGCTTGGACTTCGCAGTTGATTGGTGAAAAGGGTAAAGCTAAGGTTGCCAGCACCACCTGGCTTTTGATCTGCCCTTTGGCCGATTAAGCGCGCGTCCTGCATTGCGGATCCGGTGGGATCCAAGTGGTGGTAGGACAGGATCGCCATTCCGGTCCCTGGATATTGGCGCAGATCTGCCTACGAGGGGAACCGGAGGCTAACCGAGAGTCGATGTTCCCGGCTACCAACACGAGTTCTGCTAAATATCCAAATTTACCACTGGATCCCGCGTGTTTGAACATTTTGTGCACCAACTGCACTCACACTAATACACGCCAACAGAAATAATTTATTGTTTTTTTAGCTAGAGGCCACCAAACTACTACATAATTTGTTAAGACAGTGCTTCTTTGATCGGGCACGCCAAATCTACGAAAATATCAATCTTGGTGATTCCAGGAAACCCTAATCAAAAACAACATCATCATCGTCGTCGTCTTCTACTTCTTCTTCTTCTATGTCTTCCGACAGCCTTAAACAAGAACACAAACAACGTGTTTGCCATTGAAGACGAGGGGCGAGTTCGAAAAAACTGTACAAATGCTAGTAGTGCCCAACTGGAACAACAGCAACACCACCAACAACGACAAATGGTGGCCAACACAGTCACCTCCAGCCCTATGGAGAACGGAGTCTGCTACGGTGCACACACAGGTGCGGCGAACACACTAAAAATGTGTGAAGACGAAAACAAACCGACAAAACAAGCGTCCTACTTACCGTGATTTCTGTCCACCGACAGATCTTTGTGTTTTACGACTTCTGCTAATCAATAGTGGAGAAGGTGCTCTTTAATAGACAACACCTGGCGGGAACAGCCATGAGTGGCGTTGCAAACGAGCCATGCACTGCTGGACCGACAAAGTTGTCGCTTCGTTGTGACTTACGTTGTTGTTGCTGCTGCTGCTGCTGTCGTCTCATCGTTGATAGATTCTTGATTCTGCAGAGAATTGGTGCGGGAGTGCTTGCGGTCTGGGCGATTGGGCTTCGCCACTACCTTGGGATGCTCGACACTCCCATGGAGATTCTGCGGCGCTGCGACAAATAATTCAGACGACCTGCGGTTGGAACGCGAAGCAGTGGCGTTTGATCGGCCGGTCTCGTCGTTCAGGTCATCCAAACCAACTCCCCGTTCCTTTTTGCCCATGCAGTTGAGCCTAACGAATGGGAAATGGTGGGGGAATTGCATAAGAATAACAATACCTTAATTTATAGCAAATCAAAATCCGCCAAATTGCCCAGGTCTTTCAATGAATGTGCTTGGGAATATGTTTACAGGTGGAGTGCCCAATGCCACCGAATAGGAGGCGAAAGTGGCCACTGCATCGTTCGACGATCACGGGTGGAAATCAGGGACTGGTTCAATTCCGGTGTGCGACGCTCAGACCGCACGTTGCTCACGGATTTTTTGATGGCCTGGGGGTCGAACCCAGGGTCACTCGCGTACAGAATGCGGATGCCAACCGCCCA
This sequence comes from Proteocephalus fallax, assembly GCA_028672205.1. Lineage (NCBI taxonomy): Eukaryota > Metazoa > Platyhelminthes > Cestoda > Proteocephalidea > Proteocephalidae > Proteocephalus > Proteocephalus fallax. The sequence continues at coordinate 37,524 of JAPUBX010000465.1, forward strand.
AACATCTTTTTTTTGCAAATTTTTTTCTAATAAGTTGGGTAAATTGAAAAGGTCAAACAAATATGGAACAACCAGGCAAATGGCTAGGAAGCCAGTGGGACGAACGACAGCAGAGGAATGTGTCTTTTCACGGGGGGTCCACATAAGGTGCCGATGGGTCCGCCGATGGCCAGGAGGGTCGATGTTCTGCGATTAGCGGGTACAGATATGTGCATTTTCACGACTGCACAAGTAGAATGGTTGCAAGCACCAAGGTACTCCTGTTCATACCTATCGGTGATTGGCAAACAGCAACGAGTGGTCAACAGATTGGGCCACAAACGAAGGAGGCGAAAGGGGGACGGGCGAGTAAAATAAAAAAATACACACGAATGTGCAGGTGGGGCGCATTGGGGGGTGGGGAAGGGGTGGACTGAGATGGACGGAAACCGGCACGCACACACGGGCGGTTATAAATGAAGTCGTGACGAGAAGGTCGCCTCGACCCGAGCTACCGACACCACCCTTTCAAAACACCGACCGCAACGCGCAATTCCTCCTATCTCGCTTCAAGGTCCCGGGGACAGGCGTCCTTGACAGAAGCCGAAAAGCGTCTCCCAGATACGGACGATATGACAGCAAGGTTAACCTCTAGGAACAAGTGCAAGCACCGCGTAACTCCGCTGGTCTAGACGTTGAATTGGCTCTGGGATAAACCGATTAATTAACTCTGGAACTCTCCAAAAGAATGCAAACACATTCCATTCCCCTATGGGTGTGCAAAACACTTATGTGGTTCGGCTTAAGGGCCTCATAAATGCCGAACAGAGTGGTCGTATTGCATAATCGGTTTCAATCAGTAAAATGGCAGAGTGTCGATACTGTTCAAATAAAAACCCGCTTGCCATCGGCAGCTCCGGTGTTTTGGTATCACGTTGGCGAACCCGGTTTTAATTAGTCGCCTAGACACCCAGCTACGCGCGCGTCTAAATAGCGATGAATTTAGGAGAGAGGTGAGGTCAAATTCGTCGAATTTTGCAGATGGCGCAAAGTGGACGAGGACGGGGTGACTCTATGTGCGAGGCTCTATGCAACGAGGTCGCGCGGCTAGACCCGTTCAAGTGGGAGGTAAATTTATTGGGTCACTCGAGGTCGCCGAGACTCCACAGACGACAGATGTAACGGGTTTCTGATGCTGATGCTGCTGCTGCTGCTGCTGATGTGATGAGTCATGCCGGAAGCGATCTTGTTAACGGCCACTTGAATGACAAAATCACGTCGTCTCACTACGAAGAAGCCGGGGCTAAATAACGAACTGTTTATGGGACACGAAAGAATCAAATAAATATTTCTTTACGTGCGTTATAGATAGAGCCGTTCAATTGTGACCCCATCCGAGGCATCTAAATTGCCTTTCGTGCAAATTTAACTCGTTCTTATTTCGCGTATTCTTGTTGACTCATTTTGAATCGTCATCTCCGTCAGAAAATTGGGTGGCCACAAATTTTAAATGGGAAAGAATACAGCAGAATAAACCAAGGGGTTCATTGTTTGAAAAGGCTATTCTCCTGTTCCTTGTATGATCGCCACTTCTTGTATCAATTTTGTTTGTTTTAAATTATAATGCTGACAGTGTTGGTCCTCGTGACCTCAATAGAGCGAATATCATTATTATTATTATTATTGTTATTATCGAATTGAATATTCGCGGGGTCAAAGAAACACAATGAATTGTGGAAATCAAATAGCCAATGACACGCGAGGAATTGATCCAATACAAAAAGGCGGAGAAGAGACTGGATACATGGCTGAGCATGTGTGCATGCTACAAAAACGGTCACCTCCAGATGCTATCTGCGCATCTGCCATTACACAACGTGTGTAGCGGGCGGGGTCAAATGTCGTGGTACACGTGTCGCGTGCACATTTGGGTGTAATTTTATTTAAAACAAGCCACAAAATGCTGTATTGTATCAACAAAAAATGCCACAATTACAGTAACACTCACAATAAATAAATATTCAGTTGTAGCGTCTCGTGATTTTATGAAATGGTGCCTTTTCTGGTGAAATTCCGAACGCCTATAGCGGTCACATAATTTAATGCAATAGTAAACATAAACACCGTCGTAGGGCTATTACTATACGTAAATTGTGTTGGGCTGTTGAATTTAGTGGGACTATGTAAAAGGGTTTACTCGTGGTTCGCGTTTCTATGGGGAAATGTTTTGATAGCCGCGATTACGAAGCCGATATTCGAGCTAATTCGTGATTTGTTAGAGGCATAACTGAGCGCTCTACCCGGTTCTTGCTATTTAGATACCGACCACACTTGGACCCTTCAGCATTTAATAATGAACTAAACCGGCGTCCAAGCAATGGATACAATCTGCTTCTTATCTCAAAAAATGTGAGATTTGATCACAAGAGGCTAAGCTGCTTACTTAATGTAATATTTACGGATCCTGTCAAGACGTAAAAAAGTCTAACAGTTGTGTGAGAAAAGCCTCATTTGAAGGAGGAGATGTTCAATGTTCGGGAGTGATTAGTTGCCAAGATAGCAATTAGACAGTAAAGACCGATTTTAAATCAACATTTAACCACCAGAAGGCAAAGTTGATAGTAAAACATCATTTATCAATGTCCTCCAAAGTGCTGGCCATCCCCATGTCAAATCAAAACAATCTCCAAATCATAGAACTGACTAAACTTCAAAATGGAAAATCAAACTAAATTCCTAGAACAACAAATCAGGCAGCGGTTGTCTAGGTGTTTAAGTCCTGCATAGACTCAATGTACCATTGTACATTGGCAGAAGTAGTATCTACACAACACCACCAAGGGTATCTGTATAAATCCCATGATGTGCACGTGATTTTCTCGTTTTGACAGGATCCTGGAAATAAATAGCAATACACGGCAGCATTGAGGGAATTTACAAAAAACGCCATTGTGAAACTGGATCAATAACTTATTGGGCTTGCATCACATGGTTTACACGACCGTCTTTGTTCGTATTTGAGGAACGAAACGCATACAGTTATTTGAATTTCAATTGAATCGACAACCAGACGCTTCAGCTAAACCCTGGTCTGTATAAGATTGGGGCACGCCCATGCGCCACAGGCTGCACAAAATTGAGGATTCTGTCGTTAAGCAAATTAGTCAATGACTTTTAAACCAAGAAACGAGAGCCATTATGAGATAAATTAAGAAAACTTGCCCACAAAACGACAAAGTCCATTTCTTTTTCTTCTGCGGACCATCCACCTTAGTCTTAGTAAGCGACGTCTCCAACTGCTGCGACCTTGTCTCCGCAGTGTCTCCTTCACCGCCGTCGGGATTATCGTCGGTGGGTTCGGGCGCGGGTATTGTGTCGTTGAGCAGTGCCATTGAGCGAATGCAAGCCAGCTGGTAGACCAATTTGCTGCTAGTGGCAATGTCGCGCGTGAAGATGTCGATCTTGTGGTGGTACTTGGCGTCGAAAACAACTGGAGGCGGAGTAGCGTCAGCACGACTCAGCTTTCGGCGCTTAGAGTCACTGAGGTTCTCCGCAGTCTTGGAGTGGAGAACGTCCGCTAGCACTGGTGTCAACAGGGGCTGAAATAGACGAGGGGTGGCCTGATTTGGGAGTCGAACACGGGTTCCTCGACAACAGAACGATGATGCTAACCACTTCACAATCGAGCCACCGCTGTCGATATCAATAGCTATCGCATCATCATGAAAGCGTCGGCAACCAAAGAATTTAAAATGGGCGAATTTCACCATTTCGGCTCGTAAGCAAGACGAAATGCCATCCATCGTCCCAGCAGTTTGCGCAGCAATCTTTCACTAGGGGGTCTGCCCTTTCGTGGATGAGTCTTGGTGATACGACACGGATGACGCTCCGGTACCACTCGGTATTTGACCGAAGATGGGGCAACTCCGGCCTTTGAACAATAAAGTGCGTCGTCCAGCAAGACGGCAGCAGGCATCTAGGTGGTTGAACAGAACCACCTCTCTGACCGTTGGTGTGTGTCGTACGCCAAGTCTGTCAGGGTGGGGAGAGGGGGCTTCTGGATGCCCACACCTGGTTTAACACGTCAGTCATGCCGTGACTAGGAGGCCGCTGACGCATGGAGGTAGCCAGTCGGAGTCACTGGTGAGATGCGAGTTCCAACCGGAGCCTGGTGGAACGGTAAATTAGCTCGGCTGTGGCAGCGACGACCAGAGTTACTGCCCGTCGCCCAAAATCATCGATACGTGGGGGGGGGGTCGGAATCCCGATTGTTGGTTTAAAACATTCCGTACTTCCAGTAAAGTTAGCCTCGAATACGAGAGCGCCGGGGAGGTCCATCGGATATTGAAAACAAATAAATTAACCAGGCACGCACAAACATTGGTTTTAAGAGATGTTACATCTGTTATAAAAGGAACAATGTTAATTAACTTATTTAATTTTTCAAACCGAAACGCGAAACGGAAAATCCTACTGAGAGGTTGTTACTTTGAGAATGATTGAGTAAATTAACTGATATTTTGCTCTAATTCAAGTGCCTCACAGGTATAAAAATTCGGATTTTAGATTGCATACACCATAATCGGCAGTGATTGTTGAATTGGACACGGAGTTATGGAGATTTAGACGAAGTAAGCTATTAAATCGCTCACCTCCAATTGACTCGAGGTTTTGTCCTGTACCGTGCGTTAACCCAACAAAATTAGGCACAACTTCTTCTCAAATGGTGTTTTACTAGGCATGCACGCACACAAGTCCCCACGTACGCATCACGCCCGTGGCCAATCAGGTGACGGTGAATAAATGACGCACTGCGACGCGCAACCCCAATGGTCGCGTGCGAATAAACGCAGTTCAATATTCACGCGCTCTGACGATCGCCCGAACGACACACGGAAGAAGGCGACAATTGCCATGTCGTTGTTGCACAAACCGAGCGAGTGGGCGAATGTCTGAGAGCGTGGGCCATTGTGAAAGTAAGGATAGAAAAACACCCACCCGTTCATCGGTAATGAGCCAGGGTATGCGGACTTCGTTCTTGTGAAATTTGGGGACACCGATCTCCTGCCTGGAAATGTAAAAAAGGACTCCTGTAGACTACTTTGGAGGGGAAGGGGGGAATTATCGTGGCTAAAATGCATTGTTTATATCAAATGGGAGTTTAATAAAAGGGTGGGATCAAACTTTCACAACAACGAAACATGAGTAGGCTCATTAGAGCGTGAATGTGTCAGTGTTTGTTCGGTTGAGTATAGGGAAATCAATGTTATCCGGGTTAGGGGTTTAAAAGCACGTACCAGGGCCACACGTGAAGAGCAACATCACTGCCGCTTTCTCTGCATAGGGCCAACTCGGTATCACTCAGTCGAAGTCGGTAGGGGGTGCCGGATTTGCCCTGAAATTAAATAGAATTGTAAGAAACCATTGGAGACGTTTGTGGTCGAATTTCATTGCGGCAACGCGCAAATGAAACATCTAGTCATTAATAACAGAGCAGCAGCTCTTTATGTGTACACATTTTGAAAATCGTTTTTTTAACTCTCATACAAAACATTAAATGCGTTCCTATTTGCATAATCAATGATTCGGGTTGGTCTTAACGGCGACATCTGTCGCCAACGAACCCAGTTGTTAAATCTTGAGTGCAATGGGGATATTCTCGCTTTAAAATGCCATTTTCTACAACCAAAAGATGCGAACGCAATGCAGACTTAGGTATTGGACGTCGAATTACTTTTTTAGGGGTGACCAACCTCGAAAAGAACTCTTCCTGGACTGAAATGTCACCAGAGACAGGTAGTGTGCAATGACGCACACTTGTGAAAACGTGTGTGCACCCGTCTATAACAAAGGCCGCCGACTCGCCCGCCACGCACGCACGAATAAATCGGAGGATGATGCATCAGTCGCAACCGGCAGAAACTGCCACATCAACATTGTACGAAATAAGTCAGAGCAGACCAGAATAATGAATGCATTCCACAGAGGCGTCTTTTTGTGAACTCTCAGCTGTGTTATTTTTTTGCCAGGATGACCAGAATGTCTACGGTTGTCATGTAAGCAATAGTCATCAAAGGCCCTCAGCATCTAAATTGGAACAAAGATTATGATCATCCTGAAATGGTCTTCATTTCACGGGATTCAAAGACGAACGTTTTTAATTGGTACACAGAGAATAAAAATATGCCGCTGTCGTCAGTAAGTACACCGCTGGACAGACATGTTAACCTATAAGATCTAATTAGCACAGTTTGAATGGGGTACATGTTGCAATGATTACAGTTGTCCAGTAAGGTTACGGTGACTGGCCACAAATGCGAAGCTGGGCTGATTTATGCCCAAATACGGATCGGCTGTTAATTAATATGGATACAGTCTCGCCTACCTCTTGCAATAACTTGGGAGTTATTTTTTAGTGTAATTCGAGACACGAGGACCGAAACTGTCAGCGTTAGATGGCACGACAACTAAAACGGATTCTGGAGGGGTGGGCAAATGTTCTCCAACCTACAGGAAGCCAGCAATTCCAATCAGAGGCAGGTTATTTTGTTCGCGTAAACAACTGGTCGAAAAAATGCGTAACCAATCGCGACACTGAACAAGACCTAAACGGCACCTCTTGCTTTTTACTCCCACGACTCTTCATGCAAATGCCACTCGGACATTCACGAGGCTGTGAAATCAGCATCCAATAAGGCCTCTTAAGAACCAGGGGGGGGCAGTAAAACCTGGAGCATTGCCGACCAGTATTCAGCACCGAATTGGCGGAGGAAGAGCTGGAGAAGGACACACGGAAGCCAACGACAGACAGAAGACGCATTTGAAAAAAAATAATTTAATTTAAATTGGCGTGTGTGCGAAACCTCCGTGTTAAACTGTCTGGAAATGAGAGCAACGAGACAATTCTTTCATAAAACCATGTGATAGGCGACTACCAATTAATTAACAATATCGAGGTAGGAGCAATGGCATAACAATCAATGCTTTTATTTACGCATACAGACTGAAAAGAAAAATGTGCACTACATTGTGGATAGAACTACTTCAGGAAGAAGAGAAGAGAAGCGAGAAGCTTTGCCCATTAACACACTTGGAAATTGTGCTTGTAAATTGGCCGATGGTGAAATCTCCCTGTTGCGCCGTCGTAACGGTTTCATTCAGAAACGGTCTACCGTAACAGTTGATCTTGTTATAAAACTTTCAAGATCCAACATGTTTAGTCCCAAGATGCTCTCTGTTTCTTGTTGGAGCGCACATTGCGTGCAGGGAAGCGAAAAGGACAGAGTGGGTGGGGTGGATAAAAGGGTTTCTTTGGTTTCTTCTTCACTTAAATTCACCGCCACTCCACCCTTTTCCCTCACTACCGAAGTCGGGAATTTGGCATCCTTTGTAGGCTTCTTAGGATAGGTGGATTGCCTCAAAACTATAAGATAATCGACGAATAAATCGCCGCCATTTAATAAAATGTTCGCGATTAACAACCCTCCCCCTCACACACGGACTTTCCCCCAGACTGACTGAATTTCGGATGATGATGATGATGCTGCCAGTTTCCGCCACCCAACAGCCTCCAAGTCGGTGTATAGCAGAGCCACGCCACTACGCCCGGCTTATTTTTTAGTAGTCCGACCTCATGATGGTCGGAGTGAGGATGCGACCCCCGGCACCGCAATGAAGTCATAAATCATCCAGTGAGGTAACCAGTCCATATATATTCTGGGGCCCATTATTTCGGGAACGTGTAACGATTCCTTTGAATCAAAAGGAAAACACAATGTGCTGAATTAATATGGAAGCCGTCACGAGAGACAAATATGATAAACAATAAACCACAGCTCCAAATGGTTGCCAAGACATCGCAACACCTCCACAGGCACACAAAGGGGCGGGAATTCAGATTTCTATGGTAATTCTACCCCATTTGTGCAATTATGCAAAATGAGAACAATTTGAAGAACATGTCCGGCATCGCGAGTCAGCTGATTTGTAATAAATTATTTAATTAATGATCCGCTTAACATTCTAGTAAATGTGGTAACCTCACGCGGTCATCATTACTATGTAGCATAAGGTTTCATAGACAATAAAATTACATATTTATTACTGTTCCATCACTTGTACTATTTGGAATTAAGTAATAAGGCAATCACGAAAGGAAAGGTTACAAATAACTATTATCAAATGTAGCCGACTGGAAACGGGAAAATACGTTTCTTTCTGATGTCGAAACGCACGCCGTACACGACAGATTAAACCGTGATAAGTAAGTATAATCCGTGAACGAGGTCAACATTCATAGAAGCGTTGGCCTGGAAGAAACTGGCCGAGGTAGCGGCTTGCGCCTGTAATCCAGTGTCTCTCGGAGGTCGAGTGGCAGAAACCGACTCGATAATCCGCAATTTAAACAGCCCGAGTTCTTCGTGGGTCTGTTCCCCCCTTATATTGGTTAAGTGGTGGATGATGCAGCGGCCACTTCTACCCTCTCGTCGGGTGGCACTGGGAAAGCCATCCGTGAAATATTCCCAAGAATTTTAGTGTAAATTTCATCCCTGAAGCCGGCACATCCTTTTTTGCAGGAGCCAGATCCGCGTAACAAAGTGGACGAAATAATATCGGTTATTTTCCTAAAGCTAACATAACCCGAGATGATATGTGAACAAACTCGAATTCACATTAAATATAGCAGACTGATCCAGATACTAGAAAATGTTTTATTTGGGGAATCCAGAGTCATCCTTGCCGTACAACATTCATTTTGTCACAACACATCTCTTTCTGACCCGTACAAATCGATAGAAAGGCTGGTATAGCTTTAAAAAAACATTACCTTATGCTTGTGAAATGACCCTATCTGCACTATTCGACGAAGAAGAAGACGACGAACAGCAGAATCACATAATTATTCAACCGCAAGCACCGTTATTTCAGATATAGGGGTAGCACCGAAGGATTTGTGAACAAGGTCAAAGAACAAAAGGAAACGTTTTCAAATCAAATAGTATCGTTAGTTTCGTCCATTTGTTGAGCGATCAAGGCACAGTGCTTTGATCTCTCAACAAATGCAGATTTTATGATCCAGACACCCAAGCATCTATCGATAGTTGATATTGGCGTTCATTGATACAATTTTTTTTGTCTCACACAGTTTCTACACAAACATACGGAGTTTCAGAATACCTCGTCTACCTTTTCATCTTGGTGCTTAGTTGGTGACGATTATTTCGACAATTTTCGATTGAGCTTGCTCAAACAAATTTCTATCAGAACGTTAACATCTACGTAACCAAAAGCAAACAAAAACCAATTGGTTTAGCGGACAGTGCGAGAGAAATTACGATAGATCACGATAACCACCATTAATATTCGTAGGGTGGAATGCTTTTGGATTCCAGCACAATATCTTATTGTACCCAAGAGTTACAGAAAATGGGATTTTCCTTAAACCCGCTAAATATAAAAGAATTAAATGTTCGTGCGGCGAAGTCCATGTAGAAGGCGGGTGCAATAAAAACCTAACCCTGCCAATTAAGACGAATGTAGAATAGACTTAAATTAACTAAAATGTACGCAGCTGTTAGGATTCGGCGTTTCGTCCTGTATGTTTTGAACTGACGAGATACGAATGAATTTCACTACCGTTCGTGAGCTTTGTAATTTGAAACGAGGAATAAAAATAACGCACACCAGTGATTCAGCGAGATAATTTTACATTTCCGTCAGGCTGCCAAGAATATACTGAAAATGGGGCTCAAGATGTACTGCAAGGTCTTAAAAGTTCGAATTTCGTTTAATAATTAAAATTTAACACCAATTCTGAAAGCACAATCATCATCTCTTTGTTGATATACATAATATAGGAATACAATTTATGAATGATATATTGCAAATTTTCCCCGCCGCATGTACACTTACAGATGTCGGTTGTTTTGATGAAATGTCGGCTTAATCGGGACTCAATCTCGGCAATTTCGTGCCGAATGTTGGTTTCAATTGTTGCTAGTTTATGTGCATAAACCCCATCTTTGAGATGACCTCACAGGACACAATCCAAAGGCGTTAAATCCGGCGATCTCGAAGGCCAAATTGCTTCAGAATGTGTGCAGATAATTATATCCTGGAATTTCGCTCGCAATAAATTCATTGTTTCGTTGGCTGTGTAACATGTCGCGGGAGATATTTACAATATCAAAGTTATCATTCGTAAATTGTAGACCCTCTGCTATATATATATATATATATAGATATCAATAACCAGATGGGAGTTTAATTTGAATTTGAAACAGAAATTCGAACTTGAAAGACCCCGGTGTTCCACACTAAAGATGGACACGCGTTTTGCTGTGGTATATCAGTCTCAGTAAATCATCAAAAGTACCCGAAATCACAACCTCCTCGTGTTTAGCACAACCAACACACCAAACCGTCGTTTCCACACTCGCAGGACATCATACACTTGCTGGGAATTCCAGATATTGTTTTCCAATCGCGGTCGTGTAAGACATCCGTAAGCCACTTGCGGATCCCCCGCGCCTAACTGGTCTCTAGCTCCACAACTCAGATGTCCATCCTCAAGATATGACCGATGGAAAAGGTGCGCAACTGTTATCTGGGAAATATGCAGTCACTCTAATGAAAGGGTAGTTGAATGTAGCAGTAAGGAGTTGCTTGTCAAAGTTGTAACGACATGTCCGCTGAATGGGTCAAATGACTCAGACATGGTATTTAAGATAAACACGGAGGAAGAGGGCGCGTGAGAGCAACGGACAGTTCTCACTAAATGGTTGGCACAGGAAAGAGAGGAGGAAGAGGTGGAATGGACAGTTGCAAAGAAAAATCAGAGTGAGTCAGGAGAGACATTGCTACACGTGAGTCATGATTCCTGCAGCGACTTTTCCTCCACTTTTAACCACGGATTTAGCACCAATGCTGGGAAATGCTGCACAGTGCTGGTTTAATGTTCTGTATGGTGTTTAAAAAGGACAATTCTTTTTAGAAAGTCATGTACTAAACCCATAACTGTTATCTGATTCTGAACACAAGCAATACTTATACTGCGCCTTCCCTCATAAACTACTACCGATACCCGTGTCAGTGCATTGATAAAATATAAAATAAATACAATTGCCTGGATTTTAAAGATGGTATAGAACAGAATGTACCCGGCAATGGACACAGATCACATCGGGTAAATGTGGTCACCTACAATTAATTTTGGGTACCATTCGGTTGAAGAAAAAGTTAGGGTTAGACCTCGAATTATGTGAGCTGTGTGACTCAAAGATCCAGAGAAGATTGTGATAGAAAAATAGGAGTCGCCTTTCTATCAGTCCGAAGACAACCAAACGTATGGGATGGGACAGAAACGGTGTGCATTAGCCAATGAAATGTCACCGAACGTTTCGCGACATAGGGGCTCAGGAATGATGTCATTCGGATTGGAAGTGGCGGCAGTCTAAGCCGAATGACTCATCTTCATAATTGTGCAGTACCAGACACACCCATTCCCAATGTAGGACAGCACGCAGGCGGAGGACACTATCGGAATTGGTGAATAGGGGGTGCGACCTAATTGATAATGTCTGAAGCGGTGACATCAAATGACTCCCATTGAAGGTTTCGCAGTACATAATTGCACTCTGGTTGGTGTACAATATGAGAAATAATGACAGTAAATTTTGTTTGTTATTTAGTTAATAAAATATAGTCTAGCTTACCAGAATTCCTATCCAAAGGTGTCGAATGCGAGGCTGAACAACTAAAGCCTCCAAAAAGTTGGTAACGGAAATGTTTGAGGCCAGAATAGTATCCCTACAAGAAGAAGCAAAAATTCGGATCGATTTGGTAGGCCTGACGGCTTTCGAACAAGTAACGATTGTCAAATCCACGCAATCAAAAGATTTGATACCCATTTATATCAATCCGATATGACTAAACTGATCTTACACCTCGCGCTGATTTTCAAAGTTCAGAGATTGGCCACGCTCATCTGCAATTAAAAAAAACGAGTTGGGGTATCAGGCTGTCTTTGAATATTAATGAAAAAGACAGCGCTTACTTGCTAATATGAATTCGTTCATAAGCTTGATCTCCTTTTTATACTTTCGATCAGCATACTCAAATCCATTTCGCGAATAAAGCGAGCATGCCATGCAAAGCAAAAGGCGTCTAAAAATGTTTCAAAACGAAATAGCATACTTGGTGCGAGGAGAAGAAAACCCAATGGTTGAAGATGGAAGAGCAGGAATAACCAGCTCCAGTATCCTTTTATTGGCTCCCTAAATTGTAACGCTAAGGACACAAACATACTGGTTCGAGCATGAAACAAAATCGGTCTCCAGTTATATTTGCTGTAAGAAAAGCAGCATTCAGCAAATTTTCATATTCTTCTGGGTGCTTAAAAAACATAATTTCAAATAATCCCGAGTTGTTACTGTGTAAAACGATTGCTTAATTGATTCCTTGATTGAAATATCACATGACATTCGATCGGGCAAATTAACTTTAATTGATGACGACTTTGAAATTGTGCTTGCGAAGGACATGGTCAATGAAACCAAAAACCGAAGTTGTACGCGCAGAAAAAGGTTTTTGTACGATAACTATAACGTACGACCAATAGGGAGAAGGACTCGGTATGTGTTTCTGTGGCCAACAAAATAGCCGCCATTGATGTATTTAAACAACACACAACACCAAGGTCACGAAATAAATATAACGAGCGTTTACTTAATTAATTTGGTTAACAAACAAGAGGATTCTAATTTTTTTTAAATAATGCATCATAAGAAAAAAATATTAATTGGGGGAAAGGTTTTTGAAGTCAATATAAATCTTTTAAAACCATGAAAAATATAATGGAGTGCTTGAAAACGGATAAACGATATATCGAAAATATCGCATTCTTAATATTCACTTGTCCAAAAACCAGTTTTATTGTTATTCAATTCAATGTTAAGTCTATTCCGCGTATTAAAATAAAATTATTAGATGGATAAAACTAACCTTTAATTTCCTTGCAAGTGTGTTTTCGTCGGCCTTTCCTAGAAAAAACATTTAAAACACCTTCTTTCTTCAACGTTTTTGTCTGGGTGAGGCTTGAAACTGTAACCTGGTTAAAACGGCTCTATCGTCTACAGAAAGGCTGATTAAGATGACAAGTTGGAACATCGATTTCGAGATAGGTGTAGCGTTTCCTACTAACCTACCAGTATCAGTTTTAAATTTGAGACTTATGCGGTTATTTTCGTTAGTAATACCAGCGTTTGCAATATTTTGTGACCTGAAGATGGCCTAGACGTATTTTGAAAGTTCGTTATAAGGCGTTCTGCTTGCCAGGAACACAACCTTACGAAAGGTACATCAAAAGAGATTTATTGTCTGCCCAAAACAACGATTTTCAAATTAATAATTTATACGGTGCATATTGTTTTGTATTATGTTCAGATAGCGGTTGATTTTGTGTTCACCAACGGTTATCGATTTATAAAACGGTGTTGTTAATGGCCTAACTTATCCCGCTAAAGTTAAATATTTTCGGGCGTGCCTTCTGTCTCTACCGTTAATTATGTACGTTTTTGACTTTTTAATCGATAGAAGGTTCTATTTATTAATTTTCAAACTGAAATGAACGTAGGTAAAAATCAACAAGGGTTTATTTTAAATGCAGTGATAAAAATTGCACACACGGTTCGTCTTTTCAATAAAGCCACTATAATTGTTGTCAAATTGCGTTGTATTTGTACCTTTCCACATAAGGTGGCGCTTATTTGATCAATTTTCGGTTGTTGCATCGTCTATTTGTAGAATTGTACGTTTTTTACTTGCTTTTGATTGTCTTTTCTATGTGCAGATTTAATAATGTTGGACGGTGTTTCTAAATTGGCGAAATTTCTTGCCTCGGATGAGCTCAAAACTCGTAAAATGGGCCACAAGTATGTCCAAGAGTTGCTGCGACTCAAACCTGGACCGGATACATGTAAACCAGCGGTATTTCCCTCATTCCAGTCTCATCTAGATGAAATTTCTTATCAAGACGTTCTTGGAATATGCAAAGGACTCTACTATAGCTTATGGATGCAAGACAAACCACTGCTTCAGGAGGAAATTGCGACTAAAATTGTGCGGTTGATTAATACAACAGCAAGTATAGAAACCCGCTCCATGTACACCAATGCTATATTTGAAACACTTGCTCGTGAGTGGGATAATTTGGACGTCTGGAGGACAGATAAATTCATGATGGTTTGTTATCATAACTTTTATAGTAATTATTATTTGTTTATTTAGTTAACGAGGGATTTTCTCGTACGTACTCTTATATCTACCAAGAAACGAAAGATTCCCATCGAAACCCTCGTTGGGGCTATTTTTGACAAAGTTCTCAACGCGAATGCTAATTCAGCGGTGGATCTCAAAATTTTCCTTGCAATGGCAGTCCAGCAGGAGTTATTGAAACTAAGGGTTTGTCGACCTTCTCTTTAAGTATATGTAGTATCAACAGGAATTTCCTACAATTTTTCTCGGGTTCTTCCGACGCGCGGTGGAGGTCATTTTAGCAATACCAAGGTAGTTATATATTTTTTTACTTAGGAGTGATTTGCTTTAGGGGTAGTGTATATGCCACGGAAATGATCAAACTGCTCCTCTTTCTCACAAGAACACTGCGAACATTTCCATCGGTATGTTGCTCCGTTAGTTAATATCCGTCAGTTACCATTAAATGAGCTTAGTGAGGAGATGCTAATAGCATCTACAAAACAAATTGATCACAGAAAAACCCTCAGAAGAATCTCCCAGATGTAAGTCCATTGTGGTGTGTTGCTTTTCCGCTCATTCCGTCTTTTTAATAGCCTGTGGTTTTGTATGTTTTTCTTACTATTAAGGCTACACGTGAAGCAAAAACGTGCTGACAGCAAAAATGGAGGCTCTGCTGAAAATATAACAAAACAAACCAGGAAGAGAAAGATATCTAGTTCTCCGGTAAACGTTGAGCATACAATTGACAAACTTGAATCCCGCGAAACCCCTCTGAAGAGGCGGAAAGTTGAAAAAAATGGGACACCAGTTATATCTACTATGGTATGTGGTAGCTTCGTGGTTGATTTATTACAAAAAATTATCATCTGTCGTCGTTTATGCAGCTATCTCATACTAAGGAATGAGCCTGTTTAATGGATATTGTGACTTTAATTACATTTACATGCTGAGTCTTAGAAATAATTTGAAAATGACGTCCCGGCTTTTAGTCAATGGGGCACGTCTATCCTTTGAGCAATCAGTTGCTTCTGGTAATGCACCAGGGATCTAGACAGTAGAACATGCGTTTAATGCTTCAGAAGGACATTTCGAACGATGTGGGGTGAAGGGAAGACTCCACGGCTAGATATGTTGGTGCGGCACCGTCGTTTGGCGGCGTATGTTCCTGTACTTATCTACTGTATGGTTTCACGGTCATACTGGTATAATTCATGGAGCCTTTTCCGTTGAATTATCCATCGGTCTCGGCAATCTTGGTGTAAGAACCCCCTTTTGACTTTAAGACGGCAGCTACGATAGAGGAGAAGGAGACACCATCAAAGTCTCCCCAAACTTCGCCCCCATCGACCGATGGAAAGCGAAAGCACAAGAGAAGGCGCAGCACTGCATCGTCTACGCCCGATGGTTCCGCGATTAAAAACGTATCCCCAGAGGGCGTTAGTGTGACGAGCCCGTGGCGCATCGGCGACGATTCGAATAATGCAGCGGGAATTGGGGAACCAGAACCGGTAGGTATTTTCCATTCTGTTGAAGTGTGCAGAAGGGTTTTCAGGCGGGCTGGTTTTATGAGCTTAATTCCCTCTTACATGAGCTGATTCGTCCCCAATGATCCCCGTACATTTCTTGTTGCAGATTAGTCGAGCTGAAACTATGGTATCAACGAAGAAGCAAATCGACGCGATTGGTGTAAAACACTGCGAGTCAAATGAGGTAAGTTATCAGATTGTCGATTAAAAATTGTGCATACAATTTGGATGTTTTTTGTGGCTGAATGTTTGTTTTACCGCACATAATCACTCCTGTAGCCATCTGGGACAAATGGCGGTCTTCTAAACACCCCCGTCTCCAAGACAGCGGGTGGAAAAGCTCAACGTACAAACAAGAGTACTGGAGGAGAAGTATCCAACGTCAATTTTGATCTCTCTGTCCTTGACACCTCGACCACTCTCATAAAGAAGCGTGTTTCTTTTGGCAAAGTCTTCCGCAAAAGTAGGTTATTTTTTGATTGGTTAGGTTCCAAAAGCACGTTAAGCCAATGGCGTGCTCGATTTTCATTCGAACTTGTAGTGGCGCTTCTAGTCTAACCTTTGTTTCTTGTTTCTCCTTTAAGAGTTCTCGGCTACCAAGGAGCTGGTGATTAGCCCCGTCGTAAAGCCCAAACCAGACAGAGGCATTCTTCGCCTTTAAGAGCGGGGAAAAGTAATGCCTAGCGCATCAAGCCGCTTTGCGCGTTCCTTTGTGTAAATTTCGAATGTATTATCGCCTGAATCACCCACTCCATATTATGTGCATAAAGATTGTAATATCTTTGTAAAATTGACTTTATGTGATCGGCCTTTTGTTATCTTACCCGAAATTGTTGTTCGTAACTCGATGCTAATGTTTCACCCACAAATAGAGCAGGGCGCAACTGTTAACCGAAATATACACTCGTTAAAATCAGTTTTTTGGAATTCACGGACAGCATTGTGCTCCTGGGAGACACCTCCACTCACTTGCAACCGATTCTCAGCCATATGCAAAGGCAGTCGAGCTGCAGATTCACCCATGAGTGCGTGCTCCGAACACCACTCCTAGCCAATCTACCGCAGCGATGTGCCAATCGAATATGTCTGGGTTCCACTATCCTGCTGAACGACCAAGCGAAGTGCACTTGCCTATCGACAGCGCCAGGAGCTCGTTCCGCTAATTACACAACTATGGGGCCGCACCGACTTAAGCCTGCGAACGAAGGTTCGCGTCTCCAGCGCTGCAATCTGCCCGATTCTAACCTACGGCTGCAAAACATGGAACGCCTGGGCTTGCAGTCCATATACGGGGTTCGCAGTTGGAGTCAGAACTGAACAACTTTCCGCGCCGACCTAGCATCTGATCGCCACGCATGGCGGCCACTTTTCGCGACATTAATGAAGCCGGTTCATACTCTCGCATGAGATAGTGTCCACAATCTTTCTTAAAGGACGCACTTGCCACGCCGACTGTCACTAATTGGGCTAGAACACTATATTTATATATAATATATATTGAGTCATTATTGTGGAAGCGAGAGCAACATCCAGAAACTAATTCTGTGTTTGAATAGTGCTCTGAGTGACATGGGGACTATTATTTCGTAATTGCCTTCTCTACTCCCTCATTGCGAACATTCTCTTTTTGCTGAAAATACTGACTGTTCCTCAGGTAAGAACAGACTCTCTAAAATGGAAGCGCGCCGCACGTTCGTTTAATTTAAACATACAAATAATCGATAAAGCACATACAGTGCAATTGGCCGTCTGCGCTCAGGATGCCACATGGTCGACACGGCGAAGAGGCTGTTGAGAGGTGGGATGACATCAAGTTGAAGTTTAAACCGGCACGTTGGCCCAAAATTGAACTAGATCGTGTCATCAAGGAGGATCTCATTCGCTCCTTCAACCTCTTCGATAACAAGGGTATGGGTGTCGTCAGTCTCGATGCCCTCAAGGTACGAAAGGCTCTGACAAGCCGGGCAAGTGAAAGAGGATTTACTGTACAGATCAGTATTTTATTAGTCGTATACATCACACTGTCCTGTGTATCTAACATTGCTAGCCATGTTTGGAGTTGGCAAAGATTGTTCCGGCGGTCCGTTAGTATAGTACCGTGGTTTTTTTCAAACAACCCTCGAAATCCTGTGCCTAACAGCCTTCATTTTACAAGCCTGCCAACTAATTAAAAACGCGTTTTCCGGGCAGAACGAATTCTAAACTAAAGTTGATTTATTTATCCATGGTATTATTCAGTTCTATTTTTAATTTGGTTAACAGGTTGCTCTTCGCGCTCTTGGACACGAGATTGATGCCAATGAGAAGAAAGCTCTGCATCGAATGTTTCCCGACGGCACAGTGGTCTTTGGCGAATATCTCAACCTTCTTTCTGCGTGGATTCTCAATATCGACAATGACCTCAATGTGCAGAAGGCCTTCTCGCTCTTTGACACTGATGAAAAGGGGTTTGTCAGTTTGGAAGATCTACGAAGAGTGCGGGATTGCCTCGGATACGCCCACGAAATAGACGATTCTGAGCTAGTTGATATGCTCGTCGGTTCACAGGTGAATGCCGAATAATGTTTAACTACTCAATTGTGAACAGTAGATATGTATTTTCCGTTTGTTTGTTTTCAAAATCAAGTCTAATTTAAATTCTCAAATTGGGCTATTTATTGTATTACGGCATCGATAAAGTTCGAAACACTTTTCGTTTAATCTAACTCAGGCCTGCTTCGATACTAAATTATTTAACGCCGTGCAACTTTGTGGAAGCTATCAGCAACCCGTTATTATTGTTGCAGTCGTTATTGCATTTATAATAATTCGAGGCAAATCTATTGTTTTAAGCATTTCGCCAGCAACAGGGGTATCGTTATTTAGTAGCCCATACTCATATCGTGGCGTTAATCATATGAAGATTCTCTTGAATAGGTCCAAGTGACGTCTCCAGCGCCACCAGGATTTTGATCTTCGAGGTGGTCCATCGAGTGCCTTTGGCCAATCAAGTGCATCCAACGAGGCAGTAAGGACACGGGGGGAGGGTAGCCGACTGTTGAGAATCCGAGAGAGTTTTACTTTCCGGTTATCCACATTTGGCAGATCCCAATAGACTGCTTGGAGCAGGAGAGCTACTCGGCGCTTGTTGTTCCACCATCTGGATAACCGTTTCCACGGTAGACGCACTTGAGTGTGCAAAGGCGCCGGAGACGTATTAACATGATTCTTCGTGCAAATAAAATTAGCAAAGCGGCATCCAGGAAGCCGCAAAACCAAGATAGGGATATTCAACGTTCGTACAGACAAAATTCGGCAATTTCGGTAGACGTTTATCACTTTTCCCAAGAAACCTCGATGGTTGTTGGTATTCTAGGTGAACGATGTTGCTCAGGAGCTGGAGGAGCAGTATCAGGCGCGACAGAATAAAACGCGCGAACGAAAGGGCCAGGGCTACGCCTCCAAGGTCCAGGAGGTGGAGACTGGGCCGGACTGTGTTCCCCCCGGCACCATCATTCGAAAGACCTCCTCGGAGACTCAGATCGAGCCGGAGGCTGTCACGGTGGACTTTGACAAGTTTAAGCGGGTGCTCCAGCTGGAGGCCGAACCCTCTGATCCCATATAACATCTGTAAACGCTGCTCGTAATACTAATAATCATAAAACCGTTCTTCTTTTGAGTTTTTCATCCGTTATCAGGCATTCCGACAGCCGTCAACTAAATGCACACGGAGGCGGATCTTCTGAGACTGTCTATTACTGCGTTCTGACTTCCAAATCGATTGAATTGTTTTGTATTTAACGTTATTGACACCATAAATCCTCGCCCGCTCGACACCGGGGAGGATTCGTTATTCTAGCATGTCCTGGCACCCTCTCGCTCCGGTTACGCTCCGGTCGTCTTTGGTATCACCAGTGGCTCCAAATAGTGGCGGCACCCCCGTCAAACCGCTTGACTGTAGGTTCGGGCAGCCGGAAAGTCAATCTCTCGTTGACTATGTGCAGGCGAATACAGAAGAACGGTGTGGAGGAGAGTTACTCCAGAATCTAACGGCCAGGAAGAGGGTCTTTTCTGCCACCCAGATCAGCGCTGCCTTTCAGGGTGCACTCGATTAGGAAAGGGACGTCACTTTTAAATATGCCTAGATTCTTCATGAAAATGTCTTCAACGTAACGCTCTTCACCCCAGCGCACTAAATAAGTTACAGAGTTTGCTGGAATTTCAGAACACTCCAAGACCCCAAAATCTATTTATCACCACCGACGCGATATAGGACTACCAGATGGATAAAGAATGTCTCTGCAAAGCTCGTATATCAAACTCTGGTGTCAGGCACAAAGATAACTGGGATGAATTCGAATGAGTATTATGATGGACCCATGGGCGACAGGGTTTATCTGGCGTAGCATTTGCTATCGGGGGGACAGGGCCAGGAACGCTGTGCTTGCATTGGAGACTGCTAGTTTCTCGTCGAGGATGGGCCTAATCAATTTTTGGGGCATCATGAAATATATTCGTCTTCGGAGTATATGCCCCGACAATAGCAGTCGAGGCTACAACTCTGATGCTGTCATGCGAGTCCTCACAGGAGACATTCTACGCATTCCGGGATACTAAAACCAATCGCACAGGTCCTTCGACCAGCTCACATGACATGCTTTTGGGGAATTCGGCGATGCGAGAAAGCCATGAAGAAATTTAAACTGAAATGAACCGACGCAATTCCTCTGTGGGTTTTATCCATATTGTGACTCCTCGAGATTTATTAAGCAGAATATCAATTGGCAAAACAGACGAAACTATATATTCTCTCCTCTCCCTTGTCCTACATATAATCTTTACCTCCACTTTGGGACAATATTATGAGAATTACTTGTACATTATTTTGAGTACGGAATACGAAATTTCGAAAAAAAATACAATTCATATTTAATCAACAGCTGATTATGTGTTTTATTTGATCACATTAAAACGAATAAAAGTAATGAATTTGGAAAACTCTAGTGATTATGGCATGGATTCTAGAAGCTGCCTTTTCAGTTGGTTCATACATGTTGCTGAAATAAAAGCCGTTTCGAGATTTAAAAACAATCCGTAATCATTGTTACTAAACACATACAAGTAACTTGCGATTGCATTTAAACCTTTATTAGGGTAATTGAAATATAAATTTAATACAACCTTGGAATTTTCGACTCATAATCTGAACATATAGTACTTGCTCGATTTTAAAGTTAAGTCAATTACTTTGTTTATTTCACGTACGTTTATTTAATTTATCGGTGCTCAGTTCAAATATCTACTTCTTTGTATTGATTGGGTTCGTGTTGGATTAATAAATGAGCGCTATTAAATTAAGAGAAATCGTGTTTTTAGGAAGCTCTTCACCAGATGCAAGTTTCCGTTCTAACATAGTGGGATGAATCAACCTTTTCTTCTTAAAGAGTTTTCGTATTCAACTTTGCTGTAAAAAATTACCTTGGCGGATGACGGTAATTTCGTCAAGCATGCGTAAACACCTACAACTTGCAATACTTTACATACATCGAGGGTTGCTTTCTTACGAATTCGCCTCGTTGTTATTTCCTGCATTCGTGTCAATTTATTCTTATTTATTTATATTCGGAAAGTTTTGAACTTCGTAATATTATTATTATTATTCCTGTACTACCATTTTTCAACAAATGCTCATCTAGTCTGTAGCGACTTGAGCGTAAACAGCCCCCGCCGGCATTGAACAATTCATATAAGCCTGGTATGAATTTCGGAACTTCAGCCAAACCCAACAATCCCTCCAAAATCTCCACTGCATGTCGTTCTCCAATATTTTTAATATCAATCTTCTCGTGTGGCAAAAAAATCACCCATGTCTTGATTGAGAGATGACGCCTGTTTTTTTAAAGAAATCGTTCGCTTCATCACCGCACATCATTAATACACCCTAGACATCAATATGGGTGGAGGTGTCAGCCGGATCGGTGGCTAAAATGAGCCGCATTCGGCCCCTTCGAGCAGCAGATAAACAACACCTCTGCGGTTTTTCCACGCAAAGCACACCGGAAGTCAGACAATCGAGAGTCCTTGATGGATGACCACTTCCGGCATTGGTTACTCCACTTCGCCAGGAACCAGAAAACAGCGTTTCTGAGTGACAACGAGACGACCCAATTGCCCAATTGCCCCTGCATGCCCAATTCGCCAATTGTGGGTGAAACAATAGGCATGGTGGTACGAAATAACAGTCAAGCAATGGGAATTGCTCTGATAGGTCCAAAAGTATTCAGTGACCTCCTGTAATAAGGTCGCAATGGACAAACCTTCCCGTGAATCGGGCACAGCGAATGGGTTCCAGGCCTATTTGCTGGGGAATGATCGATGTCTACGGCGAGGAAATTCCAGCGGGTTTGTGTCTTATCTGTTCACGCTAAATATACCGCCGGAAAAAACGTTTACAGGTCAACATCGGTGTAACAATCCTTTGGAGCATGTGATCTGGAGAAATAGCTTGGTTAATCAGTTTTCGCATCGGTTTTTCATAAAAGCACTGCAAACCCCAGACCGTACTGAAACCGAGAACCGAATAATTTCTGTGGTATGGAAAAATTCGAACTCAAAGGGACAAAGGACGCGGGCTTTTTATCAGCTTCGCTTCTTTTTCGGAGCCGTGGGTGGAAACTTCGGGGTGATCAAACCGCTAGCCATCGACCCGACCAGCTCGAGAACCCTGTCTAGACGGTCGGAAAATTCGTCGTCGTCGTCGTCGTCGTTGCGTTCCGCCTCTCTTCTCGCTTTCGCCCAACGGAGAGAAGCCGTAACCATTTCAATCGAGAAATTTTATTCCAAAACAGCCGGTATTTTGCCTCGACCCTATATTTGGACTGATTCACTCGGTGTGTGCTGGGCCCTTCGTTAACCGGTCGCCGTCGTCTTCGGTGTTATCGCGCGGACGCAGCAGCACACAACGCCGAGTGCTCCCCGGTGGGTCCGAAGTTATTAAACCCAGCTGATTAAGACGCTTTAGCTTCGGAATGGCGGGCCATTTCGGGGTTTATCGCAATCCCGGGCCCCAATCGGTGTGGCGCCCAAATTGATAAGAAGAGGGTAAAAAACTGACACCGAATCTCGGCGAAATCCTGTGCCAGTCGAGTAAACCACTGGACTGATTCCTCTAGGTTATCCAGGGCCTTTCAAGTAGGAGTCCTTTTTTTCAAAATCAAAATGAACACTCATTTAGAATGGAAAATCATCATCTTGTTTAATGATATATATTATTATAATAATTGTAGCGGCTGTATTGAGGTTACGAGGACCAAAACTTTTAGCACGAAACAAGACAGTATAACAAGTACCAGATATAATCTTTGTCCTTTAGTTACTTCTTCACCTGCTCTGGCGAAACTAAAAATCGGGACTTATAAGGAATGGCCGAATTGCGATATGCCGCCGTTCTTGTGGGTATTGAACGGTAAAGCCTACGCATTGGTCGAAGAGATTTACACTTCGATAAACTTGAATAGAGGGGATGGGAGGGGTCACTTAAAATACGAGCAGCGATTAGTGAACAACTATTGAAGTGGCGTTGAACGACGATTTCTTGAATTTAGAGAATAGGCAGGCTGCTAGAAAACGAGATTATTTTTAAAAGCCTACGAAGGGTTAAAACGTGTGAAAACATTTAAGGCCGGGGAAAATTACTGGGGAACAATATACAATAAGGGGAATTATGCAGGCATGGACAAAGGTTTTTATACGGCCGGGGGTCTACAATTTATGATTGATATATTGTAAATGGATGAGTTATTGAGCCTCAATTATGCCGAAATTGTTTGAAACATTACAGCAAAAGATTCGGCAGATTTAACCCAGCACGCGGGAACATTTGCAGGCCCAAAAAGCATGCATGTACGCAATGGAATTGAAAGTGACGGCTTCCCAGAAAACATTGCCTATTTAACTATTTTGTGACGAAATACATTTTAGATTTAGTAAATTTGAAACCGTAGGTATTGATTCTGAGATTTCAATGCATTCAGAGTGAACAAATCCAAAACTGAGATATTTAACGCAGTTCCATCAGCAGGAAAACATCCAACAAAGAGACTTATTGATAATATTTATAAATTCGTAGTTGGTGTTCCGAATTAGCAATCCATTATGTCATGTAAAAATATCCAGTGAGTGATCTGATCAAGTTAGCCGGTTGACACGTGACTCGCCATCTGTTTCGGACTTTTCAATGCCCCGTGGGCAGGACCTGAACTGAATCACCCCACATAGAAACACGCAGACGAGAAGGCAATCCACACCACAGACCCATGGCCATACCATTTCGTCTGGTTAGGACCTACTTTGCTTGCCAGAGGATATAATAATAATAATATTAATAATGATAATTGCTTTATTAAGGTCATGAAGACCAACACTCCCAGCCTTAAGATGCACAGAAAGCATAAGTTAACGCGATATAGACAAATTAGGAAGAACGTAAATTAAATCCTAAAGAAATATAAAGTTGGGCAAACGAATAATGGTGCCCTCTTGAACGGTCCTGTCCATAAGGAGCGACGACAAAGAAATGAGCTTCCTGCTTCATGGATGTCGCAAATTGTGGCCGACGGTGGTCCAGTTCGGCTGCAGACGACGCACCCCGTAGACTAGACTGGCTGTTGGTTGGTTGGTTCGCGGCAATCTTTACAAACGCTTCTTCATCTTCTTGTAACGCTCCATAAACATGTTGGGTGTGGTGGATGCGACCGCACACTAGTTCGGGAGCACTTAAAATATTTCGCGATGTTGAAAATAATATTTGAAAAGCAAAACCGGTCAACCTATGCATTCCCTTTCGACGACAAGGCTTCTCTTTCGCCTATTACGGCATCTGCTCCTATTGAGAGATTAATTTTATTGTATTGATGGTCTTTGCGGCCTTTCGATTTGCTTTTTAAAATACAAATAAAACAATCATTTTGAATGAAAATTCATCATCCGTTATTTTATATACACATTCGAGGGTTTACAATGAATGAATGAATGGCGTTTAACAAATTTCCCATCGTGCACGCTTACAAATGGCGACGCTTCTGCTGAAATGTTCGATGACAATTCGGCATAAGTGTGACTCAAAAGTGTGACCAAAATTCGCACTAAAACGTAACACAAGAGAAATGTAAAGGCTTCTCCGCGTATTGCACTGAGTTTTGTAATGCGAAAGTTTTGTCTGTTTACGTGCCCCCATTCAAATAGAATGAAGCTTCGTCTGAGAAGATGACATCTTCAGCAAAACCATCAGGTTGTTGCAGGCAAAAGAATCCAAATCTGTACGTGTCCACGCGGCGGGGAACATTCGCTAAAAATCATTTATCATTCATAAAGTGCAGATTTTCTACTATAGATATAAATAAACAAATGATGATTTTCAATTCTAAATAAGTCTTCATCTTGAAAGAACCCGTTTAACACTTCCAGTTTTGCAAACAAAAACAGACAGTCGCGAGAACTTGGGAGCTTGGGAGGAAAATTCACCCGATTCAGCTCGCTCGGGTATTTATCCCCCTTCGGACTAAATTAAGAATGGTAATCGGTTTATTGAGGTTACTAAAACCAAAGCTTTCAGTATTAAACAGTAATAATGCTCCATACGAAAAACGTCTTTGAGTTACGGTTTCGCCTATTCTGGTAGAATTAAAAATCGAGACAAAGTGAAAACGACCGAGTTGCAATATGCAGCCGTTCTTGTCGGCATTCGTAGTGGTCGAAGCGGTCGACATTGAGAGTGATTATAATAGGAGGATGTGGGAGGTGTCACATAATATATGAGAGGCGCGAAGGGAATCACTCGCATAATTTCGATGAAAAATCGCGTCTTGGATTGAGCACGTCGATAATCCACGACAAAACGAAATCATTTTAAAAGACCCGCGAAGACTCTACAAGTAAGAACTGAGTGTCCTATATTTAACCGTCTAAGGACGAATCCACCAAAGGACAGTCAGCTAGGAAGTCTGGCTCATTAAGAGGAACAACAATCGCGCGTCATTGCTGCCCTTAAGAAGGGCAGCAATCGATCGATATCGGCTGAACCTGACGTCACATGCGAACAATAGAACGGACCAACCCGCCAAATTGAACCCTATCGAAGACAATACGACGTGACGAACGTCTTGGGGTTCGCCTACCGCGGTGAGGGGAAGGCCCACGAGCATCTTAAACCGCCCCATCTCCACGTTTGATGACACAAACCTGCCCAAACTTTCCGATCAGCCGCACAGTTGGGACAGGCTGTAGGGACTCTACAATAATTAAACGAGATCCTTTAGCGTTGGTATGAGTCAACTTCAGGTTGAATCGGCAAACGATTCGACAACTGTCCCCGGTGGTGTCAGCATCTTGGCCGGTCTCGATTGGGTCCGCCCATGGCTGATTGGCCGGCACCGCCTGGGAGGGAGGGGGAGGGGGCAGCGTCGTCATCTTAATGCAAAACTGGGATGTGGGCTAATTTATCTGGTATGCAGCGCTGTGCGGTGATTCCAGTCATTAGGAGCAAGCGGTTGGAGAGGAAATTTATCGCGTAACCCTATTATCGGACCTTAAACGCAAATTAAGGGCCTCCTCTGTCCGTTAAAACGCTCGCCTGTGCTTAGGCACGCACGCACACACAAAAATACACTTCAACGGGGCGGCCCTTTCGTCCTTGTAAAAGGTGGATTTCGATGACCAATGCGCACCAATTCGATTAAAATTCGTTAGGTCAGTCGCAAAATGGCAGATTTTCCAACCATAGGATGGAAAATACACCTCTTGAATGGCCACCCCATAGGCGATTGGTAGATTAAACAAATATGCGTTATTGTGTTCCGAAAAAAATGATGTTATGTTTGAATTGCTTTCACAATTATAATAATAATAATAATAATAATTTTTACGCTTTATTAAGGTCACAAAGACCAGAACTTTCAGCATTTTAATGTTTAACAGGAATGGAGGAAATAACAACGAGGTAATGGCGGCCATAGAAGGCCTTGTCCATAACGCGCGCGAGACAGTTTCCGAAACTATTTGAAACTGTAATAATGCTTGATTGAACAGATTGAAAAGAAATTTTAAATTCTTTAAGTCTGTATGTATTTGAAGGCTGAATTTATCTTTCTTCAAAGCAATTCTCTAGCACAATAACAAGATATTTCATTACAAATGGTTTGGTAGTGATCGTTAACTTCGAAACGTCAAAGCAAAATTATGGCGGAATGTTGGTGTTCCAGGCTGTTGCATAGAATGGTAGCTAGACTGCTGCGTGAAGTACGAAGTTGCGAATCACGTGTTGGTAGTAGTAGTAGTAGTAGTAGTAGTAGTAGTAGTGGTAGTAGTAGTTATTCCATGGGCAATACGAATAAAATTAACCATTTAAGTTGCAGGGTCCATCATTTACGGTTTGAATTTGTTAAGTTTCATCAACAACCTAGTCCTTGGAACAAGATTGAAATTCCCCACCCCCAGGAGCCGATAAATGCGCCCGTTAATGCATTTCGCACAGACTTCAAACACACCCAGCTTCAGTAGTTGCCATCCTTTCCGTAGGCAAAGCCACCAGCCGTATCCAACCGTGTCCGTTGTTTAATTGGACAGGGAGAGAAGGGGTACCTCCTGTAATCTCGCGACGGTGCGTCTTATCCTAATTAAGTCATTGGGGGAGTCCTGTCACTAAACTACCTGACAACTGCAGGTGGATTTGCATGAAAAACTCACCCACCAGTGGCTAATGTTGGCCACGGCATCTTTCCCAAGGCGGAGGGGGCAGGTTTCAAAACAACAAAGATAAATCCCTCTGTTGACATGTTTTGGGCTTCTGCGAGCCCAATTAACAGTTGCTAGCCTGGGTGGAGCTCTACCACGGTGAAAAACGAAGTACAATTTCGGACCAGGAAACGGCGAAGAGGATATTTCGCATGGTACATTTTAACTTCGAGGCCATGGGGATTTTATGCGATACTGCGTCCAATTATAACCCGTTTTACGCAGACGTTTTACTTCAAACAAATTAGCTTGGTTCATATTTGGAAAGCTATAAATAATTAGAATGCTAATCGCTTTATTAAGGTCTCGAGGACCACAATTTTAAGCATAACCATACTATATGAAAGCTTGTTGTGATGAAACTAAACTTGTGGACACATATGGAATAACCGAATTGAGATACGTAGCCGTTCTTGTGGATATGAAACGCTCGAATGCCTTATCATTGGTCGAAAATATTTACACTGAGACGTAATATGAAAAGGGGGATTAGAGAGGTCACCGAATATGCAATTAATAAAAATGGGATTGTTTTACCAACCTAAGATATCTTATTTATTTTCGTTCAATTGTATTAGATTTCGAAACGACATTGTCTACTTTTGGGATACTTGCTAACTAAGGGATGTAACTAAGCACATTACAGAGTAGATGATCAGATTTGCAAGTGAATGGAAGTCTCGCGTAGGTAAGTGTGACCGGACAAATACAAATATTACAAGGGAGCAGTGAATAAGCAAACTCGTTTGAACAAATTCACTAGACTCGTTTTACGGTCAACTCCGCAATTGTCATTTTGCCCACTTAAGGCACAATTTTACAGCAGTAATGTTTGCTAAACACTTAAACACCCACCAACACCCCAACCTCTCCCAGCTGCCACATCCTTCAACAAAGAATCCCCCCACAGACATTTTCGCATTTGGCATATTCAGCGCAACACACAAACAATAGGAGTGTTTTTTGCAGAAATATTTTAACGCACCATTCTGCTTCCTCGGTTGACAATTTGCATAAATCAGCAACCAATGTTCTGTAGCGAGGGGCTACAAATAACTCACCTGTTGATGAGAGTAGCACACTCGAAATAACGAGCCCGGAAACTTGCTGAAATGGAGGGGTGGCCGCGTTGGAGGGGGGGGGCTGGCTGGCTGGAGTGACAATTTTCGGTTTCTAGGGCGAAGGGGTGTGGCGGATGGGGATGAGGCGACAGTTTTAGTTGCGGTTCTGACAGTGGGGGAAATGTTTGGCGAAAATATCTCTAATGAGGGGAGAGGGTTGTAAATCAGCACTAAGCCGACTCACAGTAAACCTCTGTCTACGCTGTGCTTTTGGTTGCTTTGTAGAACCTATTTTGTAAAAAACGAAGGTCGAGACGGCCATTAAACTATGCCTCACAGACGGGGAAATAAGTGTAACATTCAATTGATTAACTTGGCGCCACCTACGAAGCCCGACGCAAGCGTGTTCTGTCTAAACAATTGCAGGTTTATGGCTGTTAACGAATTGGAAGATAGAACAGACATTTGTGAGCTCTGAGTCGGGCTTTTCGAGATATTTGTGTGGCTCGTTTGACTTCATTTCGGTTCATTTCGGTTTATTTTTCGTTGAACAGAACGAAGATGAAGAAATTCATCAACGTAAAAAAATGATTGATTCTAACAGACCGTGTTCGATAAATACCCATGCAAATCAAGTTGCATTAGATAAAAGAGAATAATCTCGATTAATGCTGGATAGAAGTTTTGCCGTTGTTGCTACAGCGTCTGTGGGAGATGGGAGAACTGGCGGGGTCAAGTTAGTTTTAGTTTCTTGAAAAACAGCGTGAGCAACTCAGGGCATAATCAAGGGTGGGTGACACCGATTCTGGTTGAATGACACGTTGAATCTTCGAGGGCGGTAAGGCCTCGAAGATCGCAACGTTCTGGGTGCATTGGAACTAACCAATCAAGGGGGCTGGGAGGTTAATGATGAATTTAGGATAGAAGGTTTCTTATGTGGCTGTTGGGCCTTTTGCATTCATTAAGTGCCTATCAGGTCGGGAATTGCTGATTTGTTTTTGTACTTTCGTCGATACGAATGCAAACACCAATAAGGTTCATCATTATTTAAATTTGCCATCTTAAATGGTCTGTTATTTCAGCCGTAACCTAAACCAGCAATGGAAATCTCATTAGGCGAGCACGCTATTATATCATCCTTAATTCACACCTCTTCGGAGCAACAAGAAGCATTATTTCACGAAGACGGTTTCGGGCCTCTCCCATTGGCCGACCTTGCGCTGGGATACTTTGCTAGGCACTTTTGAAATTGTAAAATTACACGATTATTTGGTGGTAAACAGCGGGAATCATCGCACTCCTGCTCTTTACCTGACATTAATCTACCCTGTCCGTAAATGCCAAATGGACTTCAAATCTAAATACCAATCAAACAATCATTAGGCATCTGCCAGAGCCCTGTCGTATCCATCAACACCACCTAGACCCCATCACCGTCAGCTGTACTGCCTGCCCGTTCTCTTCGACAGAAATGCGAGGAAGTAAACAATACGCCATGAACTGCCGATCATTAGGTCGTCTGGGGCCGCAGGAAACGGTGGGTGAGTCTGGTATCATTGGTAATCGCTTTATTGGGGCCACGAGGACCCACGTTTATAGGAAATAAAATGGATTTAGTAAGTGGTGAGACAAGAATTTGCAAACGATTCACCCCTTGATTACTTCTGTTATATTTTTTCCATTTTCAAATTTGTTTAAATTTTTGGGCATGTAATTTTGCGACGACGAATAAGTGAACTCTGTTGGACGAAATAACAACGAGTCGAATTTGCAGAAAAGGCAAATGGAAACTGTTTATGTATTTATTGCTCTTGTCAAGTTGTTTCACCAGTGAAAACATTTTGTTAAAAAAATGTTTTCTTTGACTGCATTATTTTTCATAGAGTGGATCCAATAAACGACATTTGTGCGTGAGGTGAAACACGTTTTCACTCTGGCCAATGGATTTAAATATTTCAAACATAAAAAAACATCAATTTCTGTGATAATTTTTCTGCTGTTTTGGCACAATACCATTATAACGGCGTTTAGCGCTGCTGCTGCTGCTGCTATCCCTATCGATCTCGTTGGATAGGGGGGATGCGATATGGATACGTTCACCTGTCGATTTGGTGGGATCAGGAATTTAGACAAGTAGGCCTGGCGTAGATGTCGTAGACCAACAAGGCGGGTGGCATCGGTACTTTTAAGCCATTAGTTACCACAACAAGTAGGAAAGATGACGAGAAATGCGCTTTCGGTGGACTATTCTTATAATACAGACGAATTATTTTGTTGTTGTCGACCAAACAAATTGCTCGATGAAGAGGACGACCGGCAGGCCCTAGCTGCGACTGCGACGGTCACAACCACCCATCGATCATTTTTAGTGCTTTCTTGAGACTTGCATTCCATTGTCTCGAATTGTTATGGGTGTCGGAATGCCGGGGGATTGGATTGAAACGCGCCGGGCTCCGAGACTACGCGCGTCTAGGCATAAATTGGAATATTGCTCTATCGGATACAAAAAAAACATGAAAACCAGACAATCGGCTGCACCTTTTTTTCCGACGGACGTCAATTTTTTGGGGTTTTCCGGTATTTTTCTTTCCGAACAGCTGTTTCCGGCGTCTGTGGTGGTCGTCGAGGGGTCCAGTTCTGTTTAACTTACGGTTTCACGTCAAATTCGTGTTTCGTAGAGAGTTCATCTGGCCGATTGCACACTTGTGTGCTTGTAGTAATTATTTTCTAATTTGATTCAAGTAATCTGGGCTGTCATTATTTTATTGATATAAACCCAACGCCAGCAAAACATGCATCTGATTCCTGATATCTGTCTTCGTGGGCTCGGTGATGAATTGAGACGATTCTCTTCTGCCTTTTATCGACAACGAATCGTGGTTGAGCAATCGAATACATATTAAGAAGCGCCCATCTTCGTATGCCATACCATACCAGATGACAATTCATAATAAACGGCATCGCCTAGTGCAGTGGTCGACTAGTCGATTTGAATAATTCGACCGCTGCCCAATAACGTGTAGTGTACATTTTGGCAAATGCGTGATGTATTTCTTCCACCAGCCGATGAGCGCCTCCATTTTACAGTAGTGCCACAAAGGGCCAATTAAAAACCTCCCGGTCCTGCCCCTTCATTAACCACGCAAGTATCCCCAATTACGTGAGGCTGTTGTTGGTTACCAGGACCACCCCCCCCCACCTTTGACGCCTCCCAACAAAGATGGACATACACAAACACCACTAATGCACTGCGGAAAAAACCCCTTCCGCGTTTTCCCCACAAAGGACACCACCTGTGTGGAATCACCAGCCTTGGACCCCGAGGAGAAGGTCGTGTGAGAGGGGAGCATTAAAAAGTGCCTGTCGGTTTGAGGGTGGTTGGTCGTGGGGAGGCTGCAATCTCCGAGAAGGCATGGCGGAATGAGTGGACGAAAGGTTGTGCGCTAAGGAATGCCAATTATCCAATTCTCTGGACGAAAAAGTCGGCAGGGAAAGAGGCAAGCTGCCACGCAAATTAGGTGAGATGATTTATTGAGTGATTAGGGGGACGGGGTGCGATGGGAGGGGGCAGCGGTGAAGACAGTGAGCATAATTGGGTGTCGTATTTGTAGCGGCGGTCATTATCCCACTTTGGAGCGTGCATGTTGGGGACGGGCGGGGTCACCTCAAAGACCACCTCCGTGGAGGTGTCCGGGTTAGAAGTAGGTGTGGCTAGATTGGAGAGGGGGCGGAATTTTGTTATAAGATAGAAGGTGGGCTCAATATCGGTAGCTGCGTCACCCAAAGGCCAGATCAAATCGGCAATCGAGGATTTTAAGTGGAAGCTCGCGTTTTTACAGCAAGAAACGACCAAGACAAATATCACGTATCAGAGGGAACATATATCCCGTCAATCGTCTGGCGTCAAATGACTTTGTATCCCGAATGTATCAGAGATAAATCCCTAGCCTAATAGACGACAGAAACAGACCAGTCGTTCTGAAAATCGAGTTCTTGCGCACGGCGTTCACTAACTCGCGTATATCTCGATTTTCGGAAGTGAGATGCTCTCTCGTTTTGAGATAGATGCGGGTGTACTGAGAAAGCCTCGGGATTATGTCTTACGGGCACATGGACGCCTGCCGAAGAAAGACACGTGTCGGCCTGGTAATCGCGGATTCAAGCTGTAATTGGTTGGCTAAAGGGATCTCGGAGAAAGTGTTAGGAAGCTGAGCACCGTTTCACCCTCTCGTTTTCATTGAACTAATTGGCGTTCGTCGACGACTGCTGATAGACTCATGTAGTATAATAGAATTGATAACTTCTTTATGTGGAATCAGGGTAATGTTCAGCTCCTGTTGTTGCTGAATGGGGTTTAACAAACGGGCATTGTGGGAGTCTGTGATGCATTGGTGAGATATGTGGCCACATGCTATCCAATGATCCCCACTTCACTTCAGCAATTATTGTCGTGCACTTTTAGCGTACGGTGGTAACTAACTAATTATCTCCGTGAAGTATTCATTTCCTGATTCGTGAAAGCCTTCATTGGCTTAAAATCCTTTATTTCACACTTCTCGTTTAAAGTATGCGCGTTTCCACAATCAAAAAACACTCACAATCATCACACTGCTTACATCATTGACTGTTCACGGAATAATGGATTTCGCTGACCCTCTGCAGAATTTACACCGTTCATTTGCCTTCAAAAATAAAACAAATCATTCCACTTTTAACTGGGCAACTGTCCTAATAGATTTTAATGTTTTCCAAGTAAATTAGTGAGTTATTTGTGTTTGCTGGGCAGGATCATGTCTTCAGGATACCCCAATCAATCCAGTTCCCGTATACCCCCGATCGAGGTGGAACTTCGCTGACCAAACTCTGGCCTAGCAAGGCAATAAAATAAATTGCATCATTTCAATCCGTCATAGGTGACACTCTCGATGTCCCCATAGTATTTACGACGCTGCGATACGCCCACTTAATATTTAGAATTCGCCGGCGACCATAAATAGTGCGTGTCACTTGAATAACCGACGGTGGGATCACTCAGATCCGCTTATTAGTGGTCTAGGTCAATTTGCGCTGAATTTCATGAAAATATATTCGTTACACGACATTTTAGATGCTTGAAATTCCCCCAGAAAGTCGTATTCTGGGCTTAAAATTCAAAATCTTCGATTAGAATACTTCCTCAGACGTTGGGAGATTGTTCGTCATGGCTGATAATAGATTCGATCAACTTTTTTATATTTTTTGAAGTAACCAAGCCGCGTTGCCATTGAGGAAATCTCATGGAACAGGTCATGCCATGAATGTAATGCTTTTTATTGGGGTCACGAGGACCAAAACTTCCAGCATTCAAATGTATTACAAATATATTTTTCGTGCGATACTTCGCAGCCGTTTTCGCCAACCCACAGCCTGCGAGTCGCGTAGGTCGCTGCGCCGGGCTTATTTTCGTTGCCCTGACCCTGGGGTCGAACCCGGGCCACTCAACAACAGAGCAAGGATGCTGACCGCTAAAACATCGCGCCACTTCCCCAAAGAATGGAAGCGAGGATTAAATGTAGAATTTACAATCAAGCCCTCCATAGCGGCCGTCCAAACCGCGCAATTCAACGCGTCTTTGTGATAGCGAGGTGTGTTTGTTTGGAGAGATGTGTATTTAAAGACGACCGTCCACTTTTAAATTTGTGAAAATTTGAGGGTTCGTAATTTTATGACGAAGGCGAAGATTAATAATAAGTTTATCTTATCAAAAAAACGTATGTAAGGTTTGGCAAACGCGAAATGCCCTATCTACAATGCGCCCCCAAAACGGACACGTTGTGCCTATTTAATGCTATTTTTCGTTGCGATCTGCCATTTTCATCCGTTTCCTAATATTAATTGTGCATGCTCCATGAGAACCGCGTCAGTGAATGCATCAATGGTGATTTAAGATCTCTCAATAGCGAGAAACCATGGGAATACGGGGTTCCTTTAATCCTATATTATGCGGTGTTGCGAGACTGGGAATACGAGCATGATTGATATCCCATCATGCAGCAGTGTTGATAAGGTGATTCTCCGTCACCTGGATTGCAGCCAATGGGGATGGATCTAAAGCTGCTAAATAAAGACACGCCTTAATCATTTCGATGACGATTAAGGTTCCTGGTGTTTGTAATGAACTTTTTTCTATATATTTTGACATCACATTTTCAAATTCTCTTGGCAGTCAAGTTGCTAGGTCGTACTAATTCTGCAATAATAGTATAACAGGTTAACAGTGGAAATACCGGTCGAGGTAGTTGATTCGATGGAAATGGTCATCCAAGCATACTCTACCATCATCGGGCACAGTTCCTTTAAACCTCCCATCCTTTCCACGAATTACCGATCCGCAACAGAGAGTCTCGAAGCGTCATTGAATAATTCAAGAATTCATCTTCCTGCAGCAGCAGAATCTCTTCGTTGAGTT
This sequence comes from Proteocephalus fallax, assembly GCA_028672205.1. Lineage (NCBI taxonomy): Eukaryota > Metazoa > Platyhelminthes > Cestoda > Proteocephalidea > Proteocephalidae > Proteocephalus > Proteocephalus fallax. The sequence goes on from JAPUBX010000465.1 coordinate 72,563, forward strand.
TAACTCGCTTTCGGCAAACGGGTATTTAATAGGTTTAAGCAGTTCATGGGGGACGATTGATAGTTCTTCCTGACGCAACTAAGCAGCCACATAGCTGAGTTGACGCGGAGTCCTATTTCCAGAACCCAAGTGTACTAGACTCAAGTGCTGCTCCTCTGTTTGCGCTTCCAGAAACTCCTTCATGCAGCCTGGCAGTTCGTAGGATCAATTGGATCGACGGCCAGCTCTCGAGACATCGCCTTCTTACCAGCCACATTTAATCGCCACAGCCCAAGATATCCGGATTTTCATCGAAAATTGACTCATGGTAGCGGAGGGGGTGGGATTCCACGCACGCTGGTGAGAATACGCATAATTTATGAGACTTAAGCAGCCAGTCCGCGGATCGTGCACGGGCACCGCTGCACCCTTTGATAGGCAACGTGTTGCAACCGGTTCAATAAAAACAAGGTCATTTTAAATTTACTATCAGCGCGACGGGGGTTGCGTACTTATGATGGATTATTGATTTATGTGAAGTGTATGTTTACTCATCTTCCAACATAGGATGGGGAGGGTGGGGCGGTTGAACATAAAAGATGGCGACACATTCATTAATTCACTGAGCTCGACTTCCTAAACCATCGGCCCCCTTTGCTAATCCACTGAGTTTGGTGTGAATCGTGTTGCGACGAGTTGTTTTGACTAATTGAGTCCGCCTTAATCAACGTGGGTTTGCTTTTGTTGATAGGTTGTAAAGGGATATCGGAATCGAATGTCTGCTGAAGTTGCTTCCATCGTCACAAGCTGCACTTGGGCTAGCGTGCAGCCCGTGAGCTGACTCTCATGATTGGATGCTGCAATGAGTGGTTTTTAAATAAGTCTGGCGTGGATTTTTTATAGAAGACGAAACAGTGCGCACCGAGCAATTGGGCTCGTGCATACCATACAATCAGCCATCATCATCGTGGCCATCCAGGATGCTGACGTACACCGCCAAACACACAACAACGGCACATTGTCCGCATAAGTGTGCGAGCTAACCAATCCAAACCACCCTCCACCGACAACTGTCAGAGTTCGCGGCCTCTTTTTCAACTTTTTACAATTTTATTTGGGGCGTGTGTTGTGGTGGTGGTGGTATTGGTTTGGGATCCGCTCCAAGAGCATCTCCACCTATTTCATTTCTGTTTTTGTTCTGCTTGTCAACACCACAACTCCTGGACTTCCTCGACTACGAACACGGTCTCGTCATCATCTTAATGTGCACGCCTGTTATATATTTAATAGGCCGGCATAGTGATAATGGAGGGTGTGTGGTTAGGGATGGAGCGCTCGAGTATCCAACCCCCCCTCCATCCCGCAGTACCTCGTGGCCACATTACCACAACAACTGCCACTTAATACTTCAAGGGGGCACACCACAACGATTTGATATCTGACCGGCAACTGTTATTGCAGTGGCACGGTTTCTCGACGGTATTATCAGGAACGCCGATATGTCCGAACGCCGCGGCTTAGTAACCAGGAGACTGGGGATTTTTGATAGGACACAACTGTTGTGTCTGCGTCCACATGGGCAGTCTTCCATGGATGTTTGGTATAAATAATGGACTACAATTATGAGATCGCAGCCGTGGTCAGTTCGTAGTCTACTACTGTGCATAACTAGAATAGTCATTTGGGGGAGTCATTCCTGTCAAATTGCTCTACTAAAAATATCCTTGACAATGCCTATAGGCATACCTCGAAGGAGCCAGCATAACATCTCTAAATCGACGCAACCAATGGCACAGAGTCGCCTTTTGCACTCGCTTTCATCGTTATACAATCCAGTCTCTAGGAATCCATTACAAAAATATATTCCCGGAAGTGGAGAGATTTTACTTGTTTCCACGCGTTCCCCAATAAAAATCTTTCAGCATTCTCGAAGATGGAGGATTGGTCAAAATATTATGGCAATTGGAGAGTTGAATTGCACGCGAAACATGTGTCAGCCAAGTGGGTGGGCAGATTTGGGATCTGTGTTATGACCCGCTGGGGTGATGCGACGCGTTATCTAACAACTGAAAGAAATTTAATTACATGCATGTTGGGGTCATTAGCGGGAACGTCACCGAATTGGGTCACGGGTGGGAGAGGGCGGTGTGATTGACTTGCCGGCATGCGTAATTGTTTATTTGCACTCATGTGTGCTTGTGCGTGCAAAGGATCATATCCACCTGCGCGTCCCTAAAATCAGACGTCAGGACTAAATTACACGTTAAAAATGATGACCCCCTTTCGCGAGGCTAAGCGCCGAGTGTGCTTTACGCGTTATCGCGTGCGCGAGTGCGAGTGCGCACGAACAGGCGCGCAGTCAGCGTTGCCGTTTGCGCATCATCTAATTGGTCAATTATTGATGGGCTCGCGTTAATATGCGCGCCTGCGTGAAATCAAGTTAATTCTACGCGCGCATGCATAGGTCGGATGCACTCGCGCAGAAGAATTTGATTGGCACAAATAGAGCAAACAGAAGCATTTATTTCGCGCACGCTCGGCCGATAGGCACATCTGCCATCGGTGCTCACGACTGAAACACATTAGTTGAACAATATCTCCTGCGAAAGGAACCCTCGGCGTCCAATTTTTATGTAAGTAAATTATTGTTGAGTTTAATTAAACATCCACATTCACGATACAGCCCTTTGGTAAACAGTGACCAACCTCGGATTAAAGACTGTTGTATTATCTTCCCAAAACACCCATTCAGTTATTTACCACTGCAGATTATAATGATAAAACACGTTGTTCCGGTTTTCACATACAACCACTTATTTGTTATTATTTTCATCTAAATATTAAAGTTTACCAGTACTTTACAACTCACTGAAAATGGTCACCCTTACAAATGTGCAGTATAGCTAAATACGTAAAAAAAAGTGTATTTAATGACTTTAAGATGCTGATATCCGAGTTTGGAAGTGTCTCTTTATGAGCCACCTTCGATAGGTTGGCAGAGAGGAGGCATCATCTATGAATTCGGAATCGAATGCGGAGTCAGGGTTTTTGATGCGGTTCCACGTGATTCGCCTGAAAACCGTCCAAACAGGTTCGGGTATTCACCGGGAGTTCCGTCTTTCAGTAGAGTAGAATTCTGTTCCAAGATTCGACTGCCAGAAAGGTGGTTCCATTCTACGATCTGGGTACTTGTTGCCTTGTTGCGCGCGTACTTGATTACCCTGACGACGAAGACATGTCACGTGTCCACCTTCTTGCCTTCGTCCACTTACAATTAACGTCGTGGGATTCAGGAAGACGTAAAAGCCAAGATGCCACGCATTTGAAGCCATCAATAATGTTGTGAATTCGACGCCAGTCATAACTTCTGCGTGCTGTTGTTTTTTGATATTGTGAAGCTGACATAGACCTTATCCCATCAGCATGTTTACGTTTGATGTTGCCGGTGTACAACGCTCTCCAAAACAACGCTTTCCACTCCTGTTCGGGTGAAATTTTGAGTAACTTTCACGACACGCCACAACACGAAAGAATCCTCTATTTGTGCTTTGAAAAACGTAACGAACGAAACGCGTTTTCTAATGAGAATAACTGGCAATTCTATAATTATTGCTATCAGCGGCTGTTAGTTGATGTTCTGGCTTTAGCTCGACTCTGCGATGAAACAAAGTTCTATATCGAAATGTACAACAACTAAGAGCGGTAGTGGGCTTAACACATGTAACAGACGACACACCTTTTAACCCATAACTAAAATCACTAGTAGCTTCTTTCCATGGACTTCTACTTATCGTTTCCATTTTCCAAAGAGTTCAAAACAATTGTTTGGGCATCCATTGTCCGACGCCTAACCGTCATATCCACGAATACGCTATAAGCATGTTTTTAGCAATAATCTACACCACTCATTCCTCCCAACAGAGATCCACATATTCGAATCAAATACATGCCAGATTTACTCGAGATTAGACGATTAACTTACTTTGTGTATTTACACCAATCAAATAAGGATAAATCCCCCCGCAACACACTACGGTGTTGTATGGTCGAATTGACTGTCGGTTAAAAGGTTAGCCGGCAATAACGGGGGTGTGTAGGTGGGGGGGGGGAGGCTGTGGTTTATGGTTTATATGAACTGATGGGGGAGATGTTATCAGAGCCCCCGTCACACCCACACGCGCGCATTACATATGGTTGCTAGGGTAACTGATGTCATATCCGCGCGACCGGTTGGGGTGACAAATTAACCCATAAAATACTGTCGATCGTGGTGTGGATAAACAAATATTCCGTTTCTCAATAAAACCTCACAGAGACACGAGGAGGGCGATCATTTTCAATCGTCGGTTGATTCTGATTTGGGTGTTCTTCAATACATCGCGGATCACTGCCTGCATTAACCCGTGTTAAATGTTGCTTGTTTGGTTACAGTTCAGGCAGGATAAGCAACGTTTTGGTTTGCTTATCGTTTGTGAAACTCCAGCTCATTTTATTCAAATCTGAAAGACCGTTGAGTTTGTCGTTAATATTATGGCCAATTGTGAGAGAAATTTGAAAAAAATACTGCATTGGTGGTTGCTTAGATTCTCAAAGTGAAATCCGGCGACCTGAAGCGATTGTGTTGCAATGAAACGGTCGGCTATTGTATTTAACCTCGTAAACAAAACGAAATTAACATTCTTTTTTTCTAACACGAGCTTTAATTGTTCAACTTTCTTCAGACATCGAATTCTTTTCGCCATTTAACAGACAGAAGAACACACCATCTTTAAAACAGGCGCTAAGAGAAGCATTCGGAAGTAAATGTCTATAATTGAAAGTGTTCGACGCGACTTACATGGATTTATTCTCGACATGGCTGCGCTCTGGGATTCAAAACCATTAATTGGGCCTCAAATATTTGACGTACTATTAAAAAGGAGGCCTTAGTAACCTTGCCGTTTCAATTAACCGCATTATTTAAGACACTGTTCGAACTTCAAAATGTGAAAAAACGTCACTCAACAGCTGTTAATATTAGTTATAACCTCAGTAGGTAAATGTGCGTTGAGTGAATTTCCTTACACCATACAGAGACGGTGCATAGTGCAACATTTATGTCAACTCCCATGGAACGATTATTCGAACACGAATTTGGTGGCCATAAAACATCAATTATCGTTGTTGGAAAGTTGATAAAAAAAAATCATATTTTCCGGTCACCAGACGTTTAATTACGCATTTATCACTGAAATGGAGAGAAGCCGAAACCCATTGCTTTCACGTCGTTATTTGCATTTTGGCGGGGTCACGACCTATAAAAAACCGGCACGTAAATAACCTCGTCACAGAAGTCGCGATATTACCTTATCACGCACTTATAAGACGCAAATAGGTAGTTTTACCACGGTGAATGGTGAAATGCGCGTAAAAATGGGACAAAAATTCTGCAGATTCGATCTATCACCAATATAATTACTTGGTCTTACAAACAACTACCATTTTCTGCACGTCCAACACAACTCCGTAGGCGAGACGATTTCCCCGCACATTCCACTGTATAACCGCGATTTTCAGTCCATTGCTTTACTTCTCGTTATCTCGTTGTCTCTTTGCAAATGGCTTTCATTGGTTGTAAAATATCCAAACTGTAGTAACGCTAACAGGTTTAATCAAGATGTTTGAGGTCTCTCATCATTTTAATTAAATATCGTAATCGAATCGGTTGTACGTGCGTGCGTGCGTGTTAGATTCCGAGATAACGTTTCAGAAAATGGCAACATTGTGAATTGGTGTGCACGAAGCCAAATTGGCATCAGGGGGACAAGATGTTTAGGCCAGGTTGGTTGAATAAATGATCAGGTAAATTTTCTGTCGAGAAAGAAAAAATAAACCTCAGTTAGAGAAAACCAGAGGAGATGTTTGCTGATGGTGGGAGGGGGTTGTGGGGGTGTTAATTTTCAATCAATCCTGATGCGTAATTAGGGTTGGAGAGAAAGTACCAAAGACCTTTCTTTGCAGATTTCTTTCTTTGCCTCCATCTCGGTGGTGGTAATGCTGATTAGAAATGCACAAGTGTGCCGCTACGTCTCTCATTGGCGAAAAAACGTCCTTCACAAAGAGCCACGCACCTCCTTCCCCTGGGACGGCAATAATCTTTGATGAAACGGATTAACCTTGCCAAAACGCACACCAGCCGCAGTAGCAACATCTTGAGTCAAAAACAGCCAACAACACAGACCGGCAGATTTACCCCTCGTTTATTCAATTGGTTGGCTCTAAATGAGCATTTTCGTGTGTTTAAGAACCATGGCCGGGTCCCCAATTCGCGCGCCGCTCCAGAACATCACCTTCTCTCCGCCGAGCGAAAACCAGTCCTCGTCGATTGAAACGACGAGTCCCAGCATCGCGGTTACGACGAGCAGCTCGCCGCTGCTGCTTCCGCCGACGTTTTCGCGGTTCGCCGACGACTCCGGATTCTCGGGGCCACCCTTGAAGAAACAACGAACCTCCGAAGACGTCTCCTGCGGCTTGAACGAAGCCGAGGACTTCAGCATCACTAGCCAGCCTCACCTGGCCCACGAATGCAGCAGTGAATCCCCAAGAACCACGGCCAGCCTGTCCCCCAAAGAGGTAACTACTATTCAGAAGTAGGAGTAATTGACAGCAGTTGTGGATACGAATACGATTAACGTGGTCCATTGTTTCATTGGGTGTACTCGAATGGGTTACGCAATGTTTCATCAGTACCCAGCAAAGGGACCGATATATGCACCCGTTGATACATTTCCAAAACACATTTCTGGTGTGTGGAGAGAAAAGGGGACTTGACCAACGACTTCTTGTAATAATAATAATAATTGAATTGGCTTTATTGAGGTCACGAGGACACGAATTTCAGCACGAAACAAGACCGTATAACAAGCAATAGATATAAACATTGCCTTTTAGTTACTTCTTCGCCTGTTCTGGTGAAACTAAAAATCGGGACTTATAAGGAATGGCCGAATTGCGATATGCCGCCGTTCTTGTGGGTATTGAAGGGTAAAGCCTACGCATTGGTCGAAGAGATTTACACTTAGATAAACTTGAATAGAGGGGATTGGAGGGGTCACTTAAAATACGAGCAGCGATTAGTGAACAACTATTGAAGTGGCGTTGATCGATGATTTCTTGAAAGGAGAGAATAGGCAGGCTGCTAGAAAACGAGATTATTTTAAAAAGGCTACGAAGGGTTAAAACGTGAAAAAATTTAAGGCCGGGGAAAATTACTGGGGAACAATATACAATAAGGGGAATTATACAGGCATGGACAAAGGTTTTTATACGGCTAGAGCTTAAACCGAGTCTCCTGAACCGGAAAACTAAGAAACAGAGGCGACGACTTATACCGAAGACGGCATCCACATGATCACTCCATGATAACCGACTGATGAAAATGACGCCAAGGAATTTCGATTTTGAGCTCGAAGGGAAATCATGGAGTATCAGTAGAAGTGGTAGTAGTCGTAATATTTGCTGTTGAATCGAATCGCGCAGCAATCTGAATACGACCGCGAAACATTTAATTACACAGGCTATTATGGCTGATTTTATTCAAACGGCGTATAAAAAGCATCAGTCTTATTAACTTCGTTTATTCGAGAGAGTTCGCGTAGTCTTGAAATTACTTCTTATCCCCAGCGAGCGAAGCTCCGTTGTGGAGGCAGAAATTGAGCAAAGCCTATCAAATACGAGGACAGTGGTTGGCTCCTACAGTTCTTTTCTCAGACGGAATCGAGTTTCATGTGACACCTTTAATTTCCAGTATCTTCGGACAAACAAATCCACCAAATTTCAGCGAATGCGCCTATTTCGGAATCAATCCAGCTGGACGATTTGTGACACCGTCTTTTGCGTGGGGGTTTGTGGTGGATGCAAAAAGTATCATTCATGCTACCATGTAGCTATTACAAAACTTTTGTTTAAACATGCTTTTTTGACCGCGTGCGTGCGTGCGCGCGCATTTAGAATGGTAAGGCGTGGGGTTGGGAGGGGAGGGTTGGGGAGGGTTGCAGCTGCTGTTTCGGTACGGACGAACCCCGAGCGCTGTCGTCCCCGAGTTGCAAACATTTTCATTAGAGGGTAATAACATGACAAATGGTATCACGAAGATAGGGTAATGCCATTAGCAGTCACTGCCTTCACCACAACCACAGGTTGTGAATAGATTTAAAAATTAGCGTTTTTTTATGCTGAAGATACAAGCTGATGCCACAACCCGATATGTACACAATTTGCCCTCGTGATGAAAAAAAGGAGAAGACAAATTAGAAGAAGAATTGAGAGGGGTAGGATGTGCAGGGATCTGGAGTAAGACGGGTGGCTTTGTAGGGGACAGAATTGATCAAAGGTCGTGGACACTTCGAACAACGAAAGGGCGTGAGGAGTGTAATTATTATAGATAGCCCGCCGCCATCGCCGGCTTCCTTGTGATCGCGAAAAAAACCGAGTTGTACGGGACTGAAACATGAAGGCTGGACGACTAACAAATAGGAAAAGCGCCTTGATGAAAAACATTACAACCGTTAGTTCACGTGCATTTTAACACAACCCTACCATGTGGAACAGATCAGAAATGGGGGAATTATTTCCTGTTTGAGGTATATTGCAAACCCATTAACGCGCTAATGAACCTTACGCTGGGAATGGTGGCAGGTTATTAAGAGTGTGGGCGCGCTACCTAATTGCCATCCATGGCAGCGGAGATCAGGCACCATGCAATCTGGGCTCTCTTTCCGGTTGATTGATAACCGTCAACGTGTTTTCTGCTTTTATGAGTGCCCGGCCAACAGGCACTGTCGCGGGGATCTTCGACCACCAACTGTCGGACAAGATCTGATAGATGCTTTAATCCGGGGAGCAGCTGCTGATTAGATGTTTCCCAATTATGGACTGTCCTGGGAGGCGAGGGTTGGGTGGGGATGCGGTCATTTCGGGAGGTCACGGCACCATTCAATTTCACGTATATTAAATTTACACACATCCACTGCTGACAACCGATTCACAGGGGTCACTGGGGCGAAACCTGATCCTCTGCAGACTCCCAATGCCAGTTCGTCGGGGAGTTTGAGAGATTAAAGGGGATGTGGGCTGCACTAGAAGCGAGGGATGAAAACTACCTCATTTCTGATGGCAGCAATTCGTGGATTAAATATCCTCTGTCCAGTAGGCCGGAATCTGGGGGAGATGGGAGATTCAACGCGATTTTGGATTTCCGAGAGACCTGACAGACCCCACTGATCCTATCGAATTTATTTATATTTAACTGCCCTAGTTTAAACTTAAATTTTTTATCTTTAACCTACAGGGCGCCACAAATCTGTCTCGAAACGGATCCTCGGTTAACACACCTCCCTCTATCACCAAAATAGTCGATTCCGACCTCCCCAAGGACCTCTCCAGCCACCGCATGTTCCCAGGTGTTCCGTGGGGCAGTCTCCTGCCAGACGGTTATCCGCGTCTGCCCATGTTCCCCAAAAACCTGCAACCCATTTTCGGTCAGCCCTTTCAAGCCAATTCTCTGGGCATGCCGACCACCCAATCATCGTCCAGTGGCGATCCAGTGCCTCTGGGAGCCTCTGCACTAGCTGCCGCCGCTGCCATGGCAATGAGTCCCCTCTTCCAGGCGTCCCAGGGATACGGGCGCCACCCCGGGGGTTCGGGGAGCCCTTGGAACCCCATGTTGGCGGCTGCAGCGGCTGCCGCGTTCGCTTCGGGCCGATTTCCACCGCCACTTCCAGCGCAGCTGTCTCATCCGAAGACGGAGGACGAGGGGAAGGACGGCGATTCGTCGTCCAGGTCGGGAAGTCCGCGACCCATGTCTGGCAATGCGTCATCCCTTGAGGGGTGTCTAGAGGCTCTGCCCGACACCGGACAGGGCGGACATCACTGGACATTCCAGGAGCAGTTTAAACAGGTCAGTATCTACTAACAGACTCTAATTGGCGAAAAATAAAAAGAGCATACAAAAATATTTAAAACCAAAATCACACAAAAAAGCTACACGATCTTATTTCTCGCCCACCTCCAGCGGTCTCCTGGAGTCCTGAACAGATATTCAATGTGGGCATCCGGTTTATTCAGCGAAAGACGATCACGTGGGCATCCCAAGCTCTCGGGTGTCTGCTGCAGTGCGCTTCCAATAATTAATTCACATATGAAGGCTCATATGTTCGGAAAAGACGGCTTATTCCCTTCACTAAACTATGCATGCCCTCATACGCTCCCATAGGATTGATCAAGTTAAGTCGATGGACGGGTAAACACGCAAATGCACACACACACACACCCACGTATCTAAATGCACCACCATTCTGTTGATAAATTATGCAGATCGCGCCTATCCAGAAGCAGCGCAAAAAGCAGAATACGGATGAATGCATTCAAGTTGGTCTCTGGGGGCGTCTCACCTAAATGGCAGCCTCGGCGCATGCGATTTGGCGTGAAATTCTACTTCCCCGACAACAGAGAACTCTCCAGTCTCGGGGACGGGCGAGATACGGGGATACTGGTAAAACGAGAGCTCTCTGCGACGCTGAGACGCTGGGTGTGGGGGAGGGGAGGAGTTATTAATTCGCTGGGATTATCCCGACGGGAGATCACCAAGGTTTTCCAACCGCCCGAAGCCGGGCAGGAAATCTCTCGACAAAACGCAATGGAACGACTAATGCCAGAGAAAAGGTGATATGAGGATGACCTGGCAATTCATACACACGATATCGAGATGCCTTGGAGCTTCTAGTGGTGAAATTACTTCGCCGAATTATTATTGCCCCTCCAATCACAGCGATCGGGGTAATCAAAACCATTTCAACACAACTCCACTCCTGTAATGCTAATTACAGGGCACAGTGGTTGTGGAATTACAATCCACACACATGACTGCCCCTTAAAACCACCACCACTACTCCTCAACACCTTGTTCATCGACACAGGGGTGCGCCGTAATTAAAATGAACTCGTGAGATTCCTCGAAGTCCCCAGTGGGGAACCTGCATTATTCATCCTGGATGCATTGTGCAAATCGGGGGAGGAGGAGGAGGAGGAGGAGGAGGTACAGACGTGGACTTGTTCGCCCCCGCCGATAATTGAATTCCTTCTACATGTCCACACCTCGACTGAATTAATTTTTCGTCGGGGAGGGTAGAGGACAGAGTTTGCTGGGGGGGGGGAAGGGGGGTTAGTCCCCTCTGCTAGATGCCCAGAATCGTCTCTGGGGGATGCGGCTGAAATATTAATCTGCCCCAAATCAGAATTGGTTCGCTCTTGTTTTCTGGTCGGTCGGCAACATACACCAGTCCACGATGGTCAACAATTAGCAACGCCGACAACTACGATACCTGGTAACAGCAAATGCGAAAAGCTGACCGCCATGACAAGAAGAATTTATCAGACGGGGGTAGCGCAATTCCCGACACCACCACCGTGGTTGTTCCACTAATTTATTGTCGAATAGAAACAGACGCATGCATGTTGAAAATGAGTAATTCCGGCTTCTGGTTTGGTCCCGTAGACGATGAAATTCAAATTCTCACGAGAAACAGCCCCAAAGGTCTAGACCGCAAATCAACTGACTAATTTGAAACCTCGCCCACGTCTGTCTTGGAATGCGCGGTATTCCATGGGTTTTTTGCTGATACGAGCTCACGTGCTTTCATTTCCTGCACATTTTAGGTGGTTCCATATTATGGAGAGACGGCCAATTTATTCGTTACGAAATATTTTTTAAAGCAACCTTTAATTGTGCGCATTTTTACTCAGAGTACAAGTAATCATCTGAATGGTTCACCTTGGACAAAAAGTTTCCCCAAATTACTCTCACAAATAACCGCAGGTTCACTGACCGCGTGGACTAAGATGGTGACCATTGTGAGAAAAACACAAACAACTTTATAAATACGTCACTAGGAGGAACATTTGTGATCCCGGAGATTTAAAAAAATATTAAAATTATTATACGTATAACGGAAAGTTTAACTGCGGAAACCATAATTTCAATCGCAATTTATGCTAGTTGCGCACAGACACACGTCTTATTTTCAATTAAATTCGTGGACAAAACCCATAAATTAGAAGGGCGTTATCACACGATTATATGAAGGTGTATTACCGTATTTCCTGTTCGCATCAACAAACACGATCACGCATTTTCCATTTTTGAATCGAGATGTTCTATCGTTCCACCGCACGCCGTTATCTAATCAATCCAAGCAAGCGAAGACATTTTCAAGTATTTTTATTTCCTAAACACGCAGACGAACACGCAACAAATTATTCAAATCGATGCTGCCCAAAGTCTAGATAGGTATAGCTGTATCGACGCTGTTGTTCTAGATGGGGATTTTCAGTGTCGCAACTGACATCCAATCCTCGCAAAGCCACAAACACGCACACACACATATATAAACTCATTCTCTCCATGCTCTCGTGGTCTTTTGATGCCGTCGTCATGCGGGTGTCGTTTTATGCCTCTTTGGATCTGCTTTGTGACCCCGGCGATATCATTTGAATGACCTGCATTGACCTCAAAGTTTTGTTCACCCCCCCCGACGAAACTACGTGACCCCATTAAAGCCATTTCATTGCATTATAATAACACAAGCTTGGTTTGAATTTCAGCTCTACGAACTGTCGCCAGACCCGAAACGGAAGGAATTTCTCGACGACCTTTTCAATTTCATGCAAAAAAGAGGTGCGTTGTTTTCGAAAATAACCCCCCCCTCCCCCAGCTCCCATGCAACCCACCCGCGATTCAGCATCGTCCCGACATTAATTAGAAGCAAGATTCCGTGTTGACACACCATATCGCGAGTTAATGAGCAAATGCGAGGCTTTTTATCAAGTCATTCCAATTAAGTAGTATCACTGCTGCTGACGTGACCCATTGGCAATTAGTTGGCAACACCGCGACCGGTTGTAAACAGGCCCCGTGATGGTGGGACGGATAACCCCAATTAGGGGTCGTCTTTTTCGACAGAGGAAACAGAATTTACAAATAATCGGAAGCCAAGTTCACCTATTTTCTTGAACCAAGATGCTTTGCAAGTAAAATCTCTCCGAATTTCGGAAGACGCGACATTGTTCCTCGGGTCACCTATTTTCTTGAAACTTGCTCCTTCCACTCATAGCTAGGCTGGTCTCTCTCTACGTAACAATATGTATTAGACGAAACCACTGCAGTGAATTTTGCAGCGATCGAACACACCTCAGAAAACATGGAAGCTCAGCGTGATTCCAATAACCCTGGGTATCATAGGCAGTCAGAACGCGGTACTTCGGCGCAAAATCGATTGGCTTCGACAATCTCCGACCCCCCACCTCTCCACCCTTCAAACCAAGTGAAATGACCTTGACATTTCCCTTTCACAGGCTCCCCTGTCAATCGCATCCCAATCATGGCGAAGCAGGTGCTCGATTTGTACGAACTCTATCGACTTGTGGTGACTCGCGGCGGACTGGTTGAGGTCATCAACAAGAAACTCTGGCGCGAAATCACCAAAGGCCTCCAGCTTCCCTCCTCAATCACCAGTGCTGCATTCACCCTGCGTACCCAGTAAGCACCGTTGGGCAGCTTAGGCTCTCCTGTCCACAGTCGTTGCTGCTTCTACGGAAGCCTCGATCGGGAATTGCTCAGGCTTGCATTACAAGCCATCATTGGGCATTCCGCAATCATGGCCACAGCAGTCGCTCTGTTGACTGTAGTTGATCGTTTCATTTAACTGGGACAAATAAAGTCATCAATAAAGACCACATATAAATAAGTGCGAACAGCAATGAATCCTTCTGTAATTGCTTAATTGGTTGGCGCTTGGCCATCGGAGTTAATTGACGCTGATAATTGTTCAATTGGCCAGGCCACATTTTTTACGCCATTCTGGTTGCTAATCGTATTTATTTGCACAAACCCTAGCACCCCCCTTACCAATTTGTCGAACTCGTGGCCACAAGAAGTTGGCCCAACGCCCACACACACCCATCCCCACTGCCCTGATTAAACACACACACACACACACCCATACGATTTATAATCAACGACAGCTGTTGTGGTCGCATCGAGGTTTGCGGTGTGCTGTGCGAGGGTGGGATGGCAGTCGTAGTTGGGGTGAATGGGGAAGGGGGGGGGGTCGGTCAAAATTCCTCTCGATTATACCCCGGCACCACATGGACCCACAGTAAGCATCGTTATCATCAAAACACTGCGGCCTAATAGGAGATGGCACGTACCTAGTTGATGAATCAACCAATTTCGCAAACAGCAGGAGGGGGGCAATCCTAACGAACGAGAGGCGACAGTTATCCTCTTTCTACTCTCCGAAGACAGCTGTTAACATATTCTATTTAAAAGAAATCCCAAACCACGGAAACCACCCCATAATCACCGGTTCGATGATTGTTTCGTTGTGTAGATACATGAAGTACCTCTATCCCTACGAGTGCGACAAACTTGGGCTGAGCTCACCGGGTGAACTACAGGCGGCCATCGACGGCAATCGCCGCGAGGCTCGTCGCTCCTCCTACACCTTCGACTATCCCATGCTGCCAACGTCTACCGGCCAGCAGATCTCAAGCCCGCCACCAATGTCCTCGAACTTCAATAATTCAGCCACCCACTACTCCCTCATGCAACCGCAAGGTCCTCCGGCACCTCAACTGTTACCCCCAGGTCTCCTGCTACCACCGGGGTTCCCAAACGAGCCAACAGTCTCAACCCCGTCTGCGCGGCATGGGGGACTGTTCTCAGATCCATCCATTTTTGGATTCCCTTCCATACCGACAACAATTGCACCTCCTCCTCCTCCTCCGCCGCCGACTCTATCACCACCCGCAGCATTTGGCACAAAAACCTTCATCGATGGAGAGGTAGTTAATATAAACGCTACTTTTAACCAATAAGTAGTACAGAAAACAAAAATACAACAATATTGTTCTGTTTGCAGAAACGAAAATCTAGCGCAATCCAACCTCCGCAGCGGTGTCTATCGTCATCGTCGACAACAATTACATCGACAGGAGGAGGTGAAACCAGCCCTAAGCCACGACCAAATTCAAAGCCCAATTACTCGTCACTTGGAACATTTGAAAACGAATGTGAGTTGAAGCGATCTTTCGTAAATCTCTTTCCCCTCGAACCTATGGAACACTTATTATATTCAACATGACTCCGTTCCACAGCCTGATAGAGACATG
Source organism: Proteocephalus fallax (assembly GCA_028672205.1). NCBI lineage: Eukaryota > Metazoa > Platyhelminthes > Cestoda > Proteocephalidea > Proteocephalidae > Proteocephalus > Proteocephalus fallax. Next base: position 87,749 of record JAPUBX010000465.1, read on the forward strand.
TGTCTAAAAGCTGGCATAAAAGCCACTTGACCAGACACACACATTGTTTCAAAGTGGAAGCAATCAGCAGATTATCTTGACCTTTCCCATTGAATCAATTCTTTCTTTTATGTTTTAGTAAATGAACAATCAAAGATATCCAAATTTTTGGCGATGCCGAAGTATACGACTCCGTTTGATCTGGAGAGACGAGGTGCCACCTCCCAATCACCTAGGCCTCTGCAATCGAGCGGTGGATTCGGAGACAATCAGCAAACATCAGATGCCGCGGCGAGGTTTGTCGAATTTCTCAAACACCGCCTTCCTCATCCCAACGACGTTTCAATGCTTCCACCACAATTCCTGCGTGAAGAGTTACTGCAGGTAAATTCGCAAACTTATTGTTGTCGGTTAAGCGACAGCGAAACTATGAAAGGCTCTCAAACCCAGGGCAAACGCAGTTCGATCGGTTTCGATCGTACCTGCCAAAGATAGACAACCTCGGCTACCGATTATTGATACAAATCTCTCCCTTCCCTCCCAAACACAGAACGCTCACCGGCAGCTTATGCAAGAAACCTCTGCCAAATTTCCCAGCCCACACAAAAGAGATCCATTTAACGGCTGCTCCGAAGACAGACGACCCGGGAAAGTGGTGCCCGGATCTCGCGAGTCAACCAACTCGACGGTCAAATCAAATGGCCAGATTGGCTCCTGCGAAAATCCGTCCTCCTCCGTCGTACAAACTATTCCCAATATGCGCATCAGCACCCAATCCGGTAAGGCCCCTCCATGATTCTAAGTTATCGATTATACGAGGTCTTTCAAGTTTGAGTTTTTTTTTCAAATTCAAATTTAGCGCACATTTTGAAAAGAAATAATGATTGGTTGTTGATTCATATCTAGAAGGCGGTCTACAATTAATGAATGATGCATTAAAAATATCCCCGTGAACATGCTTACATGTGTCAATTCTTTTGGCTAAATTTTCGATGAAATTTTGGCATAATTAGGGCTCAATTTGCTGTATTTTAACATCCCTATTCGAATGGAAATGAGCTTCGTCTGGGAAGATGATTGTTTCAGCAAATCCATCGTCATCTGTAAGCGTACACGCAAAGAAATGGTATCATTTATCATTCATCCCTCTACTATAGAGATCCATAAACAGATGATTATTTTCCATTCCAAATTGGTGTTTTATTTGAATTTACAAAAAACGCGAATCTGAAAGAACCTGTTTTAATTGAAGTCGATATATTACAGTAGCGAGGACCAAAACCCTGGTACATGACAACATTGAGGCGTAAAATGACGCAATTTTCAACTTACACTCAAAGCTGGGTCTCCTTTTAGAACTTAAAAAAACGGTTGTGGCAGTGTTAGTCGGCGTTGACACTGAATGCGTTCATTACGTGGAGGCTGTAACAGACCCACGATGCCCTTCTTAGAGGGATTCTCGAAGCAGACGCCTATGTTTCGCAGATAGTCCAGATTCCCACAACCACTCACCCCCAGGCAACAGCGTTTCGACGAGGAATTCCTTACGATTGCCTTTTTTGCCGCGTTTTTAGGAAGTCAGCTGGGACTGCCGGAGAACACGCTGGTCGTATGTATGGAGGTATCTGGCGTGGTCTACCAGGGAGTGCTCTTCGGACAGGTCAAGCCAGGCGGCGAAAGATGTCATTGAACGCCCCCCCCACTCACCACAAATGCCACCGTCGTCAGTAGCTGTACAAATAGCGACCATGCAAACCTACTGCCGATGCTGTTATCCACCCGCCTTTATCGCAACTCACCAGTCTCTGCATACAGTGTTGTTCTTTTCTTTTTTGAAATATTTGTCCCTTCAGGTATATACACAATGAAAGCCAATATAGCTACCACAACATTATGTGTTGCGTTTCAACTGGAAGGGACGATCGGATGGCTCTACAAAGGGGATTGACACCACTTTGGGATCTTCTAAGAAAAAGAGCTCGTACAAATATCTTGAAAGGGATTGCTAGGTTCCGATACAGACATACCTCGTTTGAAGCAGACGAAAATCGATATTGTTAGGATTAACCATAACTTGGTTCACCAGAGGACCCTCTTAGATCAACCAAACACTATTGCGTTCCTTGTTAGTGGGCTCTTAAAAAAACCAATTTTCCATTTCCAAGCGCTTCTTATTCATTACTGAACTCATTCCACAATAAAAATAATTGTAAGCGCTTTATTGAGGTCACGAGGACCAAAACTCTTTCAGCACAAAACAAGACAGTATAACAAGTACTAGATACAAAAAATGGATTTTAGTTCATGCTTCACTTGCCCTGGTGAAACTAAAAATCGGGAAAAATAAGGAATGACCGAAATGCGATTTGTATGCGATTCTTGTATGTATTGAATGGTTTTGCCTACGCATTGGTGGAAGAAATTTACACTTAGAGAAACGTGAAAAGAGGGTATGGGAGGGGTCAGTTAATATGCGAGCAGGGATTGGTGTTCAACTAGTGAAGTGGCGTTGTACGGTGATCTCTTGGATGGAGAGCATAAGCAGGCCACTAGAAAGCGAAATTATTTTAAAAAGCCTACGGAGGGTTAAAAAGACGGAACATTTTAGGCCTGGGAAAATCACTGGGGAACAATACACAATGAGGGGAATAATACAGGCGTGGACAAGCGTTTTTATACGGTCTTAGCCCACTTGAAGTCTCCTGAACCGGCGAACAAAGAAACAGAGTCGACGATATTCATCGAAAGCGGCATCGGCATGATGACTCCAACATAACCGCTAAAAATAAGGCCGAGGAATATCGATTTTGAGCTCGAGGCGAAATTATAGAGTGAAGCGATTTCATGAGTGTCAACATCTGCTCTCAGGGGAAATGTAATGGAGATGCATTTTGATGCGTTCAGCAGAAAGCCATTCCCATCCAACCAATGAGCCATGGCACATTACACATTAGCGTCCTCGCCTGTGCACGTTACGGGGGACTCAAACATGAGCGCGCCAATGGCGGCCAGTCCAAAAGTATTTGGTTAAAAATCTTCTCCGCTCTCGTGGCATTGACCGGATGCTGTGAACTTCCGTCTTCCTCTATTTGTGATACGCCTGATCTGTAACGAAACCGGACATGAGGGACTTGGAAACCTGGCAAACTGTCCTCCCGCTCAATCAATCTCGTCGCGTTATATCTTGGCGAGACGAACTTGTTGCACTTCTAAAAGTTCAACATCACCCATTGTAATATATAATTAAGCTGCTGCGTACACGACACTTTCCCAAACATTTTCCCCAACCATTGGTGCTGCGGGGGCTTTACGATTGAGATTCAAAGCGTGAGGAAAAACGATTCTAAACTCTTGATTTGACAAGACGCAACAATGCAGTCTAACAGTGCGACGGACAGCAAAAGCAGTACTTCTATTGTTATAGAGTAGATGATAAAAAGAAGTGTATTTTTGGATAAAAACTGCCTCAACTCCAAAACAATGACAAAAGAGCATTATTTTACAACAACCGAGTAATAGAGCATTTCATAATTTAATTCGTAAAGCTCTGTGCTGCAGATCAATGGTACAGTATTGACAATATAATTAAAGCTAGAGTCGACTTTTCGTGGGCAGCAACGAGTAGACGAAAGCGAGTGGACAGTGTTACGGAATTAAACGCCGCCACCGCTTCTGTGGACAGGAATTCTCGGCCGTTCGAGAACAGTCTTGAGGGAGTGGTGGGGTAGTTCTCCGGTCTTAATGGAATTCATAAACTAGAAAATAAAAAAACTATAGTAGAACACGAGACACAAAAAGAAGACCGATTTGAGTTGCGAAATAAAAGCCACGCCTTGGAATTCACAACTGATTGAATAAGATAATCCGAGTATTCATCGGAAATATGGCCACTTTAGGATTTCGATAGATACTAGGGCGAGTTAATTCTCAAATCGATGGTCAATTCTCAATTTGTTGAACTTGACATGTGTGCGTAAGTTACACGGTTAAAAAACATCCTAAATGCTTCCAAGACTCTATCGTAGTCGTTGCAAGAACGCATTTAAATAAAACAAGCACATGCCACTTTCGGAAATACGAGTGGCCTTGAAACCGACTGATTTTTACACAGCGGCTTCCTGTAGGTAAAACTGTTGAAAGGTCCAGGAGACAACTCACCTCGAGGAATTCATTCTTGTCGATAACGCCGTTCTGGTTTAGGTCGATCTCGGCGAGAATCGTCTGCAATTGGCTCTCAGTCACGTCTTCACCTTGAACCTGACAATTAAAAAAAACACTGTCCTTTCGCGAAACTCCAAAGACTTACTCATTGTCGTAATAAATCATGCCATCACGGTTTAGAAGTGGCCACGCATATTGGAGTGAACACCACCAACATTAAAACCATGCACATACACGCTAATCCGTTGAAACCAGCTAATCACTTTAGTCACGACAGAGGCGTAAATACGATGTACATCGCATCGCCTATGAATGATTGGTTAAGCATTCCCCGGCTGTTCAACTGACGACACCCCCCCCTTTCGACGAAATGCTCCATTGTCCCAATCAAAATAACTTGGACCGGTGGGACTAAATGCTGGTCTACTGACAACGCAGAGAGACTCCTCAAGCTCACGAACCATCCTCCTGTAATACCTCCACAGCCACTGAAGCCGTTTTTTCTGAAAGTTTCGATTCACGGGGCCTCAACGCCGAAATCGCGGTATTTAATACGCACCACAGGGGAACGCTCCGAGTCACACAATTGGCGACTTGTTGGCGGAAACCGACCAGTGCAGCTTCCGGCATTCAACCAGTTCGAGGTCCACGTGTGGAATGATGCCGCGACACTAGGAATCCCTAAGAATCCCCACAGCAGCATCCATGAGGCCGGTGCATTCTCTAGCAGGAGATAGTTTTGCCTGACTCTAACAGACCTTTCACGTACCCTCTAGGTTGCCTACATCCATTATGGGGAATTTCATGTGTCTCGCACGGCCGAGCAGGGCACTCTGTCTCCAAAACGGCAAGTACAACATCTCCCAATACCGCGTGTGTGGTATCTGATGCGTCATAAAAGTGACCGCAGCTTCCAAAAGTACATTTATGATCGCAGGGCCTAAAGGATATTTTTAACATTTCGGCCCTTCAATTTGTTTTGACAGTTGATCCCCAATTACGGAAAATCAGCGCAATTTAAACCCCGAACTACTTGTCGGCGTGCCTAGGCGAATATGAAACCGCCAGGCCTTGGCTTTTATCCATGCGTCATTGGCAAGTCGCTTGCCCGAAGACAACCCAAGTACAAAGCGGGTCAAGATGAACAAAAAGACTGGAGATAAACGCAATGGACCAAAAGGCAACCAACCTTGAAGAGTTTTCTGAGGTCCTTGACATTTATGTGGCCTTTGCGGTCGACGTCAACAGAGTTGAATTGGTCCTCATAACGGTGGATCTCCTCCTCGGTGAACTTGGCTGGCGGTTGGCACAGCTTCTTCAACCCAAGGCCCATCTCCAGCTTCAGGAATTGCTGCAGAGAACAAAACACATTCAATTAGGTGAGTGCTTCAAATGCCGTAAACGTTGGGAGCTCGGCGGGCTTTCGCTGGCTATTTCGACGGATGGATAAAGTTCGTTTTTGCGCGAGTCATCTCAAACTAATGCTCCCAATTGACCGTCGTTTGGCATTGCCGGAATAAAATCTTTTTTTTGGAAACAGCGACGCTCGGTGCCGCTGAAGTGGTGTTAGCCCTTTTTGAAGTGTCCCTCTCGGCGATATTACGAAATTGGCGGGAAACGAAGGCCTCGCCATTCGCTCTGGCAAATCCGGTCGACTGTTGACACTTACTCCTCGGAGCCTGAACACCGAGTGAACGAAGAACAGTGTTGCTCTGGATGCAGTCTCTCGTGGTTCGTGGACCGTTGTAACATTTGGCATAGTCATGCACCCTGTATGCTCCGTTTGTATCCACGCACGTTTCTCGTAAAATATTTCACATTTTAAACCGAGTGAAGAAAAGGCACGTGAAAGCCGAAGGCGCCCCATCAATACAATCGTTTGATGTTTAGAACAGCACAACTTTGGCGAGCAGTCGCGACAGTCGGTTGGCCAGCTGTGTAGCCGCGATCGTGGCATCACGACTGGTTTGCCACCACGTTACATGTCTGAATGGCATGCTAGTGTTACTGACGTCCTGGATATTTGTGTTCGGGTGTAGCGGCGCACGCCTGCAATCATCCAGCGACGGAGAGGCTGCCGGGTGGCGCCGGAAACTGACAGCTGCATCGTCGGCGATGTAATAACCATCGCAAACGGGGTCCACGTGTGTGACCCCAGTGCTGACTAAATTGTCAGTCTTCAGTGTCGGTTGCTGCAGCAGCCATTTCCACCTCCGTTACGGAAACACCATCCTTTAATCCTCCCAGCAGAAGGAGATGGGCACACTAACCCCCCCCCCAAGAAAAACAGCGAGCGGTGGAGAGATTGAAAGAGAACGGGACAAACCTGGGCATCCTGGAGTTCGCGCTGCTGACGCTGCTTCGACCAGCCCTGTTCACGCGCCATGATATCCACGACCTTGGGGAGGGCCTCGGCGGAGGCGTGGGCGTTCAGGAAGGCCATTCGGGAGCGACGCGCCAAGAAGTCCACCGCGGTGCAGGCGTACTCGTGGCACGCCCACACTACCTGTTGGCGCGAGCACAGGAAAGACAGGCAATGAGTCTGTGGAGATGCTGGTTGATTGCGAGTGAACGAGAGTGAAGGGTTGCCACGAAAGGAAGACCCACCGATTTGAGCAGACTTAATGGCAGTCATTGTGGTAATTACAATGTTTGCAAATGCTTTGGGAAGGGGTGGAGATCGGTAAACTGAACTAAGCCGAAGCTACTAGCCTAGTGGAACCAAAAAACCGGGGGCCGATAGGTAAGATAGAATAATGATCTGCATCTGTTGTTGTTGTAACAATCAAACGGTACAACCTTCACAGTTGGACGGGCTGATTTAGATTTCAGGGGGAGGGACATGACATGATCGACGACAACTGTGTCCTCGATTGAAGACACCAGCGACCCGAAAACGAGAGAGGGCCTACCTACCTCGGCCTCGATGACAGGGAAATCGGGATGGAGACGGCGTCCAACCAGGGGATAGGTCCGACCCGTCAGCTTGGCATGCTGGGCGATGCGGACAGCTTTGCCGCCGTAGGTGGAGGCCAGATGGACGGCAACATCGCGTTCCAGTCCGTACTCCTGCGAGAGCTGGATGAAGAGGTTGGGCGACCATCCATAGGAACCGTCCAATCGGAGACCCGTCGTTAGGCACTTTGATTTCGGCTTCAGACTGCACACCTTAAACGAGTCACACCGGAAAAAGGGAGGCAGATTAAAGCCGATGCACGAATTATGGCGGCGGCAGGCAGCCCAGTGTCGCTCCTCGACTGGCGGACATCCCAGAAAGTACTGGGATGTCTGTAAGCAACCCGAGTCCCGTGTGATGAATCTGGGTCCAGGGAGTCAAGGAGTCCAAAAACCCAGAAGAAGGCAGGAGAACGAACGTGGTCGTAACAGCCGAACTTACTACTAAATCATGCCGCCAAAACACGTACGTGGCGCTGCCAAGGAGTACGCAGTCGCCGAACCCACACCTGCTGACACACAAGCTAGAGTGCATGCAATCGAGTTGACCTTGACCCTGATGCACTTTTACCCATGGTGCAGTGCGTCCAGTAAGCCATGAGAAGCGGTGGACATTCGAATTTGCCTGCGTTTGAAATCAATAAAAATTGTGACTCCAATTTACGTTCTAGTGAGCTCCACGCTGGTACAAACCAGTTACGTGATGATTGGTGCTCAATAAATAAATTGGTGTAGCCGTTAGCATCCCCACTTTGCTGGTGAGGGAGCTGGGTTGGATTTAAGGGTAAGGTCACCACGGCTGGCACTGGAGACGCGAATCTTCATGGAAAACCCCCATGAATTTGGAATAAAGAAATTGCAAGGAGGGTTCGTTGTGCAGTGTACATCGTGAACTCCATAAAATCCGTCGAAGAAAGGGGGTTTTATGGCCACAAAATGAATTTTATTTTAGCGCGGGATACCGACTTCATGGGTTGCCATGACGATTTTTATGAATATTGTACGGATGAAGGCGTTCCCAGCGCCCCACGAAGAGGAGGTTGAAGTGGCCTAACTGATCACATAGAGGCCGAACCTGTATTAATGCAGCCCCCCTTCGTTTGTAACCAAGATTCCGGAGCCTTGGGGAACTGCCAAAGTCGACCTCAAACAATTCACCACGAGTTTTCCAGTGACACCCGTATTACACCGGTTAAAAGGGACTGACCTCGATGCACTTGTCAACTGTTTCCTCGGCCATTTTGCGGTAGGTGGTCCACTTGCCACCGGCGATTGTGATGAGGTTGTTGTCGCCCACGGCGACGATGTGGTTTCGCGCGATCGATTGGGTGTCCTTGGAGTTGGGGTCGGAAACCAGTGGCCTGATGCCTGACCACACGGAAAGCACATCACCACGACGAACTGTTGTGAAAGTGGGGGAATAAATGGGTAAGGGTATGCAGAAGTGTCTCTATCGCCGAGTGACGCCACACGACAGCCCCTGTGAAGGGGATAAAGGCCCAAGACGGCGTTGCGACAACCCCGGAGAAGCTGTCAACCCTTCTACAACGCCGTCGGCTGCTGCAGTCGTTCGGCCACGTTCTACGCCCGTCAGACACGGACCTTTCAAACCGGTGCCCCTCGCCGAAACCTTGCCCAGGTCGGCGCTGCCGTAGAGGCGGTCAACTAAACACGTGGGCAGGCACGATCAAAGCCGATATGGAACGCCTGGGTCTATGGAGCAGCAATATGCCCGACCTGACCTTCGCACATTTTGTTGATATCAAGAGACACCGTCTTATTGTCAAGACTGCTCATGCAAATGCCATTCACCGCGGAGATTGCCGGCTTACTTTGTGTGGCTACCCATTACTAGAGATAGCGACACCAATGACGAACTAATACCCAGTTGGTGTGAAGTTGCACCTATGTGTGCGCAATAAGTCGCTGTTTCTCGTGTTACGAGACAAGGCGTGGATGAAGCGTTGTTATTGGCTGTAAAACAGCCAATAAGGGAACGAACAAAGACTAGGCTACAGCGTATGTGCGAAGGCGTTGCATCCGCCCCGAATGACCACGAGTGGTCTCAGGTACCCCGACTGTATTCGGCTAAAAGTACACGGAGGCAGCACACAGATAAACGAGCGGTGCTTCACTCGTGAAAATAACGATCCTCATGTTTGCGCTGTGACAGATGTAGCGCCGAACACACCTTTTATGTCGGGTGAGAGGTAGTGTTTCACCTCGGAGAGAATAAAGTCGACGTCCTCCTCCTCGGGATAGGGTGTGGTGGTGACCTTGCAGGGATGGTCCGTGGTGCCAGCAACGACACCGCCCAGCCAGGGCAGGAAGAAGATGACGCGTCCGTCGGACGTTGAGGGGTCCAGGAGGCCCATGTTCTCGGGACTATTTGAGTGGAAGTAGGACGGGCGGGCGGGCTAGTGAACAGCTGATTGAACAACAACAACACCACACACACACCGCCGCGCTTGATGCATGCAGCATAATTTAAACACCCAAGCCGACACCCTTTGAATTGCATAATTTTCGGAAAGTATGGCGAAGCGGGTGAGGAAATACTTGAAGGAATAACCTGACATGCCACACCCATGACTTCGTCATCGGTTGTGCGGCTGTCGAGAGGATGAACCGTTTCGGCATTGGTTCACGCCGCCGCCATCCAGTTAAGTGTGTGACGTGCAAGACAGCATACAACCGCTCTTCTGACCTTCGACTCCTAGATCAGATCTCCTCCGGTGGAATCCACGGGGTTGGACGCAAACAAAAGTTACTCTATTACATACCTGTAGTAGTTGGGAAGAACAATGTGAACACCGGAGCTAGGTTGGCAGATTTCCCGCTGCTTGCCATCTTCCATTTTGCGGATGTCGTCGGTGAAGGGCCCGGCGGCGTTGACAACGCAACGAGCGCGCACCACGAACTCGCGTCCAGTCAGGGCATCGCGCATCCGGGCTCCGTTGACAACCAACTTGTTCTTGGTCCCCTCCGCCGGACCTTTGAGGAGCTCCACCACCTCGACGTAGTTGGCGATGGCGGCGCCGTAGCGACTCGCCGTGAAGGCGACGTCTAGACACATGCGCGCGTCATCGTGCTGACCTGCAAATGTTGGTGCACGCGGAACACAAATTTACGATTTATCGATTTTTTGTTGGAGATGGGGGGGGGGGTTTCACAATATTAGAGCAAGTATTTTCGTGGAATCCGCACTTTTTTGGATACAGTTGCACTAGCACGTCTGATATTGAAGTGGCAAGTTAATTGGATGCTTGGAGGGTTTCCAATTGCCATTCAAAAGGAGCAAAACGTACCATCATAATAGACGAGAGCACCCTTGAGTTTATCCTCCTTAAGGTGAGGGAAGAGTTCAAGGGAACGCGACTTGTTCAGGAAGTAGCTCGCTTTGAGGATCTGGGTGCCAGACACCAGGTCGTACATCTTGATGCCAACCCAGAAGTACGGCACCTGCCACCACCTAAGGGTAGAGAGAAAAGAATGTAGTCGTACGACGAGACAGTCTGGTTTAACCATATTTGGTTTGAGACCCAAATTACCGGAGACCATGCAACGTGGAAAAAGCGGTTTTCGCCCGATAACCGAAGTAAAGCTACGTCGGACAGGGTTAGTACCTCTATGGGGTACCGGCTGAGATTTTAGGTGGCACCGGGGATGCAACCTGTACAATAGTCCCAAGATTCTTCGAAGACCAATCGATGCAGCCGGTTGGAGATAGCCGCACCAATTTGATTACAAAAAAACGGATTAGCTATCGCATTACATTGTTTCACAAATGTCTGCGTGTGTACACGAAGATTCTCGGTAGTACTTTCACAGGTGGCAGCTTCCCCAGTGGCATTCAAACCTGATCCCCCAGAAATAGAGCGGGATGTTGTCGGCTACACCATCGGGCCACCACTGAACCGAAGCACTTGCATACGTAGTTTCACGAAGGGCTTTGAATGCACCGCGCCAATCGAAATTCCACCGGTCACACACGCAGGCACTAAACATGCCCAACATGGCGCAACTTCGTTGATCGGACGAGAACCGGTATTTCTATGTGACGTGATTGCTGGTCCTAAAAAGGCTTCGATTACGATTTCACGGTGAGAGTGGCCAATCAGGTGACGTGTGCCATAGTGGGCCACGGAAAATTTCTTATTGGCAATGCCAAAAACGCGCGAAACGTACGTGTAAGCAGAAACGCCACGCACAAATTAGATCAATTGCTAGACAGAGTCGCTGACCCGGTTTCAAGGTCACTCGACACACACATGCACCCCAACAAGCACTACGTGTATTACATTTTAATAAATATGGGACTTTCAACTTGAAACCATTTTGTTTGAATGAACATAAAATGACGAATGTGAAAACCAACAATTGTGCTACGTCCGTGGGTTTGCGAAGAAATACGCGGCAATATACCCAGGAGGTCCTTGATTTGAGTGCAGTTTTCGTCACATTGAAACCAGGAAGTAACACCGTGGGGTTTCGAACCACGAGTCATCGGGTTAGTGGAAGAAGACAGAACTCAACGCCGTCAGTCGAAAAAGCGCGTCACACGAAAGTACATTTTGAGTTTAAACGACAGCTTCTCCTACAGGAGAATGGACCGACTTTGTTGATGATATTTGGTGGATCGATGGTGCAATGGCTGATATCCTCGCTCTGCTGATGACGAACCCGGGATCGACCCCCCCGGTCAGGCAAAAATATTCCCTAGAATCTTCATGACAAATCTTCATGAAGCAGCCGGTTCGCTACAGGGTACCGGTAAGGTCAAGTGCGAGCTGCTCATACACGGTGAACGGGAGAATCAATAAGAGTCCCCAGCTGTCTCAAAGAAGAAGCAGCTACTGGGAACCTTGTGGAGACAAAAGACGGGGAAGTGGTGAAGCTGTCAGCATCGTGGCTCTGTTGGTGAGAGCCCTGGGTTGGACTCCCATGCGAGGCACCCAAGCCTTGTGACTGGGTATTCCGTCACCCGTAAACACATTCACGAGAAACACCATCGCCAACACCCATTGGAACCAGTTTATCCCCTCGTAGGAGATAGACGCACAAAGCTGATACATATGACATGAAGCGGCCTCGAGGGACCGCTAAACTCACTTGTAGACGGGCAACATGATGGGCAGTGGTCGGGCGATATGGGGTGCGATGTCGAGGAGGTTGGCTCTTTCGCTGAGGGCCTCTCGCACCATGTTGTATTGCTCCAGGTCGAGGTTGAAGATGGCCTTCTGAAGGTAACGCACTCCGCCATGGATGAGTTTTGTCGAGCGGCTCGAGGTACCGGCAGCAAAGTCCTGCTTATCCACCAGACAGGTAGTCAGACCTAAATGTGTTGTGGAAGCATAAAACGGGGTCAAGATCGTGTCGATGGTAACCCGTTGAATTGATGCACTTGCGCATCGCGAACAGGCCCAACGTGGTGTTCTTAAAGTGAATGTGGTTTCAATGTAGCGTTGTATTTCAAGCAAATTCGTTGGATTCATCTCCCAGATAACTTAAGGTAATTCTGTCATTGTTCTGATTTATTTCACAGGTTAGATGTGTCTACCGGCTACCTGGAGTTTGCGCAGCTGAAATAAATGCCGCGAAGTCCACAAAAACACAGCAACACATTTTTAACAAATCAATGTCAGATAGTATAAACACTAAAGTTTATATGTGCACAAATTGGACCTAAGCACCGTTTGAACACGCGCTAGACCACTACTTACTTACCATTTACACATAACTACCAAAATCATAAACATGTGTTAGATACTACTCGTGGCCATATGGACACTCGATATTTGTTTTGCGCACATCTCCTTCTGCTGGGGGGGGTTAAAGGATGATGTTTCCGTAATGATTCCTTGGAATATTGGTCAGATGGCGTCCCCAGCGCTACCTGGAGCGGAGGTGGAAATGGCTGCTGCAGCAACCGACACTGAAGACTGACAATTTAGTCAGCACTGGGGTCACACACGTGGACCCCGTTTGTAATGGTTATTGAATCGCCGACGATGCAGCTGCCAGTTTCCGGCGCCACCAGGCAGCCTCTCCGTCGCTGGATGATTGCAGGCGTGCGCCGCTACACCCGAACACAAATATCCAGGACGTCAGTAACACTAGCATGCCATTCAGACATGTAACGTGGTGGCCAACCAGTCGTGATACCACGATCGCGGCTACACAGCTGGCCAACCGACTGTCGCGACTTCTCGCCAAAGTTGTGCTGTTCTAAACATCAAACGATTGTATTGATGGGGCGCCTTCGACTTTCACATGCATTTCCTCACTCGGTATAGAATGTGGAATATTTTACGAGAAACGTGCGTGGATACAAACGGAGCATACAGGGTGCATGACTATGGCAAATGTTACAACGGTTCACGAACCACGAGAGACTGCATCCAGAGCAACACCAGTACCGGTAGCGCCTGCACCGATGACAAGAACATCGAAAATCTCGGAACTGTTCATCATTCGTTCGATATTCAATTGACGCGAAGTAAGCGGTGTATTGAACTTATCCAACTCCTCTTTTGTGGGTGGCGCACGCAGTCTGGACACCTGAATAAGTCAAGTTAAGACAAATCATAAACATCCCCCACATAAAATTATCCAAAAAAACACGTACACGCATTCTCCTGGCTTCAAGAACCCTCGGTGTGCCCTCCATGAACGCGAGACCACCAACGCCGGCTCCGACACCAGCCAAAATTAATCGCTTCCACGTAAGTCTCATTCCAAAAAGCTTCATTGTTGAGGCTACTCCAAAAAAACGGAAATCCCGATAATTCTTAAAAACATGAAGAAATATTGAATAAATAAGAGATTTTTTGAAGAGACAGGTTTGATTTATTGACGAAGAAGGGTGTTCGGAGTTGGCAATACCAGTGTACGTTTACTTAATCAGGAGGATAGAATCATTCCCGAGACATACAGAGGGGTTGGTTTACAAGTGGAGAAAAGAAGGATCGATACGAATTCGCTTATTCGCCAGACACATTTAAATTAAATACAAGCTCGAAAAAAACGATTTGACATCATGTGCAAACCAGAAAGTTATTCGTCAAACAATATAAGTATAATAAATCGATAAGCAAGCGAAGATTTTATATAAATAACACGAAATATTGTTAGACAAACGTTCCCACTTTCTGTGTGGTCGGTGTATCTTTGGGTGCGCTGACAAAGTGAATGGTATTAAATTATTTTATTGGACGATTCGTTGGAGTTTCTGAATAGCCGACCGTGTTCATGGCGAATCAAGTGTAAAAACCTCAGGAGTTTGAACTACCACTAAATTGGACTATGGTGTGCTCTTGAAACAGAAATTAACTTAGAAGTGACTAGAAAACAATCCATGGGTTAAGTATCTGTTCTAAATTTAATGAATTAAGACATGTAACAATTACACCGACAGAAATATGGACTCCCGAAAAAGTGCAGCGTAACAGCCGAAAGTTTTTCAATAACAACACTGACCTTGGGAGAGTAAAACAAACGATTGTCTTGACAGTATAATTAAGAATACGAGGCATAGCAAAAGCAAATCACGTCATTAATATGAAAATAAACGTTGTGTGCATATTTATGTGATATAAAACCAATATCCCACTTTCTTAAATATATGTTCAGATTTGTCTACTTCCTTTATTTCGATAACTGATTACATTAGAAATTGTTTGGTTATACACACATTACTCTGCAAATATAATGTGTGACAGATAAAAAGAGATTTGTTTCATGTTTTCATGTTTTGCCTTAAGGGGAGGCGATTGCGTATTCATTCGGGCGTTTTTTTCTAAATTAGGACCCTTTATAAGTAATATCAATTTGTGTCGTGATTTGAAAATGTCCTTTTAAGGTTATGCACAGGGTTATACAATTTCACTTGGTTTGGCTGTTAAAGGCACAAGGCATTTCGGGAGAAATGCGATGAGAGACGCTATTCGAATCGACTCATGCGTCCTGGATTCTTCCGTCGAGGCTGTCAGGGTTGGGAGCGGTTCGTCGATTCTTCGCTTTTCCATCGAAGATGAGGATGCAGTCTCCGTAGCTGGTGGCCTTGGTTCTTCCATCGAGGCCGGCGATGGGTTCTTCTCTGCCCGTTGGTCGGCCACCAACATGGCCTAATCCGCGGATATCTCTCTCATCTAGGAAGAGAAAGTCGCGCTAGACGTTTCGTCCCCTAACACCGTCTCAGGTATAAGAGAACCGGTCGTAGACGGCTTCCGGAATTGCGAGAAACGTCGCCCGAACGCTCAACAGGATGCCCGTTCGACCGCCCCTATAGTCGCAATGAAACACCAAGTCCCCCGAGGCATCCTCCTTCGCACGTGCTCCTACACGCGACCGAATCAGCGGGTCATACTCTTGGTTGGCCCCTTGCGCAATGTAAAGCAGGCCATAAAATCGCCTTGAGCCATGGCTTTGATCGAGTCTCGAAGGTTGCAAATAGTCTCGCTCAGCGCAGCCGAATAAATTGTAAGTTGAACCATTAATTCAAGAGCGCTGGATCGAGGCACGTTTCTATAAGGCGTCGAACCATTGTCTCCCCATCTGCACGATGTCTCTTGCGGAACAATTCAGTTCTGAGGTTCTCCCAAGTCAGAGTCACAGTGGCATGACATATAATTTGAATACAATATCACACAATGTCGGTAGCTACACATAATGGCATAACATTTTTTAATATTCTACGTTTACTTCTCATAACCTATTTTCATTTTATTTGTGGCGGTTGTGATTCTGGTGGCCTAAAAACAATTACATTTTATTAGATAGCAAAACAGGTTTATAAAAGCGCGTTCTTCAACCTCATCGATGCTGTTGTCGTTTATTTGACCCATTTTTATGTAAATTTGCTGCGTAAGTCTATATTTCTTCTTGCTCAAAGCATATTGCGACTTAGAGTTTAATATTGTCTTTTATCGAATATTTTATTTGCCATTCAACTGTTTTGTAATGTGATAGAATAAACAGTTTTCAAGTTTGTCGCCACATAAGCAATTTCTCTATAAAATCGACCCCAAACATCACGCATGTTACGTTTAGTTAAATTTAACAATTTTATTCTATTTCCACACACCAAACGTAGTTTAATAAACCAAATGCGTACGATTTATTTTCAAGCAAATGTTTTATTTTCAGTCTGGTGATTCAGAAAACGGCAAAGTTTAATCCAGCTAGTTAAACACAGGTTTCATAGATGGACGAAACGCATCGGAAAACAGGGCAAACTTTTTTTCAGCATGTCAAATGGGAGCAGTTGGCCGCTGGTATAGCAGGTGGTACTGTAACAACAGCATTTCTGCATCCTCTCGATTTGGCGAAAATTCGTCTTCAAGTGAACGAGGGCAACAACCGCATCAAATCAAGGTGATTCATAAGTTCTATGCTCGAGACAAGTCAATTTCTCTATTTTAAACCATAATGCACAAAATATGCCATGCTTTGGCACGTGAGAGCAAAACATATAATTATCTTACGGCGACGATGGCAGCCTATAATTTCCGTCTTGAATTCTTTTACTATGTGCCATTTAGTCATATTGGATATTTTTGTTCTGTTGACTGATGCAGCAGCGGCGGCAACTTCCGCCTCCTTTTCGGGTGGCACCGCAGGGGACGCTGCGATCGGTAAACTATTACCGCCTGGTGGCACTGGCGACGCCACCTGTACCCAATCCCCAAGAAGCATCATGAAATATGTCGCGAATCATGCACGCAACTCATGCTACGGCGTACCCGGGAAGCGACGCTCCTCGAGACCCCCACAAAAATCTACACATTGGCTGCTGGAACGTAGTGACACTTATGGACACCGGAAGCGAATGCATCATCGCCCACACACTACACGACTATCGCATAGACGTAGTCCGTCTCTCTGAAGTCCGTCTACCTAATTCTTGAGTACAGCATATCAAAACGTCCGTACAACAAGACGCCGAAACATAGCTCCGAACCAAGCGACGTCTCCGGAAGGACTGTTCACTGAGACACCACTGCAACTTTCCGCGAAGGCCAGGGAAGCCCGTCGGCAAAGCACGCCCAACTTCCAGAGAACTTGCAACAGGAGACCAACTAAATTCACCGCGACCCACCAACTCTGGAAAATCGCAAGTCGCCATGGGAATACTGCATTTCACCCGAAGTGTATAAGGTTTCCCTGCCGATCCTCATCGACCCTCTCCACGCACTTTTCTGCTAAATCTGGTGAAGCGAGGAGTTTTCTGGCGACTGTAGTACTGCTATCCTACTCCCGCTCCCCATGAATGGCGACAAAACCATGTATTCCAACTATCGGGTCATCAGTATTATCGACGTTGTCGTAATGGTATTCTCGGTACTCCTCCTCAACCGCTTCACATCATCACGAGAAACCCGCCCCAACCAAGGAGGCTTTCGACGTGACAAAGGATGCGTGTACCAGATTTTCATCCTCCGTTGAATATTTGAACATCACTACAAATACCTACAGCCATCTGTAGCATATTTTATTGATTTCTGCGCCGCATTCTACTCATTTAACAAGGAGTCGCTCTGAGCAGTAATGGAAGTGTCCCCGGCGCTGTTCAACGACATGGTGGACTTGGTTATACACCAGGCCCCCGCGGACTACAACGGTGTCCAAGTGGCCCGGATTTTTTCTCAAATTCGCAGACGACGTCGTGGACCTGGGAGACACCCACACCACCTTGCAACTGGTTCCCAGCCTATCTACCGCAACAATGCGCCAGTCCTGTATCTCCCAGCCTTCAAATAGCTGGGTTCAACTATCCTGCCGAACGGCCAAGCGAAGTAGGATGTTCAATTACGCCAGGAAGCGTTTCAACAATTGCACAACCCTGCCACGATGAAAGTCGATACGGAACGCCTGGGCTTGGAGTCCATCTACGGAGATATCGCAATTGCGTCGACCTGACAGCCTCTGATCGCCGCGCGTGGGCAGCCATGGTTCGCGACATTAATGAAGCAGCAGCCGGTTCATCCTCTCGCAGGAGAAGAGAGCCACCACAATAAAGAAGAAGATATTCGGTATTTATTTTTTTCCAATGCATTTCTCTGACCTTGCCCAATTTACTGTTTTCAGACCCATCAGCTCCCAGTTTATTGGAACACTCAAGGAAGTCTATTCGGCGAAAGGTTACCGCGGTCTTTATCAGGGCGTTTCTCCCAACCTTCTCGGCAATGCGTTCTCGTGGGGACTTTACTTTTTCTTGTAAGTTTCAGTTTTTTGATCTGTTCACAAAATTATATCAATTTATCGTCAATTACGACCACAGTGCGTAATTATAATAGTTACGCTATGGGAGAGACGTGTTTTTCAGAACCTAAACACACCTTATGGGTCCGTTATTTGTGTGGCTCTTTTCTCAGCATGTAAAATGTCTTGTATCCCAAATCGGCAAGCAATAATTTAATATTTTATTTTTTGGTCAGCAAAGCACAATTACATACGAATATCCACTGGTTACGACATTATAAGGCACACCCAATTGATCTAATATTGATACATCCACACTTCCTAATCCTTTGTGAGGTAATTTGTTGCAAATTTTACTGTTTTAAAGTGGCGAATTGTTTGTTTGTGTGATTTAGCTCCTCTATAAATTGCCAACCTTTGTTCTAATTGGTTTTATTGTTACCGCTTAGATCACCATCTCAACTGTTTTCCGTATTTTTAGCTACGGCGCTTTGAAGAACTATGCTCAAAACGGGGATACCTCGAAGGAACTCGGCACCGCGAAATATCTTGGCATGGCATACCTTTCTGGTGAGTTATTTGGTAGCAGTAAGCAAGTAGACGGACATCCCGCTGTTTAAATTATTGTTTGCGTCGCCTTTAATTGTGCACAATTTGTAAGTAGATGGCCCTTCAGCGATAAGTTGTATGCGGCGTTGACTGTAAGACCGAGGTAGCTATTGTGGCCCCTATGCTCGCCATTACCTATCACTCGATGGAGTAGTGCTCTGTTGGTGAGGGACCCGGGTTCGACTACCAGGTCAGGCCAACTCAGGTGGCTCTAGGGACACGGCCACCTGTAAACATATTCCCGAGAAACTTCATGGCAAACCCCCATGGAGACGGTTTATCCTCTAATAGGAGAGTGCCAAATTCCCCCTCAAAAATCAAATTTGGTCGCTATCATTCTGTCTCCGCTATTCGAGGTTAATCAGGAAGCCTACACCAGATGTCCATTCAACGTCTATACCGTTTCCGAATTGCTCACGACCCATGGAGCAATAAATGAATGAATTGCCGTTGCTTCGATAGGCAACCCCAACCGTTTGGAAGACACTCAAAGGAATGTACTTAAAAGTAGCTATGTCGGGGATTACGGCCAAGCATGGCCAATAATAATGATTCAATGAAAGCGAACAAAAAGAAATCCCAACAGGCTGTCCACACAGCGACCAATGAAATCTTTGACAAATTGCGGTACTTCAAAATAACACTTGTGTTTGTTTGTCGTCAAGGCGTAGTGATTCTGTGGATGACGAACCCCATCTGGGTTCTGAAGACCCGCATGTGCCTGCAGTACGAGACGCTGGGCGCCGGCGCTGTCTCCACGATGCGCGGTTCTCTCGCCTCGATATGGCGGGCCGAGGGCCTCCGTGGCCTCTACCGGGGCGTCGTGCCGGGCATGGTTGGCGTCTCCAACGGGGCCGTACAGTTCCTGCTCTACGAGGAGATTCGCAACTCCTACAATGGCTACTATTGTCGCCGCAGCATCGACCACCACCTGGTAAGTGGCCCGCCTCCTGGCCGAAACACAACCCCCTTGTCTGACGGATGTTTTAAAGTAGTTCAAGATGTACACCGCACAACTATCCATCCATGCAATTGAGCGCCAATCACCTCGCAACTGTTCCGAAAAAAACGCGAAGCTCACTGGAACGTGGATTGGATGCAAGAATAGTCGTTGATCATTCTATTAGCAAGAGACCCGAAGCATTACACTAGGCACTCGGTTTGGTTTCGGGATTGCCGGCTACCCCAGTGGTGGTTATGACAGCCAAACACGATTCAGCGTTTTCTAGAGCCACTTTAAAATTAAATAACTTGATTGGGAGCCATCTTCACCCACATCCGCTCGAATCAATGAACCTGTTCGTTTCTCAGGCATCTACCCCCCACTCCTTGTTATTGGTTGAGCGTTCACCTTCACCCGTGAGTCTGGTTTGTCGTTGTATGTATCTGCCTTCGACCAATCACGAGGCATCCAATGATAAGGCATTTGGTCGTTTAATTTCCACAAGAACGGCTGCGTGTCGCAATTCGATCACTCTACATTTGTCCCGATTTTTAGTCTCATCAGAAGCGGTGAAGTAGGAACTCAGCGAGCAATATTATAACATTGCAATGTTTGAATTTTAGGTCCTGTAACCATTATTATTAAAACCTCGTGATTGCTCACTTAGCGAACTCGTTGCGGGAAGACTCAGTAAAATATCCCCAATCCTTTGAATAGGAGGAGGAGGAAAACGTTTGCTGCTATCTCTTCCAACTAGTGGATAAACCGGCTTTATGGGGGTCGCCATAAAGATTCTTGGATTCATTTTACGGTTGACCTGTGGTTGCCTGAACTGAGAGTCAAACGCTAGCCTCTCGCCAACAGGCTGGCGATTAGAAATGCCATTACCCCCAAATGCGTGCTTCCGAGTTTCTGTCGAAGTATTACACCGAACTAAAACTCACATGTAAGATAATATTCCAAGTTTGTTAAAATAACGCCTCTATTCAGAACTGAGATTTTTTTCTCGATTCCAGATTTTGCGTCGACCGAAACTTATATTTCTCGTTTGAATGCAGCTCGTAGGCACTTGCGCCGTTTAATCAGAACTTGGGACTGTGTATAAACCCATCACCGGAGCCCAGCGCTTTCATTTCTTTCTTCACTGTAGTCGGTTCCTGAGTACCTCACGTTCGGAACCATATCAAAGGCTCTCGCCGTGATCATCACCTATCCCTACCAGGTTGTCAGAACTCGGTTACAAGAACAGCATCGGTCCTATGCTTCCGCAACCGAAGTCATAAAAATCGTTTGGAGGTTTGTGCAGCAATTAATGTTCACCTACTCTCATTTAGCGAGTACTATGTGTGCTTTTTTTATCTCACCCGGGTGCCTGCAATTGGGGCGTCCTAGTTTGTACACCGCATCACCAAGACTCTTCCTGTACATTTCCTGAAGCCGGACCATCCTTTAGTGGGGCGTATCCTGGGAAAAACGACGGCGAGTCCCACTGTTGGTGAGAGATCTGTGTTCGAATCCCAGGGGTCAGGACACCGCAGGTGGCAGTGAGGGTGCCACGTGTAAAAATGATCCGGGAATCTCCATGTCAAACACCCATCAAGCCAGTTTATCCTCAAGAATTCGATTTATTTTATCCTGGGTCCTAGTCCACGTTGGTGGTCACCCAAAGACTGTAGCAATAACGGGGGCATTTTGGAAGCCAGTTCGATTCTATCGATTGCTCGCGATGTGTGTATAGCTACCATTGGACGCACCTCTTATTTTAACCTTCGTATTTTGTGTGGGTTTTCTAATATTCTTGAAGCCGTTCTGATTTTTGAGACAAGCAGATACCTGCAGGGGCACGCTGATGTATTGGCTATTTTTATTGCCTTAATCTCTATGTCGATATATTTGTCGCCGATTTCGAGCCTCCAAGCGCTAAGGATTCACGTTTAATCTCTCCTATTTCTTAGAATCTCTTATTGTGTACGCTAGCGGAATGTGATTGCTTTATTTATGCAACGACGGCCAAACAGATTTCCCCTTTTAAAATGGACATCAAAGAGACCGACAAAATCGCTTCATCCGTTTCCTTTCCCTCTGCCAACGTGTTTCCATCAAAATGCATCTATCTGCCAAGTTACCACCTCCTCAACGCTTTAATTCCTGGTTTTTGAATTCAAACGGTTGTTTATCATAGAGTGATCACGTGGATGCCGTCGTCTCTGTGATGAATAAAATATCATGTTTACATAGCCACCCCCCCCACTCCCTAAGACAGTATTTGACTAAGCTGTCGAGGGCGTGTACTTGGACTTCAACCCAGCTCTCAACACCATCTCACGCGAGCTCTTCTTATCTTAACGTTGTGAAAATTGGGTGGAGGGCTTGCTTCGAAACACCAGTAATTAAATACTTCCCATCTCCTGATGTGTTCGATGCGCAGTGACCAGGTCTCAGTGGTCTCACGGCCGTAGGTGACGAGATGGACGCCAAAACCAAGTGCGAGGGCTCATCTCAGTTCTGCCCCACAGGCTAGTATACAACGGCAGGGAGGTATTTCTGGCGCCGACCGATAGTGGCGCTGGTGAACCTTTTCTCGGTATAAAAGACAGTTGTAGGCCCGCATCCACCACCCTCCCTTCCGCAGGCCTGTCATCAAACGCCGAGAAATCTCGTGACCCACGACATATTGGGCATTATACGAGATCCAACTGTTTTTTTTCAGAAATGAAGGCGCCCGTGGCTTCTACAAGGGACTCCTGCCAAACGTGATACGAACGGCTCCAGCTTGTGGCCTGACATTTGTCGTCTACGAGAATTGCTACAGCTGGCTCAATCAGAAGTGAAATGGCCGTTTATCGTCCACTCAGGTCGCACCAATCCTACAATCCGCGCTGTATAGAACATCCCACCCACACCACTCAGTTTAATAGCCATGTTGTTTAATTTGGTCCACATACATTTGTAGAAATAATATTTTTGAAGCAAAATGCGTGTTATCCATCGCATGAGTGAGGGTTCATTCCCCAGTGAACCCAAATGTCTTCATCGTAAGCCACGTCCGTCCCCATGGAATAATAGCGTTCTACGCCCGCCAGACACGGACCATTCAAACCGGTGCCTCTCGCCGAAACCTAGCCCAAGTTGGCGGTGTCGTAGAGGCGGTCAACTAAACACGATCAACGAGGACGGAGTGCGCCGCTGGCTATGCCGTAGCTATCTCCTGCGAGAGGATTGACGGGTTCCGTGACCGAGCATTCGCAGTGATCTGAGGCCGTGTCAGAGAAGTCTGTTGCCCGATTACTTATCCGGCAACGCACCCCGTAGAAGGGCTGCAAGTCCTGGCGCGTTGATCGTACCAATCCACGTTTTCATTGTAGGCTACCCGATGGTGTAGCGATTAGCACCCTCTGTTTGTTATAGAAAGACCCATATTCGATCTCTAGGTCAGGCAACCCGGGTGACACTTGGGACGCCACCTGGAAACGTATTCCATCGAAATTTTCATTGCAAACCCACTTGAAGCCGGTTTGTCATCTAGTAGGAGATAGTCGCACAAATTTGGATTGATTTCTTTGGACGTTTTCAGATGGCATTCACGGGCATGTCTTTCTTCAAAACTCGTGGCCTCTGCAACCGTCAGTATTGTTTAAATGTGAAATTTTAATTGATGGCAGTTCAAATTTGCGCACTGAATCGCGTGAGCCTTTACTTCTTAAGGAGGCGCCAATCATTGGCAGGGTGTAGCGAGATTAATTTCCATTGACCGAAGAATCTAAGTCACCCATTGTTACGGTTTTTATAACCTCCCTTATTGAGGTGGAAATTAAAATAATTAGATATACATTTGGTGGATTTCCTTACAATAGGAATAAAAATACGCCCGGGTCTTCAGAACGCGTGGATGGGGGGTTGGGCGATGACGACGACGCAAACAGGGACATACGGGGAAGGCTGAGGGAATGTCGTTATCACACTTGTTTGAAACGCACATTCACACGGACACAGACGAAAGGATCGGCATTTGCGCGTGAATATATTGGGCGCCTGTTATTGGGAGGGGGTTGGGGGGCGGCGGTTCGGATTCGAGTAAATGCTATTTCGCTGAAATTCGGCGATGCCTCAAGGAGCGCCATTATTCTAGACCTGATCCTCAATTTCGCCATCATTGTCCTCTGCCAACCCTTCAAGGCTCATGTTCGCTTCCGCGGGTAGTTCCGTGTTCGCAACGGTGGGCAATAAATGACCAACGGATTCGAGATATGCCTGTACAAATTCCGTGTAGTACTGTCGCTCGTGAAGGTAGTGCTTCAGTCTTTCGGGAAGCGGAAGTTGATTGATGTGGTCCTTCCTGACCTTGAGAAGTATCTCAAATCGACACAAGTGCAACAGAGAGTGCACCACGAGGAACCGAGAGACTGGATATAGGAGGCGGGCCTCGACATGGCGATTCGCGTCGTCTTCCTCAACTTCGGGTTGCTGGTTTGCGGCTGCCGCAGTTATTGTGGTGGTTCCTTGTTGATTGGCTGAGGTAGTGAGGGCTGATTGGCGCAGGAAGAAGCGCGTGCGACCGCGTTCTGATTCGGCGATCACGTGATTAATGAATTGTGCGATGCTTGGTGATGTTGTGTCCGCGTCCCCCTGAACAGCAAAGCTGAATCGTCCTGAAAACCAATTAAGTGGCAGTATTTGTTTAATCGACGAGAACTTGAGGACTTCGTTAAAACTATCCGATTAATAGAGGCCATTAAAACTAAAGCTAATCAACGTTGATTTGAGCGGATCGAAGGCGGGTGCAAATATTATCAGAGGTAAGTTCACGATCATCGACCACTATCTTCTTTGTAATGTTTCAAACGCACCTCGAAAAAACCTGGCGTCCCTACTCACTTTGGCGCGCGTTATGGACATCAGGACCCTTCAATGGCCACCATTACACGTTTGCAAAACTTTATAAACCACGAGGGCTTCAATGGCCTTTCTTGCTAATTAAACCCGTTGTTATTTCATGCATTTGTGTTAACTTGGTCTGAATCTTCATTGCCGTCAACAAAATGTCAAAACAAGACAGCAGAAGTGATGAATTGTTTGCAAATGGCAGTCTCTCCCGCGTCTCATGTGTATGATCGCCTCGCCGTGACCTCCGGCTATCTCCTACCAGAGGGTGTTGCCATGAGTATTCAGGGGAATATGTTTTAGAGTTTGCTTCGCCAGTGGAACCCTAGGTGGCCTGGTGGCGTGGATCCCCGGGCGAGGATGCCCACAGCTGCTCCTTTAGGGCCATCTGGGGGTACGTAAGGCGAAGCAGAGACGCCGTCACAGGTGACGAGGGCGTAAAAATGCGCTTTCCCGTGGGTAGGGCAGCAAGAAAGACGAATGTTGCCAATTAATCTCAGCACCAGGATAACAAAAAAGTGATGGCGAAAAAGGAATGCTGCAACGGGACGGCGTCTTGGCAGTATAAAAGAACAAAGCGCATTATCGGATGAAGGTCACGAAGTTCAACCCATAGGGGGCGTCAAGGTTACGTGTTTTTTTAATTTATCGCACGGTAGAGTAAGAAGGACAACTATTACGTCTACTACCGCTTCGTTAACATGAGGTACAGACGCTGAACACAGTATTTTCTCTCGTTAGCAAATAACGTACGGGAGCATTCGTAAGGCTTAATTGCCCCCCCCCACGAGACCATGAACAAATAGGTGTACGGGTGTACACATGAAACGCATTTTAATTCACTAAATTAACGGAGAAAATTGCACCGAAAACAATCTAGGCAAATACAACGTAATTGTACATGCACTTAAGAGACAATTTCAATTGATTTTGCTGGTGACAAATAAACCGCAAACAAGTGTTAATGACCCAATAAATCAATAAACCGCAACTTAATTAACTTAGCTTAGAAGGTTAACTTGAAGCAGAGTCCAAAAAGCTTTAGTTCGACGATGGTGATGACATTTGCAATCTGTTGTCCACCAAACTCTCCTTCATTAAAGTGACCGCAATCGAGATTATTATAAGCATTTATTTTTCTTAAAATGGCAAGGATCTCTATTTCCTTAAACCTATTAGCAACCAAGTGTGGGGAGCGTGTCTTACTTCTTATTGGTGAACCATCGAAGACTAACAAATAATTTCCACCCCCCCCCCCAATTCCAAGTTCATAGGTGACCTCCACACCGGCATGGAAACCGACAATTCAAATGGGGTGACGTTAAATCTATATCTTGACGGCACGCCGATGCACGATACCAGTAGCGAGATTTTACAACTACCGAATGAAAGCAAAAGCTGACGCACACGTAAGCAGATTTAAGATTGTCTAGCCCCGCGACATGGACGACTTACCACCGGTATGCTCGATGCGCGTGTGATAGGTGCGGCCTTCTGCTCGAAAACTGACACTCAGAATGTAGAGTTCGTGGCCACTGTCCCGTACCAAAAAACTGCCGTTTGGCCGATCTTTCAGCAGGAGTTCAGCCTCGTCGATCGTCAGGGGACCCCAGTACCAGCCAGTCTGAAACATGCAAGGATAACCTCTGTCGTCATGACCCCTAGAGACCAGGAGTGAATGCAGAAAAAAACGAAGGCAGGATTCCTAACATCTACGAAACCTCTTCAATGTAACTGTGCTTATCACGGATAAACGCCGATTGTAACTTAAACCATCAAGACTTTCGTAGCTGGTTGACATCCATTTGCTAACTTTAACTATTAATTGTGTTTTACTATACTGACTATTGTACCTCACATTTAAGAATATTCTAGACTACGTTGCTGCACGTGTCTTGATTCGTTAAAGGTCTCGGTTGGCTTATAGAGTTTTACCGGTATTACAGACAATTCGTCTATTCTATATTCAGGGTTAATTCAACCCTCCATACAACACTACCACAATTGGACCTACCCTCTTCAGCTGGCTTATATTCTGCAGGAAGATTTTCCTCTGGTCCATCTGATTCACCCCGATTCGCGAGGACCCATTGGAAGCCTCTGGCACCAACACGCCCATGTCCTCATCTTCCTCCTCATCCTTTTCCAGTTGACTATTAGTGGCGAGTGTATCAACTTTCGCCGATTCGATCGCCTGCAACGCATTGGAAACCGGAGTAGGTGTTTCTCCCTCGGGACTCTGGCGGGGGGTGGTGGATGGAGCTGGAGCGGACGGCGGCGGTGGTGGCGTCAAAAGAGGGAGGACCTGGGGCCGCGTAGTAGGGGTCGACAAAGCAGCGGTCGGCGGCCAATTCACCGAGAGTTTAATCAACGGAGAGGCCGGTCTGGAATCTGTCTCCTGTGTCGGTTGGACGACTGATACCTGGGGAGTGGTTGGTGTTGCACCCTGAGAGGCAGCATCACAGTGGTAATAGTGATGGAAATGGTAGTGGTGCAACAGAACGTGGGAGGGATGATGGGGAGGGAGGTTATTAACCGAGCAAGAGCAATGTGAGGGCAACAACGGCCCAATCGAAGTTGGGCAGCAAGTTAACACCCCCTCCTCGGAAACGTCCTCACGCGCACAGACACAACGCGACGCCTCGGGGGAAGCACTAATCGTGGTGGTTTGAACCTCTACACTGCGGGTTGAGGGTTTGAGCGGTGTCGGTAGAGCATTGTTGTTGTTGTCGTTGTTGTTGTTGGCTGTGACGTTGGTTCTGGGCGGCGGGGGCGGAGGTATCTCGCAGCGCGGTGGTGGCGTCAGCGGATGCAGCGATGTGAAGGGTGGAGGCGAGAGTGAGTGCTTCGCGCTGGGACTGCAGTGGAAGAGCCAGCGACGGAGGCGACTGCGCTGATGCTGGGAGGCGGTGGTGTGGTGGAGTTGGTGGTGCGTGCAGGAGCAGGGAACACTTGGAAGGTCGCGGTGGTGATTGGGTGCCGGTTTGAGGGGTGCATACGGGGTTGGACGGACGTTGGATGCAACAACAGCATTGGAGCCAACCAGAGACGTTGGATGTTGGCTGGCTGGGTGTGCACTTTAATAATAATAATAATAATTTTTACGCTTTATTAAGGTCACAAAGACCAGAACTTTCAGCATTTTAATGTTTAACAGGAATGGAGGAAATAACAACGAGGTAATGGCGGCCATAGAAGGCCTTGTCCATAACGCGCACGAGACAGTTTCCGCCACCCGGCCTCCAGGTTGCTAGATTACAAGCGCACGCCACTACTTTGACACAAAGAAACGAAAAACTCGGTTATGCACATAAAAACACTCTGAAGTAACCGTTGTTACCGTTCCATATCGCTTGGTTGTTCGGTGATTAAATCGGGAACCGTACAAATACGTTTTTGACGTAAAACACTCCTTCTGACCCGGTGAATGTGAATGACCTCCTTCATAACCTGAAAACACACACACACAACGTAGAAATATACATCTTACCTGCTCTGCTTAAGTATGAATGGATATTATAGCGTAGGAAGTAAGGAAATGTTAAACCACCAGAACCAGTGTGGGAAATCGAACACATCTAGAAATTGCACGGCGAACTCAAAGTTGAATAGTCCAGCAAAGCTGCTTATTGTCATTCTTTTAACCGAAAACCTAACGTCTTCCCATCACCCCTAAACCATCAGAATACAAAACCCCTTGGAGTCGAGAGTTTATTCGATTTCCACAACGAGGACCGCAATGTTTGTGAACTTAATAGATAATGTCAAGGATTATTCATTAAGGCATGCATCTGTTGGAAATCGATAACAGTATTGCGCAATTATGCTGCTTGGTTGTCCTAAAGGCAACAGCGACGACCATTGGTGTTAAAAGCATGCCAGAAAAACTGAGCAACCGCAGTCTTCTTCGACGCGAAAAGAGGGAAAACGTACCTCGTGACACAATAGGGGAACACGGTGCGAGAATGTTACAAAGGAATGCCTTAAAATACGAGAAAAATGGGTTTGGGTGCATGTGTAGGACCGAAAGGGGACTGAGTACAGCCTCGTGTGCTAGTTCATCTTTACCTCTGGCTACGGGGTTCAAAATATAGCAGTTGCTCTGCAAAGGGGCGCGTTTTTAAGAGACGGGGGTACGACTGGAATCATTGGTGACATATTTCGTGGTCAAAAGGAGGTCTACTATTGCTAATTCCCGAAAAACATGCTGAGAATATGGCAATGCCTAAACTCTAACCCACTGCCTATCTTTATACCAGAGAGCGCTTTAGTGAAGATCCTAAATAACAATAAGCAGGTACAAGCGCATTAAAATTGGTTAAAATCGTGATTAAATACATTGTTAAAGAGCGGTTACTCAAACAACCGACTATCTGATTTCAGCAAGAAGAAGTCATAATATGCGAGAGATACCTGTTTAGATAATCGCTGTTTGAAATCATATGGTTTAGATAGAATACACGATTGGTAAGCAACCGGAAAACGTTGTACGACATGGAAGATGCTCATGAAATGTTTTATTTGGATTTGACAAGTATTAGATGAGATTATAAACTACAAAAAAACGAAAAATTAAAACGAGAAATAAATTTAAAAAAAATATATTTTGAGAATTTGGTCACGAAGACTAATATTTTAGCCTAAACGTACACGTAAATGCGAAAAAAACTCAAAACGAAATGCCGAAAACTAAATATTGGGGAATATATTTTGGCGCGCGTGATGAATAGGGTCTTTCAATGACCGCCATTGTGTGTCTACTCAACTTTATATACTTAGAGGGTTTCATTTCTTGCAAATCTACCTCGTGGTTATTTCCTTTATTCGTGTTAACCTATTCTGCATCTTCTATGTACAATCGCCACTTTGTTTATCATTTTTGTTGGTTACAAATTTTAAAGCTGAAGTTTATGGTAATCGTGACTTTATTAAAGCGATACCATAATTATAATCATTGTTATTATAGAATCACGAAATCTGAACCCTGCACTAATCGGCTTGTAGATACAGCTTATTATGACTACAATAAGGTAAACGTAGATGCAATAACTCCGATACAAGTCGTAGGCTGGCAGCCAAAGGCCTCAAAATGGTCACGGCCCTCCCTGATGCATTAGGTCTTCTGGGCTCCAAGAAATACTCACCAATTCTGCCTCTGAACGTGAATTCCAGTTGACTCGTGGGGGTTATGCACACCCCTCGGATCAATATCGCCCAGCGCAACCACCTTCATTCTCTGTCGCTGAGGAGGCTGGCTCTTGCTTCTTCCGCGATAGTTTCCACGAACGCCACTCTCGTCATCCAGCTCGGCAACCGTGATGCCACCACCGCCGATTCCGCCACCACAGTCTCCAGCGCCGAACCACTTCAGCAACCTGGTCGTCAGGTTGGCATTGCTGTTGTTGTTGTTGTTCAGCGCGCGGATGACTTCGGGCCGAGATGCGGGCTGCGGCTGGGTGTAGCCGGGGGGCAGGCGGTAATAGAGTGAGGCGGCATTCCCGGGCGGTCGGCATTCCCGAGTGGTCGTCTGACGTTCGGTGGGCGCGTGTGCTGGACAAAGGGAGGAGAGCATGTAGGAGAGACAGGCTTGATTCTCGCCCGAACGGCAACCAAGACATTCAGAGAGGGGATGAACTCATGATGGAAAAATAGTCGTTTTCTTTCACGATTTTGATAAAAGCAATCTTCCAGGAATCATGAAAAGCGATAGTTCGTGGAAATTATGATTGAGGTGTCGATTTTGATTAAAAATTGAAGCAAATGGATAAACGGAAAGGCAAATGAAGTTCAAAGAGTAAAACTATACCATCAAACGACCACAGCCAAGTATGAAATGTAGTGCGAGCATCAAAGGTCATCAGGTTACTTGTAGTAAACTGTATGGAGGGCGAACTTTATTGTGAGACCCAGAACCAGCGAATATATTCTGCTAATTTTGAGTTGTCTATTTTATGGCAACACAACGGGGCAATAACAGCAATGAAGGCATCTTTGTCTGATGTGAATTAACCGTCGAAATAGACAAAAAGGTTCAAAAGGAGTGCGGTTGCCAATTTTTTTCATGTGCTGGAACAATGAATCTGAAGATTCTAAATCAAGAAATTTAAAATCACAGTTGTGGCCGGAATGGTCACTCGCATGCATATTATTGGTGTTTCGAGAACGTTGCGGTAGATGAGAAAACCAGGGTCCTTATGGATTATTCTCTGAAAATTAGACCCAAAAAACACCCGATTACCCCCCAAATGCACCATGGCTAATTAATTGGTACTTTCCTTGTTCTACAGAAAGTGCGATTTAGAAATTTCATGGTTATATTTGTGTCGCAAATCTGCGGAAGACAATGTGGCGCAATGTCCGACTGAATACCAAAGTCTTACAGCTGAATCTTGATTTAATATGAGAAGCGTTTTACCTGCGTTTGCCAAGAAACTACTTTTGTTTACGCCCCGGTCAAGCCTATGCTGTCTACCCCAAGGCGACAAAAATCAAATTAATCAAACATTAATGGGCAATAAAACACCTGAAAACTGTGATATAATAGCATTGTGTTGGTCAAGAAATTGACAGTACCACCATTTAAACGCAATTTAATTCAAGCGCAAAATGGCGTTTCATTTAATTTTAAATTATATTTTGAAGAGAAGGTGGTGGAGGCGGAGTCGTGATAAGGAGGAGGAGGAGGAGGAGGAGGAGGCAGAGGTGATTGAGTGGGGTGGAGGAAAAAAAGGTGGAAGACGATAACATGGAAAAGAAGGAGGCGGAAGAGAGGGAGAAGGGGGAAGTAAATTGGGAGGAGTGGTGGGGAGGAAGATGTACAGAAGAAGAGGCAGGTTGAGTGAGTAGGGGAATATGGAGGATAAGAAGGAGGCAGAGGATGAAGAGAAACAGGGGAAAAGGGACGAGAAGGAGTGGGAGACCCGTTATTTAGAGCAATCTAAAAAATAGGGCAGTAATTACTGAGGCGTTTATACCGTTTATGACTTTAGGTGGTTGCACAATGAAAGTTTGAAGAGAACAATCGAACAACAATAATGTTATGGAGGTCTGTTCGTTCGAAAGAAACGGATTTGGGTCTGGTGTTTGTTGCAAGAGTTCGCAGCGTGAAAACTGTTACAAAAACACTGTCGAAAAACACCCACCCAAGACACGAAATTGTGAATATTCTCCAGTTTTTGGAAATTCTGTGACAAATTAAACTCAAATCGGTCAGCTGTTGTGAACAAAAACAGCCTCATATTTTGACATGTATCCGATTATTTATTTTGATAAACAATTAGATTTATTTAACCGTGAGCTCAATATATCAAACAGAGGTGAAATTCCAATATGTGCAAACCGGCTGCATGTGGTTCCATTCGAATTGTCATCTGATTAATTGGTAGCCAAGTAAGAAAATTTTAATTTAATGGTAGCATTATTTATAAAAGTAATTCAGACATATTATTGTTATAATATCATCAACCCTGCTTTTTATTGAACTTGCACTTCTTTGCGTGGCCGGGCAAGTCTAAACTCATTTTGAGAAGATGGACACTTAAACTAATAAAATTTAGTTTCTTCAAACTTTCGTTTGAAGTAAATGTCCACTAAATACCTTGTATAATGTATTAGTTTCAAAAGATGGTGGCGTCAAAAAAAGACACTGTTCGGCCATCTCCTGCCATCAACCTGCACCAGGGGTCAAATAGCACAAATAATATTTTTACAGATGGCGTCCCCAGTGCCACTCGTGGGGTCTGATCTCTCACCAACAGAGCGAGGATACCGATCACCGATCTCATAGATGGTGGAGGGAGTAAATCTGGGTGACGTGTGTGTGTGTGTGTGCAGAGGATGCAGTTAAATCTGGGGAATTTCAAAGATTAAACAGGAAATTATTTCGAGTGAATGTTTTGTTTACACGATGAACCATGCGATGTCTCCGCAGTTCGTGATCTGGACACATCCCACTTTGGTGGCCTTGAAGCCTTAAATCCATCAGACAAGTGTTTAGGAAAGTGAAATATATTTTCCTCACACCCACTACGGGATTTTGGCGCGAATTATGGATAAGGCTTTTCAATGGCCGCCATCATGTCATTACTTTATTTACATCGAGGGTTTAAATTGCCTTTCTTGCAAATTGACTATGTTTTTATTTCGTTTATTCGCCTTAACTTATTCGGCATCTAATGTGCTTCGTTATTGTTGCTGTAAACTTTTGGGGTCATCGTGACCTTAATAAACGGATGCCATTATTATTGGTATCATACACAATGATCCAGAAGAAGCAAAAAGACGAGGAGAAGAATAATTCGTCTTGTCACACACACCAGCACCATACTTCCAGTTTAATAAACCGGTTTTAAAATTAAGACAAACAGACAACGCAAAAGGCTAGTAGATGCTTGGGCTTTTATTAAATTATGAAAAAAACGAGCATGGTCCCTTCGTCTATGCGTTTGCCAGCGTGTTTCAATACCCTATCAGAATCAGAGCGCACGCGGGTTTCGAAAGATGGCGGTGTGATAAAAAATGCTGACCGATGCAGCAATCTGGATCTAGGGGCAAGATTAAGCGTTTGTAGCCAGCGGGAAAGGTGTTGGTAAAAATAAAGAGTTCGAAACAATCTCGATGCATTTCATTCCATTGCGTGGTCTGGAGGGAGTGACAATTTGAATAAGTGTAATGGCTTCATCTCGATCACGGGACCAGCATCAAGAAGCACAACTGTTAAATAAGTGTCACGCACGGTACAAAATGAGCAATCGAACGATGCAGTGACATCCAAGGACCAAAAATAGGATGAAGTAGACGCACAGAACCAACAGACTAGCCAATACCCTACCGGACTGCATGGGTTTCCGGATGGGAGTAGCGCCTCTGGCCGCGGGCTTTGTCTTGCCCTTGGGTATCTCATGGTATTTGGACCCTGCTCGAAACTGAACTCGCATCTTTGGAGCCATTGAGCGCACGCAGCTGTGGCCAAACCACGGTAAACCGCTGACAGGGGTATCAAACCTGGTGAGGGTGGTTAGAAAGTAAATCGCCTGGTAAAAACTCGATGGACAAACTCGGAGGAATTGGTGGAGGAGATCAATAACAGAATGCAAGGGCCAGGAAAGCGGCTCACATTCTACGGCACAGAATCTCTACTGCCTTGCGGGACGGTTTAAAAGCTAGAGTCGCCCCTCGAACAAAGGTGTGCGGTAGTTGGGACGCCACCTGTACCAAAGTGCAAAGCTACCTTATGACCAATGTCTCGAATGTTATGCGTAATTCATGCTACGGCGTCCCCGGAAATCGACGAGAACCCCAAAACCAGCTGTTAGCTTAAAGCCCCAGACCAGCCCACGAGGCATATCCTCGGAAAATTCGACCTCGGACATCGATGCGAAAAACACGCAAGCTCAACGGATTAGAACATTTCGCGCTTCCAACACTTCAAAAAACACCTTCTAACGTGGTGCTCCAACGGCGACCGCACTACATATCAAATAAACAATAGTACGATCACTTTGGGCATCCTCAATCGAAGACTGCAGATCGTACCGGTGTGCGGAGACAGACAACACGAATGGATCCGACAATACCTTTGCGTGCGCCTTCCAGCCCGTCGAAGAACACGGCGCTCCAAACGCGTCAATGTCGCTGCACTTGATCAACCAAGAACTCTTTGATGTCATCGCGCCAGATCTACTTTCGAACCCCTTAGGAGGAGCCATGCGTCTGGACAGATTATGAATGACCAATTTACACTACACGCAGCCGTTCTTGTGGAAATTAAACTGCATAGCCTTCACATTGGTCGAAGAGATTTACATTGAGATAGACTCAAATAATGAAGATCGCCGGGCAACCTAATATACTGGTTGCAAGGAGAAAATTCGGTTAAGATTGGTGCATTGGCTGGAGTGCATAGATAATCAACAAGAAAACGAAATTATTTCAAAATGCCTACGGAGGGTAAAAAGACCGGAGCATTTGAGACCAGGGAAAAAATCCCGGGGTTACATGATACCGTGAGGAGGAGGAGGAGGAGGAGGATGAGAAAGACAATAGAAACATCCACAAATGCCTCGAAACGATGCGAGCTCAAGCCAAGTCTCCTGAAACGTCGACCGAAGAGACTAAGACGACACATCCACATAATCACTCTCAAGATAACCTACTGCAGGAACTGGAGGCGAAATTATGAAGCAAAGCAATCGACGGCTTGTCAACCTCTGCTGTCTACGAAAACGTGGTGGACACACACACACACGCAAACGCACAAGCACCGTTTCTGGCAGAGCCGCCTGCATTTCGAGCCAAATGCCAACCGTGTTTAGGCGAACTGTGGAAAATACCTCTTTCAATGGGCTGGCCAACAGGAAGGCATAAACACGCTCGGCTGCAGGCTGACTTTTTGCCGGACAAATGGACCAAATAGAGGCACCAAAGGAATTCGAACATTTTCCTGATGAAGTGGATAAAAAACTGCGCCACTAAGCCCAAACATGCGCACTAGGCGCTGGAGCAAGTTGAACTGCAAAAGTAGCGAGCGTTTGGGCATAAAATCGTACCTTTACGAATACGTCTCTTCTTCGCGCCGTTATGGCTCCGTAAATGCTGCTGCCGCTGCTGCAGAATGTTTTAAGGAGAAATATTTGTGTAAAGGGTATCGCGTGTCGTCTGCCGGCGCTTAATTTAAAGCACTTGGCAAAAAAACACCCAAGCCAGGCAACATGCTTGGATAATTGCATCAGAACATCAGCCAGAAAGCGAAACAGACGGCAAATCGTTTGGCCCGTCTGGCGTGAGTCAGTCGTACATTAGAGAGCTGGTGAGTCATGTCTGGATAGTATAAACGATGCTGGAAACTCCGGTTTTTCCTACATTGCAGAATTTCCTGTAAACCAAGTGAGCCACCAAGGCATCTTAGTATTGCCGAGGTCTCCAGAGTCCGGTAGATGGAGCCAAATCGTTGAAACATAAGAGAACTGCATCATATTTCAATTTTAATTGGGAATACTCGAGTATTCCATACTGAAAAAAGAAGTCTGACTTGACTAACACTAAACACACATAAAATGGTCTCTAAGTGGGAAAACGGACTAATGCCGCGTAGTATTTAAAGTAACTCAAATATTAATAGTCCTAGCTTAGTACAGTTCACAATCTTATCGTGGTTGTCTTGGAAACACAGCATCCCCATTGCTCTTACCCTTTGAGATATTGGTGACTTTCGATTAAAATGCTTATTTTTAGGAAAGGCTCAGAAAAGAATTTACCAAAGGGAAAGGGCATACTAATAATTATATAATATCTGGGTAATGATCATACATGGAAGGAAGTTAATAAAATACAGGAGACAAGAAGACTCCCTTCTTAAGCTTAATTTCAGCTTATATCAGCATATATCTGTCTTGCTTGAGTTAGAACGATGTCAAATTGAGTAGTTTTATACATAGGTTTCTAGCGTCGCACAATCCTGTCTTCCATCCCAGCTTTCAAATGGGTGTGAATCACCTCCCCGGCAAGCCACGCTGGGTTGACAAGTGGTCGCGCAGTATACTTTGGCGGAGTCTAATTCTCTCCGCCCAAACTCCCCCACCTTTCTTCCGAAATTATTCAACTGCCATATTCCGAAAATACTTTCGCGGACTTGCAAGCATGGCAACCCACTACTCGTCGTTGGTCTCTCAGGTAATTGATGTACTGCTGGAAACGCCAATTTTATCATTAATTAAAAAAACAGGAAGATAAGAAGATCTGACTTCTGTGGTGGACAAATGAAATTACGAATCCATCATACGCAGTCGTTGTCGTGGGAATTAGACGACACTGTCTTCCCCCAATTGTCAAGGCAAACAACTATGCGCATTAAGTGCTTTCGTGATTACTGAACGATACCTCACGCATTGGCCTTTTTAGGCGTCCGCGATTAAGTATTTGTGACAGGATCGCACAAAAACCCCAAAGTGCAACGACCTTTCACCCATTTACATAAATATTGTTGACTCGATTCACCCACGGAGGGTTCATAATGTGGCGTTTCGAAAAAAATGATCACAATCGAAAGGAAACAGGCGTAGTAGCATTAAATGAACATATGACAACTCGTGTAACAATTCATGGAAGGAACGACAACCAAACGCATCGAAGATAACGAATACGAATCCATGTGCAGAAACAGCATTTTTTTTGGCGGAACAAATAAATCGATTTCGGACATTGTTTGCCGAAGCATTTGGTGATTGTTTCCGTAAATTTAATGGCCGAGAAAATATTAGTAACTACGGGAAGGCTGCAACCTGAGAGGTATCCGACAGGTTTCCATACACAAGCCGGTCGTGGTTTTCTTCATTTTCATCAGGTGAGTGAGAGAATGGTATGAGGCGGATATGTAATCAAGATGAAAAACTCATCAACAGGCAATATATTCTTCAACGAAAGCACGTTCACTGAAGGGACCGGGCCAAGCTATTGGCCAATTACAGAGGCTCGCGTGCAAATCTATGACACTGGGCGCGCAGACGAAAGCGCTGAGTTTGAGTGGACGCACGCCTATCAGATCAATGCGGAGTAAAGGAGTGAACAGAAATTGCACGAAGTGGTGAGAAGCATAAGTGGGGATGGGAGAGGCGATAGACGCGAGCGCGTAAACACAGTCTCTATGCCAAGTCATAAAATTCGCAGTCGAGAGGACATACGTAATGGAACAGAGGCGGTTGCCATAGTAAAAACACTTTATCCCACATTTGTGTAGATGCGCCTCAATGATTTCTAAGGAATTGATCAGGCCACCCACCATGCAGAGGTTAATATTGATCTGGGGGTATCAGGAGTTTATTTGAAAGACTTTAAACTTACCAACACGCCCCTTCTGAGATGGCGAAGATGTAGTGGCGGCCGCGTAGACGGCCTGCCTTATTCCGTTTAAAGAGCTCCCGGAAGTAGATGAGTGGCAACATTGGCTAGATAGTGTAGTGTCCTTGAGAAATGGCGCAGCGGGCCGTTGCGCGGCCGTTTTAATTGATGGCGATGTAGCCGAAATCTGACAGGCCGAAAAAACGAATGCCGTTAAATGTCACTGTCACATTTGATTTTAATAGAAAGTTGACAATATGGCTACAATAAAGAAGACATTTTGGTGGGCGTAATTATTTTCACTGCATCACATGCATAAACATGTTTAAATATTTATCATCAGTTGTGCATTTAGGGTAAAAAATAGTTGTCCCAAATATACGAAAGAGCGACCTTATAAAATAGATTCGTCATTTCAAGTGTGAGATCGGATTACCTTGGACACATGGGTTCTTAGGGCACTCCTACCCATGAACCTATTGGCGATGTGTCCCTCGTTTTTAGGCAGTAACATATTACTTTAAACGCAGTGAGTCCACATGTAAATCACTGCTTCCTGCTACCCAACGTATAGAAATCAAGAAATTCACATGCCTTGAATTCAAAAGGCACTAACTGGTTCAGAACTACAACATTGCAATTAACTGCAAAGCATGCATTCCAGCAAGGCGAAATATTTGTTTTAATAAAATAGTTTTAAAGTGCACGACGAAACGGTACGGTGGCTGACATATCTGCGTTTTTAAAAATAGCTCCGTTATAGTTTTTGAATACCTTAAACATAAATCGCGAAAAATAATTTGAATTTTCCGAAAATGCCCTCATGTGAATTTAAAATGAACTAACTATCGATTTCACAAGTGTCAATGTATCAGTACCTGCATAAATTGATGTGAAGACGAGCTTTCCTCAAGAGAAACAGGGGGTCGTCGGTCATGCAAACATAGTGCCGCGAGGCTTGGATGACGTATGGTGGCCGTACATGTTGCTCTTCGAGGCACGGCGAATCCAGAGCTGGAATATTTAGGACCACTAACACAGCTCGCCGAAGCGAATGCTTGACGTTTTGAGTGACTACTCGGTGCTTGACCGTTATTGGCATTCAAAACAACGGCATAATCATCCTCATATTGCGATAGCTGATGCGAAGCGACCTGGAGCACCGAAACTCCGTTCAAATCGGGATTATGTAGACAAGACTGGTGATGAAAATGATGGACGTGGATTTGAGCCGCCGTTGCAGCACCGCCACCCGATTGAGGTGGTAGGATATTCAAACTGTTTGTGGCCGCTGTAATTGCAAGAGCCAGTGGATCTGTTTCGGATGTCGCAAGAGGAATCATTGCCATACAGTGCTAAACACAAAGATAATATTATGAACAGATCGAATCAGCAACAGTCATAATTAAATTATGCTACGCTGCGATATTTGAAAAAAATATAGCAGAAAATGCTGACAAATGTAAATAATACATCTATAATTATCATGAAGTTAATAAATTACACAAGGATTGCCGGTTATCAATATATATAACAGACAACAAGAATAATCGCTTTTATTTCATAAAATAATTGAATCGTGTAAAAGATTATCATATATACACGGGAATACAGTGGACAACGTATAAAAAATAAAATTTAACAGACTAATATACTCAAGGCCAGAAGTCAACCAAGCGCAATCCGGTAATAATTAAAATTAAAACACTTAAACATGCAAAATATTACAATTATTAGACAATATTCGATAATTATATAATAACTGCATGAATTGATATAGAAAAAAGATTTAAAAACACGCTGTTGTTTTAGATTGCGCCTGATTCGAAATCATACATGATTGATATACCCAGCATACACATGCACTCATTAGCGTATTCTTTTCTTTTTAATATTTTTTGTTGGTTCCAATAAAATGTATATTTTCGAGTTTAACAGTTGTAGGTTGAATCAATAGGAAACGGATAGGTGACATAACCTTTTATTGGATGAATTCCGTTTGAAAAATAGCATGCCAAAAAAGAATGTTTAGCACCTCGGTATTGTCGATCGTATTTGAATAGAAAAATCGCGTTCTTCCTTCTGAAAATGATCAAAATAATAATAAATAAACATCGAAGTAGTCGTCGCGGTGAAATATCAGTATCTATTATCTGAAGATAACGAATTGGGGGATAGGGAAATTTAAGCATCGAGACGTCCGAAAACAGGTTTCGATTCGTACTGATAAGTAATGAAAGCAACATTAAGTAACATATCAAAAAATTGCAGTTTTGCTGTTAGATGCATTTACATTTACATTTACAATTTCACCCTCACTCATTAATTTCTCTACAAACGTCATACAACGCAATTACAATGCTGGTGTACTGTGAATTCGCTACACACTAAACTTGATTTATTAGTTCCGGTACAACCAAGACATTGATTATCAAATCGAATAGATTCCACTCAGTTAATTTTATCGATTTGACAAAACACTCAGCAGTTTTCCATTCATTCATGGGGATGGTGTGCTTTATACGTGCGTCATGATTGCGTAAGTAGGCACACGTGTTTCAAATGAAAAACATCAAAGGCTTTTGATCGAAACAACCGAAAAATACGCCAGATCACTCTTAAAATTTAAGGCTTATGTCTGCTAAAATCTTTAACACAGTGAAATTCTAAAATTATGTGTTTTATTATCTTATAATTTTAATAAACTGGGGCATGGAAACTATTTTTCTGTTATTCTAAATAAAGACGCTGATTTATGAATATCAAATACTGCTGCAGCTCGTTGTTAAATTCATTAAATTACGCTGAGTTATTAATAAAAATGTCCTTTTTTAATGGACTTAGAAATCATTGTCCGCCCATCTTAGTAGAATGTTGATAATAAATAATAATAATAATTGGAAGCGCTTTATTGAGGTCACGAGGACCGAAACCTTTACCATATCACAAGACTGTATAACAATATTCAATACGAAAAACCGTCTTTTAGTTCCTGCTTCACTTGCTCTGGTGAAACTAAAAATCGGGACGAAGAAGGAATTACCTAATTGCGATATGAGAATTTCGCTTAGATACACTATAAAAGAGGGGATGGGAGGGGTCCTCGCAACTATTAAAGTGGCGTTGAGCGATGATCTCTTTGATAGACAGCATAGGCAGCATAAAAAGCCTACGGAGGGTTAAACATTCAGGATTTTATAGGCCAGGGGAAATCAGTCTGGAATTATATACAATAAGGGGAATAATACAGGTGTGGACGAAAGTCTTTATACGGCTTGAGCCCACTTCAAGTCTCCTGAATCGGCGAACTAAGAAATAGAGGCAACGAAAGTTAACGAAAACGGCATCCACATGATTCCTCCGAAATAACCGACTGTTAAAAATAACGCCGAGGAATTTCGATTTTGAACTCGAGGCGAAATTATAGAGTGAAGCGATTTCAGGAGTGTCAACATCTGCTCTCAGGGAAACTATAATGGAGATGCATTTTGATGCTTTCAGCAGAAGGCCTTTCTCCGAAGACCACTGGAGTACCTCAGTGACAGCCTGCCCGAGCTTTTGAGAATCACCATTCGTCTCGCAGGCAGGGCATAATGTCAGATCACCCGCGTTTTTATAATAATGATAATAATAGTGTCATTTCGTTAGGGGAACGAAGAATATAGGTGTAATAGTTGAAAGGAATGCCGATAGCACTGCGCCTTGAACAGTAGATGGAAGTTAGTTTAAACGCTTCATACTGCTCCACTTTATGTTAGTGTTTTCATCGATAACAGGGATGTAATTGTGGGTCCTCGAGACCCGAATTCCAGTTTAGATAGATTTCCTTGAAGTTAAATGTACTTAGGTAATATAAGAACTTAATTTATGAAAAAATGACAACTACGCTGCACTAAAACATACATATACTTTACTGTTTATGTAAAATAAATATTTTGTTTAGCCTAGTTACCTTGAAGCGAGTGGCTTCGTGCCCCGCAATACTTTGGCGCTCTCGTGTTTCTTACCAATTTTCATTTTTTCTAGTCATCCCACCTTTTACCAAGAAGAATAGCGTGATCGAGCAAAACAATTTATTAAAACGTATTTCGATTCGAACGACTTCTAGCCACAACAGATGTTCAGTTAAATGTTGCGCAGCATTTTATATTTGTCCCCATTGTCGAAAGGTTAATTTGGGTTTGTCAGTTGGTCCCATATTTTTACAAATGTAAACCATCAACGTCATCAAAGAAATAGGTAAGCCAATAGGCGAAAGAACATAGTTGAGGTAGCATCCTTGCGGTTACTGTGTGCAGAGTATACTGCTAATTTCTGATTAGTCCAATAACCTACAAAAAAGAGCGAACTCACACTGCCGCCTATTTTACAATATCCGTGTCATTGTCAAGTGATGACAAGAGCAACTTCACGTAAGTATAAAATTGTTCTTGTAAGCCTGACTTATGCCTTGAAACACCAGACCTGGGCATAGAAGGGGAAAGTAGCATGTCCAGTTGATCACTAATGTTTAGGATAAAGGGGGTCATTTAAGATTCGGGACTACTGCTGGCCAACCATGCAAATAGCAATCACTTCATGTATGCAAACAATGCATCCCATGTTCAACAATCGAAATCGATAGTTAAATGAATCGTCATGAAACAGCAGAGAAATTTTAAATTTATCGTGACTACTACAAGGTTCATATTCCATAAAATGTCCCCGAATGACCGGAGGTTAAATAAATTCTTTATTAGACCGCAAGAAACTCAAATGACAAGTGAAGTGTCGACGTGATGGTGAAGTTGATTCAAAGGAGCGCATCTCAGTCCTATCGATACTTGCTTAGTTTGTGGTTCACCAACACTCGAAAATTACCACACCCAACGAACTTTTTTACACATGCCAAAGCTGTCAATCCCTTGCACGTTGGAACATAGGGCTTGAACTGTTTGACCAGGATGAGCAGTATGGCGATGGGCAAAGCATTCTTCCACCCGAGCACCCCTCCCTCTTCATCGAACTCTTCGAAGTCGTCGACGAGACACCACCAGACACCGCAATACCCATCGCATTAATCAATA
This sequence comes from Proteocephalus fallax, assembly GCA_028672205.1. Taxonomy (NCBI): domain Eukaryota; kingdom Metazoa; phylum Platyhelminthes; class Cestoda; order Proteocephalidea; family Proteocephalidae; genus Proteocephalus; species Proteocephalus fallax. The sequence goes on from JAPUBX010000465.1 coordinate 130,379, forward strand.
GCCTAGAGGAGGAGACTCAACCCGACGTCTACTGGCGGGAGCAATGTCGATGGCTGGCGTGCGAAGAGCGCTACGACTACGTGGTGAACGAATTCGAGCCGCCCAGTGCTCCCAAGATACCATTCACTCAGGTTACCGAGTTACGCAGCGCAATTGGAAACGGTAAGTCTTACCGAGTCGAAGTCCTTTACTATTCCCAGAGGCTTCAAACATGTTGCCTGTCCTCAATGACCTCGTACAGGATACACAGTAGTAGCCACGAGTAGCCACCGGTGTTCTAGAAATTGTATAATTTAGCTTCAGATATGAACGGTTGTTGTTATGGCTCTGCGCATAAACAAGGCATTTCAGGTTCAAGTGTCGTTTTCAAATTTTAAAATAATCAGTAGTTTGTCTATATAACATCGTATGTTTAATGATGTATATATATTAGAGGGTCTACAATTTATGAATGATAAATGATTTATTCAAATGGCTATTGCGTGCACGCAAACAGATGCCGATTCTTTTGGTGATAACAGCCGCATGGTTTTACTTTTAAAATAATATTTTCAAACGAAGCTCCTTTCCATTTGAAGAGGCACGTAAACGAACAACATTGCGCATTTGGGAATTGAAAACCCACGGCAATATTTCAAGAAGCTTTTACATTCCTCTCGTTTTACGGCTTGTACGCATTTTGGTCTGGCGGTGTCATTAGTCCATCTTTCTTCAAAAATGCAGCTGGAAATGCGCTAACTGTAAAACACTTTGCAATTTTAGGAAATTTAAACACCGTTTTTGGTCTATTTTTGACGATATGGTTATTTACGAGATGTGGTTTTATGGTAATTCGAAGACTTCGTGGCCCAAAAATCAGAATGGCACGATGGCCAAAGACGAAGGTCGGGAATGAATAATATTGTTTATTATTCAAACAATAGTTAGGGCCCAACCTGGGCCGAAAACGCCGACAATGGCGCGATGCTTAGCGCCCGACTGTCAGGCGAGTCACTGTCTGGGGCACGTGTCGTGGTCAAAAGTTGGGGCCGGCTAAGGGTCGTCGATGATGTCTTAATTTATCCACGTTAAGGTCACAGCATGTGGTGTGGTGTGCGTTTCCCAATTGGTGCCAGTATAATGGATGTCCTGCGTGGGACATAAATAAACACACAATTTAAGGTCACTACAGTTTCAACAAGAGAAGCTACAAATCCAACGAAATAATTTTTTGCAAACGAAACTCCAGGGAAGAATAATGCCACGAAAAGATGGCCGGATTTAACTCCTTCGGACTATTGTTTGTTGCACCATCTCAGTTCATGCAAATTATCAGGAAACAATTGAAACCCCGAAAGATAACAATCGGCGTGAAATTGCCGCGATTGGGTCCCAATTTTGGCGAAATGTCATCGCAAGTTTTACCAAAAGAATAGATGCACGCGAGTCACATTGGAAATTTATTATTCAAAAATTGTAGATCCTCTTCCATGTGTAATCCTAATCAGATGATGATTTTCAATTTAAAATGGGTGCTTAATTTGAAAAAAATCAATAACCCGAAAATGTTTCAAGTCGATGTGTTCAGATGTGAAGAAAGTGCCATGGCGGCAAGACTTATACGTACAAACACACCCAATCTGCCGGAAAATGGCGTAGGAACAAGTGGTTTTAAGTACATGTGAAACATTGCTTTTAAATTTCGTTTTCGTTTGATCACAGAAGACCACCGGAAGATCCCGGCGACTGCTTCATCAAGTTCTATTACGCGAATGCGTGATTATTGCACTTTTGCCTGCATAACGGATATGCAATAGGGCCAAGGCCGTTTAGAAATATTTTAGACAAATTTTATTGCACATGAAAGCATCATCTTGGTTCCCCTTCATAAGCTGCACCAATCCAGATTTACCGCCAACAAAACGCCTGGCAGGTTAACTGATTCGAAGGCTCTCAAGTGGGAATCACCGATTCTATGAGTTCGCGACTTCAGCATCTAATGGCTGTAGAGGATTAAGTCTCATAACTGTCTAACCGTGTTCGAATTGTCTGTCTGTCTACGATTGCGTGAAGGAAATTGGCGCGGTTAATGTTTTTTGTACCACCTACCTGCTTATGTTATCCACGAGGTGAACATCATGTGATCAGTTTAATGACTGCCGATTTTTTTAAGCCTTTGGTATTGAAGTGGTCGCTGATTGATGGATTTGTAATTTTCACGAATTCGAGGCGTGATCATTTGACAGAGCCACATGCACTGTTGCTTGTCTGTACAATTTAATCGTTGGAAGCAGCTTGTATTCTGTGACATACGAACAAGGAAGAATTTGAGATATATTTTAAACGAGCTTCGTCATCTATAGTGGAAGTTCGCTGGTGATACTGAGGGGTGTGGTTTTAGAACGTTAAGTATTCTTGAGTTGAACATAAGACGCTTTACTTTTATTAATTAACCTGCGGTTTGACGTCGTAGATTTATCAGAATCTGCCCACCTGGTGGAAGCCGAAATTAAACGTCGTAACCTTTCTGCGTTAAATTGACAAGGAAGCAAGATTAAGATGGAATGTGTACTTAAAGCCTGACGTGACAACATTCTGAGAAGGCTGTCGAGATGTAGACAATATTTGGCATCTATCAATGCGGCCCAAAGCGTTTTGCGCAACTGGAGGAACAATTTTGTGGCGTTAGCGACACACACTTCTCAATTAGTCCCCTAGTTACCCTGTGTTTTAATTTCACCCATGAAACTTTGCAGACTTTTTCTTGATGGACACCTCAAAGACATCCGCGGAGGAGGCAATCAAAAGTCTTCCTACGAGTGTACTCAAGAATCCGGACCTCGGCCCGCAGTTTCACGAACGACTCCTTGCTCCCAGGCTGCATCCAGAGGTTCCCTTTACGAAAAAGGCTAAAAGAGATTGGCGTGAGTTATTGGTTACTGTGTTGAGCCTCCCCGAAAAAGACTCGGTTGCCTTATTATAATGTAGGCTCGTAAAAAACGTTTGAAAAGGACTTTACACGCAGGCCAAGCCAAGACAAATTTGTCATAAATAAATAGATAGAATAACACATGCGCTGCTCAAATTTGAGATAAAAGTCCGCATTTAGATTTGCTTTATTTTGCGGAAAGACTGAATCCGATTACCATTATTTATGGTAGGCAGCTGCATACAAAAGATATTCAAGTGGAAAACAATATCCACACGACTAATGTCTTCGACGTGGTTCATATTTTAGGCAAACGAAGGTCGAATTATCTGGTAAGTTTTGCGGGCGTCATATTTAAAATTGAAAATGTTTATCTTACGAGCAGTTTGTTAACTGCGTTATGACAAAAGCAATTATTTACGTTTGCTTAAACCTACAGGAAGAGTCGTTGCTTATGGGCGTCTATACCGACGTCCAAAATTTAAATATAGAAATATTTTGATCGAACTGGGTGCTAATTTCTGAACGCAAAAAATGGATGTTAATGAAATTATATACATTTCTTTTCTATAAAATCTACTGTGGTCGGTTCCAAGAATATTTGATTGTTGTAAACAACCGTAAAAAAACGCACGAAATAATCAATTCAAGTACAAGCCCGAACGATTTATAGAAATTTACCCAAATCTCCGAGACTGAAGTCGAAACAAATGTTCGGGCCTATTGATTTACTGTGGGAAAGGATGAACAGTAGAAGAAAGCCTCCCTGCTGTCGTTTAGTATTGATGAAACCGTTTTTTCGACGTTTTATAAGGGGTTCCAATTTAACTTTCCTAAATTGATAAAATAGAAAAGGCAATATAAGTAAGCCGTTTTTGACTGAACGGAGCATGGAAATTTATAGTTATATTTTGAGGAATCATGGGTGATAAACAAAGTGTCGGGTATGAAACGACAACACACGTGATGCTTGATTTAGAAGTCAAAATTTTACTCAACGGTGAAGTGATTTATCCGATTTTAGGAAAGGGAACCGAAAATATGGTTGCGTTGGATATAACCCATCGAGTAGATCAGCAACTAGGCAGCAGCTATGGAGGCAGACGAGTTAGCCTGTAATATTTGTGGTTTTACGTTGTGGAAACGTCAAAATATGTTTTCAATGTGGTACATTTGACAAAAGATTTCCCCCACGGAAATTCTCATTTCTCTAGGCCCCGGTTAACAAGTTTCTCACGAAGTGTCGAAGACCCGATTCTCGCTCCTGCTGCATCCTCACGGGCTACGCACCTGAGCTGAAGGAGAACGTCTTCTGTCTCATGCGAGTAACCCATTCCTCAATGCCTTCAATTGGACTTGTCGAAGTCGAATTCCCCCTGAAATACATCATCTTCGTTCTCACCCCCAAGGAGGAGTGCGGTTCCACGTGCTCGGATATTGGGAACGTTGTGGGAGCATTCATGTCCAATCCCGTGAGTAATGTGACGATAATGACGTCAACATGCTACTTGAATGAAGGCTGGAAAATCAATCTCGAATGGTTGCTCGCTGGCCAACAGCTTCTTTCATACACAACTTGGGGTGGTTGTGCCTCCGTTCTAACATGCACCATTTGGCATATAAAATATTAAGCGTAACGCTTTAGGAATAGCAATACTGTAAAAAAACTGTTGGGAAAACGGACTTCTGTTCCTCTTATTAAATTACCAAGAATGATGCGGCTCTATCAGCAATTCCATACAGTCATTTCCTCAGACTGTCGCAGCAGAAATCAATAATATTTTTTTTCTATTTTTCATCAAAAAGACATTTTGCCAAAAAGTAGACGAGGCCCAGGATATGCAAGACCTTTCCACTGCCGTGGATGCGTACATCACGGAGTTGACACTTACCCCAGAGGAAAGCAAACTCTCTGCTCTGCCCACTTCCTCTTACCAGGCCGAAATGGAAGACATTGAAGGCGACGAAGAATTAGCTGACCAATGTACGAGGTTTCATTGTCAAGCAACCATCTGGCTCTCAACAGATTAAACGATTTTTGACTCAATGGTTCCGCCAAAAAGGCAATAATAATAAAAATTAATATCGTGTGGCAATGCCTCCATTTCACGAAGCATATTTGGACCAAATATCTTTAGATTAAAAGTGTCTGAATTTGATAAAAAAAGGTTTTTCTGACTGCATTAACGAAACGATTGCAGTGTCTTGACAATCGGAATTTATGGAAAATGATTACACCTCGTCGATACTGTGTGTTTATGAATTATTTCTTAGTTTCACAAAGATCGTCACTGGAAAAGGAGGAATCAAAATCAGGACAAGAACGAGCAAAGGAGTTCTTTGCGACCGGCTTCTCTATCTTCTGCCCGCCGCTTAGGGAAATGGTCTACGGCGTGAAATGCTTGGCTAAACGCTACTCAAGCGACTTTACGGACGCATTCCAGAAGGAAAATATTTCCATCATGCTGAGTAGTATTCCATTTTTGTATTTTGTCGTTTTTGGACCGGCAATTACATTCGGGGTGCTGATGGGTACGTGTTCATATTTTCTTTATCCATGGGTTCACAGGGGATATTTTGCAATGAAACAGGTATAACAGGTGCCGTGAAAACCTTTCCAGCTGACGTGAATATTCCAGCATGACAGGTTGGGGGTAGCAAGAGTTAAATCAGCGTTAATCCACTCCATGTTTTTTGTTAAATTCCTGTGTCCTTTCGTCCTCATATATACGCCGATAAACCAGTCTTTTCCACTCGAATAATTTTCTTCATCCCCCAATTACAGAAACAAATGTGTCTCCTCGGTTTTCTGTGACCAATAGCATCCTTGCGAGCGGATTTGTGACGACACTGTTTGCCCTATTCTCGGCACAACCAATGACAATTGTGGGCCCTTCCGGTACGACCTACCTGATGGAATATGTCGTGGCAATCGTAAAGTTTTCCTGAAAGATTTCATTTTAATTTTTTGAAACATTATCCTAATTTCGTAATTTCTTCGTATTACCAGGACTCCAAAAAATTTGGAATGGACTATTTTTCTTACCGGTTTTGGGTTCTCATATATGCGGTTGCTTTCGGCATGGTTTTCATCTTCTTCAATCTCTCCACGCTTACGATGTACACTAGGAGGTCGCTCGAGCAGCTTTTTACGGGTTTCGCTTCTGGATTCTTGATTATAACGCCGCTATTGACAATTTTCAAGGTAAAAAAAACTTTTTTTCACAGTTAGACTTCCTTGATAAGCACCGAGTGGTACGAACGAAATTCGATTCATTCGTGCATCGAGTATTCGGTTAAAGCTGACAAAGCATAGTTAAGCACCGTAAGGGATTTTGTAATCCGTCTGCAGTTTATCGTTTGGTTGAGTAAAATGGAAAATGCACATGCATCACTCTATGGAAAGGGTTCTAGGTTATTTTAAGGTGGAGACGTACGGTTTTGCACGTGAGATCAAACGGTTTTTAGCACGATTATTCAAAAGGCTAATGGTTACATCGAAGGTTTTAAAGGTTAGCTGTACACAGGAAATACATTCTGTGATATTTGAAACAACCAATCCATATTCCCCACGAGCTCGACAGACGCCGCCAATTGAAAAAGACTGACGTCGCATTCCAGAATGAACATTCAACCCGTTGGATTAACTATAAACATGACTGCGTCTCCTTCGCATCCGTTTACAAACACACGCGACGGTTTTGGAGCTTTGGTGAAGGAATTTACCAGTTGTTTTTCTCAATTTAAGTAGCTGTTTGAACAATTACTCTTTAAACTTGCATTATTAACTCAAGTGAACTATTCACTTAGTAAAACCTTTTAGCACATTAGCAATAGTGATCTTATATATTTGCAGGCGATTCCAAGTACTTTGCCAGAGGAGGCAGCGAACCTAAACTCGTCAGAAATGGTGAAAATTAGAACAGCCCTCGCATCTGGCGTGAATGCTTTCCTAGTCCTGGCAATGGCCTGCTTCTGTCTGACTGTGGCAAAATTCAAGACCAGCAGACTAACTAGACGAAGAGTACGTTTGATCTGACATTTTAGAGATTACTTGAGAATATCGTAAGCATGAGCTAATATAACCCAGATTATCGACATTTCGCGCACCGGAATTGACTACTTGTGACCAGGCATTTACCGACATCAGTAACCGGGTCACATCCTAGTTGGCCTAAACGACTGCTAGGCAAACTCTGCCAATGGTACGACACTACGGGTGATAGTCTCCCTGCCTAAAGTTCCGGTGTTAAACATCAATTGGAAATCATATCAGCTTCTTAGTTTACGTTTAAGTTGCCCTGCTCTCTATTACGAAAATCGAATGTTTTAAGAGGTCACAGATTATTCCATATTCAATTTTGATGTAGATTCGATTTTGGATCGGCTCCTTCAACGTTCCTCTGGGAATCATCTTTATCGTTGGCTTGAATTTAATCTTCTTCCAAGCCTATCATGTTCCTCAGTTGAAAGTACCTCCCGTGGAACACATCAATTACTCAAGATGGTTCAACATTCCACCCTTTGAAAAAATTCGTCAATATGGAGAATTTGGTGCCGCAGCTGTACACGGGAGAGCCATCTTATTTGGCTTCTTCATCGCCGTTCTAATATTTTTGGAGATTGCTCTAAACGGGTACGTTGTATTTATCACAGCGTTGCCAAAGGTCTGCCAACTCTCGCTTGGTTGAATAATGGTGCATTTCGAGCTATTTGTTCCACCGAAAAGGGCTCGCATTATTCAATTCTCTGATTAAGTGACTATAGTTCCACAAATGAGTTATTTGATTTTTTTAGACTCGTCCCCCTGCGCGCAATGGCGGTTAAGACGGGTCCCGCAGTCATTGACAACGTGATAATCAGTGTGGTCATGCTCTTGATCTCCACGTTCCTCGGCCTGCCCGTTATGTCCGGTGTTCCTGTGCGTACAATCGCCCATCTGATCAGCCTCAGTCGAATGGAGAACAACCCCCCTCCTGGTGTTGCACCACAGTGAGATTCTACCCGATTTATGAATCTAATAACCACAAATCGATGCAATGTTTTGGATGCAGTTCAGAATGCATTCAAATATGCGTCATTTTTTTCGAAACATCGCATTGCAGCAAATAATAACGTCAATAGAACGATTAAGAATTCAAGCCTCAATCCTTTTATAGGGATTTTTTTCGGTAAATCCGCGCGCAAAATAACAGAATTCGATTTTATTTTGCATTGCAGACCTCTCGGTTTGGTTGAACAAAGAGTGAGCATTCTCACCGTTGGCATTCTCGTGACAATGTCCATTTTCCTTGGCAACATTCTGCAGTACATACCGGTGGCGGCACTTTTTGGACTTTTCCTTTACCTCGGCTTGTTGGGACTCAAGGGATTGCAGTACAGACGGATGTTGATCGCTGTGATCAGTCGCAAGAAGTACTGGAGCCAGTGGAAAATACTAGACGGTCTCCCGAGGAAGCAGGTTGTCTTCTTCGTACTTCTGTGGTTTTTCGAACTATTAGTCCTCCTGATTCTCTACACCATGGGCACTTTTAACCGGTTTTCAGTCGTCGGAACAGCCATCCCGTTTGTTCTCATTGGTTCGATACCGATTAGAGAATTCTTTCTCCCCTACTGGCCATGGATTGCACCATATCTCGATAAGGTTAGTTGAGCTGCGATAGGGAATAGATGCTGCAGGCAACCAAGAAATATGTTTCCCCAGGTTAAACCACTCTGTTTATTTAACTTGACAAACAATGATTGTAGGGGCCTACGATAACCCCTGCAGACGGCATGCGTTTTCATAAGAATCTGGTTTTCAACCGCAATCAAACTCGACGCAATATGTTTTTAAATACCAAAGATTGTTTGCTGGTTTATTATTAGTGTAAAAGGTGTCTATAGCGCGCTTTTTTGATTAGCGTATAAGGGGAATATTGTAACCGAATTACTCGAGTTTTGTGCTGGTGTGACGATTTCCGAAAAGCGTCTTCTTAGCAGTGAATAAAAAAATTAATATAATATATTTAACCGCCAGAAATAAAGAGATGTTGTAGTCTGGGGATAATTCCACTTCGATTAACTAAAGTTGACCGAAGTTCAACTAAATAAAAACATTTTACCAGGTCAACACGATTAGATAATACTTGTGGTTAACTACTTTCACGATTCGTCGTTCTTATTGTCAAATATTTTATAATTTAGATTGATCCATACTGCGTGCCACCAAGACAATTACACGGTAAAAAATCGTGAAAAATATCTCGGACGGAGTGACCGGCGTTATTTCTCGAAAATTCACTCACATTATTTTGATTGAATTATATATTTTACCGTTTTACTATTTTGATGAATATAAACCCATTGATAACATTGTGTGCTTGGTCAGTTTGATGGTAAACTGGGAAATCGCTCAGCCCCCGTTAGCCCACCGAGAGGATGATGTGTTTGACAATTACCTACTACAAGTTTTATTTTAACTATTAATGACTCTCACGCACTTTGACGTTGTCTTGTAAACAGTATGTCTTTTAAAAACCGCCTGCAAATCGGTTCAGATTTGAGCCATAATAATAGATATGGAAAATTGCTCAAAGAATTACAGTAAGAAAAGATTTAACGGAAACAAATAAGAATTAAAACTTAAAAAAATGAATCAAAGGGATCAGAAGGCTCAACAAAGCGAACCCTACCCCTTCTCTGATAACCATGTCTAGCTACCCGCAATCGGTCATTTGTTCGTTCTGATTCGAGGGTGGTTGAGAAGTAGAGGGTAACGTCGCAATATTGGGTTCGAGAAGCTGGAGAGACAACGGCCACGGCGATGTCTGCTTCGGAATGCAAGACCTAGTGGAATTCACGATTACCACTGCCAGGTCACATAGGACATCATCTACCTTGACCTTCGTGTTATAAGCACGAGCTACGGTATGGGAGGGGTTAACCGTCTCATCAGCAAATCTTTTGAAGGGGGGCTGAAGACTGTGCAAATGAATATAGCAGCCGTCAATTCCAAGTTTTTCGCATAGCCTGTTCACCCACGCTCGGACCATTGTCTTGAATCCATGCCGTGTAAAGGCAGAATCTTCCGAACGTCAACATGCAGATTCGATTTTCGAGGAAGCTAGTCAACTGAATGAAGCCGGGTCTGCTTCCTAGTTCTGCCAGGTCGTCTTTAAGTTTGGCCGATCGTTAGTGTATGAAGTGGGGGAGAAGGGCTACCATTTTCAAGTTGGTCGAACAATTAAGATCCGCGGTGTAGTTCACATGCCACCGAAACGGGTTGGAATTGGTCATCGACCGGTGGAGCGCTTTCAAGGCGGCGACGTCAGAGTTTTTCGGCGGCTAGTCTAGAAACGACTCCACGATGACACCTGGTAGGCTAATTTTATAAGCGAAGGATCGCAATCGAGACCGGTTGTGCTCGATAGATTTGATGATGATGGAGTTAAAACATTTGATTAATTTTTGTTTCCTACTGTTTTTATTAAAGTAGGATATATAAGCAGTTCGAACCCGTTCGATAAAACGTAACCCCACACTGAGCCTTAAGTCGGAGCCAATGTCACTCACCAACGGAGTGAGGAGGCGAATGCATACACCACCTGGTAACTTGGAAACGTGATCTTCTATCAGGCTTCGACGATATAAAGTACATCCTTGCATGGATCCATATTTTTAAATGAAAGGTTTCTTATAGGCGATAACTTTAGATTCATTTATCACAGATTTTCATATAGACTAACCAACATCGACGATAATAATACTTTGCCTTATAGACATCTGATGAAGGGTTTGACAGACACCTTGTCCTAGTTAGAGACTTAACGATCATTGAAAAGACCTTAAAAGACCTTGAAACCGGAAATAAAGTGTGTTCTTTCGTTATAACGGGGTGGCCGTCTTCTATGACGGCGAAGACTGCAATTTGGTTCATCTAGAGTGAGACCACACACTCTCCCCTCTAATACAGAATGCCTCACACTGGATCACACAAGGACACAGCCGACCCATTGGTCTAGGCGCGCGTTATGGAAAAGGCCTTTCAATGGCCGTCATTACACGTTTGCCAAACTTTGTACACTTCAAGGGTTGAATTTGCCTTTCTTGCAAATTTACCTCGTTTTTATTTCGTTTATTCTTGTTCAATTATGTTATACCTGCTATGCACACTCGCAACTTCTTATATCATTTTTGTCTGTTGTAACATTTAATGCTGAAAGTTCTGGTCCTCGTTACCTTAATAAATCGAATACTATTATGAAAAAAAATTACATCTTTATTCACAAGAGTGACGAAACCTATTTTAAAATCGAATGATCCTAACCGAAAAAAGGTTGTGCATCTTACACCAAAATTAAAGCATCAGACAGAGTTCTCCTATTCACCCAGGGCTATTCAACTTACAACTGCCAAATATGCCAATGTACAAGATTCAGACAACATATTGCAGGATGAATAACAATGTATCCAGAAGATCTGGTGTTTTCCATGCCTTTTACCACTGGCCCTATATGTTTCCCTTTGCAATTTCTCTCAAATAGTTTAGCCAATAAACAGAAGACCATTGTTGACGTGGCATCCTTGCGCCTATTTATTCGCGTGAGCACATGTGTATGCACAATCCTACGAAGTCCAGATTAGGTCGATCATCTAGAACAATCAAACACACGGTGCCGAATCCTCAACATTATCGGTGATTTTGCCAAAATATGAAAACATCAAATTCACGTAAGTGCGCTTGTATTCTTTTTAACCTGCATTCTGTTTCAAATCTGGCATGCGTTGTTCAGAAGGTATGATTCTGGTAAAGAGGGTTATTCGCGGAACATAATTCACCCAATGCGCTGGAACCAGACAGGCCTGTTTCACTTTTGATTATTTTCAAAGCTATCGTGAAGAAAAATAATCATAAATTCTTGCTGCTAATATCACATTATTTTATAATGTGGAGAATGAGTATGATTATCGTGACCTCAATAAAGCCGCTACAATTATTATTATAAAGTTGTTATAACCAGTTCTCTTACTATAACAGCCTAAGTTTAACGGTGCCCTACCCAACTTAAAGGTCCCATTGAAATATGTGTTCACAAGCACTAGCTGGCTATACCTCATCATTTTGGCCACAGAGCTTGAACTGTTTGACCAGGCTAAGCAGTATGGCGATGGGCGCCGCCAAAGCATTCTTCCACCCGAGCACCCCTCCCTCTTCATCGAACTCTTCGAAGTCGTCGACGAGACACCACCAGACACCGCAATATCCATCTCATTATTCGACGGTCAAGGACAAGATACTCAACCCGCCGTCTACTGGCGGGAGCAATGCCGATGGCTGGAGTGCGAAGAGCGCTACGACTACGTGGTGAACGAATTCGAGCCGCCCCGTGCTCCCAAGATACCATTCACTCAGGTTACAAAACTGCGGAACGCCATTGAAAACGGTGGGTGATTACAACTCCTTATCCTGCGTTTTCCCAAGGCATTCTGTTAAGGAGCGTAATTATAGGTTTGGTAAGAGAATCAGTAAAGGTAGAGTAGCGTTAAGTGTGTTTTGGAATCAGTTTGAGTCAGTTTAATCACGTTCAATTCAGTGAGTAATTTGAATTCCACGGTTTCCTGTAGGGCGTATTTGCGTCGTATTGATTTGAAAATTTAGCAATATAAATGGCTGCCTTATTTCTAAAACATTATTTTCTTTCTCGGGAAACGAAATGTAAATTTTGCATTTTATTAAGGGGATAAAGTTTTACGTCGGCAGATAATCATGGGATTATAGATGCACAAATTCCATTTAATGCAATTATTTCGCCCAACAGAAGCTAGGATAAAATAAATAAAATAGTTCCCCTACGGTTAATGTACATTCTATAAAGCACTGATAAAAAATCGCGCTCCAGTTGATTTTTTCTGTTTTCTTGATGCAATATTTAACCGTTTTGATAAGCTCGGGAGCTTGATAAAAAGTCAGTGAAATTGTGCGGGCAATCTCTACAATCCATTATATGTTTAAATAGTAATGGGATAACAAGGTCGCATAAAATGTCACATGGCGGCCACAGGAAAGCCATATCTGCTTACTTATTAACAGATTCAGCTTCTTTTGGATCCCTCTTTCGGAGATGAGGTTGTCGTAAAATGTACGCAGTTCCCTGGGTTACAAATATTAACACAGTACACATTCTTCTATTTCCCCCCAAAACCCTTCGATCAATAACACACACTATCGACATGTAGGCAAACATCATTTCGAACTATTTTTGTTGCCCATCTACTTGTGCTACCCATTAAACTTGGCAGATCTGATCTTGATGAACACCTCAGAGACATCCGCCGAGGAGGCAATCAAGAGTCTCCCCGTGAGTGCTATCCTGAATCAGGAACTCGTTCCCCAGCTTCACGAACGACTGCTTGCACCCAGGCTCCATCCAGAAGTGCCACTTAGAAAAAGGTCGGGTATAGAATGGGGTAAGGCTTTCTTTACGAAGAGTCTACAATCACAAAATATTCTCCTCTGCTTTTCCTAAAACACAAAGGTCTGTAATCCATGATCATAATATTATATTCTGCCACTGACAACTTTACAAACTCTTAGAAAAAGGTCGGGTATAGAATGGGGTAAGGCTTTCTTTACGAAGAGTCTACAATCACAAAATATTCTCCTCTGCTTTTCCTAAAACACAAAGGTCTGTTATCCATGATCAGAATATTATATTCTGCCACTGACAACTTTACAAACTCTAACTTAAACAGATTTCAAGTAAATTCTAAGTTTTTCCTATGGTTACACATATAAAGCGACGTAAACATTCACAGATCTTTTTATGGTTGCATAAATTTTCCATGGTAATTTGATACAAAAAACATCAACACTCTCTTTGAAGATTAAAGATGAAGGGATATTTCGGCTTAATTAGTATTCAGTGTAGACAACACAATATGGAATACTATGAACTGATTCGATCAATCGAAACTGAGACAATATCAATGAAGCCATCACTGTTATGATTTTGGTGTTTTAGGCAGACGCATATCAAATTATAAGGTGAGTTGCGTTATTTTCTAACCTTGAATAACAAGAATTTTGCAATATATACGGTATATTAATAACTGTTTATTTACATTGGATATTGTTGTAGGTAGACACTTTATTATCCGAAAACTTTCCAATACTTCACAATTTCACTATAATGAATAAAGCGTTCAAAGTGGAAAACATCAAAAGTGATGAAGTTAACGTTTCGTCTGATTTCATAGAGTTTATATTTAACAACTTTTGACCACACATGCTTCAGTAATAGTCAACGTAAAATCTTTCAAGCTCCTGCTTAAAGCAGGTAATTTTGTGAAAGCAGTAAAGTGTGAATTCCATCTAGCCGATGATTCAACATAGACGAATTATCTCTTAATATCGAAAGATTCGGCGTCATGCCGTTAAAAGTGTGTTGTACTGGAAAATATAATCGGAAAATGTTTTCGGAAATATTTGATATTTTTTAAAAACCTCATCGGCCCCATAGTCTTCTATACGTCATGTTTAAACTTGAAAATCGATCAGTCAGAACCACCCATATTGTATTCATAATAGTCCTGTGGAATCAGAGGATTTTTGCAGGGAGAACGACGGAGAGACGTGCTCTTTCATTTTGAATGAAATAAATATAATCTGTTAAAACGTCATGCGGGATATCAGATTCACAGAAACGGGACGAAATTGTGGGAGACAGATAAGCGAGCAAGCTTCCTAAATTCGAAGTTTTGCGGTTCGAGAAATGCCCCAAATGGGCTACACAAGATAGATTTCGCAAATAGAAATCTCTCTATCGTCCAGGCTACGGTAAACCAGGCCCTCTCGAAGTGTCGAACACCCGATTCTCGCTCCTGCTGCATCCTCACGGGCTACGCACCTCATCTGAAGGAGAACGTCTTCTGTCTCATGCGAGTAACACATTGCTCAATGCCTTCACTTGGACTTGTCGAAGTTGAATTTCCGCTGAAATACATCATCTTCATTCTCACCCCCAATGAAGAACTTCGTTCCAGGTGCTTGGATATTGGGAACGCTCTTGGAGCATTTATGTCCAATCCGGTGAGCGCTTGCACGACAATAAACTCAATAGTTCTTGAATAAAGGCTTGAATATATATCTACGATGGTTAACCGCTTGCCATCAGTTTCTGTTATATGTAGCTTGGGTAAGTCACGAACCATTGCTGAATTCCACCATTCGGGTAGCCAAATGTTAAGAAAGTGGACTAAAGTTCAGTATGCTGCTGTTACATCAGCTATTCTATAAAACAAATATCGGAGGTATTCCACACTAGATGTATTCGTATTCCTTTGATTGTCGGTTCAAAAAACCGCTAAACCTGTTTTTTTATTTATTACAAAAAAAGAAATTTTGCAAACACATTGATGAGGCCCAGGATCCGCAAGATATTACCAACGCCGTCGATTTGTACCTGGCTGCGTTGATGCTTACCCCGGAAGAAGGGATGCGACCACTTTTGCCAACCCCCTTCCACAAGGTCGAAATGAGCGACCTCGAAGAAGAAGAAGAAGAAGAAGAAGGCGAATGTACGCTCGAATGATTTTTTTACTTAACACTCATTTAGTGAACAGATAAACCCATTTGGACGCGAAGGTTTTCCAAAAAATAAATAAGGATAATCATGTTGCATTTATTCGCGAACAGCCATTCGTTAAGCGAACGATATCTTTGAAGATATTGGCTATAAGTAGATTAACAGTATCTGATTTTGATTAAAAGATCGTTCATTCCGATGTGCTTTAGCGTCACAGAATCTAGATAATAGGTTTGATTATTCAAAGAACTAAAAGACAATTTTTACATCAAATACTTGTTATGCTGCCTTGTTTAATGCTAAAAGTTTTGGTACTCGTGAGCTCAATAAAGCCACTACAATTATTATTATTATTATTAAATAATCCCACAGACATCCAATCTACGAATCTAAATTGCTCTATATTTAGGAATTTGCTTCCGAAACCTTTTCGGAAATATCTAGTTACGGGAGCGTTTAAACAGATTCAAAGATGATTTGGTCACGTTTTAAAATAGATTCTTCAAAATCGTCAATGAGAGATGAAAAATCACAATCCCGATACGACAGAGCCGCACAGTTATTCAAGACGGGCTTCTCTATCTTCTGCCCGCCGCTTAGGGAAATGGTCTACGGCGTGAAATGCTTGGCTAAACGCTACTCAAGCGACTTTACGGACGCATTCCAGAAGGAAAATATTGCCATCATGCTGAGCAGTATTCCATTTTTGTATTTTGTCGTTTTTGGACCGGCAATTACATTCGGGGTGCTGATGGGTACGTGTTCATATTTTCTTTATCCATGGGTTCTCAGGGGATATTTTGCAATGAACCAGGTATAACAGGTGCCGTGAAAACCTTTCCAGCTGACGTGAATATTCCAGCATGACAGGGGTTGGGGGTAACAAGAGTTAAATCAGCATTATTCCACGGGTAAATCAATTTAGCCCTGGGCATATAAAGCAGCAAGTCTGAGGGAGGTTCTTGGCGGTGGCGTTTTAGAGAAAAATCGATCAACTCAATGTTCTTTGGCACATTCCGGTTTCATTTCGCCCTCATATATAAGCCGATAAACCAGTCTTTTCCACTCGAATAATTTTCTTCATCCCCCAATTACAGAAACAAATGTGTCTCCTCGGTTTTCTGTGACCAATAGCATCCTTGCGAGCGGATTTGTGACGACACTGTTTGCCCTATTCTCGGCACAACCAATGACAATTGTGGGTCCTTCCGGTGCAGCCTACATGATGGAATATGTCGTGGCAATCGTAAAGTTTTCCTGAAAGATTTCATTTTCAAACAATTTCATCAAAATTCTGATATGTTTCATATTCCAAGGACGCCCAAAAATTCGGAATGGACTATTTTTCTTACCGGTTTTGGGTTCTGCTGTATGCGGTTGCTTTCGGCGTGGTGTTCATCTTTTTCAATTTTTCCACGTTGGTGATGTACGCTAGGAGGTCGCTTGAACAACTATTCACGGGTTTCGCTAGCGTATTCCTGATTATAACGCCGATTTTATCGATTTTCAAGGTAAGCAAATCGTCTTCTTTCGCAGCTAGACTTACTTGAAATTGTCGTTGAATAATGTCAAAATGATTTAATTGTGTATCGAATATCGTGTGAGATTAAAAACGGAATAGTAAAAATAAAAGATTGATATTTTCAAAATAATTCTTGTTAAATTAAAATGTTTTTTTCGAAATGTTCGGTGTGTGGTTAGACCTTAAGTATTTAACTATTACTGAACATTTTCAAAACAAGAAGTAAGGAGTAATGCGTAAAGTCTGGCCTGCAATGGTTCACACGTAAACGATACATCGAAAATAACTTCCACAATGGCTTTCAAATCTTGAAAATTTAACAAATAAAATGTTCAGTATACACTACCAAAATGGTGCAATCTGTTTCCCAGCTATTTAAAAACAAAGTTGAGGGTCATTCGATCTGAACGATCGCAGACTTAATTCAGGCATATTAAGAAAGCCGGCATCTTTGGCTCATTTTGTCTGATTGCTCAGATCAGGCATTTACCGCAATTAAACCGTTGACCTCAAATCGTTGCAGGCGATTCCAAATGTTTTGCCAGAGAAGACCGAGAATCTCACCTCCTCAGAAATCGTGAAAATTCGAACAGCCCTCGCCTCAGGCGTGAATGCCTTTCTCGCATTGGCAATGGCCTGCTTCTGTCTGACAATGGCAAAAGTGAAAACCAGCAGACTTATGACACGAAGAGTGCGTTGAATCTTACATTTTACGCATCCTCTGTTGATATATGACCCCAGATATAATATTACCCAGATTATCCACGCCGGAATTGGCTACTTGTGACCAGGCGTTTACCGACATTATTCACCGGGTCGTATATAACCTAAATACTGATTATCCAATAGCACGCTTCTGCGAGGATGGTCTCTTTATTTTATGGGAAATTGGAATTAGTCGTCTTAACTAACGGTATTCGCCCAATCCAATAGGCTGGGAGGCTAAGGACGAGCATCTGATATTTCCGATTTTATTTGGATTTAGATTCGATTTTGGATCGGCTCTCTCAATGTTTTTATGGGAATCGTCTTTATCGTTGGCTTGAATTTAATCTTCTTCCAAGCCTATCATGTTCCTCAGTTGAAAGTACCTCCCGTGGAACACATCAATTACTCAAGATGGTTCAACATTCCACCCTTTGAAACAATTCGTCAATATGGAGAATTGGGTGCTGCAGCTGTACACGGGAGAGCCATTTTATTCGGTTTCTTCATCGCCGTACTAATATTTTTGGAGATTGCTCTAAACGGGTACGTTGTATTTATCACAGCGTTGCCCAAGGTCTGCCAACTCTCGCTTGGTTGAATAATGGTGCATTTCGAGCTATTTGTTCCACCGAAAAGGGCTCGCATTATTCAATTCAGTGATTAAGTGACTATAGTTCCACAAATGAGTTATTTGATTTTTTTAGACTCGTCCCCCTACGCGCTATGGCTCTGAAGACGGGTCCCGCTGTTGTTGACAACGTGATAATCAGTGTGGTCATGCTCATGATCTCTATGTTCCTCGGTTTGCCCGTTATGTCTGGTGTCCCCGTGCGTACAATCGCCCATCTGATCAGTCTCACTCGAATGGAGACCAGCGCCCCACCAGGTGTACTACCAAAGTGAGATTCTAGCCTATTTAAACACAAGACCATGTAAACTCGTAGACCGTTGAAAAATTAATAATTTGTAATACTGAAAAGCAAAATAATTTTCGGTCTGCTTCAAGGAGAGCATTTAACGAGTGTGTATCTTACCTGGAACCGCTAAATGTAGACAAATAACGAAAATATGATAAGTCATATAACAAAGACGCTTTAAATTATTAAACGGGTATACTTTTAGTGAATGCTGCAGATATTTAAATTTGTTCGTTCTCGTTTTATCCCGTACAACCGTGGTGGCCCAATTGTGCAGTGGTTAGCACCATGGCTCTGTTGCTGAGGGACCCGGGTTCGATTCCCAGGTCAGGCCATCTCGGGTGACCCTGGGGACGCCACCTGCAAACATCTTCCCGAGAAACTTAATTGCAAGCCCCCATGAGATAGGAGATAGCCGCCAGGTGTGGATGTGTACAGGCGTAGCCCCATAAGACATTGAAGAGAGATAAAACCCCAGAGGTGTTCATTCGAGTTGACTTGAACAGCCTCCTTTATTAACTTGCGTGATGTGGTATTCATTCAGGGGTTGGGGGCAGCCAATGAGGGAGTATGGGGAATAAGTGACTCAATCGATTAGATTTTGACACGACAGAATGTTGACAGAAGGGGCTGGGCAATCTACGTTGTTACCTTGTATTGCCACATCCGGCCAGTCTCCATTGAATTTCGATACCTCTCGCGGCTATACAGAACTACTTCGAATGTCCGAACACTAAGTATCTGTGTGTTTCGGAAACCGAGTAAGTAAGTTAACCTGATCCCATTCCATTTTCCATTACAGATCACTCGGTTTGGTTGAGCAAAGAGTGAGCATTCTCACCGTTGGCATTCTCGTGACAATGTCCATTTTCCTTGGCAACATTCTGCAGTACATACCGGTGGCGGCACTTTTTGGACTCTTCCTTTACCTCGGCTTGTTGGCATTCAAGGGATTGCAGTACAGACGGATGTTGATCGCTGTGATCAGTCGCAAGAAGTACTGGAGCCAGTGGAAAATACTAGACGGTCTCCCGAGGAAGCAGGTGGTCTTCTACTCGCTTCTGTGGCTCTTTGAACTATTGACCCTCCTAATTCTTTTTACCATGGCCACCTTTGATGGGTTTGCGCTCGTGGGTTCAACAATACCGTTTGTCATCATTTGCACGATACCTATCAGAGAATTAATTCTCCCCTATTGGCAATGGATAGCACCATACCTCGATAAGGTTAGTTGAGCAATGTTTTGGAATTGGTTGAAAAACCTTGGGTTTAGTGCACTTATATGGAAACACCGAGCCGTATCGACTACACCGTTGTTATAGCAGCCAAACCACAGTCCTAAGCTATCATCTTACGTTGGCTTTTGTCAAAAAATATGCAAACATCCAGACAAGTGAATCCGTGCATCGAAAACTTTGATGAACTATTTCCACAGTTTGAGTCATTTCATTATTTTATCATCTGCTATTATTTTTAGATCGATCCCTACTGCATGCCATCAAGAACAATACACCGTAAAAAATCATAAATTGATCACGGATGGTCTTTGCTGCATTATTGTCGAACATATCCTTCAAAAGGTTTATTGAAATTCACTATTTAAAGTGCACGTTCATTTTCGTATAAATTGATTCAATAAAATTGATTAATATGTTAATAATGGCAAGCGCTTCATTAAGGTCACGAGGACCAAAGATTTCAGAAGACAAAATAACCTAGCTAACTGATATTCAGAACCGCGTGTAAGAGCCTCAGCAGGCCAGACACCGTGGAGTTCTTGACGTCAACAAAAATGTTGAAGCCGTAGATTCGTGTGGGGGTAGACAAGCAGTGGGTTTAAGAGATCCAATATGAGGCATCGCAGAAGTGCCCGTCGTATTGTCGATGTCTTTAGCAAAGTCGGAATCAGCGAAAAACTCAGTTGTATCCAAGAACACCCTAGCTACTGTTGAGCTTGGGGGCGGAAACATCATACGTTGGGGAATTTTTCTGCAAAGGTCTCAAGACGGATGTTCGGTGTAAAGGAAAGAATGAATGGGATCATGGCATTGCAAATTAAACGTGTCTGGGTCTTTCACCATAGCAATGATCCCAAACACACCTCCCGTGCAACGAAGAAGTGGCTTCGTAAGAAGCATTTCAACTTCAAGGAGTGGCCTGGCCAGCCACCTGATCTGAGCCCCATAGAAATTCTTTGTCGAAGGGTGTCGAAAGGACAACTCCATTTTCTTCGAGATATATTCGATAAAAATCTCTCTATATTCATAGATTGTAACCTAATTCTGAACCTATCGCTATACAGACTCTATCGCTCGGCCGATTTTGCCAAACTTTCCCCCCCTTCACTCGCTTGTTGCACCTGGGATCTATGATCAATATAAAAGATCGAATTAGTTTTCAAAGTAGCCAAATTTTAATATGAGGTTGTTATTATTAAGGAAGAAGTCCATTTTCACGATAAAATCTGGGTCAGGTTACTTTATGAATTCAGCCGCGGGATGTCATCAGATATTGTAGTGTGAATATCGTTTGAAGTTGCTGTGGCAATGTAACTGGATATAAAGAAAGTAATATCGCACGATAGCAGAAATATCAACCTATTATAATTGTATATACTACTTTTGTATCGATTGAGGGAATAAATCGATCACCGGAATGTTTCTGACAGACGATGGAACATCAACAAGTCAAGTTGTGTTCGAGTTTGTAAAAAAAGGTACCTTAAACAAAGAAGATTAATATAAAATTCAAAAACTGTAAACTGCCACATCTTCTCACTCTAAAAAGAGGATTTATTACCTCAAAGCGGAAGGTGGGTTCGTTGCGGACGTAAGAGTACGTAGGCAGTTTTAGTCTTGGATTCTTTCAATGGTTCCTAGGGTATGGGCCCAGAGCTTGCTGGAGAAATATAACCTTTGCTTGGTACTACAGCCGGTAAAACATTAAGGAACACCTCAACATGACATTGTTAGTCAATCCGTCAGCCCAGAATGGGAACAATTAACAGACCTCTGCCATGGGCTACATGTTTCTTGTGCAGATGCTCAATCGGAGGTTGACGCACAGCAGTCGGGATTACTACGTTGTGTCGGAATAGAAACAATTTATCCACTTCAACCGAAAGTTCGTCTCTAAACCGTTACAGAATCAGAAGCCCAGTCGCAAACTAGAGAAGGCGAGACAATCAATGTCCAAAAATAATAGTTTCCTATTATATGTCACTGGGTACCATCCTACCCCTTCTTTTTGACGGGAGATAATAGAAGACAATGACTATTATATTACATAAACCTGGCCCGAAGAAAATGATTACATCGAAATGATCACCCAGGAGTATGCCAACACAAAAAATATTATTAAAAAAAACATTTCGTCGGTTGTGGAATCAAACAGATATTGAGTCGCGAGATGCCTGTGACCGTTCTCCAAGGTGTTTCAAAGATGCCGCCAATTTTTACGAGGCTCAAATGCAATACCAGCTGAAGTTACAGCCGATTACAAGACCTTGGGTATGTAATCATGCCAGTTGGTCGTAGTCAACTGGTTATTTTGTTGTGCGAATTTTGCACAGGGTTGCTAAGGCTATTCCTCATCAAAGTTAATGACAAATCAATAGATAACAAATGCCATGAATTGATAACCACCGTCACTCCAGTTTGCCGAATTGGATTAAATTGACGGTGCCTGTGGATTCTCCGTGCCACCACAGCACTTGGTGACAGCACTTGGTGACATAAATTCCGACCCTAAATGGGCTTTGCGGCACACGGAAAGTCGGTAATTCTTTTTCTGTTGGATGTTGAGTGGCCACGGTGGCTCCTAAAGGTGACTCAAATCGTGAAGGTTGTTCCTAGCATCCGCAGGACTACGAAGAATTAACAGCCATACAAGGGGCATATTAACTGATTGTTTGGGATGGTGAACGTGATGGAGGTGAGGACAGTGCTGAAGGTGCTTTCCCTGGGTTTATTTGCTACCACTGCTTCCACCGGTTGTGACAGTTTGATTTGATTTTAGTGCATATATTTTTTGGTTTATTGCAATTAAAGCAGAATAATTTAAAAACGAAAATGTTTGATTATCTTTGGTTGTTTATTTAGATCCAGCCGGAGATGTTAAGGATGAGCAAAAGCTACATAAGGTGAGACACTCGTAAACCCATTGATCAATAAACGCGAAGTATAGCAAAGTTCCAGTCAACCGAATCTGTTTAAAGGCTATTAATATTCTTACGCTTTTAGGAGTCAATGGTTGAGAGCTGTTCGTTTTACAATCAGACAAATACACAATGTCGTATTATTCTTAACCTCCACATTTGTAGCAATAATTGTATGATGTTGAAAGCAACCCCCGTTGATGCAGGTTTTTTGAGTATCATTTGTCAATCGAAAAACTATCCAAAGACAATTATTTCGTATAATAAATTTCATATTAAATATAATAGAGGGTCCTCAAGGCAAACACTCAAAAATGATCCACAAAAAAATTCAAATATAGCCGAGATCTTATAAACAGCGGCATTAATCATAATTCTATTAGAGAGTAATTTACTTATTTTATCTACTCAATCGTTGTTAAAAGAAATTATCATTACTTCCATGGTGTCTACTTTCCAGTAATGCTGATGTGCGAGATTAAATGTGGAACTCATTCGATGTGATATTCATTAAAATCCCGAGTGTACTTGATGAAACTGAAGTTTTTAATTCCACATAAGATATCGAAAATAATTCGTAACTTCTAATTGACCCCCCAATCACTTAGGGGGGAATTTTATTATTTGTCTATGATGTAAATTATTATTCATTAATTAAGTCGTCAATTTTGTCGAAGTCGAATTCCCTAATTTAATTTTAATTTCAAAACTTATGAAGCGATTTCCGGTGTTCGCGTGCATGGCAAAGCATCAATTAATGTTTTTATATAGGACAGCATCTCAGTCGATGACGATGTTAGTCAAGAATACAGGATGACTCGGCACACGTATAAGTGGCTCGATCACATTGGTTTTGTTAACAACAATCATCAAAGTGACGCTAGGAAGTGAGATCAAAGGTGCACCCACAAGCCCACAAATTGGTCTTCTTCATAGAAATTTATCTAGTCCACAACCACTATCACGAAATGGAAGTGATAGCCGAACTTCAAACTGAAGTCAAACCTTTCTCACTAACCTCTCGTTATTTTCAGTTAAATTTAAACACGTAGTCAGTTGATATGCATCCATATAGGTCCCCAAAGTGAAAATATTGCTATCACAGCTTCCGCGGATGCTTATGGCAAGTGACGAGAGAGAAAAGCTTACAGTGCCAAAATGCTGTCAGAGCCATTAATTATGCCTGTTATTGCTTGTACAACTGGCTTACACAAACGCATTCTCTTTGATGTCGTTAGAATGGCATTACAAAGAAGACATCAAATATCGAATGCGTGTTGAACGATGTACCGGCACATTTAAACACGTTATCAAAGTGTCATAGGGTGTCGTCGACCTAGCAAAGTTAAAAGACAGCAATTGATGCCACAAAGTACCTCAGCGGTGTAATCTTCATCATTAAAAGCAGTAGCATCACTAGCAACAAAATTCGTCCCTCCGCAATCTGTTTAGTATATAAAATATGAAAATATTAATGAATTATCTTTTGCTGACTTTTTAAAACTCGAATTGTAGAATGATGAATGCCTGTGTTGTAAATAGTGTTACTAGTGGAACTACCGTAAAGAAACAGTTTAGTATTTCGCGTAACGGAAAATATTAAAAAATGATGACCACACGGGCACCAATAAATCACGGACATCTGCAAACAATTTCCGTCTACGATGACTTTTGACGGCACATTGCTGGGATCGACGAGCAGGCAGACAATTGTGGCTTATCTTAATGACTGGAATATTCTCGTCGGAACTGTAAGTGGAGGTTGCAATCTTCGTCGTATCAACCAATATTTCACAGATAATCCTATTCAGTATTTTAAGCTTACTTCTATTCTTTCTATTGCGTCAAAGTGCAATCCAATCGAAACAAGCCAAACCTTGTGTTTTTCTATCGTTTATAAAAAAACTTCGGAGATAAATTAATTTACTACGGGCAAACATATGGTTAAAATTTGACGATGAGTTGGAATTGCATGCCTTTGACTAGATTATTGAAGAGCGTTAAAAACAAATGCTCTTGTTTTAATCAGATGTTCCAAAACTAATTAAAAATTCAAAAAAGTATAAAGCGTATGTTAAACAATTCCGTGTTTTTTGCAATTCGCGTTAATTTTGCTTTTGGGTTAATTACATTGGGTGTTTAGTACATTTACAAGCTAAGCATAGCAACTCCGCCCGGTGAGATGTAAATTTGCATGCACACCAAACAACCGAATGTCTAGTCTTATGTGATCACGAGCGTGTTGCGTGTCTTTGAAGCAATAATTAGTATTTTTCTGCGGTGGCTTACAGTGTTATAAAGATGATTGAAACCGTTTGCCGATCATAGGTTTGGTTTTTCGATTTTCCAATCCTCGAATATTCTTGGCGTAAAAAATCGAGATGTATCTAGTAATTGGAATGTCAGCGTCAACATCTAAACCGAACAGACTATAATAGCGAAAGAATCTACTGTGACAATTGCTCCAAACATATTTTCGAAAAGTATTTTTCTGAAACATGACGAACTCAAATTCGGCTATTTAGTTGATTACACCTATGGCGTATGAAAACGAAGCCGATTACAGTCTTCAGAGCCTGCTGCAAGCGTGGTTTGGCTTGTTTAAAAGTTCAACGACGAATTAAGTGAAGCAAACGCGAGGAATTTCAGCCAAATCGAAAAGATCTTACGGAAGGTGAGAGATAATATAGAAGACGACAAAGAAGATTCGGCTCAATAAATCTCATTCTCCCGACGCTACCCAAACGTCGGCCATATCGGATCTTGTTATAGGTAAACAGAAGAATGAAATCGCTACCTTCTGCAGACTGTTTTCTGTTTATAACTATCGGTTTAAATACCTCGATGACAAGGCCTTTTATCCATGTGGTGACTGTATTTGGAATTTGGTCAAATTGGTGTTCCATATTCACGGAGGGTACATCTGTTCGGAAGACTTGGTTAAACCTTTTAATATAAAAAAAACACCACAAGATCCGATACCCTTAAGTATCACTTGTATTCTGTTTCCAAGTAAACACCGTGAACATGCAAATCATCACTCGTATGTCTCAAAACATTCAACTCGGGTTACGGTTAAAGATGAATTCTGCGGCCAGCTGCAGGAGGTGGCCAACAGGGTGTAAAGACGGGACATTCACGCAATAACCATGTTTCAGTGGAAATTTGTCGCACAAACAATTTGCAAAACATTTAAAACGCCTTGCAATATCTGCTTAATACTTGCGCGTTTCGACCCAAGCATCTCACGGTGCATTTATTGACGGGGTTTTCTAACAACGTCGAGCAGACCACGAAATCCCCAATTTACTGTTCATGTTAGACGCAATCGAAAGGAGAATGATTCTCATCATGCTCTTATGCGTGCACTTCAAGATCCGTCCAGCAACCAACCACTAAATCCGGTGTTTAAAAACGTCTACACCGTGCTTCACTTAACCTGCATACCAAAGGCCGGACCCAGACTTTGTTGATTAGCG
This sequence comes from Proteocephalus fallax, assembly GCA_028672205.1. Taxonomy (NCBI): domain Eukaryota; kingdom Metazoa; phylum Platyhelminthes; class Cestoda; order Proteocephalidea; family Proteocephalidae; genus Proteocephalus; species Proteocephalus fallax. The sequence continues at coordinate 156,635 of JAPUBX010000465.1, forward strand.
GTGTTGTGCGATTTAAACGATGTCGAGTTTATTCGAGGCCGCCTGTTGTGTGCTTAATAAAATGATTCTTATAATTTCGAGTGTGAGGTCATTTTACGCATTTTGCGAATTAGTAAGCAGCCTCACTAAACACAATAGTACTCAAGTCGTTTTAGTAAACAAAATATGGGCGCCCAAACAAATTGGATACACTCAAAGCTAAGCCAACCTTTCAGAGCATTAAGGATGCCCAATTATTTTTATATTGGTTGATCTCGATTTTTTGCATTATATTAATAGATCTTTAAAAGATGAAGACGTTTTCATATTTATTCGATATTATAATGACGTTGATGTCGTATTTATGCCGAATTACAGGCATTATGATTAGTTTGTACTGAAATGCTGTGATTTCTTTCAGCTGTTATATGAGGAAAATATTCCATAAGAAATGCGACTCTAATAAACGCCGATTAAGTGGATCGATCATAATGAACTTGGTTGCTTAAGGCGATAGAGTCCTATAAGTTCTCTGCAAGTTCATAGCCCACCTTAATAATTGAATTATATGCGTCAGACGCGCCTTTCGAAATAAGAAGCATTTAGGGTTGGAGAACGCCACTGCGTGGGTTTGAAACGTAAATCTTTTCGAAGCTTCGATGGTAATATCTTCAATAACCTAACTACAACCGTATTCCCAACCACCAGAAGACAGATAGAAGAAAATATGAACAAACTCTAAAGGAGTAGATGTATATAAATACTACTGAGTTGGCTTGAGTGAATCAATGGTTATATGGGGGGGGGGTAGTGTACATTGCGTTATTCAAAACCGTGCGTGGGCATTCAAGAAGCCGGCAAACACAAGATACTGTGATAAAATCTCTTTTAGATAATCTGGATTTGAAGGATACTGGTTCGCGTTTATAAACTTCGGGGTTCACAGGCATCACACGGACTGCATCTGCCAGCGAGTCCGTGATCTTGGTAAGATTGAGCCAATAATGGCTTCTCCGTCCGACGGCTCGTTGTATATTGGTTGTGGATGCATCACGCCGTCGTCAGAATGGTTGGTTCCCACAGAAGACTGTTCTAATTTAAAGATGTAATCTTGCAAGAAAAGTTGCGAACCCTAAGACGAATGACAAAGAACGAACAGCCATCAACACGTACAAAAAACGTTAAAAAAACTCGTGTTATTTAATAGTGCCTAGCGTAGGTGGTAGCACGCTGACCTATTAGGGGCCAGCCAAGAATGGGTTTGCACTTGTCTGAATAGGTGTGGCCCACGAGGCGGGACTGAGTGACATTCAAGAATCACGAGGGGATTACATAATGTTAAAACTGTAGAACCTTTCTTGATGAACACCTCAGAGACATCCGGTGAGGAGGCAATAAAGGTTTCCCCAGGAATGCGCTCCAGCATCACAACCTTGCAGTCCAGCTTCACGAACGACTCCTTGCTCCGAGGCTGCATCCAGAGGTTCCCTTCTCGAAAAATGCTCGTAGAGATTGGCGTAAGTCATTCGATTCTGATGGCCGATATCCCCAAAAACGTGTTTTAAGATCATACTAAATGCCCAATGCTTTATAATAATGTTGGCTTACATCGCTTCTTACACCAATACATGTATTGACTGACACATGTGCAGTCTAAATTAATGTGGTTCCATAAATCGGCATTTGAAGATGTGGGCTCATGGAAAATTCCGAGCACAATAGCAATGTTACCCTCGATTTTTTATGTTTTTGGTAATACAAAATCTAATTCGAAGGTAAGTTGCGTGGGTGTTTTGTTTAAAATATATAAGAAGTGCGATCAATTTTACGACTGCTTGTTCAGAAGTAAAATGACGCTATCTATGTGCCAAAGATCACTCGTATTATCAGTAAACACACAAACACAATGTACATCACCATTTAATGGAAAACGCGAACACTTTTTCCAAATGAATATTAAAAATTTGTAATCTATTTGTTCGGGATGCTAGGAGCAAAACTGACAGCATTAAAAAGTATCAAATTTGCAGAAAAAATAGCATCTGTCAATTCTGGCTTCACCTCTTCCGGTAGAACTGTAAACCGGTACAATTAAGGAATGACCGTATTGCTATATGCAACCGTTCCTGAATGAATGCAGCGGCATGGCCTTCGCGTTGACAGAAGAGATTTAAATTGAGACAGAAAACTAGAGAAATACCGTTAAAAAATCGTGGATAGATTATCCGCCAGAAAATAAAACCGGGTTAAAAGGTCACATAGAGTCAAAGCACGGCGGCTTGTTACACACCACTGGTAACGCGTTGGTGATGGGTAAATATTAAAATGAAAAAATCTAAGGATAGAAATTTCATTGCGGTGGCCATCAAATTCTCAATATTAGGCACTTAAATTTAAAAACACGATTCCGTGACAGTGAACCACAAAACAATAGCAAAGTCGTTTTACCATGCAAGCCTTGTCTACTAAATAAGTGGACGTCTGTAGTGGCATGAAACGCGACACTCCTGTAGCCTGTTGCTCTATCGCGATTCTACTTTATTTATATGTATAGGTGCAGATGACCTTTCAGGCGATTGAATGGCTTGCGTATTTGATACCTTTCAAATCCATCAGGCTTACGTTACTGACGCAACAGTCGATACTTCCCACTGCGGTTTAAAGCAAAAACCTTTGTGAAAGTCGTTAAGTGCGACAAATTGTGTCATCCGGAAACTCTCTGTTCTCAAGGCCTCGGTTAACGAGGCCTTCATCTCCTGCGAGCAGATGTTGACACTCTGGAAATCGATTCACTCCACAATTTCACCTCGACCTCAAAATGAAAATTCCTCGGCGTTATTTTCAACAGTCGGATATCTTGGAGCCATTATGTGGATGCCGTCTTTAGTAACTTTCACCGCCTCTGATTCTTTATTCGCCGTTTCAGGAGACTTGGTGTGAAGTCAAACAGCATAAATACCTTTGTCTACGCCTGTTAAAATTCCTTTATTGCATATTGTTCCACCGAGATTTTCATTAAATGTTTAACACTTCGTAGGCTTTTTAAAATAATCTGGTTTTCTAGAGGCATGCCTATGCTTTCTATCCACGAACGATTATTGTTCAACGCCGCTTCACTAGTTGTACACTATTAGCTACTCGTATTTCAGATGACCCCCTTCAATCCCCTCTATTCAATTGTTTTTCAAAATGTAAATATCTTCTTCCAGTAGACAATACCTACAAAGATGACGGCAAATCGCAATTCGGTCATTCATTATTTGTTCGGCTTTTTAGTTTCATAAGAACAGGTGAAGCAGGAACTAAACACCGTTTGATACATGTTTTCGTGCTGAAACGTTTGGTCCTTTTGACCTGTCTTGCAATTTTAATAATTATAATAAATTTTTGTCCTGTATTTGTTGTCAACGAGGTAGGGATATCGTTTTATCTACGGATTTTCCAGGGTTTAAGGTTTCCGAGCTGTGATTATACTTTGCATGAGTGGTATTAACGGTGAGTGTATTATTCGCCCCAACTAAGGGAGATTCATGTTTCCAGAATTAGTCCGGAATACTTAATTCACATTGCTCGACGTTCTAAGACGGACGTCGGGCTATGGGGACGGCCCTCTGGTGGAATACGGGTGACCAGTTCGTAATCCGCTTTTTTCTCGATTATATACTCGTTATTGTCGACCCCCCGTTTACCTGGGTGTTTTGCAACTTAAGAGGTTGTGTAAAAGTAATTCGAACGTATATTCGTATTTCGTTTATATTTACTGACACGGACTGCGCTATATCTATTCTTTTTCATAATTTGATATCGAAACGGATGCAAACTAAACCATTATCCCTACTTCTGGTACAAAAGAAGAGCGACCTTTAAAATGTAAATTTATTTCATTTTCCCAGACCAATTGAGGCCTTGGGTTGAGCTTCCAACCATCTACAATTAAATTTACTGTCCTTTTCCCAAAAACATTTGTTAAAACTATTTTTAAAACTGAGCCTCTTCCAAATCGTTACTATTTGCGCATATATAAGTACTAGTTCATATGAATATTCAAATCCTTGTTAAACACGAAATTCTGATCGCTTTATCTAATAAAAGACCATTATAAATTTATCATTTATATATTTATACGTTTACTATTTATTTGGAAAATCATTCCTATCATAAGCTTAGTTTATTGTCGGTAGTTAAAATAAACTGAGATGGGCCTTACTATGCTTCACAGTTCTCTTAACATATTCTCAAATATGAACACCAAACTGCCTTTTCATACAAGAATATTAGAAAACATTGAAATAATTATTTACAATTCGCAGTAGCCTACGTTGGAAAAATAACGAAAGGCTGTACAACTCTGCATGTTGATTGCACGATAAAAAACGGAGTCGGGTAATTTCGGTAGGTTTTCATTTCTCAGAAAAGTAAGCTTAAGCACTCGTTAAACGACTCTTAAGGATCAAGTTCCTAACCAGCGCTGTCTTTCCCATCGCATCCTACGGCTGTGAACCCTCGCCACAGCGCATCAAAGAAGCTCTCAACTCTTCATCTAAGCCGTCCGCTGTTGTGGTTCCGTCAGGTTCTACGCCGATCAGAGACAGGACTTGTGAACCTCTGTCTGTGTTTAGCCAATACGCTTTCGGACCGAAGGAAAACTGAAATAATGATAATAATAATTGTAGCGGCTTTATTGAGGTCACGTGTACCAAAACTGTGTGCCTTAAACAATACAGGATAAAAAAGTACTATGAATGAAAATCGTCTCTTAGTATCTTCTGCTTCACCTGCTATGGTGAAACGAAAAATCGGGACAAATAAGGAATGACCGAATTGCCGTTATGTTTGTAGGTATTGAAAGGTATTGCCTACTGACAGAAGAGATTCGCATTTAAATCAAATTGAACAAAGGGGGTCACTTAAAATAGAAGCAGCGATAATTGAACAACTATTATAGTGGCGTTGAACGATGATTTCTTGAATAAAGAGAATAGACAGGCCACCAGAAAACGAGATTATTTTAAAAAGTCTATGAAGGCTTAAAAATATAGAAAATTTAAGGCGGGGGGAATATTACTGGGGAACAATATACAATAAAGGGAATTATACAGGCATGGACAAAGATTTTTATGCGGCTAGAACTTAAATCGAGTCTCCTGAACCGGAGAACTAAAAAATAGAGGCGAGGACGTTTACCCAAGACGACATCCACATGATCAATCCATGATAACCGGCATTTTATTTTGAGCTCGAGGGGAAATTATGGAGTGGAGAGATTTCAGGAGTGTCAACATCGTCTCTCGGGGAAAAGGTAATGGAGATGCATTTTGGTGCATTCAACAGAAGACCATTCTCCGAAGACCACTCGATTACGTGGATTTGAACTGTCAAAGGGGACGTTGAACGCCTGGGGCTCCAGACTGTCAATGGGTTGCTTCGTTGAAAAGAGAAATGCATCATCATCAATGGGCATCTACGAAGCGGGAAATCTACAAGCCGAAACATCTTCTGACAGCAGATAGCTGCGCCAAAGAATAATTCCATATATTCTTCGTGAGACCCTTAACGCATTTCATGCTTAAACTTTTCTAGAAATTGCTGTTAGCTGTATAATGGCGGCCTAACTATGTAAACCAACAGTAATGCTTAAGCCAATGAGCAGAAGACGGGTCATCATTGCGTCTATTTATTCACATGAGCACTGTGCGCAGAGTATTCTAAAAAAATCTCTTTAACAATATCGGCGACATCGCCAAGATATGTCAATATCAACTTCAGGTAATTGGCTTTTATTCATGCTAGCCTGAACCATGTAATGACAGGGAAAAGCGCCATTTAACCAATTGTGATTTATCCACATTTCCGTCAGTTTTTACCAATCGAGGTTACTTAAGTGACCATTTTCTTAATTTTTCTCAAAGAATTTAAAAGTTGATATAAATTAAATTATCCATTATTCCTGCTGGTTAAGTGTTTTTATGATGGGAGGAATTCTACCATAGTATGAACAGTTAAATTATCTCTAATCGATCGAAGAAAAATTCCGGTAAAATCCTTAATTCAATGGTGCCATAAACTGTTTCACACTATGATGTCAGCTTCCAAAGCAATTTACTGCTTCCAATTCATATGCGACTTATCGTTAACTCGATGCGAGGTCAACATTGTCATGACATGACGGCAGCCAGTAAGGTGAAACAAAACACTGAGTGCGACAGAATATGTTTTTTATTCCATAAACGAGCTGTATATTCCTTGTCGGATTTTCCATAGACATTAAAATTATGGATCCCGAAGAGAAGTATAATGATAATTGATTTTTAAAAACTAACCCAGCTGTTTATCCCCTACCGGATTCCTCATAGCTATGCAAATTATTGCTGCCGATAAGCAGAATGGTGAAGAGCCCCGTCAACGCATTCCTCCGCCAGACCATCCCTCCCTGTTCATTGAACTCTTCGAAGTCGTCAACGAGATACCACCAGACACCGCGATACCCATCTCATTCTTGGGTAGACAAGGGCAGGAGACGCCAACTGACGTCTACTGGCGGGAGCAATGCCGATGGCTGGAGTTTGAAGAACGCTACGACTACTCGGTGAACGAATTCGAACCACCCAGCACCCCCAAAATACCCTTCAGTCAGGTTGCCAAACTGCGGAATGCCATTGAAAACGGTAGGTCTTAAAAGCACGGAGTCATATGATATTCTAAGAGACATTCGGAAGTATATTGTTATGACAGATGTCGATGGGTTGAAATTTCAAGTGTGTATAAGGATATCCGCATTAAAATAATTCGCGAACGACGATGCCGGCTCAGTTCGATATCTGTAAACCATGAGTGGCACCAAGCGTGACTCGTCGGGTCGAAATCATGGGGTCATTCTAACCAAGTTCAATTTGATGAATGTGTGGGTTCGCGGTGGGTCTGCTGCGTCAGGATTTGCACTTGGGTTACGGGTGTGGTGCATTTGGTGGAACTGAGTAACATTAAGTATCACGAAGGGTTGCCATTTAAGCAGTGTCATCTCTTTAACGTGAAATAATTGGGAATGGTTGCCGTATTATCTGTTCCCCAAAACAGAGCAAAAATACACATCTGCCTTAATAAAACCGCAAGCGGAATAAACATAACTGTTGATGGAAATATAGGCTTCTTTTTTGTGAGGTATGACCTGGTACAAAACGTTACATAAATTATTAAAACGAATAAAATGTTGTATTTGTGACATTTTAATCAATCTTATGAGTGTGTGGGTTTCCGCTTTTTGACGCAACACAGATTTGTTATATCACGTCAGATTTGTTTGACAATTTGACAAAGCTTCGTTCGTTATTTCGTGTCTTGCCAAATTGACAATTACTTTGGGTATTCTTCGACTGGATTGCGGCAATGACGGCTTCTTCGCCTCACTGCTTGTTGCATATTGGTGGCAAATACAGAACGCCGTTGTCTGGACCTTCTGATTGATGCAGGAGACCTTACCCGGTTAGAGATATTTTGGCAAGAAATGATACCAAGTCTACGGTGACTTTAACTGAACCACGCCCTGAAAAAAATGTATAAAAACGTGATGTATTTCAAAGGGCCTTGTGTGGGCTGCACCAGGTTGACCAATTGGGTGTCATTCACGAGTGGGTGTATACCGACATTATTTGCACCTGTCTGAACTGATGTGGTCAATGGGGGTGGCATTCCAGGATCCCATAAGGTGATCATTATGGCAGTGTCATTTCTCTTTAGCGTGAGATAATTGGGAATGGTTACAGCATGTGAATAGAGAACTAATGGTTTTGGGTCGTTATACTTGTCCCCAACAAAGAGCAAACATATATACAGTAAGCATAAATAGCTTGTTGTTAATGGACACGTTTGTCATGGTTCATTAATTTTTATCTGGGAAAACATTGCTGAGAGAAAGCATCATAAGGAAGCAAATGTTTCATTACAAATATACAGTATTGTTTTGATCAGCTCGATTATTTTTTTACGGTGGTGTAAAACAAAACGTATATATGGCATACAATATCTATCCAAAAAATGACATCTCTAGTTATTCCTCTTCTGTAAAGTTGTGCACGGTTTGATAGTTCGAAAACTTGATTTGGTGTACATAATTGTCTGTGTATCAGTAAGATCCACAATAGTTAGAAACTAATATCGATTGACAAAGTAAAATTACCAGATGGACAATGTAAACCGCGGAAGAAAAAAATTATAAGGGACGTATAATGGCGACCACGAAAATGCTCAAATCTGTTTACTTACTTTCTTAAGATCCCATAGACTACTTATTTCGTTTCGTCGTTTGTGTGGGCAAGCACGATGTTAAAATTGATCGCAATATGACCAGACCTCTAAACACGGTAAGCAATACTAAGTTAATCTACGAAATACATCATTATAAATTATTCCCATCCATTAAAGTATTACCCATTAAACTTCGCAGACTAGTAGAAGTCAATATCTATCAACGTATGGTGACCCACAATGTAATCCTGAAATATATCTTTGATAATATGGTTCAATGAGTGACATTATTAATCTGTTTCATCTCTATAACGCGAGATACATTCGAATAGTAGCAGCATGGGAGTAAGGAATGAACGTTTAAAGGGGGAAATTGCTTTTATATTAGTTTTTTCGCTGATAAATAGAATGATCTTAAATTATTCCGATTAAATTGTTTTTCACGTTATAAACTGTGCAGACTTGATATTGATGAACACCTCAGAGACATCCGGTGAGGAGGCAATTAAAGGTTTCCCCAGGAATGCGCTCCAGCATCACAACCTCGCAGTCCAGCTTCACGAACGACTCCTTGCTCCGAGGCTGCATCCAGAGGTTCCCTTCTCGAAAAAGGCTCGGAGAGATTGGAGTAAGTCAGTCTATTCTGATGGCCGATATTCCCAAAAACGTGTTTTAAGCCAAAGGTTCGTAAACCCAAAGTTCAACCGACAACCCATTCGTTTCTACGAAATAAATCAAAATATGCACATATGCAATTAACATTCGCATATGTTGTGATGTAAAACTAAATCTGCATTTAAGGATTGAGATTTATGGAAATATTTCGAGCTAAATAACGATGTGACTTTCTCTTTGACGTTTTCGAAATTTTAGATAACCACCAAAGATCGAATTACATGGTTAGTTACGTGTGTGCTTGGCGTATAATATGTAATTGGCGTTATTACGTTTAAGAGTTTTGGAATTAAAAACGCAATCTAAAAATGCATTTTAACATTATGAAGATATGCTGTTATTTGAATTTACCGCGTTCGATTTACCTTCCGCTTAATTGTAAAGGATAGGTCGTCCAAAATTAGCAATTACAATAAGAATAATAATAATAACAATAATAATAATTTTCAGCATTAAACAAGATACTATAAAAAGTACTAGATTTTTAAATTGTCTTTTAGTTCCTGCTTCACCTGATCCAGTGAAACTAAAAATCGGAACAAATAAGGAATGACCGAATTGCGATATGCCGCCGTTCTTGTGGGTATTGAACGGTATAGCCTACGCATTGGTCGAAGAGATTTACACTTAGATAAACTTTAAAAGAGGGGATAGATGGGGTAACTTAAAATCTGAGCAGCTTTTAGTGAACAACTATCGAAGTGGCGTTGAACGATGATTTCGCGAATGGAGATAATAGGCAGCGTACCAGAAAACGAGATTTTTTTAAAAAGCCTTCGAAGGCTTAAAAAGTCAGAAAATTTAAGGTTGGGGCGCCGGTTAGAGAAATAATTTTGAAGCCAATTAATCAACCATACTTCAACGCCATATTCAAATAGTTGAGAAAGGATTCTTGAGTCCAGGAAAACTCACTTGACGGCTTTCGCTCCGGCATCAATTGAGAGTGGAGGGTGTGCGAAAACGTAGCTACGGCGTCCAGAGTGCTTCTATTTGATTTTTAAGCTAACTCGAACAGGTGATCAGCGGTTTTCAGCGTGTCATCCAATTTGGAGCTCATCTCTAACCAGACAGATAAGTTGGCGATAGGTCTAAACTTCACAGGTCCAGGTGTTATAGCGATATCACTCCATTACAAAGGAAACGAGCTTTCTCCTAACGAATGATAGACGAGCTGGGTCACAAATGGAGAAATCTCGCGGTGATAGATTTTAAGGATCGCGGGAGGGACCTGTCAGGACAAGCCGCTATGGAGCTCTTGAGGCCAGCCAAAATTTGGGAGATAGAGGATTCATGAGCGGGTATGAAAGCGCTGGGATTAAGAGATCTTACGAACGGAAACGCAAAATGGTCAGCGGATTTGAAGATAAAGCCATCGTTTAGAGCATCAAGGTCTCGTGCACCACTTGGTGACAATCGGAGAAATCTTGCGGTGACAGATTTTAAGAACCGCGGGAGGCACCAGTCTCTGTGGAGATTTTGAGGCCAGGGAGAGAGAGGATTCGTGAGCAGGTAGAAAAGCGGTTCGCTAAATAACCATTTCCCCTTGTCCGAGGTAATTGACATCGCCTATAGACACAAAATATCCATCAAGTAAGCAGTTAATGGGCTAAGCGAACGGTTTGGTAAGCTCTGCTTAGCTCTGTTAAGCTCTTCTCGTATGCTCAAATTCCTCAGTAAGATAAGTATGTAGTGACCTACAAACAAGCAAGGTTTCTGGCTCTCGCATGCCTATAACCTCCCTTTTAAGACTCTGATCTGTCTTCCACTCGTTACCCGTATTACTGGAACAAGTCTAAACTTGTTATCAGTATACAAGATTAATGTACACAATCTCAAGCAGTCACACTGCATTCACCAATATGGTCAACATTGAACAGCTATCAAAAGACAGCAGAAACAAAAATATAGACTTGCACTAGGCTGGAAAGACGAGCAATGTCGTTTTACCATGACATTTCAGGCGATTGAATGGCTTGCGTATTTGATACCTTTCAAATCCATCAGGCTTACGTAACTAACACAACGGTCGATATTTCCCACTACGGTATAAATCAAAAACCTTTTTGAAAGACGTCAAGTGCGACAAATTGTGTCATCCGGAAACTCTTTTTTCTCTAGGCCCCGGTGAACGAGGCCCTCACGAAGTGCCGAAAGCCCGATTCTCGCTCCTGTTGCATCCTCACGGGCTACGCAGCCCAGTTGAAGCGGAACGTCTTCTGCCTCATGAGAGTGACACAGAGCGAAATGCCTTCAGATGGACTTGTCGAGGTGGAATTTCCGCTGAAATACATCATCTTCATTCTCACCCCCAATAAGGACCTTGGTTCCTGGTGCTCTGGAATTGGGAAAACTCTGGGAGCATTGCTGTCCAATCCGGTGAGTGATTGAACGATTTTAAGGTGCCATGTGACTTGAATTAAGGCTGTAATGTTTTTGTGGGCATTATTTCACTGGTCAAAAACAACTGCTGCACATAAAGATGTAATCACAACCAAAACTTGCGAAATGCAATATTTAGTTAACTGGGTGTTCCGTATTACACCTTGGCAACTGAAAGGTTTGGGCGTTTTGTGCCTGGGTAATAACACCACAAGGTTCAAAGTGATGACATAATTGTTTACGTTTCTATTTTCCGCCAAAAAGATATTCTGCGACAAAATAGACGAGGCAACGAAAGTACAAGACATTGCGACCGCCGTGGATGTTTGCCTCGACGAGTGGACGGTTGTCCCAGGGGCAGGAAAACTCGCCGTTTTGCCCACCTCCTCCTACGCAGCCGAAATGAAAGAAATGGAATTCGACGAAGAATTCGATGACCAATGTATGCCATTATGATGTTACAGATTGTTTCAATGTGAAAGATTAAGCTTGTTGTAGCTGATAATTCACATATACTTTGCAGTTAGCAAGCAATTTAAAGAATGCAGTTTATCCTTACTTGATTCCAATGCTTTTAAAGACCGAGACATTTTTATATTCAGTTTCCTTTAAATACAACAATATTAATTATTCTTAATTTAGCCAAACCCCCGCAATAACGATAGCCTCTTTTAATGTACTTGCGAAGCGTTGTCTAATTTACCGACTTCTGAAAGGGGACCAATATAATATGCCCCTGCATGCTTTCATAGATTCAACAAGAGCGCAATCTTTGTCTTCAAAATCAGAATCGCCTGATGTAAGGACTGAAGACTTCTTGAGGACCGGATTCCACATTTTCTGTCCACCGTTTAGGGAAATTGTCTATGGTCTAAAGTGCCTGCTCGCACGTTATCCAAGCGACTACACGGACGCATTCAAGAAGGAAAACTTTGCTACAATGTTGAGCAGTATCCCGTTTTTGTATTTTGTGGTTTTTGGGCCGGCAATTACTTTCGGGGTGCTGATGCGTAAGTCTTTTGATTTTATTCAGATTAGAGTTCTCATAGGAGGTTTCCAATTTGCCCCATTTAACAGAGGCTATTAAATGTTTTTGTTACATTTAATTGAATGCAACGAAAAGCAATTAAACTAAAAGAATTTGTCGTGAGAGATAACTTTTGTTTTTCCTATTGGAACATGGTTAACCTCTAGAGAATTGACAAAACAATGTCTGTCATGCGATCGAGTTGGATTCCTTTATGTAGAAAGATGGATCTGTTCAAAAATACGATAGCAATCCTTATGCATTGTTGACAAATACACTGGCTCTTTTCGCCGTAAGAAATCTTTATTCATTCAAATAATATGTTTCAACCGCTCATTACAGAAACAAATGTGTCACCTCTATTTTCTGTGACCAATAGTATCCTTGCGAGCGGATTTGCGACGACACTGTTTGCCCTATTCTCTGCCCAACCTATGGCCATTGTGGGTCCTTCCGGTCCGGGCTTTATCATGGAGTATATATTGGCACTCGTAAGGATTCCCCAAAATGCTTTGTTTTGTTAATTTTTGCTAAAGTTTATGCAGCAGTGGTTTTTTGTCATTTTCCAAGGACGCACGCAAATTGGGAATGGACTACTTTTCTTACCGGTTCTGGGTTCTCCTGTATGCGGTTGTGTTTGGAATTATTTTCATCGTCTTCAATCTCTCCACCTTGGCGACGTACGCAAGGAGGTCGCTCGAACAACTGTTTTCGGGTTTCATTTCAGGATTCTTGATTGTGATGCCCCTTTTGTCGATTTTCAAGGTATTAACTGTTCATTAATGTGAAATGCAAGTAGTGTATCGATTAGTTGGGTTACAGCTCTTTATTAATATGATAATGACTTTTCTGAGATGGATTATCAATACTAATTGAATTTTAAAATCCATGGTTTAATGTTTCGAGAAAACATTGCATCCTTATATCAGGTGGGACACCAAATGACCTATTAAAAATTCCCACAACTATCCGAAGTGATTCATTGTGTTGCAGTCTTTTATAAGGGCATCGACGGTCGCCTGGCTGATTATAATAATTTATTCTTCTTTATTGGATCAATTGATTCAGTCCACAGAAATTTCTTATTTAAATTGAAGAAAGCTGTTTTGTTCAGTTCAAAGTGCAATCCATATACAATGGGTAGTTTTCAGGGAGAACTTGAATGATTTTACCCACTTGAAAAGAACGAATTGCGCCTTCCTAAACGTAAACATTTAACCAATGCTCCTCACCTCTTAACATACCATCTTCGTAGTTACTACGCCGCAAACATCTTTATTAAGATCCTTATTAATAAAGAATTCGTTTTCTGCGAGTAAGCGGTCGAACAAATGTCACTCGCAGTATAGAATTGACCCTGTGTATCGAAACGCCCGAAATCGTGTTTTCTCGCATCGTTGCAGGCGATTCCAGGTGCCTTACCAGAGAAACCCGAGAACCTCACCTCCGACGAAATCGTGCAAATTCGAACTGCCCTCGCATCAGGCGTGAACGCCTTCCTCGCCTTGGCAATGACCTGCTTCTGTCTGGTCGTGACGAAGTTCAAGAGCAGCAGACTAACGAGGCGACGAGTAAGTTGAACCAAAATGAATAGGTATACGAGGGATAGGAGCCTACGTCTGATAATCTCATATTTCCGATTTAATTTGGGTGTAGATTCGATTTTGGATCGGCTCCTTCAACGTTCCTCTGGGAATACTTTTTATCGTCGGATTGAATTACATCTTCCTCCAGGCCTACCATGTTCCCCGGTTGAGAGTTCCTACTGTCGAGAATATCAATTACTCCACGTGGTTCAACATTCCAACCATCGATACACTGCAACAATATGGACACGGCGGTGGTGCAGTTGTACACCAGAGAGCCGTATTATTTGGGTTCATGATTGCCGTCCTCATCTTAATAGAGGTCGCTCTCAATGGGTATGTGTTTTTTTTAGGATGAGCTTTTTCATATAACTCAACTAATTGCATAAGTGAGGGACCTGTCAATAATTGGTGGGGCGTGTCCATATGCAGATTTAGATTCTTTACTTTTCAGAATGGTCCCCCTACGCGCTATGGCTCTGAAGACGGGTCCAGCGGTTGTTGACAACGTGATAATCAGTGTGATCATGCTCTTGATCTCCATGTTCCTCGGGCTGCCCGTTATGTCGGGTGTGCCCGTGCGAACCATCGCCCATCTGATCAGTCTCACTCGACTGGAGACCAGTCCTCCCCCGGGTGTACCGGCAAAGTGAGATTCTTACCCATTTTGACCAAGCGGTTTTGAAGACTACAGAAACATGTAGAAGTCGGATAACAGCAAATAAAAGCAATTTTCTTACGGCTAGTAACTATAATAATGTTTCTAGTTCAAATACGAATAAAGGGTTGTTTTAATGTTTATTTTAAACCGTTCATTTTCTGTGTTCGTTCTGTTATCAACACCAGTACTGCCCTATAGTCTCTAATGGAAGCTTAATTTACGGCTATCTATGACTTTTTTCAATGTTGAAACACGCTATGTGTGTTTGCGTAAGCCACCACGAAATACAATTTTATCCGTGTAAAATTTTCATTACAGACCCATCGCTTTGGTTGAACAAAGAGTGAGCATTCTCACCGTTGGCGTTCTCGTCATCGTATCAATTTTCCTTGGCAACATTCTGCAGTATATTCCGGTGGCGGCACTTTTTGGACTTTTCCTTTACCTCGGCTTGTTGGGACTCAAGGGATTGCAGTACAGACGGATGTTGATCGCTGTGATCAGTCGCAAGAAGTACTGGAGCCAGTGGAAAATACTAGACGGTCTCCCGAGGAAGCAGGTGGTCTTCTACTCGCTTCTGTGGCTCTTTGAACTATTAGCCCTTCTAGCCTTCTTTACCATGGGCACTTTCGAAATGCTGGCGCTCGCCGGTACAGCCATCCCTTTTTTCGTCATCGCGACGATACTTGTCAGAGAATTCATTCTCCCCTATTGGCCCTGGATGTCTGAATATTTGGATAAGGTTTGTTTAATTCTAATAGAAAACCCTAAAAATATTAGTTACTCGCAGTTATTTGTAAGCAGGTCAACATTCAAAGGTTAAACATAGATCAACATGAATTATGACCCCACTTGTATGCAAGACCTTACACGTATCTAACAAGTCGGACTTGTTTTTTTAGATTGACCCATTCTGCGTTTCACCAAGACAATTCGGCAGTAACAAATCATAATTTTTTTATGGGATGGAATGAACAGCATTATTTCCCCAACATGTACCGCGAACATTTTTATTACATTCGCATTGCATTACATTTTAATTTCAATTGATATGCGTTTACATTTATGTCGAGTTGATATATAAATTTTAGAAAGATTCAAAGCAATCGAATTCTAACAAGGAAGAACACGCGTCTCGGTTTCATTATAGTAAACGATTATTCAAATCCGTCCGCAACAGGTCACACTCATTCGAAATTCATTGTCAAGTAAAGCGGTGTATTGCACTGCTTGACGACGAGGGAGGGTTTGGAGCTTGGATTACTCGTTGCATATTTCGTGTTTGGATGTATTCTTCGGTTGATTGGTTTGGGGCTCATGGTGAATTCACAAGCTAGGATTTGCGACACTACCCGGGATTAGAAAACATGAAATGCCTTATCCGCTGCTGTAATTTTACACACGAAAATGATTGGAAAAAGAAAGTTCTCTTATTTTGGTATTCGATGGCATGTCCATTCTTACGACCTGCTCCACGTTACTTTTCGAGAAGCATTAAGTAAGTTGATCGCAAACATCTATCGCAAGCATAGTTTCCGGTACGATGTGGGGGTTTCTTTTCGAGAGCGCGTCCAACACACTTTCCATGCTCTTCACTGAAGACTGGGTGATCAACCCGTTTGGAAGCAACCAGACATCAAATCTTTCGTGTCAAGAGGAAGAAGAGCTGATCGAGTTGAGAAATGACAAATTCCATCGACTGGGATTTGCCGAAAAAGGTTTGGACGAATTTTGGCTCTACCTGAAGCAGTTGCTTCCAGCTCTCAGTTTGAAAGTAGTCAAGATCATTTTGCCGTTCGCGTCTTCATGGTTTTGTGAATTCGGATTTTCAGCTTTGACTGAAATCAAATCAAAAAAGAGAGCGCGACTCCTTCGACTTGACGACGAAATGCGTGTTTGTTTGTCAACATTAGAGCCACGTTTCAACCTTATTTGCTCTCGAAAGCAAGCCCAACCATCGCATTACAAATGTAAACGTTTAAAATAAAGTTTAACCAAAATATATTTTTTTATTACTTAAGGTGTATCGCAAAAGTTTTCAGATATCCCAAGTGTGTCGCAAGTGAAAAAAAATTGAGAACCACTGCTCTTCAGGGTTATTCAATCGACATACACTGTAGAGGTTATCACCCAGACACACAGGACGAACATCTTTGGCAAATCCTCATCTTTCAAGACCAATAGACCCACTGCCGTCCCAGGACCTGACCGGATGCGCAATTATTTCAGAATCTTGCGTCGAACATGTTGTCTCTCACCCGGGGATCTGTAATCTGTTTAGACGTCATCTATTTCAATAAACTAATGACACTGCGTTTAACTCAAACAGCTAATTTCTTTTTAATTCGTCAAACCTAGTGTTCATATTCATGGGAGATTCCAATTACCTTTCTTCTACTCACGATGCATAAATGAATGTTTGATTAACCCCTCTGCCCATACAGCTAATTACTGGCTGTTTTGGCATATTGGTGTCATTGCCATTCTGGTTGGCATGGATGCTTTAAGTAATGCTGCAAAATTGAATGTAATTCCTGCAAAATCAAAAAGACATGTCAAATAATAAAAATACTGGATTCGCTGTTATGTAATGGTCTCATTTTATCGGTTATGCAAAATATAACCTCAAAGTGGCATTGAGATAATTATATAGTGCGCGTAGTTGTAGTCAGCGTTGAAAATTAATTTTGTCAAAAGTCCTTGAAACAAATCCTTCCGAAAATAAGCTTGTATTTTAGGGACAATATAAATAATAAGAAAGCATGCTTCAAAATAAAAAATAAAAAAACTATTCAATATATTATATATTAAAGTAGTACTGTTTTGTGTATGAGTAGTTTTGATTTTAGTTAATTTTATTACAATCATTGATTAAATCCTCATTCGTGCAATGTTTCGCTGGCTTATTTCTCGAGTGTCACTGACAGCCATATGTTGAGATTTTGTTGACCATACTCCTACTACACCAACTACCTTCCCTTCTCATTGTACGTCGAGAATACTGGCTTTAATGTCGCCTTTATAGCGATCTTCGTATATATGAATAAGTCTAACGAAACTTCGTGGTGGGTTTAAATCTGAACCAAATATAAAGACTTTGGGGGCGTCGGAACCTGCTATCACACACCCCTCACGACCTAATAGTTAACTCGATTCCTTGCAGAAAACACACCCAAACGTAGTTTTGATGGAATTCAGTTTAGGTTTCAACACCATCTCGAGCCCCCGCATCTTTTACCAACGTTGGGGAGTCACTTTTAATTAGATCCGATACCTAGACGTAAATAACTGATGTTTTCGTGTCTTCTCATATGTCCAACAACGAAACTGCGATGTTGGCGGCCTAAAATGTATTTACTGGTTATCCGTCTTGAAAGCACCTCTCACTCGGAAAGCTAGTTATGGCAACTTTCACATGCTGTCATTTGTCTATGATATGCACATACTTAAGGAATTCATGCAGCGAAGACGAATTCAACACATACGTTGTCTTACAAGGTAGTGGTGGCGTGTCCTCCGTTGAAGATAAGAATTACCATGGTTCAAAAGGCACCGTATTTGCATTCAATCTCAAATATCATTATATATTGATTTTTAAGAAATCACAACGAATTCTGCCGGTTATCTGTTATAACATTGTTTTTTGTGGAAAGATAATTCCATCTTTCAGCCAATCGTGTATTGCCGACATTCTTCCAAGCCACCACGAAAAACCATCAATTTGGCGCTCTTTACAGCGTCCACGGGAAACGACACTCCTTCTGCCTTCAAAGTTTTCGGGGTAAAAAACAACCTAACTTGAATCCTGAAACGTAAAATACGTAATAACAAATTTAACGATCATAATATTTACACAACCAAATATATGCTGCATTTTGTCGAATGAACATTCGTTTCAATAAAGTTTCAGAAAAGATCAGTCATGTTTAATAGTTTCACAGCAGTCCGAAACTCACATGGATTTAAGACTATCCGATTTATGAATTCTTCCATTCCCTACGAGTTGATATGGCTATTGAGCTTAAATAGACTAGAATCTCACTTGATCACATTCGAGAGAGACTAATCTGATGATTAATGTTTCTCAAAGGGCACACTGGTGTCCCGATTATCGTAGAGAACTCATGGACTAACCAACGTAAAAAGATTCTTGTCCATTATAAAAATACAGGATAAACAAATAAGTTAAACTTTTTAACTTCATCCCATTTAATTGGTAGAATGTCGTAGGTCACATGGGATCATATTGCGATTGCGAAATTTGTTTTTTTATGACGGCAAACCTCCGTTGTTAATGTATTTTTGGTTCCGTTTGTGGTAGCACGGCCTTGAAGGGTCTGGGGACTTGTGCGACTCAAAATGATTTTGACAACTTTTTACTGTGACTAACAATTGTATTTTGTATCGATGCCCGACCAGGTTTGCAGGTACCTTAGGATAATAATTATATAGAAACCGGATGATCTACCCACTATTTGGAATTGGGAGATGGTTAATAGTGCCGGAATAGATACACATAGACGTGTTCTGTCTAATTTCAAATAAAGACAACATTTTCTAGAACTCTGCTGTTGGTTATCGGAAAAGTAGAAACGAGATTTGGTGGTGCGAATGTGCCGTTTAAAATTCTAGTTTCGGTGCTAATGTGTTCGTTGGTCAAATAAAATCAAAATTCAAAATGTGTCTCTCTTATACAGGTTCTTTCACTTTAAGTGATGCAGCGATCGGTCTGGCTTGTTCTCAGCCAATGATATAACGCTTTGAGGGCACAAGGTATTCCGGAGCATCTCGAAAGGTAGCACATAGGACATCCAATAAATCGAAAAGCGAAACGTATTAAAGCTGCTTTCCAAAAATAGAAAATCACAACATTGACCTTGGGAATGCATGCTGTCGGTAGAATTTCTTATCTGAGAAATCAATGAAGACGGATCCTCCGAACGTCGGAGTTAAAGCGTCCCTGATGTGAGTTAACAGGTCGTTAAATTATCGCAAAAATATAACCACGATCGACGGGAAAAATTAAAAAAGGATAAATATTGAAGCTACCGTCAAGGTCAGCCATCAAGTTTGATGTGAAAGGTTTTTCGTCACAATTATTATTATTGTTGGTGGCGATTGAAAAGAGATAAAGAAAGAATAGGAAAAGGATACAAAAAACTTGTATTAGTTCACTTATGGTTTCCTGTTGTTATAATTGTTCCTTGGATGACTCATATCTTATTTCTTTTGCTATCTTTATCTACCAAGAAGAATAGGTAAATGCTGATATTAAGTATTAGGAGAACATATTCTATTTTAGATTATAATAATAACAATAATAATACATCCATTTGGTTTGCAACGGATGTGTCGCCTCGTCGTCTATTTTGACTCTGTAAACTAACAGCATTTTAGTAGAAATGAACCAATGAGCTGAAGACGATAGTTGACGTTGCATCCTTGCGCCTATTTATTCATGTGAGAACTGTGCGTATGGCAGTCTACAAAAATCATCATTGTGCCGCTTCTGTAACAATATCGGTGATATCACCAAGATATGTCAATATCAACTTCAAGTAAGTCGTTTTTATTAATGTGAGTTTGCGTGGAAGGAAAATACGTCATTAGTAGTTGAGTGAGTGGGATTCTGACACTGGGTATTATGAATGAAAAGTCAACCTCAGAGTATCTATTTAATCAATTGTAAGTTATCCACATTTTAGTTCGTTTCACCAATTCGGTTTACTTAACTAACTATTTTCCTCAATTTTTCTGAAAGATTTTATAAGCCGACCTGAAACAAAATAATCCCGAATTCCCTCCACTTACGAATAACTTGGTCATTATATGAGTCAAAGTCCCCCATGGGATGATTACTGGTCTAGAATCGATCGTGAAACCAAAATTACAAAACAAAAACTTAATTTAAAGTTTTGATCACAATATGATCCCAGATTCTAAATAAATTGTAGGAATGTCCAATTTCTGCTTCAACCATGGACGAATCATTGACATATTCATGTTTAGTGTTATTTTCAGTAACGTCGAAAAACGCGGAGCTTAACGGTTCTCTCTTAATAGTCCAAGAAAAATGGGTTTTTTAAAACTAACCCAGCTGTTTATCCCCTACCGGATTCCTCATAGCTATGGATATTATTGCTGCCGATAAGCAGAATGGTGAAGAGCCCGGTCAACGCATTCCTCCGCCAGACCATCCCTCCCTGTTCATTGAACTCTTCGAAGTCGTCGACGAGATACCACCAGACACCGCGATACCTCATGTCTCATTCTTGCGTAGACAAGGGCAGGAGACGCCAACGGGAGACGTCTACTGGCGGGAGCAATGCCGATGGCTGGAGTTTGAAGAACGCTACGACTACTCGGTGAACGAATTCGAACCACCCAGCACCCCCAAAATACCCTTCAGTCAGGTTGCCAAACTGCGGAATGCCATTGAAAACGGTAGGTCTTAAAAGCTCAGTGTCATATGATATTACATGACACGATATCTAAGAATGTTTTAATGACGGGTGTTGATGCGTTTTGAATTCAAGTGCGTATAGGGTTATCCGCACTTCATAGGTCATATATGCGATCGACGATGCCGGCTCAGTTCGATATCCGTAAACCATGTGTGGAACCACGCACATTTCGAAAGATCGCAGATTAATGGGTTTCCGGTATTTTGTGTAACACTGAATTTCGATCAAAAATGTAGAAAAAATTAGAAATACTTTTGGTATCCTCGATGGGATTGCGGCGATGACGGCTTCTTCGTCATACTGCTTGCTGAATGTTGGTGTGGGATATGTAACGCCGTTGTCCGTTATAAACTGTGCAGACTTGATATTGATGAACACCTCAGACACATCCGGTGAGGAGGCAATTAAAGGTTTCCCCAGGAATGCGCTCCAGCATCACAACCTCGCAGTCCAGCTTCACGAACGACTCCTTGCTCCGAGGCTGCATCCAGAGGTTCCCTTCTCGAAAAAGGCTCGTAGAGATTGGAGTAAGTCATTCTTTTCTTAATGGTACTGATCTTCTTCTAAATAGTGAAATTTCGGTAAACCCAAAATGATACTTGTATCTTTAGGGTGTGCATCGATTTCAAACACCACCTAACGCACAGTTCAAGCAAAGACCCATTTGTTTTCAACAGATAAATGAAGGTATTTGCTAACACATGTGCTGTCCACATTAACACATGTGCTGTCGGAAAATTGATCGCGCTATCGCAATTCGAAATAAATTTACGCATTTAAAGATTAAGTCTTGAGGGGAAATGTCCAGGACAATAACCCTGTGACGATTTTGACATTTTAGGTAATCAAAGATCAAATTATAAGGTGAGTTACGTGTGTTTTTTGCGTTTAATATGTAATTTGTTTTGATGATTACCGAAGTATTGTATTAAAAACGCAATGTAAAAATATGTTTAGACTTTTGGGTGCAGGAAGATATGCTGTTATTTGAATTTACCATCCAAATAATTTCAATCGGGAGAACGTAAAAAATAAGTGCTAACAAACATGGTAGACCCAACCTAGTTCTAATTGGGGGCTTTTAAATGGCAATTTCCATGATTCCAAAGTCATTTGTATTATCTATAAGCACACAAATGCATATTCAATCATAATTTAACGGAAAAGGCGAACGATGTGTACAAAGTTTAACTCCTAGTGGCCTAAACATTGGACCACAAAGAACGTTGTCACAGTAGTCTTTACATGTTTGCACATGTAAGAGCACACTTCAAACACGCCGCTCCGTCTTCTATCAAAATATTAAACAAAGTGTTTTTCTAGATTTTCTTAATCGTGCTGCCTCTCATTGTTGAGGTGTAACTATGATGCAGATAACAGGCCTCACTAATCCTTTTTATGCGGGATAACGTGAACAATTCGTGGTTGTCTAAATACTTGTTTGTCCTACTGCATATTTCAGTTGAATTTACATTTGAGAAGGTTCTTTGGCGTTCCTGTTTAATACATTTAAAATCCATCAGGCTTAAGTTATTGACACAACAGTCGATACTTCCCACTACGGTTTAAAGCAAATACCTTTGTGAAAGACGTCAAGTGCGACAAATTGTGTCATCCAGAAACTCTCTTTTCTCAAGGCCCCGGTGAACGAGGCCCTCACGAAGTGCCAAAAGCCCGATTCTCGCTCCTGTTGCATCCTCACGGGCTACGCAGCCCAGTTGAAGCGGAACGTCTTCTGCCTCATGAGAGTGACACAGAGCGAAATGCCTTCAGATGGACTTGTCGAGGTGGAATTTCCGCTGAAATACATCATCTTCATTCTCACCCCCAATAAGGAACTTGGTTCCTGGTGCTCTGGAATTGGGAAAACTCTGGGAGCATTGCTGTCCAATCCGGTGAGTGATTGAACGATTTTAAGGTGCCATGTGACTTGAATTAAGGCTGTAATGTTTTTGTGGGTATTATTTCACTGGTCAAAAACAAATGCTGCACATAAAGATTTAATAACAACCAAAACTTGCGAAATGCAATATTTAGTTAACTGGGTCTTCCGTATTACACCTTGGCAACTGTGACAACAGGGCAAATGAAACGTTTTGACGTTTTGTGCCTTGGTAATAACACCACACGGTTCAAGGTGATAACATAATTGTTTATTCTTCTTTTTTCCGCCAAAAAGATATTCTGCGACAAAATAGACGAGGCAACGAAAGTACAAGACATTGCGACCGCCGTGGATGTTTGCCTCGACGAGTGGACGGTTGTCCCAGGGGCAGGAAAACTCGCCGTTTTGCCCACCTCCTCCTACGCAGCCGAAATGGAAGACCTCGAAGAGGAGGGCTTATTGGATGATGAATGTGCGCCCAAATTGGATTAAAAGGGGTTTGATGTCAACTTCATATATGCAAGCAGACCTCACATGCCCTGTTCGGTTCGCCGGAAAGCGGACCACCCGGTATAGAGGAATCAGGAGTAAAACATAAAATAGAAATGATTCGATTTTTCGCATTCATTCTACAATTTTAAACGTTTAAGACCATTATTTGTGCGCATTTAATTTCTAAAATTAAACGTTTTCAGACTCTGCTGGCATCTTTTCCCGAAGAATGAAACCAGTTAAACCCACAGTTCATTTATGTCAGATTCTTCAAATAATTACCATAATTTTAGAGGTGAAAATAGCTAATTTAAAAACCGGGATTCAAGTAGAAGTAGATGGGGAGATGAAACAGAAACTTACAAGAGTTATAAAGTCCCAAATATGTGGAAGGAATTCACCGCACCCATGACTTACTTGTTGTCGATGTTCTCCAAAGTGCTGTTGCCACCCTCCAGATGACCATCTCAAACTCCCGTAGCCCATCTCAACGATGTGAAGTTGGGTTTGTGGGCCGGTTGATGAACTGGTTTTTAAATATTCTCACCGCCACAAACATCAGACACTCAACCTTTTCCTCTTAGACCCATAACAGTGTTATGCTACAGAGCAAAATTGTGTTTTCCAATTCGGTAATGCCATCGTTGTCACGATTTTAAACCCTGAGACATCTCGCAAATAAGTATGGTACTTTTGATACAATCGTATCCAAAATGCAAATTGTGCGACTCTCTCCTACAAGAGAATAAACCGATTTAATGGGAGTTTACCATTAATTTTCTTGGGAATATTTTTATAGGTGGTATCCCCAGTGACACCCAAGTTGACCTGAACAGGGAATCTAACCCGGGTCCCTCACCAACAGAGAAATGATGCTAACCACTGCACTATTAATCTACCGATTTTAATTATTCTTGATATAGCCACATCCACACAAATTACTGTAGAATCTAGTAATGTACTGAATTAGGGCGGGGCGTAATTGGACTATTTGACAACACGGCGTAAACAGTTCCGAAAGTTATGTATACACTTATGCTTTCATAGATTCGACAAGAAGGTTACTATTGTATTCAAAATCAGAATCGCCAGATGGAAGGACCAAAGACTTCTTCAGGACCGGATTCCACATTTTCTGTCCACCGTTTAGGGAAATTGTCTATGGTGTAAAGTGCCTGCTCGCACGTTATCCAAGCGACTACACGGACGCATTCAAGAAGGAAAACTTTGCTACAATGTTGAGCAGTATCCCGTTTTTGTATTTTGTGGTTTTTGGGCCGGCAATTACTTTCGGGGTGCTGATGCGTAAGTCTTTTGATTTTATTCAGATTAGAGTTCTCATAGGAGGTTTCCAATTTGCCCCATTTAACAGAGGCTATTAAATGTTTTTGTTACATTTAATTGAATGCAACGAAAAGCAATTAAACTAAAAGAATTTTTCGTGAGAGATAACTTTTGTTTTTCCTATTGGAACATGGTTTACCTCTACAGAATTGACAAAACAATGTCTGTCATGCGATCGAGTTGGATAGAGTTCTTAAGGAGCTTTTCAATAGGCCCACTTTAACAGAGGCCGTAATTTCACAACAATAACATTATCTTGTTGTAAAGGATCTATGGCATGACCATGTATGCAATACGATTGAGATGGATGCCTTTAGCAGAAAAATTAGTCACGTTACGAGATTCGGTATCAATCCTCCTGTTTTATTTGCAAATTCACTGCTTCTTTTCATCATTCTTAATCTATTCGAAATAATTATATGATTGCATTCATATAACATGTTTTAACCGCTTATTACAGAAACAAATGTGTCTCCTCAGTTTTCTGTGACCAATAGCATCCTTGCGAGCGGATTTGTGACGACACTGTTTGCCCTATTCTCTGCACAACCAATGGCCATTGTGGGTCCTTCCGGTCCGGGCTATCTCATGGAGTATATGGTGTCACTCGTAAGGCCTCTTCGAAAAGTTGATTTGTCATCATTTTGTAATTGTTATCAAACGCCTAAAGTTGTTTCATTTTCCAAGGACGCACGCAAATTCGGAATGGACTACTTTTCTTACCGGTTCTGGGTTCTCCTGTATGCGGTTGGGTTTGGAATTCTTTTCGTCGTCTTCAATCTCTCCACCTTGGCGACGTACGCAAGAAGGTCGCTTGAACAACTGTTTTCGGGTTTCATTTCCGGATTCCTGATTGTGATACCAACTTTATCCATCTTCAAGGTAAGTCATCGTTTTCTTAGACAACAAAACTTCGTTTGAAATACACTTAATATTGAATAATGTACAAAGCATTGATATGTGTATCGAGTATTTGATTCGAGCCATAAATTAATATTCTGATAGTACCAAATATGCTTCATTCGATCATTTACTAATATAAATGATAATATTATACTTATTAGTCGATTGAAAGAGTGGGTTCACATCCGTGTTATACAAACACAATCGTGTTGTAAAGCATGCTTCCTCTGAGTTAGTAAAGACTCCAACGATAAATCTATAGAGATATCATCTTAAGCTGGAATAAGTGTGAAATAATTTAAATAATAATAATCACTTGAATATGTCATCAAAGAGTGTTCGCTTGAATTCTAACAAATAGTTAAAGATAACAAAAGGTTTACGTGTACAATATTTTCAAAAAAAAAGCCTTTCGTGATTATTTGGGAGCTCTTTATGGATTTGGCCTTTCAATAGCCGCAAATACGTGTTTTCCAAACATCATGTTCGTTTCGGCGCAACCCAGCGCTCGGCTCCTTACAAATAAAACTGAGGGTTCTCCACCTACACGGCTTTCGTGATTACTTAGTTGTAAAATGTCGTTTTTATTGCTTCGATTTAAGGTCCCATCGATTATTCCACAACACATGCTAATTTACTCAAGTTTTCTCTCGCAGTGAAGACTTTTAACCGCGAAACGATTGATTCGGGCATCGAGAGTTGTTTGACAGATCAAATCGAATATGAATCACGCATACTTCATTTTTTCTTCTTGATTGGATAGTTTAATTCATGAAAATGAAACCTTTATTTTTACCTGTTCATGAGAATGACTGTAGAATAGCTTAACTGCGATTTATTTTAGCTTCATGATCTGTGTGAAGAATCAATTAAACAGTTTCTCACTTTGAGCAACAAATTATTGAACATAAAATCCCATTTAGCTAAAGTTAGAGAGACGCCCGAAATCGTGTTTTCTCGCATCGTTGCAGGCGATTCCAGGTGCCTTACCAGAGAAACCCGAGAACCTCACCTCCGACGAAATCGTGCAAATTCGAACTGCCCTCGCATCAGGCGTGAACGCCTTCCTCGCCTTGGCAATGACCTGCTTCTGTCTGGTCGTGACGAAGTTCAAGAGCAGCAGACTAACGAGGCGACGAGTAAGTTGAACCAAAATGAATAGGGATACGAGGGATAGGAGCCTACGTCTGATAATCTCATATTTCCGATTAAATTTGGGTGTAGATTCGATTTTGGATCGGCTCCTTCAACGTTCCTCTGGGAATACTTTTTATCGTCGGATTGAATTACATCTTCCTCCAGGCCTACCATGTTCCCCGGTTGAGAGTTCCTACTGTCGAGAACATCAATTACTCCACGTGGTTCAACATTCCACCCATCGATACACTGCAACAATATGGACACGTCGGTGGTGCAGTTGTACACCAGAGAGCCGTATTATTTGGGTTCATGATTGCCGTCCTCATCTTAATAGAGGTCGCTCTGAATGGGTATGTGTTTTTTTTTTGAGGATAAGCTTTTTCATATAGCTCAACTAATTGCATTAGTGAGGGACCTGTCAATAATTGGTGGGGCGTGTCCATATGCAAATTTAGATTCTTTACTTTTCAGAATGGTCCCCCTACGCGCTATGGCTCTGAAGACGGGTCCCGCGGTTGTTGACAACGTGATAATCAGTGTGATCATGCTCTTGATCTCCATGTTCCTCGGGCTGCCCGTTATGTCGGGTGTGCCCGTGCGAACCATCGTCCATCTGATCAGTCTCACTCGACTGGAGACCAGTCCTCCTCCGGGTGTACCAGCAAAGTGAGATTCTTACCCATTTTGACCAAGCGGCCTGGAAGACTACAGAAACATGTTGAAGTCGGATAACAGAAAATAAAATCAATTTTCTTACGGCTAGTAACTATAATAATGTGTCTAGTTCAAATACGAATAAATGGTTGTTTTAAATGTTTATTTTAAACCGTTGAGACTATTCATTCACTGTGTCTTCTTTCTGTTAACAACACCAGCGCTGCCGTATAGTCTCTAATGGAAGATTAATTTATGACTGTTTCAAATATGTTTTAACACGCTATGTGTGTTTGCGTAAGCCACCATTAACTACAATGTTATCCGCGTAAAATTTTCATTACAGACCCATCGCTTTGGTTGAACAAAGAGTGAGCATTCTCACCGTTGGCGTTCTCGTTATCGTATCAATTTTCCTTGGCAACATTCTGCAGTACATACCGGTGGCGGCACTTTTTGGACTCTTCCTTTATCTCGGCTTGTTGGGACTTAAGGGATTGCAGTACAGACGGATGTTGATCGCTGTTATCAGTCGCAAGAAGTACTGGAGCCAGTGGAAAATACTAGACGGTCTCCCGAGGAAGCAGGTGGTCTTCTACGCGCTTCTGTGGCTCTTTGAACTATTAGCCCTTCTAGCCTTCTTTACCATGGGCACTTACGAAATGCTGGCGCTCGCCGGTACAGCCATCCCTTTTTTCGTCATCGCGACGATACTTGTCAGAGAATTCATTCTCCCCTATTGGCCCTGGATGTCTCAATATTTGGATAAGGTTTGTTTAATTCTAATAGAAAACCCTAAAAATATTAGTTACTCGCAGTTATTTGTAAGCAGGTCAACATTCAAAGGTTAAACATAGATCAACATGAATTATGACCCCACTTGTATGCAAGACCTTACACGTATCTAACAAGTCGGACTTGTTTTTTTAGATTGACCCATTCTGCGTTCCACCAAGACAATCCAGCAGTACTTAATCATAAATGTTTTATTGGATGGAGTGGATATCATTTTTGTTCTAAATTTACCGCGAACATGTTTATTACACTACAATACAATTTTAATTAACACACCTCTTGCATCCTATTGTAAAACCAGGCGCCCGAAAGAGTTGGTTACCAAATCGTTAAAAAATTAAATTAAATCGAATGCGATCAAGGAAGTCTTGGAGGGTAATATCTTTTTTGTATTCTTTAAACAAAAGGTTATTTGCCTCCGTCAACTTAAGGTCGCCCATGTTTGTAAATACGTTATGAAGTTAAAGGAAATAAACGCAGTGTTCTGCAGTTGCTGTCATCGACGCGATTGCAGTTAGACGAAGCTTATTATGAACCACTTTATTATTTGCCTAACTTTGGATAATGCTGTTTTCTGCCGTAAGACTCTCGCACCCGGTTATAGTTGACGGAAATTTCAGAGTATTCAATTCATTTGTTTGCACAAACTGGTCGGGCTTTCTGTTAAATTTCCTGCGAACCGAATTGGGAACTGTGGTTCGTAATCCTCCTTTTCCAAGGAACTCTCACCGTCTTTAAAAGTAACGTCATCATTGTGCCTGTCGAGGTTCCCACCCGCAGTTCTGAAACATTATCACCGCGATATGTATCCTATGGACGCTTTCCAAATGAAGCAATTGCATGGTAACGCTATTATTTCCTTTGGAATTTTAATCTTTTTCCAAAAAGAATAAATTATTCTGAGTTGTTTAAACCAATCGCAGTTCTTTGTATAGTTTTGATTTTTGGAGAACCACCTTCCTGTAAATTCAGGCCCACGATAAAATTTTGCAAAACAGATAGAACAATAATGATTTCAATGACATATTCTGCAACGTGAGCCATTAAATAAATGTTCTTGGACTAAATTTGAGCTTTCAGAAAGATGTCACGCTCTCGTTTTTATGGTACTTGGGTGATGGGGTTGTTGAGGGCTGTTCGATAAACCAGAATCGAAATAACTTCGTTCACAGCCATAAATTAAACTTCATCATCCTTACCCAATAACTGTGATTGTCTGGAGCACGAAACAACTGAATTATTCGATTGGTCTTCAGACAATTTCATCAAAATGCGCTTTTCCTGAAAACAGATGTTGACACCCCAGAAATTTTCACAAGACCGACGGAATTAAGCAAGTTGATAACTCCGCATTTGTCGAAACTTTTCGTTTAGATATCAGATATGGTTTGCATATTAAGTATTTGTATTTTTTAATGCTGGCCGTTTTTGTCCCCGTGATCTTAATAAACGATTACCTTTATTAATATTACAGATTCCAGAACGTCTCCGGGCCACTTATAAGAATAAAAAAACATAAAATCACGGCGCAGTTATTTCACAAACATTTATTATAAGTGAAAACTAAATTCAATTGTAAATTATATCATTGTTGTTTTCTATTTATCGAAATTCTTGTACATCCTTCCGTATCACCTTTTAACATTCTCTAGTATTCCATTGGTTGTGACTAAGAGAACCAAAGCCTACAAAACAACTTGAGTGCGTTTTCAGCCCTGTTGGGTGCTTTCTGAAATTTATCATTATTATCTATATCACACCTGTAATTGCATAATATTTTTGGATATTTTGTTTCATATTATTTTTTCATTTAAATTTTGGAGATTGGGTGTTTCTATACTTTTTATTGATAAGAGGCGGCTTGACGCGCATTTATGTTTTACTATTTAGCTATTTTACTATTTTAGTCTTCAAATGATTAGAACTGGCAGAGTTCTGTCTTGTGGGCTCCAGCGGCTATCTATCATTTGTCTTCAACAATTTTCTCGTGGTTTTGCGCGAAACATAGCTCGAGAATCCAGCACATCTTTGCCGTCTCGATTGACGGGTAAAAAGACTCAGCTCTGGGACCTCTATAACGAAGTCATCTATCCTCCTTGTGACAATGACATCTGCGTTTCAATTGGTCAGTTAAAAGAGCCCATGGAACCCCGTAATGCGGAAATAACCTATGTAAAAGAGGAAATACTCTACAGCCAAAAGAAACTGTGGCTTCTTGCCTATATGGTATGCTTTAGGGTTTCCCTTGAAATTTTTGTATAATGTTATAACGAACCAGTGACTAGATGTTGTAGTGGTTATCATCCTCACTCTATTTTCGAGAGACCCGGATTCGACTGCCAGGTCAGGCTACCTCCGTTGCACGGGTGATGCCACTTGTAAACATATTTCCATGAAACCGGTTTATCGTCTAGTGGGCGATAACCGCCAAATTTCGATTTTGGGAACGGGTGACTATCGGTTCTTGTGTGTTAGTACTTCGTTTGTGGTACTATTATAAACTGTATATTTTCTTGGTTTAAAAAAAAAAATTTCTGCTCCCGGTGAACAACATTATGGCCTCATTCTGATTAATTTTGTTCCTGTGGTTTTCTCTACTTATTTCATATCGAATATGCTTCCAAAGAACGCGATTTCATGACGGTTTTTGATTGTCATTGACATGGATTGGTTTCCTTCTTTTAGATTCGTGGGCTATCAGTTGACGAAGCTTTTCAGCAGCTCGGCTTTCGGCCTGAAAAGGGTGCTCGTATATTAGAGAAGGTATGAGGATCTTGCCAGTGTTATTTACTTACATAAACCCATAGGCACTTGAGGATGCAATCGAAAAAGCTGTCCGCGATCAAGACGTCGAATTTTGCACGGATCTATGGATTGGTAAGTTAAGCTACATGTTTTCCTACTGTGATAAGTATGAGTAGTGTTGGTTAGATTGGTTTATTCCAACCGTTTCGAAAATCCTCATGCGCTTAATGATTCATTGGTAAAGTTCACGAGTGTCACCCACAGCCATATATGGATATTTTTATGACGGTATTCCAATAACCCTCCCCTCTCATCGTACTTAGAGAAAGCCCTGGTTCTTCGTGGCCAGGCGGTTCCTCGTGTGCACAAGGGTCTGCGTACCAACCTCTCCGCGGCCAATTACCACTACGCCAAGTTTCTGCTGCGGCTGCGTGAGGGGAGTCCCCCTGTTCTTTACCATCCCTTCCGCATCCGTTCCTCCTGGAACCCGAGTCCCAATTGTCTGGCGGACGGTGCACCTGGTTGGGGCTCTGCAGACGATGTCCTCGACATCCAATTGAGGAAACTGCGGCGCCGAAGGATTCCCGGGGAGCTGTAGACACTGTCGCCTCGGTTATTTTAGAGATACATGTGTACAAAATAGCTGAATTTGCTTCTTTTCTGAGATGCTCCAGGACCCTGTGTTAGTCCTTCTTTTATTCATCCCTGGATGGTTGAAACAATAATGCCCCGCGTCTCGAGTGGTTTGAGAAAATACCGAGGCGTTGTCGAAGGTCAACAGCGTACCTTAGTATTCATATTAAGGACCCGTTAGGATGCGTTGTTGCTTAGGTGCTGAGGTAGAAAAGGTACCGTCACATTACTATTCATACTGGAATGTCTGTGAGCATTACGCTTGGTTCGAAAGCACAGCAAAGGGATATGGAATGAGTACGGCTGTTAATCATTTGATACAAGTGTGCAAATGACCAAAATATACAATTCATCTGATTATAGCCAATTGTGACTATAACTAAGCTCTGGTTTCCCATAAAACATAGAAAATTGGATCAGACAATTACTTTCCACTAAGAAGATAAAATTCCATTCCAACCAAATGAGCAACAAGCGGTCCTTTAAAATTTGTAGCTTGATTAAGCAATAACATTTTATTAATGGCACAATAAATGGGGAAATTGTTTCCAGAAGTCATCCTTGATAATGTCACAGGAGCGTACTTCAATTTCCATCTTCTTGGGCTAAAACCAAAACAGCGGTATTTCATATTCGAATAAAATCACGTTTTAACATGTGGATTCCAGTTACGTAACGGTGAGTGATTTCGACAGATTCAGGTGGATGATAATAGAAACTTACTAACATGCGCAGCGAAACTATAAATGGTTTACCTTTGCCGGTTATATCACCACTTTCAGTTCTCGGCGATCCCGACAACGTGAGACGGCTCTCGATTCCCGATGATAGTTCTTCAATCGGGTTAGGGACAGGCTCCATCGTATTTTTGCGCTTGCCTTTGCCCATCTTCTTTGCCCTTTCGCGATTGGCCAACAGTTTGGCCATTTTTCTCTCATATTCTTGGATTTTCTTCTGCCGGTAAACACGCATGATATGGTCAATCGAAGTTTGCAAAATTTCGAAGGACTTCGACCCCATTAACGCTTTATTTTCACTGCTACAGGCGCTGAATTGGAGATTGATGCGAAGGATACGGTGTTTATGGTTCTGTATCATAACATCCACCATTGCGCGACCATATTGCCAAGAAACCCTTCTGGCTTGACGAGAATTCACCGGCGGTGTTAAACGAAGATAAAGTGGCACCAGCTCCTCTTTGTTACAATTAAAAAGGAAATTCAAATGCTCCGTAAGGTCGACTAAACGGAGAGCCACTTTCTCCCATTTACGAGCACGACCGAGACCTTCAGTGCCGAAATGCGTACGCATTGCAGAAAAAACACCCGTGCCGGGAATTGTTGTCTCAAAGGCTACAGGTGCGGGGGTACGTTGGACTTGAGGTTCACACATGGTGTCAGGCCGGATGCAGAAGCAACACTATCAATGCTAGCTAACATGAAGCGCTGGTGGTAATTATACGAGGCAACAGTAATCGTGTGATGTGGGTTCACATAGTGAAAAGGATTCAGCAGGTTAGAGCGAAATATCAGTTAAGCTTAAATCACAGGAGAGAGAAAGTTAACTAACCTCTTTTCGAAAAACGACAGTGCCTTTACGAAAGATCTGTGGTTCATCGTTGTAATTGATTCCGAACTGTGAGAATAAAATTTCATTTTTGTCTCCAGAATTGGTGCCCTAAACAATAACAGAATGTTAAGACTTCTCTAGGACATGGATTATGTATGCATATACTACTCAAAGAGTCTATATCTACGGAATTATTTTCGCGGCAGGCCCTCAAACGACGTCAATATTTTCTTCATCGATCGGTTATCATCACTTGAGTGCACCCCATTTACCAATCCAATGTTGTATGCATCGGCGAAACTGGTCTCGCTAAAGGACGTTGAAATTTTGTCAACAGAGTTCTGCAACACCATGTGGTGCTTATTGACCCACCAAAATGGCGTGATTCTCACGCAAGGAATACGCCAATCAATTGCTCGTACTGGAAAGGTCTGGATCAAGGCATTCAAGGTATAAAATTTATGTGTAGAAATCATCTGGAATTAGTGATGCAAGAAAAGTAAGTAAATCCAAATGGGCTTTATCAAATAGGATTGGTGAAATCGTAATACTACTTTCGAGTTGGGGACATAGGCAAAAAGTCATGTAACCAGTGAAACTTACACAAAGCTTCCTTTCGGCGTCTGTGGGACTGAGTCCACCCTTTTGAACCAGATTCCAGAAGCAGGTATTGTACAGGTTATTGATGTGACCTGTTAAGAAGAAACAACTTCCGTTTTAATTATGCTTACTATAAAGGCAAATTAAAATTGGGAATATTCCGCAACACACAGAGCTGTTGGCAGGAATAACAGCCAATTCTATTGGCCTCACGTGTTCTCTACTACGCATGTATATTTTTCTCGAGTGCGGCTATCACCTGCTAGAGGATGCAGCGGCTTCATGGATTGCATCCACTCAGTGATTCGTGGGAATACTGCACGAGTGACGACATCCCCAGTGCCAACCATGTTGGTTTTTCTGCATGTCAGGACAGTTCACGTACAATCAACCTGCCGCCAACTCATGTAGTCTCGCAGATTTTTCTCGCAGGGATAGAGAACAACGCGACCATCGAAGGAGGGCGGGTAGAGCAGCGGGGTATCCGGCAAGAATTTGGACCACTCAAAGACATACGAGGACGCGAACAACGAAGCCACGGTAGTCATCAGTTTGCTAAAGAATACAGCAACGAGGTGCTCAACAAAGATGAAAGCCTTGAGGCCGTTCAGTAGACACAGAAGGAGCCATGACCAAGATGCTTCCGCATTTACGGTTGCAGAAGTCTGACCAAATATTTTATTATAAAAGACCGCAAAGGTCGGCAGGCAATGCGTCGCCTCAAAAGCCATCCAGTATGCCCAAAGCGTTGCCCGGGTCAAGTTGGCTTTCACCAAAACTTTCAGTAAATACAGATGACTGCCCGATCAAGAAAGGGGGTCTTGGCGTGTTGTTCCAAAAGTGTGCCAACTGACCTACTAGGTGTCATTCGTGGGAGGGGGTGGCCTTGCCGGCCTCGTGTTTGAAACCCATTGACCCATTTGTGGCTGCCTCCATCTTACCCCGCATCAGATGTCTTCAACCCAATTTCCCCATACCCCGAAGAGTATGAAAAAATTTAAAAAAAACAATAATCAATTGTCAAGTGCTTAACAGTGTACACTGGGGCTGTCTCATAAAAGT
The DNA here is from genome assembly GCA_028672205.1 of Proteocephalus fallax. Classification (NCBI taxonomy): domain Eukaryota; kingdom Metazoa; phylum Platyhelminthes; class Cestoda; order Proteocephalidea; family Proteocephalidae; genus Proteocephalus; species Proteocephalus fallax. The sequence continues at coordinate 191,469 of JAPUBX010000465.1, forward strand.
AGGGCGGACTGGGAGAATATTCCGTATATTTACCCATCAACCTAAACCACGAGATTATAACAACCCAATATTTGCAACATCAATCTGCGAGCGAAGTGAGTAAGTATATTCACGTGTGCTCTGGGTTTTAAAAAATACAACCATATTGCCTAATCGTGTGCACATTCTAACATATGTCGCCAGTGTATCATGCAGTTAAACGTAGGAAACTATAGATGCCGTTATAGAGGCAAACGTTTCGGTAAATAAACTGGTCCCCAAAATCTGCTAGAGCGGTGGGATTTCGATCCAAAAGGGTGAAGATGAATATTTAAGAATATGTAAAGGCAAGAGGACCTGGTCTTGAAATTCAGCGACCATTTAAAATGTCGGTATAAAGGCCGCCACTTGGGCAAATGGTGCAGAATTTTCACACGATAGATTCAATATAATTTACGAAGACATGGGAATCTGCTTATCATATGTGCATGGATAACTGTAGGCGTTGATGTTCGACGTATGTCTTACCTGGGTCTGCGATTAAAGGTTTCCGTTGAGGATCGGAAAACGAAACTGAACTCGTCCGACTGGCCATAGGCAACAAGAATATCGCGGTGTTGGCTCATCACACGTCTGGCGGCAGCTACAGCCAATTGCAAGGCTCGCGCATCGTTGGGCTTTGCGAATTTGTGCTTTTCCGTAAACTTGTGAAATGCCTGGCCATCGAGGCGTACGACAACCCATGTGTTGGGAAGACAGGGTGCTTCGATCTCGAATTCACGCACATATGTGTATATAGAGTTCGCCATTTTAGTTAATGTTGTTGTTGTCTGACTGAAAGCAACCCTAGGTGCCGATGTGGATGCGAACTGATGTGCTCGGCAGAGTGAAAAACACACCTAAAGCCAGAATAGAAATTGTTCTGCTAACCAGTTTGCAAAGTAATCTGTGGATCTATTCTTCACACCTTTCTACACCTACCGATTTGAAGCCTACTACTACTGACTTAATGAAAACCCGATGTCCATTTATGGAAACCACGGCACGTATCGGAAGTAGTTAGTGGCAATTTGCAAGCCCAGTGCATTCCGACATAAAAAAAGAAGATATTGATGGCAGAAATATATTTTATTAGTGAAAAAAATATGACACTCGAAAAGATAGAACGGCCGATTAGTTTTTTGACGAAAAAATAAAAGGATGAGAACGGATTATTGAGCAAAATTATTGTAACATTATATGACAGAATGGGGGGAATTTGGTGCCCAATTACCCCTTTTAGAAGAAATTTCAGAATTATAAGGCCGATTTCGGGGGAAGAATCGGGGCTTCATCTTCTTCAGTAGCCGGTTGTGGGGCCAAAATACTGACCTTTACTGATGCAGGTTCGAAAAACGCCGGCATCTTCTAAAATACAAAACATAAATTAATTATAATTCAACGATTGATACCGCTTCCATTGTAACTTACGGCCATTTGTTGTCTGGATAAAGCTTTATGGATGCGACGGCCGCGACAGCGAATGCAGACAAGCGAAATTAGACAAAGAATATTGAAGAGCAAAAACAATGAAAGAGCGAAGAGTAGAGGATTCGATATCACCCGGTGGGCAAACGTGCGCATTTTGTGACAGGCGTGGTGGCCGAATGTTCCGTAAGTGCCACTGGGTTCACGTTCGTCTGGGTGCATCCCTTTGGGTTCCGGTACACCAATTCTTGCTTGTTCATCTAACCCGTTCATTATAGGGTCGAGCACATCTTCATTCAAAAACGGAGACAGTCCATCATCTACAAGGAAATTACTCCCGTCTATAGAGAAAAAATTTAACAGATTATAGTCAGGAAACACGCATGCATAATATATTTTTAATTTACCGTCGGGGATAACAATACGCATGCGCAGGACGCTGGGACCATTGTCACTATTCTCGGATGATGCAAAGTTTGAAAAAATTCTAACATGGTTTAAATGTATCTTATTGGGACAAACCTAGATACCAGGTCTCCAAATACGTCAGTCAGAGGAATTTGGCCAAATGGCGGTTTTGATATTTCCTCAGAAGGTTGGAAGGTACAACCATCGTAGCAAGCAGCCTGCACATTAGCAGTATCAAATGAGAGGCACTTCTTCGTGCATTCTTCATTAACAGAGGGTTCTTGGAGAATTGGAATGACAATGGTGCCAGAAAAACTGCATCCCTTGTTGCACGCAGATAACGCGGTTTCGGGTATCTTAACAAGTTTAGACCAAATAGCAGCTTACGAATTTTTTGTGACAGAAGTTCTGGCACAAATCTAATTTAGCCGCGGACACAAGCCCGATTACGAGAAGCGGAAAAAAGCAGGAGAAAAACATATTTGATAATGACACCAAGAAATAAATAAAACGACCTAACATAACAAATTCCCCGTCAAGGAACGTAACATGAACAAATGTTATATATTTTCCTAAAATATATTACATGTGCAAAAACATATTTTTTGTAACTTAAATTTTAATTATTAACGAAGAAATGACAACATTGCACAACATCTGAATCTTTGTTCTAAATTGTGTTGTATGAATGTATATTATTTAGCAATAAAAAATAACTATGTTAAAATAAGAATAGTGAATACACTAGGTTAAAGCAGACAAGCGTTTGGTGAATGGTGATCACAATCTGAAGATCCAAATGCGGACTCGGTGGTATTCTATGCCGGTTTGAACGTCTTCGCCTGGTCATTCTTGCAAGAGGAACCAATCAAAATAAAACACTGGATTTTGAAGTGTCCCCTTTCTCGAGAGAACGCCTCCAAAAGTGGAACCAAGCGAAAAAAATGACGCCGTCTACGTCGAAATTTCCCCTGTATGGGCTTTAATCGCCCGTTTTCATCGAAATTCGGAATGACGGATATCCCTTCCCTAATAAATTGACCTTTTTTCTCATCAAATGCAATCTGTATCGCGAGGACCAGGGTAGATTCATTGTGTATGCTGAAAAAAACGCAAATACTACCTTAAGGGTGGTATATACGATTTTGTCGCACCCGAAACCCGTACTAAACCCACAACCTTGATCTTATCGTTCTCTTCTGAATCAATAAACCCGACCAGAACCGATTCCCATATGAAAAATGATGTTCAGCACTTCCTTCGAATACGGAGTCTCCACAAGCGTCGCGTTTCTGGCGCGTTGATACTTTTGCATCTCCGAAAGAGACTTTGGAATGATTGTGTTACCATGCATCATTAGACCGTTATCCGGCAATAGGTCCTCCCATCTACACCCGAAATGGAAAGAATGAGATTAGAAGCCTGATGCGATTTCCGAGTGTTATATATATTAACTGAACACGACAGTATCCCTATCCCCAACTTGCAAGACTGTTATGCATCCCTCAAAGGTCTTCTCCAACCTCGTACTCACCCACATCTTCCACCAAATACCCGTTGCATACGAAGGCATGCCCAAACCTGCAATCCAAACGACGTATCGATCATTCAAATTTTTTCGAATGCACTTCGGTTTACGAAATGGTACACAGTCATTCCAACGCTTCCTCGACACAGTTCTCCGAGGACTGGAGTATATGTTCACGTGCAGTACCTCGGCCATCGTAATTAACCCGAAGGTTTTCTACCCCTACCCGACAAGGCGAAATGCTTTACGAATTTCGCAAGCCCACATCGCGGCGACAGTTGCGAGGGTTCTAAGGGATCACAATTATTATCCTTCGTTTATTTCGGATTGTACTGCAACGTGTTTGCCTCTAAACGTCTTGACAGGTTACCCTCATTGTCCATTACATCTCACGGAGAATAAACTTTATTTCTGTGCTTAAGTTGAAACAAGATTTGGCTGAAAGCGCCTTAATACTCCATTGAGACCCCAATGCGTGTTTATTGCTGATGGTAGGCGCGTCGGCAGGGGCTGCTTGCACTGTCGGGAGATCGGGAATAACCAGCAACTTGGGCATATGTCTCGAAAACCTTCAAGCTGATAGAGAAACGCTATAGTTCTTTAGAGAGTGGATTATAAGCTGTTTAATTAACAGTTCTCAATTTTGGATACTGACCCTCAGTTACGACACTAACCATCTTCACCGACCCGTATAAGCTTATTTATTTCTCAAGTAAAAAGTATGTGGGAAAAAATCTGATAACTGGACTTCCTAGTTAAGTTTAATATCAAATTCCAAAACGCCAGAGGGATCGATAACCCAGTTACTGACTCTTTTTCTTATATCGCTATCAACGGCTTGACAACGCATATGGACTAGCCGCCCCTAGCTCATGTTAATTAGAAAGCTCAAATATGTACTTATAACCCCCGGCAACTCAAAACCTGGTCACCTTCCTACAATTTTCTTTGCTTTTGCCGCGTGATTTTCGAATCAGTCTACTCCCTTACCCACCCCCGAACCAAATCATCACTAAACATTATTGCTTGTTGTTTAATATGGCAAATTCTCTCGACGGACGTACCAACTTAGTGAAATTTTGTTTACCGTGCCAGCGAGCCAAGGCGACTGAGAACAACAAGACATCATTGAGTTCTTTCGACCTGCCGGACGCACGTTTCAGCAGTGTATACATCGATCTGTTAGGATACCTTCCGCATTCAAACGGATGCAATTTCCATGTGACGTGCGTTGATCGTTTACCAAGATGGCCCATAGCAGTACCAATCCCGGACTCTACGGCCGAGAGCGCAATCAATGAATTCCTTTGAAGTTGATTCGTTGTTTTTGAGCCCCGCACTACATTACAACAGACCGCGGCCAGCAATGTGAGTCAATCGCCTTCTGCAAGATGTTTGAGTTCCTGGGGAGCCTCCAATTAAGTACGACATCATAGCACCCGGACACAATGGATTGTAGGGCGTTTTCACCGGCAGCTTAAAGCACCCGTAAAGGCTCGAGCAAACGAAGAAACGATTCTGTTTAATATGTTTCCGATGCATATTCTGAGAATCCGACGACAACTGAGGCTGCCAGAAGCATTTTTAGACGCCAGTCCACTTATTCACGAGCAAGCTGACAGCGAATGCAAGACCCACATAAGATATTTCGCACATAACATACACGCCACTGCTCCCCGATCACCTAAACGACCTTCTTACGTGGACCCTGAACGACAAGAGTGTACCGATGTATTTGTCCGCTATGAACGGGTGTGACAGCCTCTTCAGTTCCCTTACAACGATCCCTTGGATGTTAGAAAAGGCACTGCGAAAGTGTATGCATTAGGGATGAAATGCGAAGATTTAACCGGTTTAAAGCAGCTTTTATTGAGGATATACCAGTCTTTGTACAACCTACCTCTTAGCAAGCTTTGGCGGTGTACTTCAATGCTTCAACAAACGGTTAACCCCGAACGAAACCAGCAAGTCGAAGACAATTACCTTTTACCAAACGAACCAAAACCCCAATTCCGTCGGCGACTGTTGTACCCCGTAACCGTTTTCCCACACCAACCGGAAGATTGTGCCAGGGATTTCTCTGCCTGTGGGAGGGAGTCGCAATATCCAATGCAGCGTCCGGCTCAAATCTAATGAGAGGTTCATCGATATTGGAGCTCAGGAATTTCCGCCGGCCGGCCTAAAATAACGTGGGATGACATTGGCTGATCGGGAGATACAGTGGTGTGCGATTCCGTCTTTGTGATCCGCGCGAGAGAGGAGGAACATTGTGTCTCCTTGAAGGGATTGTATCTATGGTATAGCCAAATACCGCAGTTCAACCACTGACCAGAAGGCATCTTCGTAGATGCCACAGCGTAGACTGTACTGAAGGCTCGGTCGGTATGCTTGATCATTGCCGCATCACGCGAAATAAGATCAAACACATTGGTGTCAGAAGTAACGAACCTTGCGTCACACACGACTGCCTCGACCATTTCGTCAAATGCTTGGTATAACGTCTACGTTTCCTATGGACATCCGGCTCTGTGACCACTCTTTGATGCAAACGTGCCTCCGCTGACGCTTCCATGTCCCAACTCATTTCGGAACTGATCGAACCCTCGGCTATCACCAAGACCATCCTCTCCACTAGCACTGAGGACAGTGCTACACATGAGAGGGAAGTATGTAACGCCCCGGTGTTTTACCAGAACATAGCGCGGGATATGATGCACACACAATGCCAACTGCGCGCCAATAGGACGCCACCTCGTGTCAACAACCTTTAGACGGGGTGGCCGTTTTCTATGACGACGAAGACTGCAATCTGGTTCATCTAGAGTGAGACCAAACACTCTCCCCTCCAATACAGGATGCCTCACACTGGATTTCACAAGAACACAGCCGCCTTCATCCACAGTCGCCGAGACTAGAGCAACTTCCTCCCTTTCCAAACCAGCATCGTTGTTTTCCCGTTATGAAGACCCATCCCATTTTTACCCTAAGTCTATATTACCTCTCCATCCATTTATAAATGTTTGCATCATTATATCCATTAATTTCATTTCAATGCGTCTCCTCATTATGGCTGCCTGAGATGTGTATCCATGTTCTACGATTACCGTTACAAAAACCCCTGCGAAGGTCTAATATTTCTTAGGTCATAATCCCACAATTGGAACAGCGTCACATTGGGGCGATCACACCGGCGTAACCAACCGATATAACTCATAACCGTTTCTCTTCCACCAACTTGAAAACTGTGCCTATGAGGCACATGAAGAAGAAGATAAAGACAGTGGAGTGTTCGGTTTAACAAATTCTATGAGAGTGGATTTATTTGAGTACTTATACATGTGAATTGGCTTAAGTGGGCCAATGGAATGAGACTGGTTAGTGTACAGTGTATGGCTGTCGTGTCATAAAAAACTGTGAATGAATGATTTTTACGATGAGTAACGATCCACTTAAAAGGGATTAACCACCAATAGCGACCTTCTTATGATTCGCTTTTCCAGAATATGGGGGACACGCCTGGTTGCGTGGGTGGTGCTCCAAATACAATAGTGTGGAAAATAAAGGTATCTCTTTGAGGATACAAGCGGTTCCCAGACAGCAACCCGTTTGGGTCGCCATATACATTTCCCAGCCTAACGTTCCCAGCATTTTTGTTAAGCACCAATGTCTACTCGACTGCAATGCTAAGGAAGGAGCTGTGTAGTGTACAACCTATTCGCTTTCATGTTATCTGTTCATAAATATAGACTGATAGCAAATCTCCGTTATCATAATTATTTGTAATGAGACCGATTTTGCATCAGTGGGGTAAATTAGTAATGAAGATAACTCGAAAATACCCAAAACCAAACTAAGTATTTTCTCCTCTTTCCATCTGTTGTCACGACCATCACCCTTTCAAAGTCATTGATCGTTCTTAAGTTTGAAGGTAACTATGTATGATGTTCATTTTGGGAAGTCGGGAACCATGTTGAACATTTCAGTTGGGATCAATATCTCTCGTCCAGCAAGACAATGATAAAATGGTGTTTCGATAAGCATTATAACTGCAGCCAAGTCGACAGTGCCGTTCATATTGGGTATTATTATGTAAATTATCTTAAGTGACCGTATCATTGGGGTATGCAGGGTCGTGAGGGTCTCCTCTGAGTGCCTCGTTGTGCACAGAAATAATAAAATCAAGTCATCCACGTATTTTATAAGTGTCACGTCGTTACGGGACCGAAGGCTTGGCGTGCAATAGGTAAAAAGGAATGTATATATGTGATAGTCTTGTATATAGGGTAGAATAAACCTTGAATGGAGAATAGACGAATAGTCTGTAATACCGGTGTAACTCTAAAAGCCAACCGAGACCCTTGACGAATAGAACACGTGCAGCAACGATAATTCGTATTCAAAAGTGTAACGTACGATATACGTTAATATAGTAAAACACAATTAATAATTCGAGTTATCAATCACCACATCCACCTGGGTGCAGCAGCTTCGATGGCATGCGGTTATTGACCGGCGATTTCAAACGCTCCGAGCGCCAAGGAAGAACTTGCGAGCTTTGGTCTGGAAGGGATGGAGTCGTATTAGCCGGATCAGCTGGTTCAGACGAATGGAAATCAGTAGCGGGCACGTCTGGTTCAGAAGGATGGGAATCGATGACGGGCGTAGCTGGTTCATCGAATCGGATTTGATCGACATGCCGACGATGACTTGATAAATCAGTGACGTCGAGGATGGTAACCATACGATTTCCACTTCTTCCAAGAATAAGACCTCGAGACGGTCGATAATCATTCCCTTTGAAAAAGGTGACCTCTCCCGCACCAAAGCATTGGAACGAATTTGCGCCCCTTGAATTACACAACCGGATATTTACCAGTGGTTGCTTGATAAGCGGATTAACCGCCACATTATAATCGACAAAGCGTCGGAATAGCTGGAGGAGTCTCTCGTCATGATCATGCCTGCTGACACAAATGTCATCTTGGTAAACTTCAATATCATTAAGGCTATCCAATATGCCATTCATGCAATCCTGGAAAATAGCCGGGGCGACATTTAGCCCAGAAGGTAGAAAGTTGTACCTGAATAACCCAAAGAGTGTATTAATAACTGTCAGCAAACTGGATTCGTCATCCAGTTGACTCTTTAAGTAGGAAACTTTTATATCGATTTTGGAGAAGACACTCGACCCCTTATAATCACCACATATCATGGGTGTACAACCGTCAGATTTTATTGGTGTAACAATGGGAGTGGTCCATTGTGAACAGCTCACTGGAGTCAGTATATTACGCTCCATCAATTTGACTTTGGGAATTATCAGTCCACCAGTCACTCTGGTGCACTTTTTGACCAGATCTTTGAACTCGGAATCAACTGCCGGTGATGAATTGAAATTCAGTTGAAACTTGAACTGCTTCATGACGGTCAAACCAATAATAGCTGGACCCGTCGCCGACACCAAGAATTTGCATAGGAATTTGGTGCCGTCTCGTATAATATTAATCATACAGAAGCCAAGGATTTTCAGGGAATGACCAGTTATACCAATAATCAACTGGTCTGTCTTCTGTATACATGGACTTGGACAGAACTTCTTTAATGCCTGGATAGGAATGAGTGATTCCACACTCCCAGTATAAACAATAAAAGACATCTTTTTTCCATGTGAATTCGTTAGTTCCTTAGAAATATAGCCAGCACTCTGGTTGCTAGAACTCATCAGAGCCATATCAAATATATTGTCCTCGAAATCGTTTGTAATCGCACAAACCTTTGATTTGCAGACCGACTTGATGTGGCCTATTTTGCCACAATTATAGCATTTCGCATCACGGAATTTACATTGCTCCCGTGAATGCAATTTGCCACATGAATGACAAGTATTTACTGAGTTATCAGTCTTGGTTCTGCGATTTTTGAATATTCGCGTGTTTGGTCTCCTTGGGATATTTATGGAGTGAAACACTGGATCTGGAATATGAGAAATATTGATAATATTCGAGACATCTTCGAATTGTTCGCATACAGCACGAGCACTTTGGAATGTAGGATTTTTTAGTAATATTAATTGTCTTTGGAGATTTGGATCATTGATGCCTGCAATTAAACGGTCGCGCAATTGCGTGTCTAATTGAGCTTCAAAGTTGCATTTTGCTGCCTGGGTCTGAAGTAGAAGTATAAAATCTCGAATTTGTTGGTCGGATTTTCGCATGATAGTATGGAATATGCTTCGTTCAGCAGCCTCAAAAGCTATAGGCTGAACATGCTGAATAATAGCTTCCTGGATCTTGGCAAGTGGCATTTTAATAGGAATATCCAGATAAACCAAGTTTTTCACCAGAGCATAAGCATCTTTTCCAATTGCATTCAGAAAATAAGCAGCTTTCTTTTCTTCAGCGAGATTATCTTGGGTAAAAGCCCAAATTTCGAAACGCTCAATATAGTCTGACACTTCTCTTGAAGTTGCATTAACTGATAAGAATTCGAGGTTCATTTTTGACATTGTTGCGACGCCAAATGTGATAGTATTGTATATAGGGTAGAATAAACCCTGAATTTAGAATAGACGAATAGTCTGTAATACCGGTGTAAATCTAAAAGCCAACCGAGACCCTTGACGAATAGAACACGTGCAGCAACGATAATTCGTATTCAAAAGTGTAACGTACGATATACGTTAATATAGTAAAACACAATTAATAATTCGAGTTAGCAATCACCACAATATAGCACTGCAACTTGAAGCATACCGCAATTATTTAGCAAGGAGGAGTAGACTTAATTTCCAAATATTGCTTAGGTGGAAGCGTCCAGTAACCTACTCATTTTCTCTGCATACAAGGTCTGCTAGTTAAGCTGGACTTCAGAGTAATCAAGTGGGTAAAATCTGGACTTAAGTTAAATTTTCCTGGGTTTCCTTTTATCTTCTACATAAAAAAACAGACACTTATTTTATTTGCAAATGCTAAAAATTTCAAATTTATGTTTCAAAATAATAGTAAGTAAATATAATTGTTTGTAATTAATGTGAAGGTCGTTTTGTAGATTGTGCATGTTGACAAAAGATATTCGTGTTTAATGACGCTGATCGGTGCTTTACCCCGTACTGGACTCGGTCTTTGTGCCGTCTCGCCCCTGTTTCTCCACAGTCATGCTTTTTACCACCGTGTACCGCGGCCATATAGCGAAAGACATCACGAAAAACAGTATTTTGTTCGGGATGAACTGGATACCGTTGCATTTCCACCCGAGCGTCGCAAATTAAACCCGCTGCTAAGAACCCCAGTTCCTAGTGGCGGTGGTGACCGGATGTACAAATACCCTCGAAGACACTATGATCTGCGTGGCCCGGAAACAGTAAACAACATACTTATACATTCTCAATTCGCCATTCAGGTAAGTCTTAGTTCAAATGGCCAAGTGGGTGCCCCATTGCATACACTTCTTTTATATGCCGATTTATTAGGCGCTCGAAGGAGGCGAGTTAAAGATTGGTCATTTGGACATGATGAGATTGACGATAAATAGAAGGCTAGATGAAAAACGGATGTTCGCTATCTGGAGGGTCCCAGGACCATGGAAACCGAAAACACAACGCTCGCTCGGCAAACGCATGGGTGGCGGAAAGGGTATTCTTCCGATTACTTTTATTGTTTTTTAGAACATATTATTTACATTCGATTTATGCTTTCAGCTGACATTCACCACTATGTAACGCCAATTCGAGCTGACAGAATTATTGTTGAAGTGGGCGGCTACCTGGACTGGAGGGAGGCATATCGTATGCTTAAGAGAGTAGCAGACCTTCTACCTGTCAATGCTCGGTTTGTCTCCAAGGAGCTTCTCGACATGGAAGACAATATGCGGGCTTACATTGCCGAACAAAATGTCAACCCCTTTTACCCTCCCGGTCGTGCCATGCTTAATAACTTCGCCGGATCGCGGTCGTTTCTCAGTCCCTGGCACCTTGACTGGGCCGACCCAAACTACCGGTAAACTACGTGAACATACACCACCCTTTTGTAGCATCCATAATACAATATTTCATGATAAAAATTTTAATCTCTGAAGTGTACAACTGTACAGTTGGGGATCACTGAAATTTACTTTCACCGTTACTCGAATTGCGCAATGGCGCAATCAAATAAAAAGGAAACATCAACAACCACGTTTCGTCAGTGAATTGAGGAAACGAGTTCTTTACATAGTAACACGGCTGGCGCATGGTGAAGAACCATGGGGATGTGTAGGTTAGCTGCCGAAAGGAATGCAGTTTATGTACCCGGGGCAACTTATCCCGAAGGTCGCGGCTTCCTGGATTCTAGGGAATCCATCAGATCTTGTAGGGATTCTTTTCTGAAAGATCAAAACCATAGTTTTATTATGATCATAGCTAATATTAAAGGAAAACTACCTCTTTTGGTGTATTTGCAATTTGGCTTCACTGATTCCTACAAGAGCTCGGAGTTTCTTAAGCTCTCCCGAAAGTTCACTGTACAAAACACTATGTAGCCGATCGAAATTCCGCAAAACGCTTTGTGCCTAAACAAAAAGTGAAGTGACGACCAGCAATCGTAGTTTGTTTTAATTCAATTACTAAACATAAAACGGATTTTTAATTCCAAACGATAAATAACTAGGAACACTGTGTATCCTAACATACCTCGCTTTCCAGGGAGTCGCCTATCGGGTGTTGGAAACGTGTCGTCAACATGGGATTGACAAATCTTAGCATCTCTGCTGTATCCAGAGGTAATGGGGAAAGTTGGCGTGGAGCCTCCGAGTTCTCGTCTCCAACGCGGTTACGTCGATGAAACAACTGGTCTTGTGATGTTTGCCAGGAAGTACATGGTTCGTTGTGGGATTGGTGTGGGTTCGTGGAAGCTCTAGAATTACATAAACCAGCCGAATCCAGGGGAATCGACAGCTTTTGAGGGTGGTTTCGGAAGTCGGAGGAAGAAGACGTGGCGCTAGGAGCCACTCCCCGGGGAGAAGGAGAGCTCCGCGCATATGGAGATATTAAAACCGAAGCGCCATCTGATGAAGGTGGTATTAATCGATCTTCTTTAGCCCTGCTGCCAATGCCGTTTTTCAGACCTCTGTAATACAAATGTTAGATATAAAATGGAGTCGTATTAACATGTTTGTATGACTTGAACCGATGGTTTAAGCAACCTTATACTTAGAAACACCTTTTCCTTTCCAACAAAGGAATCTAAGCCACGCTAGTACAGAATCTAAATCGAGGTCTGTCATGACGATTCTCAGAAATATTAAAAAACGTGGCGGCTATGGCATGTCGGGTGGCGGTGAGGACACCACTTATACAATAGATCCAAGATCCAATCCAAATTTGCGTGGTTATCGCCTACTAGAGGATAAACCTGCGTCGTTGAGGGTTTACCATCCCTCATTAAAGGAACGAGGCTGCTAACCGCTACACTATCGGGACACCGTAATGAAGCCGCCTCATGATGTAGTAAGAGATGGTCGCATACATTTTCTTTTCGAGTTAAACCCATCACACCATTGTAACAATATTTTTTATGCACAAATCGTTGGGTAAAGCCCCCCTGTAGACATACCTTGACGCTGCGGGAGAGGAACCACCTTGAGGGACCCGTCCGTCGAGAGGTTTACAGTCTATAGACATTGTAAAAAAATAAAGCGATATCAAACAAACCCTTTCGATTTCGTGAAACTTACGAGTGTCCAGTAAAGATATTAGATTGACAACCGAGGGTTGTTGAGAGCCGGATACGACAGGACCAGGTGTCGTTTTGCTGTTTGTAAGAGTCGAGTTAGCGACAATCTGACGACCACGTACATGGCTGAGAACGGACACGAAATTTCGGAGTACCTGTTCTGCATTTGTAGTTGTGCGGAGCGGTGAATCAGCTATAAGCAAGCCAACACAACTAGAATCGTGCATTAAAAATTAATATACTTGAAGTGAATAAATTTGTTTACACAGGTGTGACCAGTGTCACTGTTATGAGTTACGCATTACATCCAATAGTTAAAGGAAACACCACGTTCAATGTACCGAAATCATTTGTTCTATTCAAGGCAGAGCAGAGCGATTGAAGGATGCGGTCTCGTATGTTGACAATGCGACCAGTTAATGCTAAATCCGCCGAACGGATTTGGTTGATCAATTACAAACGGTGGCGGTGTTCCATAAAAACGAAGTTACATGGGTTTTATTAATTTAAAGCCGCGCTGGCATGCTTAATCGTACAGTACGTCCAGTTCATTAAGCCATCGAGTGCATCTACTAGAGATGGGCAACGAAGTAGTCAATAAAATGGTAAAAAGACTGAGAATATGGGTGGATGTGATCAGATATCGCCTTACTTGGTCTATCGCCCTGCAGAGAATACCTTCGTTCCTCAGAAGCATTACCAACACATGGTGCATTGTCTGTTTCTGGTCGAATAGAGGTGCTGGTAACAGTTGGAATTGTGTCAGATACACGACTCGAATGGGAGTTTAGATTCGGTTGTTGGGGTGTTGAATGTTGCGGCCGATACCTATTCAGGCATGGACTTGCACGCTCACTTGCTGGGGCTGGTGTAACAGTAGGACTCCGATTTGACTGGGAGTTAAATAGTGAAACTATCCTCGATACAAGACATGTCGGGTTCTGAAAGAAAAAAATTAAAGATAAAGATATGTGCACATTTTTGTATCACCGGTGCACACTACAATATATATAGATGCGTGCCGTCGGTAATAAAAAATATTATGTTTGCTTGCCTGAATACAACCTTACCTGAATATCATTTAGATGAGAGCGGTTTGGCGATATAACCTTGGAATCACTCACAAACATCGAGTTTAAGCAGTTGTTCCTGTTGTTTGCTTCGCCTACATATCCCGACAATGACGTACTGCTCTTGGGTGCGCCCCGAACATTGCCAGATGACTTCGACGTGTCTCCATGATTGTTAAGATCCGAGTTTTGCGTTAGAACGGGTGTGGCACGGGAATTGACTGTGTTTTCTGCTTTCTGTCTATCGCCTCTGTATTTGATTCGCTTTGGAGAGGATGCGGCATGAGATTTGGACTTAGATTTGTCGAGAGGATTTGCGGAGGAATAGGACCGCTTGATTGGGGCGGCTGAACGATAAAGCAATGAAAGTAATATGTTTACCGTCGCTCCCGTGGCGATCGCTTATTATTTTGTGAAGTTCAACTTGTGTCATATCTGGCAATGTCCATTCACCAGGTTTTGCCCATTGAGAAACTTCAGTTATGCAATTGTAGAAATACACTTTTCCTTTGGCGCTGAGTTGCTCTGACCAATTACCGCAAACCCGGATTGTATTTTTCTGCCACTAACAAACAATTAACATTAAGATTTAACATACCTCTGGTTTGCCCCGAGTAAGAGAAGATTGTTTTAACTGATCATGTTCACCTGAAAAAAAATATTCGTAAATTGTGTACATGCGTGTATAGATGAGGCTATTGACAATGTAATAGCAAGGAAGTCTACACACTTTTCATAGTTTCCCGAACACCACAAATAAAAGGGGCGTAACCGCCGCCTAGTAGTATCCAGAAAGAAAATTGAGGTGTAATCAAGCTTTCAAACAAGATTGCGTTGTGTTTGTCCGTTGACAAAGTCGACGCGATTAGCGCAAACGACAAATAGGTAATTTGGTGAGCAGAGCCCCACACGTACAGGCGCCAATAACAAAACGCTGCGGCGCCATGTTGAAGGGAAAAGGTCGTACTAGCACAGCTAAACAACACAAATCACGACGATGCATTGTCATGATTTTCAAGTTATAATCTATCCCCTTTTATAGTTTTTTTCAATATTATAAGGACGTTTTCATGGAATTCACCACTTCTTTCGGAAAATCCGCTGATGCCAAACACAAGCGGTCATGGATACGACAACGCAAATGTTTGACCAAAAAAATACAATCCATATTTGGCAACTATCTCCTATTAGAGGATAAACCGGATTCGTGGGTGTTTGCCATGAATCTCTTCTGGAATATGTTTACGAGTGGCATCTTCAGTGCCATCCAAACTGGCTAACCTGGGAATTGAACCCGGGTTGTTAATCAAAATAATTGTGGTGGCTTTGTTGAGGTCACGAGGACCAACATTGCGAGGGTGCTAACAGCTGCACCGTTTGACCACTAAATCGTTTCTCTTGTAAGCCATGTAATTTTATTGACTCGGCGCTTTTTCGAACCGAGTTAATAAAACAGGAGGATTAATAAGAATGGAAAAACGATAGTACAACGACAGGACACCGACACGGCTAATGCAGAGATCTCCTGTCTCTAAAAGTTATGATAGAGTTGCTTCTTTTTTGATCTTACGACTTTCATTCATTTTTCTATAATTTACTTAACGACACGCATACTTCACACTTCTGACTTTTAATGTCTCTATCTTTCTATCATATTTATATTTCATCCAGGCTTCAATGTTAGATAGAATCTTGAGAATATCCCCGTTTGAAAATTCTTACCCAGTAAGTGATATGCTGCGCATGTTTCCTTGCATTTACTGACCATTTCGTGGTTTGTCGATGACCTTTAAAAGATTTGGGGATAATCGGATCTTTTAAGCATGTGTTTGAGATACAACGAATTACATTGCAACACGCAATTTCAGATGCCAAACGCCTTCTACATGTAATCTCGCAGACATGGCTTTTTATTTCTGCGTGAAAGTTGGCCTTCCATCAGAACTTATGAATCAGAAACTAAAGGACAGTTTTTGATGCACAGTATTGATAATTCTAAAATATTATGCTGAAATCTTTTGTCCCCTTAACCTAAATAAATCAGTACACTACAGACACTGCATCCTTTTACCGGCTTCTCCCAGCATTTTCGTTATAAATTGAAACTAAAGTTTCCACGCGAGGTCCATTTTTACAGAAGAAAAATAGCATCGTACTAGGTCACATAATTCCGCGCTTTCATCAAATTAAAAATCATTTCTACTATTTATGACCTATTCATGAAAATTAACTTTAGGTCCGTTGTCGACAAACTTAAACCACCCACTATGGCGTCGTAGTTGTGCACAAATTCTTGGATTAATATAGTAAACAATAAGAGACAACACTAACATCTGCCCGTGTAATATAATTAATTCAATTAATACCGGGCTCGTAACCCCAAGAAGAGTAAGTCATCAGCACATTTGATGCTACCAATTAGAATTAAGTACGAAAGAAGGCGACAAGGCGCAGAAAATTGGTGACTTTTACCGCGTGGGCACATGTTCTTGTGAAAGTCTAAGCAATGCGACTGTATTGATTAAGCTCGCGGCAGTACAGAAAGCCGAAGGTAAAGGCGAAAGCGTTTCCAACGGATGCAACGAAGGCCGTTATCGACATGAATAACATCTTGTGGTTTAGATATTCAGTAACCTGTGCCAGACATCCCTATAGAAAGAGAAAAAAACAGTATTAAAATAGGTATGTGAGAACAAGATATTCAAGAAGGAAAGGACCTATTGCATCAGATTAGCGATGAAATCGGCGGAAAATACTACCAGAAAAGCCTAAACTTGAGCTGTCTCTCTTTAAAACGGACTTTCGGGCCTAATGCGAAACGTTGCAGTGTCATGTGATCACGACCAGGGAAACGAAACGCCAGGCTGTCAGTACGTCTTTTAACCCACCTCACAAATCAACATGGTGCTGGTTTCCTTTTGTGAAGGACGTCAATCCGGGTCGCCGAATAATTGTAGAATTCGCTGCTGCTGAGGTCATCTCTCCCCTCAAATCTGACCTTTTGAACCACGACATCTACCTCATCCTCCAAGCTGCTTACTGAAGCAATATGAACGCCTGCCAACATCACTTCTTATTTCTTTCTTTTTTTCGCTTTATTAAGGTCACGAGGACAAGAAATTTCAGCATTAAATGTTACAACGGACAAAAATTATATAAGAAGTTGCGATTGTACATAGCAGGTATAAAATAATTGAACAAGAATGAACGAAATTAGCAAGAAAGGCAAATTAAACCCTTGAAGTGTACAAAGTTTGGTAAATGCGTAATGGCGGCCATTGAAAGGCCTTTTCATCACCATGATTTGGTACTGAGGTAACATGCCATTCTTAGGTTGTAGTTCCTTTCCACTATCTACCCATCCGTCAACTTTCGATTAATGAAGATCGTCTACTAAAGATCGACGAGCAAAACCACCGCCGGCTTGATCCGGCACCTTACCCACTGATCCGCTTCATGCCTTTATCAAACGAGATTCGACCAATTGCCCGCCCTCACTAGCGTAATACGGACACGCCAGCAGCCACCAAACGATGTTGCCATCATATCAAAACGCGGCCAAGAGACGCATTGTCTAAGACGAATAGCGGATCTCTGAATCGTTCGCCCTCCGAACAAACAGAGGGCTGATACCTGGTGACTGGCACCCTTGTTATGACTTTTGTGTCTTGAACGCGGTCGTCATGTCTGGCTGCCACCATTTGACGCACATTTGGGATTGTTTATCGTTCCTATGTGGCAAAATGCGTTTCAAAATATGGTGTAGGCACGTCACCGATCACCAGTCAGAATGGTATTGGTTGGTCGTCTCTTAGAAATGCCGTGGGATTTTAATAAGCCCTCTTCGGGTATTTAACCCGTATTCCTTGCCATAATTCCGGGACCACTGGAATTGTATATACTATCGGCATTCATATTCAAACGTGTATTTTGGGTCCAATGGTTAGGTCAAAACAATTGAAGAAAATGGCTGTCTTAAGGAATGTGCCTGATTATTGAAATACACTATCTTAGAAGTATTATGGCTGTGAACCAGGCACACGAGATCGTAAAAAAGGTGCACAATCTGCAAACACACACTACCGGGTTTGAAGTATTCTTTGGCAGATTATTTTGTATGAATTTGAGGGCTGGACCAATTCATATTAGTTTTAATTTAAGAAAAGTTAACAGATGTTTCAAGAATTTGAAATCAATTTAAACTGGTTGAGAGATTTTCCGCTCCATTGATACTTCTGCTAGCAATGGATCCCTTTACTATGCGTTTGCAAATTCGAAAAGACGTATAAAACCAACGTCCTAATATTTAGACGCATTCGACCGATATTATGGGTGAAATGCAACGTTATTTGGGCAAATTGCGAATACGACGGTTGTTGTGACATTTAACTCTCATCGGATCTCAAAATAAACAGGATTTTTTCAAAACTTTCAGATCTTCGCCAGAAATATTGTGAGTCATAAACGACGTCATAATTAAATAAAACCCCTTGAAACACGTCAGTGGAAAATATTTGCGCAACATGCACAATTGTGCAAACATTCAACAGTTCCATTTTAAATTTCACGACAATGAGTCAAATGAAAATAGCCGATTCATTTACAGTTAACAAAAAGCACTTCAGCCAAAAATTCGGCATTCAAGATCTGTTCCTATGGGAGCCACAAAAGCGCCTAGAAAAATAACCCATTTCGCACATAACCCATAAAGTCGAGGGCGTATTCGAATAACTTTAAAAACAAAACAGCTAAATTAACGTCTTCACTTTTCAGCATGGTTGGTGTTAGTTTGAGTGTGGAATTAGTAAACGAAACCTGTCGAATAAACGTCCCATCTTGTCTATATATTTGGTGTTTGTTCGGGCAGTTTGGATAATTAGATTTAATGGAGGGTTATTCGTTAACAGGAATGAATGCTCGCAGTCAGCCGACCTGATCACGGACGAATAAAGGGGAGAAAACCCAATGTGTTTACGACCATAGAATGTATACGTTTGACCACTAAATAATGTTCTGAACGTTCTTTCAACGGGCGGGAAAAACTTTATTGAGAACTTCGAACATGAAAACATTGGTTATTTCTTAAACATATATGCTTGAGTGGCTTTGAATACCATTGTGCACTGAAATGGATCATCCGAAAATTAAAACTTAAGCATTTTGAAACTATCGAAAACAATTAAGAATTATTCTATTCTGATAGAGCTACTTTTAATCCGTGTACTAATTTATTGTTTGGATGAAATCTGAATTGAAACTTTATCGATAAAAAAACCAAACAAAAATAAATGGTTTAGTAATGACGAGTGCATGTTACCTTTTCATAAATTTCGACGACGGGGCAATCTTTGTTCGCACAACAAGACGCGGGGATGGTAACGTTCAATTTTGTATAGTCTAATGCACTATTGGCACCACAGCAAACAAACTAAGAGTTTATTTCCTCAAAAATAAAAAGAAACCAATACCTGATTTTGAGTTTCATCCATTACTGTCCTCGAATGCACATCACTTGCATACTTCGATACAAGATCATTTATAGAATCGACAGCAGCACTTTCAAACTTAATGCAGGTAAATAAATAATAAACATGACATACATTGTTTTTCATAATAACTGCAGCAATTGCGATGCATATTTCCAGAATGAAGAGGAGGCACACTATGCCTGTGTACTTTACAAGTGGTTACGGTAGTAATATTAGACATACTGTTTGCAGCATGCACTTATTGTCACTTTTGCTACCAAAAATGCCAAGAACACAAACCAAGAGCGTCACGAACCCAACAATGAGGAGTATTAGCGGCACAGTCGGAAACTTAGACTCAAGTGCATATGTGTTAGATCGGAAGCTATGGATTAAGTATGATCCAATACCTATGAGACATATACTTGTTAACTGACAATAAAAATGAAACAATTTTTACAATTAAGTATACGACCATAACCATGTGCAGGATCTTAAGGCAAGCGATAGATGATTTTCTATCTGTTTTTTCAGCCATATCTCACAGTTCCGTTCTAAAAAGCAGCGGTAATACAAGTTAAGGTTAGAATACTATTGATGATACAGTTAAACAAAATAGCACATTTCCAAATATAAGAACCTTTCAATATAGGCAATGGCTTGCAAAATTCAAATTTGCCTATTTACCCTCATATGTGGCAGAAAAAAGTTATATTTGAGATTTTATCAATATTCATTTTTGAATCGTTATAAAACTAAATAGTCGGAAAATTAGAGATTTTTAATGCGCAATGTTTCCAAACTGAATTAAAAGATAGGTATCTAGTAATAAATATTAAGTAAAATTATTATTTATCCGGTTTATGTGACGTTAGAATGGCATATGTCGACAAATAAGGATATAAAAAATTTAACAAATTATGAAAAAAACAGCTGGTTTGTCGGAGGAATATTCGGATAAACACAAACATACTAAGAAAACGTCATATATACCACAAAAAATAGGTCGGGGAAGGCCTGGGACAATTCAGATTTATTACCGCAGAACATTAATTTCATGGAGTGGTTGATTCCACAATATCATGATGGTAAAATTGGCAAAAACGAAGGTCGGTCGGAATAAAATGGTTAAGATAACCAGGGCAGTTACAAGGGATTTGATGAGACAACTGGCATGGAGATTTCCCTTTGATTGCCCATAGATTGTGCCCATGAACTCCCTTTGGGGTATTCACATATATAGAAGTCGCATGTAAATAATATCAGTGAAATGTTTAATCCGCACATGTGCGTTTGTCCTAAAATGAATAGTTGAAAATGAGATTAGCGGAAATATGTACAAATCGCGAAACAGGGAGTATGCCTCGCAGTTATGGGTTTCAAAGTCCCCTAATAAGCCAATGAAAACTGAATTTTCAAAAGGAATACTTTGTAAATGTTTCACTGAATTAAATCGTGGCAGTCATTCATTAAGACTTTATTAACGAAGTGAGAGACTGATCATTCCATTGGGCATTGCTTATCATTATTATAAATAGGAATTTTCTTTCCAATGAATTTGCGATTATTTTTTCAATTAGACGTTATGCTTATGTAACGCCCCTGTGTTTTACCAGGACATCACGCGGGATATGAAGGACACACAATGTCAACTGCGCGCCAATAGGACGCCATCTTGTGTCAACCACCTTTAGACGGGGTGGCCGTCTTCTATGACGGCGAAGACTGCAATCTGGTTCATCTAGAGCAGTGTTACTCAAACTTTTTCACTCGCGACACACTTGGGATATCTGAAAAGTTACGCGACACACCTTAAGTAAAAAAAAGTTTTGTTTAAAATTTTTTTTCAACTGGTATATTTCTAATGCGATGGGTGGGCTTGCTTTCGAGAGCAAATAAGATACAAACGGGGCTCTAATGTTGACAAACAAACACGCATTTCGTCGTCTTGTCGAAGGAGTCGCGCTCTCTTTTTTGATTTGATTTCAATTAAAGCAGAAAATCCAAATTCACAACACCATGAATACGCGAACGGCAAAATGATTTTGACTGCTTTCAAACTGAGAGCTGGAAACAACTGCTTCAAGGAGAGCCAAAATTCGTCTAAACTTTTTTCGGCGAATCCCAGTCGATGGAATTTGGCATTTCTCAACTCGATTAGCTCTTCTTCCTCTTGACACGAAAGATTTGATGTCTAGTTGCTTCCAAACGGGTTGATCACCCAGTCATATTCATCGATATTAAGTGATGGAAAATAATGGTGAATTGCTAATTGAAGGCTTATCAGTGTGGACATGATGTCATCAGCGACTGTGTTCTTTAACTGAGATTCGTTTACGGAAGGGAAGCATTCAAAAATGCCCTTCGAAACTTTGCTTTTCCATAGCGTCAGTTTTTCATCAAACGCTTTCAGTTTGCATGTTGAATGTTTTTCAAAACTCTCGCGACACACCTGGTGTGTCGCGACACACAGTTTGCGTACAACGGATCTAGAGTGAGACCAAACACTCTCCCCTCCAATACAGGATGCCTCACACTGGATCTCACAAGGACACAGCCGCCTTCATCAACAGTCGCCAAGACTAGAGCAACTTCCTCCCTTTCCAAACTCATGGACCAGCATCGCTGATTTCCCATTGTAAAGATCCATCCCATTTTTACCCTAAGTATATATTACCTCACCATCCATTTATAACTGTTTGCCTCATTATATCCATTCCTTTCATTTCAACGTGTCGCCTCATTATGGCTGCCTGAGATGTGTATCCATGTTCTACGGTTACCGTTACAAAACCCCAGCGAAGGTCTTGTATTTCTTAGGTCAAAACCCTACAATTGGAACAGCGTCACACTTCTTCATATATTACGAACACGACATTAAAAGTATAAATTAATTTTGTTTTGTATCTGCAATGATAGATTTGAATATGCAGATTAATACTGATGCAAATACATTTTCGTACAATTTTTTAAAATTTTCATCTTAATTTTGCTCTTTGCGAAGAAGCGAATAATGATATTTTCTCTGTTAAGCATATTTTGTATACTCTTGTCAAGGACGTTGTTTCCTCGTTTTATTGCATAGTTTTTACATTTCTGATATTAAGGCGTCTTTTTAAGCGAAAAGACAATGAATAGCAAGATGAAGGCGATGCTTGATGGTTTTCTTACATATGAAACACCCAAAATGGTTGAAATCACAAATTACAAGATCGGGTGTGTTCACAGATTACTTCAAGTTTTAATTGGAATTTATGTTATATGGTAATTTCACCGAATATATATTCGTTATCAATTCGTTAGTTGGGTTCTCATTTACGACAAGGGCTATCAGATGAACGACGACGTTATGTCATCTGCAGTTACAAAAACAAAAGGAATGCGAATAACGAATTCCTCTAGTACATCGGATAGTATCCCTATAATTGTCGACGCCGCCGATATTGTTAATCCACCTCTAGAAAATAATGCATTCTTCGTTACAACGCACGAAATAGTGACCCATGGTCAAACTCCGGGACGCTGTACCGGCGTACGTTTTTTTGCTAGTAACATCTCTTTAGGATCATACTAGTGGGTCATCCGCATGCACGAACGATGGTGACTGTACCCCAATGAAGCTTTCATATTCGGAGTCCGGTACGTCAATAGATGAAAATTATATAAGAAATATTTTTCTCATGATTTACCTATAAATTGGGCGTTATAACTAATCTTTGGGACGGGTTCCTTGCATTTCATTTCATCGTAAACATGGATATAACTTCCAGTATATTTCTCACCACGTTGAGAGTCACATATTATTTTGTAATATTCCAGCTGCTTCGGTTTTCTCAATTTTATGTATTTGTGGCCTGTTCGGCTGCTCTACGGATTCAAATACAATCCAGTTAAAAAATTAACCACGATTCAATCTGATATTCCATCACACTCAATCAAATAGAAAATGTCAGAAGTTTATTTGGAAATTTATTTTGCTAGTCCTTAATATTTTTATTATTTTGACGATGACCATATTGCGCTGACTAGGTGTCAAACAATCTGCTATCAATCCACACATTGTAGGCCATTATCTAATTATTTTAAGTCATTATAAATGAAATATTTATTTCAATATTTCTGGGTTTAGCACAGTGAAACCATTTAAATTTTTCTCTAACTTGCAAATAATATTTTTAGGCATGTTAACTGGACGATGTGTGCAGTCACAAATTGGAACAAATGTATGCGAGGTTTATGCCTGGTGTCCATTGGAGAACGACACACTTGTCATTAATTATGATTTGAAGGAAAGATTCGAAATGATTTCTAAATACACCGTCTACATTAAAAATGATATTGAGTATCCCACATTCAAAGTGAAAAGGTAAGATCAAGAATCACCAAGATTTTACAATGTGACCAAAAGAATATTGAACTCAAACTGTTCTTTTTTCCAGAAGAAATCGTGATGCCTGGCAATCTACCAAATCAATGGGATCATGCCGTTACAACCCAAATGATCCAGTCGATATGTACTGTCCCATATTTAAATTTAGCACAATTTTCGAAGAAGTGGGTTTAACCAAAGAATCGCTAATTCAGGTGCGAATTTTGTTGCAGGTAGACTAGATGCTAAAATTAAATTTTTTGACGGTGTCTTTTCTTGTTATCCCAACGCTCTCACGTCTATTTATCTTGGGACATTAATTCAGTTCACTTATTTTTCTAGGGTGGAGTCTTGGGGATAGTCATTAATTGGGATTGCAATCTTGATTTCGGTGTAGACAGTTGCAGGCCTACCTATGCCTTCACAAACCTTGACATTTCCAGCGACAACAGCGGTGGATTCAATTACCGGTGAGTATAAAATCAAAAAGCATTGCGCACACCAACAGATGATCTTTCAAAAATCCTAATTTCTATTATCAACAGATCACTGGTACGTGCTTGTAGGGCAGGGAATTTATTTTCCGTATTAAAAAGGTCATGGTCGATTAGTCAATTTACCAACATAGCGGGACCACTTGGCACTTAAGATAAGTATTTCGAGTTATATAAATAACAAAGATTGTCAAATAATTTTAATAATCGCTTTACTTAGGTCACGAAGTCCAATCCTGTCAGGATTACAAAGTTTTAATAATACACCACTGTCTAGGAGTTTCGTATTCCCTGTTCTAGAACAAATATCAACCCGGACGATTAGGATATAATACTAATAATAATAATAATGTATTCACCTTATTACGATGACCGAAATGCGATAAGCAACCGAGAATGGAACGACTATTAGAATAACGAAGAATGATTGTGTACAGAGATAATTCATCAGAAAACTAACTTATTGTCAAAATCCTGCGGAGTATCAGATATTCTGGATATTGAAGGCAATACTAGACAGCTAGAATAATGCAGGCTTCCGATGAGAAAATAAGCCAAGACGACGGTATTTCACGAAGACAACATTGCCATAATCACTCAAGAACAGGAAGAATGTAACGCCGACGAATATAGATGTTGAGCTGGAATCGAAATAAACTAAATTACACGTTTTCAGAAAGACTGGTTAAACCATATCCTGTCCACCCAACATCGAGCTCTTGAGGCCTAAACACATTTGGGAAAAATAGGATTCGTGAGAAGGCAGAAAATCCCGGAGATTACGTGAGGCACCACAGAATGTTGATTGGTAGATGAACTATAATAATAGTTGTAGTGGCTTTATTGAGGTTACGAGGACCAAAACGTTTACCATACAAAATAATATAGCAATGCAGCATAAGAAAAATTGTATTTTAGTTCCTGCTTCACCTGCTCTGAAACTAAATGTCGCGACAAATAAGGAATGAACGATTTGTGATAAGCCGTCGTTCTTGTAGGTCTTGAACAGTATTGCCTACGCATAAGTCGAAGAGATTTACATTCAGATAAAATCGTCTAATATACAAGATACGAGAAGTGTACAACTGGTAAAGTGGCGTTGAATGATGGTCTCTTGGGTGGAGAGCATAGGTAGGCCACTAGAAAAGGGGATTAGTTAAAAAAGCCACCGGATTGTTAAAAAGTCAGAAATGTGAGGCCAGGTAAAATCACAATATACAATAAGGGGAATTATAACAGGCGTAGACAAAGGTTTATTGCGGGTTGGGCTTACTCCAAGTCTCCTGAACCGGCGAACCAATAGCCTTAGGTGGCGACATTTACCGAAGACGGCATCCACATAATCACTCCAATATAACCGAATGTTGAAAATAACGCCGAGGTATTTTGATTTTGAGCTCGAGGCGAAATTAAGGAAGGGTGAAAGTGCTGCGCAAGGAACAGGCGGCTTCATTTCCGTTTCTTACGTGTTGGTGTCGGTTAGATAAATAATTTTGAAGCCAATTAATCAACCGCCATTTCGCGCCATCTTCACCCAGTTGAGATAGGATGCCAAATTTTTGGAGACAGAGGATACTGATATTGAATTTATTCCCTGAATTACTTTCCGTAACGTGTAGACAACCACGCTGGGTTAAAGTTCACCGCGTCGCTTGTCCCCTCCTCCGCCTGTCAACATTCTGTAGTGTCCCAATCTAATCGATTGAGTGACTCATTCCTTACACTCCCACATTGTCTGACTGGTCTTACTACCCCCAATCTCTGCATAAATACCAAATAACGCCTCTTAATAAACGAGGCTGTTCAGGGCAACCCTCTGGAACTTCGGAAGCGTCTTCTCTCTCGTAATGTCTTCCGTTTAGTGGAGATTCGGTTACAGGATCATAAGACTCACTTAAACACCGCACGGTTTACCAGGCTGAATTCACTTCTTTCCAGTCTAAATTTGAGCGTGAAAATGAATGCAACTGCACGTCTTCCTGTGGAATTACAAATCGTAAGATTTTTACCGTTTAATTTTTGAATTCTGTTTCAAAGAGAAGCATAATTTTCTATCTTTGCGCCGAGTAAATAGATGCATGTTTGATTGAAAGACTTTTGATACCTTTAAATGGTCTCACGACCAGAAAATGGGTGTGCAGCCTCGTTTGGAAGCGGGGGGGGGCGTGTGCGTGTACACCTACTTGGCCAAATTGGTTTGAAAGGTTGGCGGGTTTATATGTATGAATTCCTTTCCACGAGCTTCGTAGTAACTTGCCCTTTTCCCCAAAAAACTGATATTCTTCCTACTGAAGTCAGTCACAGTTGGCTGTAGAAGCGAGAATGTTTCACGTCAAACAGGTCTAATTCGTGTATTTAAGACCTTGTATAAGGTCAATATAAGCTTCGTGTGATTTCGACCAGCAGGCTTGGCCGGGGAATCTTTTGTTTCTGCCAACAAATGTGACTGGACCGCATTGGACTAGACCAGGCCGTACTACGCATAATGATAGAGAATCTGTTAATGTTAACAGCTGTTTAGTTCGCTCAGAAGACGCCATAAAAGTAGGCCGAAGCTTCAACTTGTTATCAAAGCGTGTGTTCATGATCTCATCAATTGAATAAAAAGACAATTTCTTATCTCATGTTCTCCAGAATAAGACAACGTGAAACATATGAACGGCAGGTTTTCCAGTTTCGAAGCAATCTAAAGAACGCTTCGTTAAACATCTATATTCCGGTAGATTTCGTGAACGAATGAAATGGCAAAAGTTGTTTACTTCCCAAATCAGTGAATCAAGAGGTCCTATTCTGTTCCTTTCCGCAGATACGCTTATCGATATCGTAACAACGGGACGGTTTACCGCGACCTGGTGAAGGCGTTTGGACTGCGGTTTTCCATATTCGTTCACGGAACCGCGGGAAAATTCAGCATTATTCCGCTTCTCCTAAATCTAGGCTCGGGCCTTGCTCTTCTAAGTCTGGTAAGCCTCTGATGTGGTTTGTTTTTTACCATGGTTAAGTTATCTTTCGTTGAACAATTGCATGGTGCACACGCTGTTGAAATCGAAAGCCCAACTCGAAAACAAAAACAGCGCATTACCATATTGAAAAACGAATCAAATTGGAGGTAGAAACTTGTTTGACTTCAAGTATAACAAACTCCATTTCACACGCGTTGTCATTCCCGTGGTTTTATCAATTACACCTAAAATTGGCTTTTGTATGCATTTTCAAGGAGTAAACCAAATTACTTAAAACCATTAATCCCGATCAAAATGTGTTAATTAATGTGGCCTATTGGAGTTTCAACTTCCGTGCCTTTAAAGGACTTTCGTTCATACAAGTGCGCGGTCACATCTGGTATTGGTTGGCGATTCAAATCTGTCGAAGAAAGTCCAACAAGACCTTATTTCTGACCTTACTAGTTATCAGGAATGTTACAAACAAGTTGTCGATTTATGTTATGAATGCCCCGGTTTTATGGGAGCAATCAAGTGGATGCCGAAAACCTGTACAAGTTTGCGTCTACAGAGAATTAGGTAATTAATTGCGCTGCGTTGATAGCATTTATAAAGAGGAAATTATAAAACAGGCCACACTGCATATAACGGTCCATGGAAACGGCGAAGCTAATTAACGGAAAGTAGCCGTTGGCATAATATTGTCACTGCGTGTTGTCATCACGTGTTTGCGTGTATTCTCTAGTAGCAGTAATCGATAACTTTTAATTAAATAGTTATGCGATGTGTTCTCTACATTGACTTCTTAAAAATGAAAAAAAACCGTGGTTTGTGCTCGCCCTCTGCTATTCATTTTTGTTCGCGGTATATTCGGTCGAATTGAAAAATAATGATGCGGAGGTGGAAAATGTTGTACTGCAAGTTTAAAAACCTCGATTGCTCATCAGTGGTCATTTTCCTGGTTTTGCCAATAACGCGAAAAATCGATTGTTTTCCTATATGTCTTCCTTAGGTCAGGTCGAAAGGAGGATGATTAATTCCCACATGAGTTGTGGCCAGCATCCCGCACCGCAGAGGGAAGTGGTATGCAAATTATCTGGTAACGTCGGCATCGACGCAGCATAGTGAACGGACTTGTTTAAACGACGCGTTGTAATTGCCCATCTGTACGAGAGATAAAACATCCGGTGATTGGCGATCGGCACACTGCCCCACCTAAGTCGCACCGGAAATGAGTAAGCGTGGCAAACCCTGAAATATCCCTCAAAACCATTATCCCTACAATGGGCACTGATTCACACGAACGCACTTTTGTGTCTGCTACTGGCCGAAACTGACCCTTTTTACAGACTTTACTCGTTATGAGGAAACGTCTACGCGGCGGGTCATCGTGCTGGGGGCTGTCCTATTTATTTGACAAAATATCGTATACGCTCGCTCATTGGTGGAAAACCTGAGTTGAGTTCAATTCACTTCTCCGTCCAAAAAGTTCAATGTACAAATGACTAAACCGAATTTCGTAATTGTTTTATTTTTATTCTTTTTTTTACTTCTAGGCACCGGTAATCTGTGATATTATCATTCTCAACATGATTGGCACGAGAAACGTTTACAAGGACGCCAAATTTGAGGTTCTTACTCGGGATGAGATAATCGTCCGTAAGAACAACTCCTTCTCCGTGGTCCTCGACGAAAATTGTAGTGACATTCGAATTCCCTCGAGGAATAGCTCCACAACTCGAAGTCCCTACTGGTCCCGTCGCTCTGTAAGTGCCCTCCACGACAAAGAACCAATTGGAAATTACCTATGCCCTCCTTCGTGCAACACCACCTCAGTGTGACAAGGCAGGAAAACAAGACTCAGACATTTAAAAACTCGGACTTGTTCGTCATATTTCGACATACTTAAAATGCCGGCTTTGTCTTGCATGCGGTGGGCATTGCCTTTTGTCGGCACCTTTTCCATCTTTAGACATAGATAATCGTAGTTCCACGAATAAAATTTAATGTTAACGATATTAAGATCTGCACCTGTTACCGTTGGCTTGGGAAATCCACTATATTTCCTCAATTTCATGTGCGCAGGTGTAATTATGCAATTTATCTTACTGCCAGCCGGAGCATGAAAAGTGGGCTTTCCTGTTAGCACCACTGATATCCACGTTCTAAACATCGGGCATTCAGTTGGCATTTCTGTGCGCTGATGCTCGTTTGCGCAGTTTGGGTTTGCAGTGGGTCCTGAAACCGCAATGGTCTGATGATTTATTTGGTAGGAAAGGAATCTCCGCGGGGGTTACCCTTGAAACGTCTTCGCGCCTCGATATCCCAGCCTATGAATCACCTCAGTCCATTAAAGGGAGTTGGCCCTAGAAATTCGTTCCAATTCGATTAAAGGCAGGGCCTCGTCTCTGGTCTAATTGATTTTTACAAAAATTAAAATCGTTCACTCGCAACCGACACTATTGATCGCTGTTGCTGATGATTGGCGTATGTTGCGCTCAATACTTACTGAACAATGATCCACTGTTTTCTGTTAGGTTGATCAATGTTTTACTACTTAAATTCCACGTGTATGTTTAGTTTTGGACAGAAAGACAACGCGCTTTATTTATGCCGCATGGATGCGGCTGGTGCTTTTGCGATGCCTAAATATGTTTAAAATCCGCAATTCAAGGTTAATAATATTAAGGTTAGGCCATTAAATGATTTATTGGGCCTGATGACCACCAGACTACAGCGTTATTTGAAATTAATCGTAACTGAAACAGATTTACAAAAGGTAAAATAAAAACTATAACAAGTCCACAAAAGTGATCAAGGCACTTAAATTGTGGATAACGAAGAACACCGGAGAAATTACGGCATTTTTATCGAATAAATTGGCCCAAATTATAAAATAAACGTCTGTTGAAGGAATGTCGCTTTTGATTATTAATTATAAGGCGGAATTGAAAGGTTAATTACCGTATTTAAGATTCGGGACATTTCGAATAAGAAATTCGACATATTTTCTTCACCGGTCATTACGACAGCGATGTTGTCAACCTCGTGTGCTGTTGTTGCACTAAAGTTGTATTCGGAATTTATACGACGGCAGACTAAACATTTCTTATAAATCCCAGAATGGGTGGCCATTCGATGTTGATCGCGTTTGCATGATATTGCTTTTGCAACTCATGAGGTTTATAGGTTTTATCAGATCAAGCGCGATTAATCTAAATCGCCTACGTCATTGTTATTGATAAATGACATACGGGATCTCTAGACTAACATAATTCGCATAAATCATTCGCGCTTGGATACCTCGAAATTATCAGATCCATTCCAAAAATTACAGAATTTATAGCAAATAGTTTAGTAATTTGACAGGAAACTATTGGTTACCGAGATTACCGAAGTCGTTCGATATGCTTTATAAACCATGAGCGCAATTGTACAATCATCTGGTAATGAAGTTAATGATCGACGTATCAAATTCAATTGCCATGGTCTTCTAATTACAACAAAAACGTGTATGGTTCGAAAATACGCTCGAAAGATATTCGCCGGAGGTATCACATACATTAATGTTCAGTCTGCTTGTGGTCTATTGCACGACTGGTAGCACATGAACTAAACATTGGCAACGCTATCTATGACTATCCAATAGCGGAGCAGGTTTGGCTATCACCTCCGCTTATAGATCTCCGGGTAATTTGGTCTTCGTTTAGTTATGTCCGTCAAAACGTTTCCCGAAAAATTGCGCTTTTTCTTGAGAAAAATGATGCGGGTACTACAGAATCTAGTCACTCATACACAAAATATTTGCAGACGATGCACACTGCGGGTTTTGAAAAAAGGGCCCGATTCTGAACAGCACGAACAAGGCTGGGAAAGCTTGGCCTTTATCTCATAAATAAGCCAATATTCGTTTTGCTAGAGGAACGGAATCACAACGTATTCGGGGCGAAGATAAGTTGTGTTATTTTCGGATATTGGTAAGAAATTGGGTAGGACTAAAGCCGGACATTTTTTCGAATTATTTTCCATTTCCTTAAGTTAGAGAACCGAAAGCGTTATCGATTAATTCTTCCACATAATACATTGTGTCCCCAAGGAGTTTCAAAAAGACAATAAAAACGTCCTGAATGACAGCTCGAGCGAAACAACAATTATTTACAGGCCATCAGGTGATATTTCGTTGAAATTTAGACCCTGATCACGACGCCAATGGGATGTTATCAATAAAGTTCATCATAAACCTCATTTGGATCACATTACAAGGCTTCATTTAAGTTTGAACGACGTTGTTTGGGTTCAACAAAAATCCAGGGAGAAAACTGAATGTATATAAATTCCTCATATTCTCCCCCTTACAAAATGGGGTTAGGAAAGTGTGGATTTAAAAAAAAATAGTGTACAAAAACTTTTGTTGATAAAAATAGTGCCCTGTGCTGTCTCCTTTTCTTTTCAATTATTTCATTCTTAACTTTCGTGGATATGAACCACAACCGCAAGTAGCATCGAGCAAACATAAAATTTGGTTTTAAGAAGGAAATATTTTCGTTTCGCCAAGTGATCAAAGACGGAAGTAGGATTTCAGTGTGAGAAAACCAATTAAGAGAGAGTCGGAGGAATTGGAAAAATCGTTTATTTTGATAAAGCCGCGTTTGTAAATCCAAAATCCCCCTATCCAAATGTTTGTGTCCAGAAAGCTACTTCCGGGTATTTTATGGGTAGTTCATGTACGCGAATTGCGTAGATGTCTAAAAATTTCGAGGATGTTGTGAATTATATATAAAATGCCACCAGACAATTGATGTAAAATATTCCGATAACGACCCCCTACCAACACAATTCTAGGATGCCGGTAGGCCCTTTTGAATACTGCAAAACATGTACAGATTGTTTATTTCCACAGTAAAATTTCTTATTCATGAGGAATGCACCGGTGTACCTACATACCAGTACAACAGAATTGTCTCCCTAGTACCACTAGCGAGCCCTGTTTATTCAATTTATCCCGAAATTAGATTGATCAGAGTATAGTAATGCACTCAGAACTAATTGTTTTATTGTGTTCATGAAAGTCGGCTTTCGATGTCCGTGAAACACAGCGTTTTCCTACCCCAGCCAATCAATGTGTGCCTTGTAGTAGTGATCCCTTTTTTCGTGAATTTATTACAGCAATAACAATTTTTATTAACGTGTATTCACTATGTGAACTTTCTTTCGAACGACACACAATTATAATTTCATTTTTAAAACTGAACCACAATCTTGTAGGACTCCAAACATGGTATTCGGACACAATTTCACTTTAAGTCTTATCAAATGGCCATTCTGTTGAACTAAACTGATGTCAAATATTTGATGATTTCAACCTTATTCCGATCATCATACAATGCATAATGTCTACGTCCTTTTAATTGACGTTTATTTATTGGGAATTCAATTGATCAAAATCGGTTCCCTCTATGCCTCAATTAATATTGCTTGTTTGACGGCAATTTTCGGAACATTTTCATCGGATTACCAACCGTAATGAACCACGTTTAAGATAAACATATTTTGATGAAATGTTTTAGTGGGGCTTCCTGGCTATTCGTTGAAATGCAGCGTTTAAGCGTTTCTTTTTAAATATTTTGTTGGGAAAATTCTATTAAAAATTGAATCATCAATTTCATTTCTTATTTAAAACTGTTTGCATGCGTTTTAGAGGATCATCTTATCCCGTGCTGAAGAATTACACTGCTTTTTTATATGAACCGAATTAGTGGCTGTACAATGGTGCGATATCAAGCGAAAATTGCGAAAACAACCTATTCATTTTGTGTTTTGATGAAACATTGAAGCATTCCCTCTGTAATAACAGTAATAATAATAATAATAATGTTAATCGCTTTATTAAGGTCACGAGGCCATAAACGTCCTGCATAAAAATGTATAAAATTCGGATACTGTCTTGGAGTCCCTGATTAACATGCTTCGGTGAAACTAAAATTCAAGACTTTAAGGGATGCATTTCGTATGAATTCTAAATTTAATGGAGAAAATATGTTTTACGCCGCTGGTACCCAGTCTTCAGACGTCAAATATTAAAAGTACGTTAATGACACCATCCAATAATTTACTTACGGGGATGTGGGGGAATAATCCTGAGAATAATCAGAAAAAGGTCTTCGTTTGACTTAGCAGTCTGGGCTTGATGTGGGACGGATAAATTAATGTAGCAACGATGGATAAATCGAAAAACGCCCCACTTTGAGTCTAAGAGCATTTTTTCAAAGATTGCATCGTTATTTATTGTCTGGATAATTATTATATAAATTAAGTTGATGTGCGCAAAACACTGGAAAACATCGTTTAATTAAACGTCCTGTAAACGGCCATTGCAATGTTCTACTGGCTGAAGAAGACACCGACTTTCGTGGCCATGAACTACAACCGCAAGAAGTATCGAGCAAACAGAACGTCTACTGTTAAGTTATGCTACCCCCATTTTCTACGTTATCATTTAGCTATCGTACTACAACTCACAGCAGTATGCGTTTTCTTCTAAAATTCCGGACGGCAAATTCAACAAACCTATTCAAATGTTGATTTTACCGGGGACGCTACTTCCGAGCATTACATGGGTAGGCATTGCACGCCCTTTGATGTTTTGTTGCTGACTAAAATATTAATTGTCTGTGGCATTTTTTATTTGTAATTTATGCATAATTTATTTGGTCAAATGACACACATTTACCACCACGTTTTTCATGGTAACGAAAAAAACAATTAAAATAACAACGTGATTTTAAACAATCGCATGGCTTTATCCAATTATAAGCGTCGGAAACGAAAAATATGTCGAGTGTGATTATTGAATTTTATTAAGATTATATAATATCACCTAAATTTGAGGAAATGTGTTTTTATGCGGTTGTAGCATTGGAAACGGGCACTTAATAAATGTTCCATTGATAAATTATTTAATAAAGTGATATATGACCTATTGAACAAATTCTCACTTTTTGTGAGTGAATTAAACTTTCTATTCATAATTAAATCATCTTGCTCGTCGCACGTTTTCCTACATCATATTGGTTCAGAATAGCTAAAATTGTGGCAATACTTTTTCCGGATACAGTTAATTTTAATCGCATAAATCGGCTAATTTATCCACAGTCAGCGTGCCCTTTTAAGGTCAAACATTATCAGACAATATATTTCCCTGTTTAGGCTGAGCAAGTGTAGCTCCTGGTGAGCTACTTTCTCGTGTATTACAGAAATGTTAACAACAATAATAATCAAATTGTAGGGTTTCGCCTGACTCTAGTAACGAATAATGCCGCAAAATAAGCTAAATTTAATTGTTTTTTTTAATTGTTCGTCCTTAGAGCATGATCCGCAACTATGTCCTTGTTTTAAGATTAAAACGATCGTGTCCTATTATTGCATGAAATCAAGTTTTCGTTACAAGTAAAGATTCGATAGTAGAACGGCAATCAATCAAACGATACAACGAAGGCGTAAAGTTTGGGGGTTGCATAACTAATTATACGCCGATGCGTTAATAATAATACCAGAAACGTAGTTGTCAGTTCATGCGCCAAGAACATGGGTATTTTTTCGAAACATTTCAACCCAGTTATTTGAAACAATTTGTTTCCCAGCAATTAGGACAGCGATTTCACCCAACTGCGATGTTCATGCTACCCAGATCTTGGTTTCGATATTGCTGCGATTGGAGCCGAAACATAATTGGGTATAATTACAAGAATTAGCAGCCATTCTGTTTATATCGCACTAACGCGATTTCTATGGCGTATGTCAAGGTTAATAACTAACGTCCGGGAACTAAAATTTGGATAGGATCTTTGAATTATAAATGCGGCTTCATTAAAATAAACGAGTTTCCCAATTCCTCCGACGCTCTCTAAATTAGTTTTCTCATGGACACCAATTTCTCACACTGAAATCCCACTCCCGTCTTTGATCATGTGGGCGAAAAGAAAATGTTTCCTTCTTAAAACCGTCTTTTATGTTTGCTCGATGCTACTTACGATTGTCGTTCATAGCCACGAACGTCGGTGTCTTCAGTCAGTAGAACAACGTACATGCCGTTTCTACATCAATGATGATTCACCACAGGACGTTTAATTGAACGGTATTTCTCTGAGTTTGGTTTACAACAACCCGAAGTTCTATAATATGTTTCCAGACAATAAATAATTCTGCCGTTTTTTTTAAAATAACATGCTCTTCAACTCGAAGTTGGGCGTTGTTCGATCGATTCATTTATGCGTCCCACATCAAGCCCAGAGTGCTCAGTGAAACGAGTGAATTGCAGACCCTTTTCTGAGTATTCTCACGTCTTCTTTTAATCTCCCGTTGGCGCATTCGTTGAATCGTTCTAAATATTCCGATGATCCCCCTCTCCCACCAACAATTTTATCAGAAGATGTAATCAACGGATTTTTTGATGATGTCCTCATGCTGTTGTCTAAATTGTAAGAAAACAGCAGGTATTTTATTTCCACAGTGAAATTTCATATTCATGAGGAATGTACCGGTGTACCTACATACCAGTACAAAAGAATCGTCTCCGCAGTACTACTAGCGAGCCCTATTTATTCAATTTACCCCGAAATTAGATCGACCAGAGTATAGTAATGCACTCAGAACTAATTGTTTTATTGTTTTCATGAACGTCGGTTTCCGATGTCCAGGAAACACAGCGTTTTCCTACCCCAGCCAATCAATATGTGCCGTTGTGGCGGTTGCTAACTTTAACCGTGTAACTGTTCATTGTGTTTTACTATGTTGAGTATTGTACCGCACTTTTAAGAATATTCTATGCGACGTTGCTGAACGTGTTCTCATTCGTTAAAGGTCTCGGTTGGCTATTTGAGTTATACCGGTAATACAGACAATTCGTCTATTCTATATTAAGGGTTCATTCAACTCACTATACAATCATATCACATTTGGCGTCGCAACTATGTCAAAAACGAACCTGGAATCCTTATCAGTTAATGCAACTTCCCGAGAAGTCTCGGACTACATTGAGCGTTTCGAAATTTGGGCTATCACCCAAGATAATCTCGCTGAAGAAAAGAAACCGGCTTATTTTCTGAACGCTATTAGTAAAGACGCTTATGCTCTGGTGAAGAAGTTGGTTTATCCGAAGATTCCCATTAAAATGCCACTCGCCAAGATTCATCAAGCTATTTTTAAGCATTTTCAGCTTATAGCTTTTGAGGCTGCTGAACGAAGCATATTCCATACTCTCATGCGAAGATCCGATCAAAATATCCGTGATTTTATACTTGTACTTCAGACTCAGACCGCAAAATGCAGCTTTGAAGCTCAATTAGACACGCAATTGCGCGGCCGTTTAATTGCAGGCATTAATGATCCCAATCTGCAAAGGCAATTGCTTCTCCTCAAGAATCCCACATTCCAGAGTTTTCGTGCTATGTGCGAATAGTTCCAAGATGTCTCGAATTTTGTCAAAATTTCTCAGATCTCGTGTTTCACTCCAGATCTATGCCTAGGAGACAAAACGCGCGGATATTCAAAAATCGCAACAAAAAAAAGACTGATAATTCATTCGGTACTTGTCATTCGTGTGGCAAATTGCATTCACGGGAGCAATGTAAATACCGTGATGCGATATGCTATAACTGTGGCAAAACAGGCCATATCAAATCGGTCTGCAAATCAAACGTTTGTGCGATTACTAAAGATTCAGACGACAATGTATCCGCCATGGCTCTGATGAGTTCCAGCAGTCACAGCGGTGTCAGATTTTCAAGGAACTCATGAATTCACATAGGAAAAAGTGGTCCTTCATCGTTGATACCGGGAGTGTGGAATCGCTAATTCCGATCCATACATTGAAGAAGTTTTGTCCACGTCCATGTATACAGAAGACAGGCCAGTCGATTATTGGTATCACTGGTCATTCATCAGTTGAGTCCGAGTTGAAAGATCTGGTCCAAACGTGCACCAGAGCGACTGGTAGAATGAAAATTCCCAAAGTCAAAATCGAGGTTGCCAGAGATCCCATGTTCTTGAACCGGAGGATTATTGCTTTCGGCTTACGAGACTCTATTTAACTGGCTCTAAACCAATTGGTGGAGCGTAACATATTGACTCCAGTGAGCTGTTCACAATGAGCCACTCCTATTGTGACACCACTAAAATCCGACGGTTGTACACCCAGGATGTGTGGTGATTACAGGATGACACTAAATCTCCGATTGTTACAGAAGACATGCACTACTCCGGAACGAGAAGACATCCTCTATAAATTCAAGGGGTCGAGTTTCTTCTCCAAAATTGATCTTAAAGATGCTTACCTACCGATTCCACTGGATGACGAATCCAGTTTGCTGACTGTCATTAATACCCCCTTTGGGTGATTCAGGTACAACTTCCTACCTTTTGGGCTAAATTTTGCCCCGGCTATTATTCAGGATTTCATTAATGGCATATTGGATGGCCTTAATGGTATTCAAGTTTACCAAGATTACATTTTTGTCCATGGTGTCAGCAGGCATGATCATGACGAGAGACTCCTCCAGCTATTCCGACGTTTTGTCGAGTATAATGTTGCGGTTAATCCGCTGATCAAGCAACTACTGGTAAAAGTCCGGTTGTGTTATTCAAGGGGCTCAAACTCAACACATCGTTCCAATGCCTTGGATCGGGAGAGGTCATTTTTTTTCAAAAGGGAATGATTTTAGACCGTCTCGCGGTGTTCTTCTTGGAAGAAGTTGAAATAGTATTGTTACTATCCTCGATGTTACTGATTTATCAAGTAATCGTCGGCATGTCAATCAAATCCGATTCGATTAACCATCTATGCCCGTTATTGATTCCCATCCTTCTGAACCAGCTGATCCGGCTAATACGACTCCATCGGTTCCAGACCAAAGCTCACAAGCTCTACCTCGGCGCTCCGAGCGTCTGGGTTTGAAATCGCCGGTCGACTACCGCATGCCATCCATGCTGCTGCACCCAGGTGGATGTGGTGGTTGCTTACTTTAACCGTGTAACTGTTCATTGTGTTTTAGTATGCTGAATGTTGTAACGCACTTTTGAAGAATATACAATTCCCCGTTGCTGCACGTGTTCTCATTCATTCAAGGTCTCGGTTAGCTATTTGAGTTATACCGGTTATACTGACAATTCGTCTATTCTCTATAACGGGTTAATTCAACCCTTCATACAATCCTATCGCAGCCTTGTAGTAGTGATCCATTTTTTGACATCAGTCTCCCCGAACCAATCAATTGACGCGTCAAAAAAGACTGTATCTTGGTGACTAACTTTATTGTTTGCCTGTTATACAAATTGGGGGCGAGTTTTCGTAGGTAATAGATTAAAACTTTTTTTGGCTGAACGATTAGATCCTCGTGAATTTGGTAAAGCAATAACAATTTTTAATTAATGCGATTTTTGTATTTTAGTCCGAAGAAAACGTTGATATCTCGCTCTCGCCCAGATAATCAAAAAATGAAGTGCGATTTCTGTATGGGAAATTGATGATCGCGAGAAAAGTAATTAGGGGAACATCGGAGGAATAGAGAGATTCATTTATTCTAATGAAGTCGCATTGCAAATTAAAACACCCTATAGAATTTCGGATTTTCCCGGAAACCTATTTCTGGGCGATACATGCGTGGGCTATGTCCGCGCATTTTTTGGGGGTCAATGAGCTTTCTAATCCATCGCTCAAGTTTACTAAGCCGATCCATCGACCTTTACGCTCTAAATAATGGCTTTATCTTCTAGTCGCCAATCTTTCAAGACTACCCAGGTGTGTCGGATCTCTTTATCCCCGAGTTTTTCTACCTACTCACGAATCGTCGATTTCAAACATGTTGGCTAGTCTCAAAATCTCCACAGCGCCTGGCCCGTGAAATTACTCATATTTCAACGCAACTTGTGAATTATTCGCTTGAGGAGTGCTCTTTATAGTCTTACTTTAGATTCCGAAACCAGTCAATGTTACCGAGGAACTTTTTTTGTTTATGCTAATCCCCAACCCCTCTGCATGATCTAAGGTTATTGAGAAGCATTTCCATATTGCTTATAAACCCAAAGAAAGCCCCCTGGACTTCGTGGCCACGTTTTTTCCTGCCTTCTATTTTTCAATCCATACCGGATCGAAAGCCGTTAATGGCGGGTTCTCGGAATACAGATCGACTTTCAACACTGTCTCTTTTTCTCTCGCATCATACATTAACTGTGTTGGGTTTAACTGGTTGATTGTTGATAAGCTGGCTTCGAAATTATTTTTCTCGACGTCAGCAGCTCATAAGAGACGAAAACAGAAACGCATCCTCCAAGCCTCTAATTGCATTACCTTCTCCAATTCCGTTGAATTACTACGCGTCTGAACGGCAGTACCCTAATGATGTGATTCAAATACAAGCCCAGGGCAATCACTCAGGTGATCGAGTTGTCTTTTGAGAATGGTCTTCTGCGGAGTGCATCAAAATGTGTCTATCTTTGTTTTCACTGAGAGCACGTGCTTGCATAGCTTTGATCGCTTCACTCCATACTTTCGCCTTGTGGTCAAAATCAAAATCCCTGGTCGTTATTTTAAAAATTCGGCATAACTCATACAACACCGCATTCGGTAACCTTAACGTGGATAAATTAAGACAACATCGATGACATTTGGCCGGCCCCCACTTTTGACCATGACACGCCCCACGTGTGTCCAGACAGGACTCACCTGCAGCGGGCAGTAAGCATCGCGCGTTGTCGGCGTTTTCGGCCCAGGTCGGGCCCTCACTATTGTTTGAATAGTAAACAATATTTTTCATTCCCGACCTTCGTCTTTGGCCATCGTGCCATTCTGATTTTTGGGCCACGAAGTCTTCGAATTACCATAGTACCCTGCTGCTACTTTGTTGTTTTCCCCGACTTTAA
The DNA here is from genome assembly GCA_028672205.1 of Proteocephalus fallax. NCBI lineage: Eukaryota > Metazoa > Platyhelminthes > Cestoda > Proteocephalidea > Proteocephalidae > Proteocephalus > Proteocephalus fallax. The sequence goes on from JAPUBX010000465.1 coordinate 231,816, forward strand.
ATGGACTGGCGTTTTGACCCTTTGTATGCTTTGTAAAATGGATAATATTTGTTCTCCATTACCGATAGCATTCTTCAACGGACTCTCATATACTAAGCGACCCTTACTATCGCCTTTATTCGACTCTCTTTCAATATAATCGCTCCAACTAATTCGACGACTATGCCGTGTAATTCCCCCAGAACGGCTGCATATCGACACTCTGCAATTCCTTATTTGTTCCAATATTAGGTTTAACCAGAAGAGAGTAACCAAAAACCCGGAAAGGCATTTTTTTCATATAGATTTGTAGAAAAGTAAATTAACAAACATACGATTTCAACCAGTGAAACTCGCAACTTGAAGTGTTTCTAAGGTGGGCTTTGTTATCCTTTCTGCGTCATTAGAAATTTCCTTTTATTCGAATGCTCATATTTTTTGTAAATATTGACTGGGATACTTTTAGATATTCAGTCGATTAACTGAAATCGCGTTCTACCAACACAGACGTTTGACCCAAAGCTAGGCCTTTTAATGTGATGAAAATTAGGTTTCTGATGAATTCTAAACTTGCATGCTACATCTGTCGACGTTCATATAGGAGTTTTATATTTAACTGCGAATTGCGCGATTGTGGGCATCCCACCATTTTCCTGATCAGGGTTCATCTCTCAACGAAATGTGTAAACCATCGGTGGTATTTCGAAGTTGTTCCGGGACCGTTTTTATTGTATTTTGAAACGACTTTAGTATGCGTCAAATGGATGTTAGCGATTTTTTTGTTCTCTCTGCAAGATTAAATATATTAAATATCTCAAACAGCGGATCTTACACCTGTAACAAATACCATATCTTCCAGCAACAACAGTCCTAATTCGTAACGTGACTGTTTAACCCGTCTTATTAGAAATTATGTGGCCGTCGAATTCTGGTTAGACATCCTCGAATTAGGGTATCAAATCAATGATCCTTATTCTATGCTGATTTAGCCAAAGCAAAATAATCATAAAGTGTTAACTTAAAAAATCAATTATAAAAAAAAACTATTTAACTATTTGGATAGTTTTGGTAAATTGCATCTTTAACAGGAACGGGAAAGCAAGTTTTGTCTAGGAACATCCGATGAAGGAAAGGAAGCAAAGGTTAGAAATGGGTTATACCTTAAAACAGGCGAAATTTTCTGCAATCAACTATCATGTTTTTTTTGAGGAACCCAAAAAATAAGGAAAATATGTTTTTTATGGTATTTCAGTAATCCTGATCATGTTTTTTTAAAATCATATAGAATCCAAATATTATTTTTTGGCGTGATGCATGCGGGACTTATATAAAATAATGTTGAACAATGACAAATATTTAATTGATATATTGTCACTCATTTTAAGTTTTATTTTTCACCACTCACCGTCTAACACTATTTGTGTACATTTCTTTTTCTTAGTGTTAGTTTACGCCATGGCTCCGCCAACGTTTATAGGCTGTTCTGAATCTGAACAGGTTCTTTAGAGTTGTGTCATAATTGTTTTCTAGGCTATTGAACTCAAAAGTTTTTTAAAGAAAGCAGGCGCAGACAAACTAGAAAAAACCGAGATTACACAACAAAATTGGCCAACATCATTCATTAAATTCATTCCCCATCTTTGCGTTTGTTGGAAGAATGATAAAGTCGACGAAGATCGTAGGTTACGCATGAAAGTTATTTCCAATACTCAGAATCAATTGAATTGCTTACTACTGTATCATCAATGATAACTCGACTTCCAGCAAATAAAATAGACGAGGCTGTTGATAAATTGTGCACAGTGTACGAAGATGTATCAGACAAAAAAAATGGCAAGCTCCGCGCGAGACTCTATTCGTAAGATATACATGGATTAATTACACGTTTAGCCTGAACTTTATTTATTCTGGTTTGCCGCAAGAGCATCATTCGCGCTACCGAATATATCGGACGTTGGTGTTATGTGGGGCAGCCTTCGGAAACCTGTCGCAATTCTCCACACAGACTGAATTCGTACGATTTGTGGTTTATCTTAAACATGCTTAGGTTTTCGAACTTCTAAAAGTCTGTAATTGCACACCTGCTGAGTGTCAAGCTCTTTGGCGTCAAATGTCTGACGTTCACCAGGCATTTGGAAACACCAAAATGGCAACACAGGCCATGATTAATCTAGTGTCGACATACCCCGAGGAGACCGCCGATAGCGCACATGAGGATATTGTGAAGTAAGACATTTGTTCATAAAAATAATCTTTAGATGCATCCTGGCTGCCATCCGAGATCCTACATTTTTGTCATACAGCCGACTTGTGACTCTTAAGCCTGTTAAATCATTGGGTAGGGAACCCATTCATAAGGTTTGTTGAATAACTTAATGCAACGTCGTAGCTTTTAGAGGTGTTTATTTCCGGCGATCTTGAAGATTTTGATACTTTCAGTAAAAGCAACCCAACATTCCTAGTCGATAATGCGCTTGACGAAAAAGCTTGCCTCGACAAACTACGGACTTTGGTTCTAATGGAAATATCTGAAAATGTAGCTGAGTTGGACTATGACTTTGTCTGCAAACGAATAAATTTACCAGACGATCAACTGGAGACCTTCGTTGTCGAATGTAAATACAAAATCCCTTTGCATATTTTTATGTATTTCTTAATATTCCGTCTTGTGATGCATTTTTTAAATAGTTTTATTTTTTCTCGTTACTTTTATCAATCTCGTCCATCCTGTGGAAATATAATATCTATATAATTTTGTGTATTTATATGTTTATAATAGTTCGCGTCGACGCATTGTATTCTCCTTCTAATTTTTTTTCTTTTTCTTCTGAAGCTGTCCGTCAACGCGTGATCACGTGTAAACTGGATCAGATCAATAAGCGGATTCTCATAACTGGGGCCCTTCCACGCAATTTTGGTCCTCAGCAGTGGCAAAATGTCTGTAGCCTTCTCAAGGAATGGGAGAGTGGCCTGCGATTGGTTCAAAACAGTCTTGCTACCATGGTCGGCACCGTTTCTTCGCCTAACCAGTAACTACACCGCTTTACGGTTTATAATTTTCACCTATTTGTGGTCATTCATATAAATGTGAACGCTGTGGAAGTGTTGTTTTGGATTCAAGGCGTTTTTTCGCTCTATTCGACAAACAAATGGTCTTTTCGGCTCGTGTTGATTAATAAAGGGCGTTGACAATATCACGCTTCTCCTAACCACCTATAGTTTTCCTAGCTAAACGTACCTGCATACAAGTAGAAAATGAGTGTGAACTGTCCTACTGCGAACCTGTTAGTTACGACAGCGTTCATCGATATATTTTGGTGTCTGTTGAAGCACCTTCCGCGTCAAGACAAATGTTTGCAAATTCGCTAACCAAATTACCCTGGTTTCCCCCGAGGCATTGACGTAGTGTTTTACTACCAATTTCCCCGTTGGATAAGTTTCAAGTAGATCACTGGGATCTAACGTGTGCAGATAGCTTCAGGGTAGTCTTTACCATAAAGATGCGTCTCTTGTTTTTTTACTTGAAAGGCACAGGCTCCATGTCAATCAAAACAAGGAAATTTGGTAACTTGCAGGTTAAAATGGACAACGTTATATTGAGGGAGATATTTAAATCCTCAGAAATGTATTAAATTTGGCAGATGAAGTGTCAAGAAAGAGAAGGAATTTTATGTGAAGCCCAAACAATTGATCTACTCGGTTGCCCTAAGTAGCATCGTGTGTTCCAAGTTAATGCAAGCATGAAAAGTTGTCTAAATACGCTTGCCATATTAGGATTGGCTACTTGACGCAGAATTCATGTAAATCAGTAGTGTTACACCAAAAAACTGGGTCATCAGATTGGGAAGGTCAGTTCCGTAGAAGATTCACGTCTGCACTCAGTATGGCCCTTAATATGACCACAAAATATGTTCAGATAAAAATGTTAGTAGTATTTACACGTAGTAACAAGGGAATGCGTCCCACCTAGCTGCTTACTAGCCTGTTTGGCCGAATAGACAGAGTTTTGTGCCGCTATCCATCCCAATCTACTTGCTTGACACCTGGTCACTGATCGTCGAAGGCACCTGGTCAATTGAAGCTTTCGGTCTGCAGCGAATGTTGACTGGTGTGGCTATTTCTTCAACAAATAAATAAGGCATCGATGTACAAACGCGTAGAAGCTGTCAACACTTCAGCCACTCCGTCGACTGCATTGGTTCGGCCACGTTGTACGCCGGCCGGAAACTGCGCGCATAAACCTCTGTCTTTCGCCGCCAACATTTGCAGGTGGGTCCTGTCGGACCAGTGGACAACTGAAAACGTGGATCTGCACCTTCAAAATGGATGTGGAGCGCCCGGAACCAAAGAATGTCTACGGGGTCCGTCGCTGGAGACAGAACGCCGATTGGAAATCACCCATTTTCCTGCACTTTCGCACTGTCTCAACCCACTGACAGTTTCTCCGATAGTCTTGCGACCCAGAGAGACATATTGAAATCGAGGCAGAGGGCAGCCGGATGGATTACATCATCTGGGATTTTTGCGTTATTGCGCGAAAAATACTTTGCCTGATGCGCCGACCAAAATTCCTGTAAATTAGTGCCACGTCATTCTTTGAAATCCCAATCTCTTCTCCTAGTAATGCTATATAAATAAGTAACTTAGTGGGAGCTCTGGTCGTGTTCACATTCATCGCAAGCGTAGATTTTTTAGGGCGCGCGTTATGGAAAAGGCCTATCAATGGCCGCCATTACGCGTTTACCAAACTTCTTACACTTCAAGGGTTTAATTTGCCTTTCTTGCAAATTTACCTCGTTTTATTTCGTTCATTCTTGTTCAATTATTTTACACCTACTATGTACAATCGCAACTTCCTATATAAATTTTGGCTGTTTTAGCATTTAATGCTGAAAGTTCTGGTTCTCGTGACCTTAATAAAGCGAATACCATTATTATTATTATAAAGCATCCGATATCGCTTTGATAAATGCATGCGCTATGCCGACAGGGTAGGTTATAACAGCAGCTTGGCTGTGTTAATCAGCTAGGGTTTTGTCTAAAAAAAACCAACCAGATTGCATCATACTGCGTAAACCAAGAATCATGTCGCAACCACTTCATTGCGTAAAGTAAAAATGCAGTGAGCCGGCATCATACTGAGCGGTTCAAACATGCTTTGCACGAATTCGTTGGTGATTCCACGTTCATGATTTTTAAAATCAATGGCGGCAAGTGAAACGACCAATCAGCACATGCGTGCATTTATCTATTGTGTTGTGGTAAACCAGAACTAGACATAACCAGATAACGGAAAGAATCCACTTGCATTGTAAACTATAGCCACTCATACCGACAGCTGCAATTAATTGCTCACGTCTATTAACCATTGCGCGTTCAATAAATCTAAACTAGAGCATTTCAGAAGCAACCATAACTAGTTAAACCACCAGCGGTTTGTTGCATTGCACAATCTTGCATCACACAACCAATATACAGAATATAGGTGTTGGAAAAAACGTATTTGGCGATATTTTCATACGAATTTCTGTCTCTTATGCTCATTTGAAGTTGTTTTTATACCACATTCAAATAGAAACAGTTTTTCGGTCGTCTTGGCATCGATGAAGTAATGACATGCGATTTGTTCTAATTTGGTTTTATGGCTGCAGCAGTGCAACTCTGTGGTAGAATTTAAGAAACCGTCGTTTTTTGCGGCATTGCACAATGATGCATCACCCAAGTTCTGGATTATCATTCCAAAACCTGTTTGTGCGTTAGCGTGTTGCGGCCTTAATGTCTGTTGCTTGAACGTTCAAGCAAAAATTGACATACGTGTCTGAAATGGTTTAGCTCTAGGCACGATGTTTGGGATCCTGTAGTGACCTTAAATGGTGTGTTTATTTATGTCCCACGCATGGCATCCATTATACTGGCACCCCATTGGCTAACACACACCGCATCGCATGCTGTGACCTTAACGTGGATAAATTAGGACAATATCGACGACACTTGGCCACCCCCCCCCGTTATTTACCACGACACGCCCCACGGGCGCTAAGCATCGCGCCTTGTCGGCGTTTTCGGCCCAGGTCGGGCCCTAACTATTGTTTGAATAATAAACAAGATTATTCATTCCCGACCTTCGTCTTTGGCAATCGTGCCATTCTCATTTTTGGGCCACGAAGTCTTCGAATTACGATAATACCACAGGCCTAGTAAATCCCGAAGACGTGTGAGGAGATTGTTCTCAAACGCTCTGAATACTGCCCGATTAGCCTCACCGTGTTTCATTTTGGGCTATAGGGAGAGGCGAGTGGTTTCTTTTTTTACCGCTCTGTTTCTTTATGGCCGATGTTGTTAATATGCACCACATCGCAAATCGTTATATCGATAAGTAGATCCAAAGTATTAATTGGATATCAAAGAAGAATTTTTATCCTATGCCAAACAATTTTTTACCGGTTTAAGGTGAAATCGTGGATGTCACCATCAACCTATTCAATCTGTGGATTGAGCGGTTTCTTCAACCGTCTTCCTTATAACTCATACTTATTTACTCAGATCCAATGTTTAGACTCTCTAAATACGACCACTATTGTCGGCTTCATTATCAAAAGTAGTATTATGGATGTTATCGGCAATCATGTGCTTGTTAAACCTGGCAAAACAACGTGTTATTGGGTTGTACAATAATGACAAACCCGAGACAATCGCCAAAACCATTCAGCTGAGAAGAGGCGAAATTGACTGGTAGACGACTGCAAGGAGTTTGAAAAAGTACTGTGATAAGCGGGTAAAGAACAAGGTCTTCAGCTACCACTTTGAGGAACCGGTTTCAATATTTGTAACCCCGATTCTGGACAAGATGCTGACCCCTCGTTTATTGTTTGCACATTCGTCATTCCCGATTTATGTCCACTGAATAAGCGTGCGTTTATGCAACTCATTCCCCACGCTCTGTCCTCAACCATACCCGGGGCTTAGTCACTCAATTTCCTAGCGTATTAGGTACCTTAAGGCATCCCTATTTACATTTGCTCAATCGATCATACACCTTGTATAAAAATATGGCCGCGCGCCCACAGCACGACCGTTGCCATGCCAACATATTCTGCTACTTGCCTTACTGGACATTGGGGCCGCCGTTTATCTCGCTCTCCCGCAACACCAAGTAGCCTTGGCGGGAAAAAAACGATGAAGCCTGCATTTAGTAAGTCCATCACGTATTAATTGGCATTGGATACCTGCTAAAACATGATATTCTTAGGTTGTCGTCTTCCATTCTCTGCCACACTGTCTGTAAACTCTTGGGTGGTGTCATTAGTGGGGGATTGAGATAGCGATGACCATACAAGAAAATGATTATACTGCCGGTGGTTCATATTCCGCAAAACACAATGACAAATAACGAGATACTGTCGTGTATTAAACAACCAAATTATATGAAATAGATTGTTTTGAAGAACAAGTAACAAAACATCCAAATTAACACAGTGGGGCCTGAATCATCGGCGTAAGTTGTAAATTCCGACGTCTCCATTGCTGAAACCGACCGTGAAGTGATCTGGATCACCCACGAGAATCTTGGTGATGCCCATTCCTGTCGGGAAATAGCCCATAAGCTGTGGCTAAAAAGAAAAAAATATTTGTGTGTGTGCTCGCTGTAAACGGCTGTTGGTAGGTCTAGGTCACATTGCACAATTTCCAGCGGGAAATATAAACACTAACCGACAACTCCGGTTTCGATAAATCCCATTGAAGATATCGTATAACTCCGTCCGAAGCACCCACAATCACCAAGATTTCCAAATTTTGTACGTCTTTTGCTTCTATGTCGTTTGCGCAGAATGCAGTGACTTTAACGCCTTCTGGTAGCTACAATTGTTGTGAAAAACAACACATCAAATACCATCAAGACCTATTCGTCATAGAACAAATTGTCGACGAGAGGTACAGTATCGATTCAATACACAGAAGGCATCCAACGTTCCACAAACACCAAAGCTCGAGTGGGCAAATAAAGTGAACGTACTCGATACAATGATAAACTACGGCCTGAGTCATTCAGAAGGCTTAGTGAAGGTGCCGGGAGTGCGCTTGAGATCAAGAAGAACCTTAAATTAAGGAATTAACCATATTACCAACTAACAAACTTAGTGTACCACTTCTACTAAATCTCCGTAATAATAAGAAGGCTTACTTGGAATTTCCTGCGGGTGTCAGGAGAACTTGCAAGCCCGTAATTTCTCGCCCCTCGGGAAAGTCGCTTACTGCATTAAATATCTAGGAAGAGAAGGCGTCCGAAAAAAGTGTTTGTTATTTACAGTTCTGTGATCCTACCATCCCAGGATATCTGGTTGGGACGACTCCAAACAGCGACCGAAATATAAACTTACAGATCCATTCCGTGAGAAAGAAAGAACGCCATTGATGAGACAAAATTGGTCCATTTCGTGTGAAGAAGAACTGAAATACACCAAAATTTAAAGTATTAACCGATTGGCCAATATCTTTTCGTCAAACGCCCCTTGGTAGTTTGCATGCAAGGCTATGGGAATAGACGAGGTTGCCCACAATAAAAATGCTCACTTTACAAGAGTACGCGCATGCGTAACGTATCTACAAAAAGAAAGAAAACGTTGTAGACCTCGGGCTGGAAATAAGACGTCTTTATGGTTTCGCTACAGGGCGGCCAGACAGCCTCAATGTTCCGTGTGCGCGTGCCTCGGCAACGCTGCCATTCAAACGGTATCCGCGGGTTTCGCGGTGAAGGTGTCCAAAAGCACCCACCCCACCCCATATGAGATCTCAGGATGTCGGATGATGCCAACAAGCTGGCAGTTGGACCTCGCTCCCAATAGTTGATAATTAGTTAAAGTTTGACATGCTCACCGTTGTGGTATTCGTAAGCAATCGCATGCACAAAACAACTTGTGCATGCATCCGGTAGACGAGCCAGTGAAGATGTCCTTTTCATGGTGGCCCGGTGGGATGGCAGACATCGAGAAAGCACCTGGTAGTAAGATGGTGCTGCAAAATAAGAAGCGTGGTGTTTTTTTGAAAATTGCCGCAAACTACCGCAGAGATATCTGAATTTTAACCTAATCAATACACTGCGTCATTTTATTATGATGCCAACATAAAAAAACACCCCGACATTTTCCTCTACCCCTTCAAGGTAGCGGGCTCAAGCGTCTTGTGATGTTCTCTCGAAGGTTCCCCAGACACCCTTTTTCGTGTGGAGGAGGAGTAAACGACTTCGTGGATGGCAGTTCCATGAAGATTTGTGGGAATATTTAACAAGTAGCGTCCACGGTGACACCCGAAGAGTTTCAAGTTGACGCTGCATCATTCAACGCTTAATCGATAATACACGTGGAACCAGACTGGTGAAATGTCGAAGGATGCAGCTGGTTTCCGCCACCCAGTCTCCAAACCGCTGCTAGGCACGACCCAGAGACTATGTGACCGCAGAAACTACAATAACTATATCACCCATAAATGCACATATGCTAACACAAAAACCTACTCTACAACAATCCTAAATCAAGAATGTAAATTTAAATAAATTAGATGCAAATGTTCTTCGAGAAACCTACCCATAGACGTATTCTATGCAATCTCCATCGTAGCCCTTTACACGAATGTGGAAATAGTTGTGGTTAGTCACAACCATCAACTCCACTGTCAACGTCGAGGGTCCACTGTCGGAGACCGTTAGAACGAGTCCCACGACGCTATCTAAATAGTTGGTTGCGCAGATAAACAGGCCATCCGAAATTCTCCGGAGCTCAACATTTCCATCCTCGCTTGCCGTCGCGACCACACCCTTGTCTTCTGCGATGACCGTTATAGCGCTGTGGTGCCTGTTGGACGTTGGTTCATCTTAAAATATAAATAATAAAGACCTTCTGAAAGGGCAGCGATTATAGGTCATGACAAACATCACTGAACTCACAGCTGCACCCCTCAGTTTTCCACAGACAGATTTCAGTGCTAACGGAATCCAGGGACAGGTTTGTGAGGCCCGCAGAAACCAGGCTTCGGGTAGCATCACCGGTGTCATGGACTACAAGGTGAATGTCCGGCTTTCCCCCTGCAGTCTGCGATAAAGGAACCGATGTGAAAGTGTGCCCTAGGAAACCGGGTTCCATTTCAGACAGGCAAGGCCGAAGAATTGTGTGACACAAGTGGTCTCCATCGTTGTCAGCAAGGCCATCACAGTAGACAACGTCAAGCTGGAGTTTATCTTTGGGGATAAGTTTCTTTGGGGTGGCAATATCCTTAGCGAGCTGTCCCGAAGACAACTCCAGCACTGAATTTTTAATCGGGAATCCCATAAAATCGCGTTCTATGGAATCGTGGATGTCGGGGGCAGATATCCTCATCCTGATATCCTCGGTCTTATCTAAATTATAACAACAAAACAGCATGATGCTGGCCCATTGTTTCATTCAATTTATTGTGTCTATCTTATACATGCTTTACAGATGTAGAGTTCGGTGTTATACATGCGTGCTACTTCTCATTTTTGGGCGTGCCATTTGTCACAGAAGGTTGCACAGTGATCGCGGATTTGCGAGGGCCTGCAGAACGCAACCAAATGAACGTACAAATACTGCAAACAAGTGTGTGGGCTTTCCGAGGAACTTGTTAGGGAGATAAAAAAACATTACTTACCCAAAGAGAAGCTCAAAGTGCTAGAGAGAATCCTTGTTCTTTCCGATTCACCCCTGACTATAAATCGACGACACCTTCTCAAGGGTTTGCTTTCAAAGTTCCAAACAAAAACAACCCCGTTTGCAGACACTGAAGCCACGTAATGTTTCTAAATGCAAAGTAGTATCCGTGAATTAGATTAAAGACAATGTAATTCAACAGTTTTATAAAAGCACCGGGAACTAAAAATGTCATAAGGAGAGGTGGGACACTGTTTACAATGATTTATATTGCTTATCATCGGTTAATAGATCTTCTAGAGGTTGTTGGTGACCGAAATACTACAGGTAATCGTTGTTATGCTATTTAGGTTATTCGAATTAGCAGACGATCGTTCCTTGTGCACGAGAGGTGGATATTGGATAAAGTGATGAATAATGAGAACTTCAATAATTGTAGAGTGATAATCCACTAATAAGAGAAGTTATGCCAACCAGCATCAGATTGCTAAAGACTTCGTCGCAATGCTATAGAAAATAGTGAACACACGAACACCGTTACAAAGATTAAACGTTTTAATATCCACCGCCACATATCCCTCACTTACTAAAACAGACAAGCTGATGATATTGGCAGCATGCTCACTGGAAACCCAGATCTGTTGCAGACTGTAACGTTCACAAGAATTCGAAGGATTTCGGAGTGACCAAAATGAGACGCGATGATCGTTTCCGCCCGAAACGATCGTAGTACAATCATCATCATTAGAAGCAATGGCAAGACATGTTATCCAGTCCATGTGAGCCCGTGTCTCCTTCCAGATGGTCCTGTAGGGTTCACGGCTTCCGTGTGGGGTTGCTTCATATATCACGAGGTGCTAGAGGAAGAGAGTTGAGACATGCATAAAGAACAGAATGGCATGCTACATCCGTGATATCTAGGAGTCAACGTCTTTACTAATACTACGAGGAGCCAGAACATGTATCGGGTCACTATAACTCGTCAGGCAAATGAAATGCATCAGGGACAACCAGAAAAAAAGATAATGTGTAGCTCGATCTAAGTCACACGCCGCGTCCTATGAAAACATGAATAACACGCACACGCGAAACTGCCAGCAAATGGTTTCCGTCTGGTGCGACTCATTGAATGGCAGGCGCCTACGCACGCGCTAGATGTGATCCAACTTGATTTTCCCTTCGAACGCAGGACACGCCGTTAAAGTGTGTTCAGAAAGAGCGTGCATCATAGGTGTTTTCTGCCCAAGTATGGTTTCAAAATTCGGTGTAACCGTAAGCATCCTCGCTCTGTTGGTGGGGTACCTGGGCTCGATCCCCAGGTCAGACCACAACAGGTGGCACTGGGAAAACCCCCTGTTAAAATAGTGCCGAGAATCTTCATGACAGACCCCCATGATGCCGGTTTATCCTATTGCCGATATTCACGACAATTATATTATTATTATTTTGGCTGAGGTTATTCTGACAATATCAACGCGCATTTGGGCCCGTATACGATAGCACCATACACCGACAACCGTGGATAACCAATTTACTCACTCCGTCCTTTCCACCTGAAACCGCAAAGCGTGAATCAACGGCCACTGCGGAGATCCCAGCGTTGTGTTCACAAATTCGGAACTCCTTATTCCAGGAATTATTTTGACGAATATGGAAGCAGCATGCGGCGTCACCACCACCAGAAACGACAATTCCCATCTTGTGCGCACTGACGGCAAGGGTGCCGCCGGCCTCACCCCCTCCGCCTTTCTGCTGCCCAATGGCGTGTGACCATGTCGTGCGCACTTTAGAATTCTCGACGATCTACAAGAGAGCAATGTCACAATACAATATCCACACCATTATCCTGACGTCGTGGTTGGTGTTGCAACAGTCTCGGGGTGAATCAGGGTTGATCCTTCCGTGGACTAAACAGCATCCCACTGGCTCGGAAAGTGGTGGTTTGTCGTGGTTGTTACAGTCTCTGGGCTAGTCCTCTCGCGAATGCATCCGGGGCAGTAGCGTAGAGGTTCCCCATTGCCTCGTATGGGTATGGGTCACACCGTGGTGGTGGTGGTGGCGGACTTACATTTACGTCACCACCTGAGGTTCCATAAACGAAGGAATCAGAGATTTGACATTCCCGACCGAAAGAGCACATGGCTTGAACACGAGTCCCATATGTCCCCCGAGCGACAATTGGTTTTTCAGCATCGCCAGCGATCCCAAAGACCGATCCGTCAGATGCACCATAAAAAAGTTCATTCGAGTTCGTAAATACAGCAGCCGAGATCTCGGTGAGCGTTTTCCGTGAAGATCCGCCTAAACGTAACCAGAAGCATGAAATGCGATTTGACTAAAGACATGGCTCACGCGTAAGTGGGTTTCTGTCTCTTACCTATACGCTTTGCCAGGTCAAGATTCCACACGGCAATGCCACCAGCAACCGTCTGACCACTACCGACGGCAGTCAGCAGGCAGTCACCGTTTGCCTTCTGAATGAAGACCGCGCGTCCACGGACACGGCCAAATAGAGTGCTGGTGTCGCCCATATTCAGTTCCATAATGCACGTCATTGATTTGGCTTCCAGTATCCTGATTGCTCCGGAGGCATCAACGCTAGCAACTACATTTTGCGTTGGGCCTGAGTAGGCTAAGGAGGTGACGGCGATGGTTCGAGCTTCAATATTTTCAGATTGAGAGGGTTCTGGCGCGTACACCTACAAAGACCACGTCAGCCATTTATGTATTCCGCAAACTCCTCCATTACAAGAGTTGTACACACTAAAAGCACGCTCATAGAAACCAACCTTTTGTGTTGATAGCTTAGTTTCGAAAGCCCAAATGGAGCCATCCCAGCATCCGACGAAAATAGTATTTTCTATCATAATCATTGTGTTTATGGGTTGGTAGTTGGTTCTGAAGATTTTATGGGAGCGTTTGAATGATTCCAGATTCAATCCGCCAACGCTGGTGCCATCCCCCACACCACCAATGGCACGCCCTAGATCTTGCTCAATGGCGTAAAGGCGTACAACGCCGTCAAGACCCGCCGTAAGGAGTGTAAGTTGCGCGGAATTCCACAGGCAGGCACTTATTCCGCGATAATGCTGTCCCGAGATTTGAGCCAACTTGATGCCTGTGATAACCCTGGAGCTAGCATTGCCACAACCGCCACCGGAAGAGGATGAAACGAGTTTCCAGAGACAGGCGGTGGCATCCGCCGACACCGAGTAGAGCAAGAGGCATCTGTCCATAGGAACGCTGCTGTCAAACTGGATGAAGACAACGCCAGTTACAGCTCCGTTGTGGCCGTAGAAGCTATGCATTTCCTAGCAGTGTTAAGAAATATAGTTTAAAAAACCACATTTTACACCTTCAAATATAGCTTTTCATTTTATGGACACCGAAACATTCTAATCATAGGGCAAAAGTATCATACATGTGCTGACTACGTTAGGCAATGTCGGTGATATTCTTTGTGCTATTTCTGCTCCCCTATGCCCACAGTACACACATACTTCGTGAAACTGTGGGCTATGCTCTGCGCATCAAATGCATAATCACTGAAATTGACGGCGATGTCAACCTTTTCTAAACGCCGAGTTGTCTCTCTCACTCCTGACACTTATGGTGATACAAGGCTCGGTGGGAAAAAAACACGTGTACCTTTCCCGACGAGGCATCGAGAAGAGTGACACTACCGCTGTCGGTACCACAGGCGATCAAATCAACGCCGTCGGTATTCAAAGCCGTCGGGGAGCCGAGAGAGCCCTTGGGGCGCCACACAAGCTCCGGCCGTCTGAGGTGGTTTGCGCTCAACGCGTTTACTCGCTCGATTGTCCAAGCGCGGCCGTCCTTGTTGGCCGAACCATCGTCGTCATATAACATTGAACGCCACTCCCTTGAAATGGTGTCGGGGGCGCTGTCGCGGATGAGCTGTTTTGCCAAGTGGGGGTACCTGGGAGGAGGGAACAATGAAGTAAATGGTGACAAGGACAGCGACTAAAGATGTAGCAGAAAGAATGGCGTACTTGGCTAGCATTTGACCAGATGTCAGAACAAACTGGCGAATCAGCCCGAACGGGCGATCCTTGTTTTCTGCAACAATCGCATTCCAAGCGTCCTTGTATTTAGGATCCGAATCGTCTTGAACAAATGGGACAGTAAATGGTTATTAATCATTTTTGGCGGGTACTAGAAAAATATGGTACTCACGGAAACCAAGGTACTCCTCTATTAAACCTGACAGATCGTTGTTCAGGATTTTTTTGCGAATGTAGTTCAAATCAGAGAGCGTTGTTTGCACATAGCTGAACTGTTTTGCCTTGAACTGAAATCAAGCAAGATGATGATTCCAATTTTACTCAAATCAAACAATAATCGATATCGATTGGATTACCAACTTACAGCGTAAAAAACTTTGTCAGAAATATTCGTCTGGTTTTCCAGTAGAAGAAGCAAATAGGTCTGCGTTGGGGATGGAGTCTCGGCCAACTGTGGCGTGTCTTCCGCGACCCCCGTTCGCCTGCCCACTTTCCTAGAACTAGATGTGGTGTATCCAACTCGACGGAATGCTGGAAAACGACCAACAACCGAAGACACATCATCACCCGACCCGAAGCATAGCTGTCGCACAACCGCAGCCACCTCCGAGCCACAAATACGAAGACCTCCACCGCTAGCCGAAAAAAGGCCTTCCATATCGGCCTCATCGGCTTTCCTTTTTCTACCCCGTTGACTCTCGTCAACCCCGTCGAAGCCGACCAGAAGCGGCTGCAGCTGGGCCAAGAGAATGTGCAGCCCTAGCGTTGAGAATCTGTAGGCGATGCTGCCATCGGCGGCCGCTGCAGCGGCTGCCTCTTCGCCGACGCCTTTGGTGAAGAAGGCAGCGAGTTTGTCAGAGGTGGGTGCAGCCAGCCAGGTGGTGATTATGCGTTTTAGCTGGCTTGGTTCGAGCGGACGCCGAGCACACAGGAGGCAGGACAGGGCGGTGCGTACGAGAGTCTCACCACAACAGACGGAGGCCCGCGCCACAATGTGGGAGACGAGGCCGGGCAAACGGTCAGGCAGCCTCTGCAGGCTGGCGTCCAGCTATTTAAACAGAAGATGTCGGTCAAGTAAGATATATATATAGATATCCCTCCCCCCCCCACAACACTACGAGAAAAAAACTAAAAAAACTTACGTCTTCGAAGGTAGAGTAGAGCCTCAACTCATCACACGCCATCTTTAGGTAGAGGGGAAGTCCGGCTTCTCGCTTTTTGGCAAGCTTTGACAACTGAAACGAAACGCGGACAGGCGTTAACGCAAGCACCTTGATTGACTGAAAACGGGGCGATTTACTTACTTGGCTACCAAAACCCGTCTCGGACAAGACCTTGCCGTACTGCGCAAAGTAGCAACGAATTGCCGCCGACTTCTCGTCCAATGTAAGCTCATTCATCCGCATGTAGAGCGTATCTGGACGGCTTGAGAGGTTCTGTGCGGCATAGGAGCTACCATCAAGAGAGAACATGAACTTGACATTCTGAAACCAGCAATGCATCTGTGTGAGTAATACCGCCTTGTAAACGAGGAAACCCTGTCTAATGGTGAAAACAAACCTCTGGTATAACATCAGGTATCCAATCTAGAGTTTGTGGCACAAGGTGGTCCACCGAGTCGACGATGAATATATACTGGTTAATTACATATTCACCAATTATTCGGATGAGCTTGTGAAAAATGCTGATTGCTTTTCTAAAACAAAACAGTTTAAAATAACCATTATTAAAAAAAATGGATGTCCCGCGAAATTCCAAAAGAGGATTGGCGTGAGTAAACTGCATCATGTTACCAAACTATCATTATTTAATGCTGTGTTACATCGGCACAAACCACGACTTATACTACGAACAATGGGGAGATTCAAGGTGGGCAAACAACCAGAAGACATTAGGACCATCTACATACTCCATGTCGCAATCGCGTTCAATGTTAACTATCCCCACGGCACGCAATTGGTCCTCCACGAGTTTGAGTTGACGCTGCAAGTGCTCGGCTTTAGTGGGGCTGTTTGAGGACTTGATACGCAACTCCTCCATAATGCGGCCGATCCAGGTGGTTAGGAGGCCCTTCAACTGGGTCATCTGGGGGATCGCAGCGGCTGTGGGCAGAATGAGGCCAGAATGGCGACTGGCCGAGGTGGTGGCGCCCATTGTAAGGTGGACATAGACGCGTGCCCGCAACCGCCCTGGAGAGGCAGTTGACCCCGAGAAAGAGGTTGATGGGCGAGCCTTGACGATTGGATCAGGTTTCCATGTGGGATCGGAAAGCACCGTTGCTACGGCAGCCACGAGAGTTGTCTTTCCAGACCCATGAGAACCAATCAGACACAAGAGGCCACCATCGTGAGCTGAAGATAGAATAAGCGTTACAGTCGCTTTTGGGGGGGGTGGAAGATCTCTGCAATATCTCCAAATGAACTTACGCTCGCCGGCTTTGCGTTTACTGGCGGAGACAAGGAGGCCGGAGGCGATGGCGGAATGGCTTGCCCTTTGGTCCACAATGGCTTTGCGTGCCCGCCGTACCTGGACACCGCGGACCTTCAAATCGACCAATAGAGCCTTCAGAACCTCGCGAAGGTGTCGCGGACTCGCTGAAGCTGCTATTGCCTCGAGGCATGCGGGAGGGAAGCTCGTACTGCTGACGTTGCTGGGGCTTGTAGCGGAGTTCGATAGCTGGGTACATAAAACAAACAGATATTTGCTATTACTATCTATGCGCTATTTCTTTGCTCAACTTAGACTGCAGATTAATAGACCACCGAAAAAAATCGGAGGGCGGAAAAATTCAATTCAATCTTACCGTTAGTGGGGGATTCGATGCAATATTCTGCCTTATAAGCGAAAATAGGGTATCGAATATGGCTTCACCGAGCGTCGCCAAATCACCCAT
Source organism: Proteocephalus fallax (assembly GCA_028672205.1). Classification (NCBI taxonomy): domain Eukaryota; kingdom Metazoa; phylum Platyhelminthes; class Cestoda; order Proteocephalidea; family Proteocephalidae; genus Proteocephalus; species Proteocephalus fallax. The sequence goes on from JAPUBX010000465.1 coordinate 249,374, forward strand.
CATGAAGAATCCTCTTATGTTGCCGGCATATGCAGCCGGGTACCTGTGGGGAAGAAATGGTAACAATAAATAAATTTTTCATTCCATCAGAAGACCTAGAGATAGATAGAGACAGTGGTGTTGCCAAAGCGAGCAGACTTACTCATTCAAATGGACTAGACCGTTTAGCTTCAAAAAGGTCTTAAATAAATCGAGCCTTGCTCGTTTATTGGGCTGATCCGAACGAAAATGTGTAATGAACGCTGGCGGCACATGTCTATAAGGAACCAGAGATGCAAAATGTGGCGAGTTTATTTTATTTTAACGAAACGCTCTAAGCATAACGGAACCTACTCAAGACATTGTGGGTTTCTAATAAAGACGAGGAGGTTTTTCGTTTTGCTTTGGTGGTTAAGATTAACAAACATCCTCGCTTCCATCTCGGTTATGGACATCCCCTCTTCATAAAATTCCATAACCTGGCTCAGCAATCTTGAAGGCAGTGCGGCGACAACGTCTTTAGTTGGAGCCCAACCGTACCTGCGTTGAAAAGGCAAATTGCATCAAGCTTAAACAAACGTGTTCAAAGTTCCGTAGGCTGGGTTACAATGCGCGGATCTTTTGGGAGGTAACTAGAATTGGTGGGAGGTGCAACAAATGTAATGAATTAACCTTTCTCCCAGAAGCAGAATAAGGTAGTCGGAGGAGATGACTTGTTCGAGACAGGTCTGAATGCTTTCTGGAGATTTGCTAGAGGATTCAGGCACACCCCAGCGCAGGTCGATCTCGTTCAACATGACGGGACATTCAAGGTGAGAGAGTTGCTTCCGAAGGGCGGGAAACACCACACCGGAGATGAGATCGCGTTCGCCGCACATGTCTCGGAAGGGCGATGAGACGAAAACTTGAACGCGGACGGCCCCCGAGAGACTGCGGGGCAGCTCCAGACTGACCTCGCAGTCGGGGGTCACAAGGATGTTGGGGCGTCGACTTCCGGACAGGGTTGATGATGCATCAGACAAATTAAAGCGCTCATCAATGGTCTCCACGCGCCTTAAGAGGTTATCGTTGCCAAGTTCGCCGATTAAACGGAAGATATCGTCCCTAAATAATTAATAATTGGAAAAAAATTAAGAGCAATGCTCACTTCGTCTATGCCTGTTTCATTCAACTCGTAGTGTACTACTGCCCCAATGTGTAGCAGTCAGAATCCTTGCTCGGTTGGGGAGGAACCTGGGTTCGATTCCCTGGTCAGGCAACAACGTGTGGCAATGGAGACGCCATTATTCATCTCAATTTCACTAGTTTCGCCACCCCCCTCGCTTCTCCAGCATTGACTCGCCCCTCCCATCCCCTCTATTCTAGCTTGTCTCCGTGTAAATCTCTAAGACTTATGTGAAGACTGCATCGGTTAAGTTCATTTCCTAGTTGTCTCGATTTTTAGCTTCACCAGAAAGGGTGAAGCAGAAATCGAGGAATCCTTTAATGCTGAATGTTTTGGTCTCCCTGACCATAATAACCCGATTACCATTATTAGTGGTGAAGAGGCCGGTAATGTGTCCTACAGACCTTTGAAATACGCTGCCTGTAGGGAAAGCTGGGCTAGAAAAAACGCTTACATTGAACCCCAATTTAACTCACGTGGCTAAACCGTCATGCACCACTTTATTGGTAGGACCAACCATCCGTTCATAATTATCCGTGAATTCGTAGATTTCCGCACTTTCGTTTCCAAACACCACGACGGATGAATACTAAAATCAAACAGTTAGAGTGGATAAGAGTACAAGAACGAAAATAAACTAGATACTTAAGCCACATACCTTCCTCTTAGCCACCAATAGGCATTCCGCCAAAGCATCAAACGACATTTGGTGAAACTTTTTGGAAAATAATCAATGGATTATCGAATGATTGGCTGAGACCGAACTACGCATTGTAGACACTTACCGTTTCAGAATTTCCGCGAAATATCTAGAATTAAAAAAAGCAGATGGATATAATGAATATAAAATACAAACCACTCCAGGTTCCATTTGGGCGATTAAATTAAGTATGAGCATGCAGGCGGAGATAATATTCACCAAAACATAATTCGATTTAAAACGTTCCAAAATTAAATACCTCCAGGTTCTTCATCCATTTGTTTACGTATTTGAGAAGACCTTCTTTGGCTTCGAGATTAGGTACGAAATCGTTCAGATTCATGGCCAATCCGTTGATAACAATGTACGCATCGCTGTGTTCACAAATCGTAATGCTCATAAGCCCGAGTAGTAGGATAGACATTGTGCCTCTCTAAAGGGCGAGGAGTGGGGTTACAAAAAACCGATTAAGTGACTATAACGTTCCAAGTGACTAGCAGAATGGGAACACGCACCCTTCTCGTAGCAGCCAGAATATTTTCCGAAAAAGAGATAAAGATTAATGTTGATCCGGGAATCGCGGGTAGATTGAGACGGATAGACAGGTGAAAGGCTTTCTCTAAAGCAATTTTCAGCCGATCAACATCCAATGGATCCACGCTGTAAATGAAAAAAGTAGGCATCACGTCAGGTAATAAAGTCTGCCAAAAAAGGAAAAGCAGAAACACATACTTGGAAATTCGATCGTCCGGACGCCGTTTTCGATAGTCCGGACGCCGGTTTCGATCTTCGAAAGCTAGTTTAACAAGACAGAATGAAATAACAGCAAATAGAATAGAGAGCGTTTTTAGAGCTGTCCACCAATTATCAAACGGGTAGCTACTAGGATTTAGTTGTAGACAAGGCTGCATTTTCGCATACTTAGAGTGCTCGATCGCCGACTCTTTGGTATACGCGAGGTTGTAAGGAATAATCGGGTTATCAACACAACATTTTTTATGTGATGTCCTCGCCAAGAGTGACTAGGCAACTTTAAAAGCCGGACGCTATAATTAACAAAGGCCAGTATGGAAAAATAGCGTAATTCAATTAAACTTACAAATTGTTTTGTTCAAAATTGAATCGACTGACTCAAAAGCGCTATAAAATCGGAATGGCATTTGCCGTGAGCTTGCAACGGCACCCTGAAAAGTGGAAACGAGAACGCGTTGTTGTCAGCGAACTTATGATGTGGTTAAATTTAACGAGAGATTGAATGGCGTACTGGTGATACGAGTTTTTGAACGATTGTGTCCAAATGAACGTCGCTCACACCCGCAAGCAAAATATTTCGGAGATTTCGGAGCATGGCCATGTACGGCAGTTTATTTGCGTCTATATAAAAAGATATGAAAGGCTCGTTACATCTATAATTATTACCAAAATAATCTCATGTTTATAAGCTAACAATCACGTTTGAAGACAACAGCCTGAACATTAAATCGTCGGATAGCTTTTGGATGCATTCCTAGCAATAAGCATTGTCGTTTCGTAATATTCCCAAAACGTTTATCTAAATTAAAAACCTGCAACATTTGATACTAACGTTGTCAAATGTGGTAAATTTGTGTCACAAACTCTCAGAAAACATACTCCTGCAAAGTAATACGTAGACATGCCTCTATACAACCTAAGTAGGATGTCCGTGAATATACTTAGACAATACGTTGCATTAATGGTTCACTCATACTTTGAATGCTCAATTCTGGATTATATGATTGACAGGCACATTCACATATTGGGAGGTAAAAACATCATTACGAATTCGCCCAAAATGATTTGAGCCAAGCTATTATTACAATTCATATTGGTAATTGTTAACCGAAAATGCTCAACATACCTATAAGACCTTCCCAAGTAGTCTTTTGATCGCTCCGGGGCGTAGAAGACAATGCAGTCTCCCAGGTGTATGGCACGGGTAAGCGCATCCTCATGCCCGCAAGTTCGGGTTTCCAATCTCCGTCCAAACCCAAATGACGGAACTCAGTAACATCCGATGGGTAGGACTTCCCGAGCAATGACAAAACACTGCTCGCTGGTTGACTAATATGCAGCATCCAAATCATATCTTTCAGCGTGACAAACTTGATTTTATCAAATTGTCTAAACTTCAAAGGAGTCTTTCGTTTCATGGCAGAATTTCTATTGTATTTCGCTAAAAGGTTCCGTTAAGTTTTACATCGTCTTACCAAGCTTATACTCATCGAATTCCATAAACTTTTTTACCATTTCTTTCCTGAGAGCGTTTGGGAGTTTTTTCGATGTTTCGTTGACATTATTTAAGATCTGAAACCCGTTATCATATTGAATTGCTTACTTGAAAACGATGTACGACCTCAAGCCAATCAGTAGGCAGTTGAATAGAAGAAGAGTAGTATTTCGGTAAGAATGGACGACACTCTTCTCGATACGCAGCAAAGGCAAGACACTCATTGGCAGTGTCTCTTATATGAACATCCTGTCGGCAATATAATGCAACCTAATGTTTAGAGATAAAAATGTTAGTACTTTGAGAATGAATTCTGGATCAATCGTAGTAATCTCCGATAGAAGATCCTTAATATCATGGTTCTTAGTTACGAGACTATTTAACACAACTCGAATGAATTTTTTCTAAATTGTTATTCAGAAAAAAACAACAAACTTTGAGCATCGCAGATTTGTGGGAGAAATGGCTGGGGGTTTCCGAAGGTTCATTGTCGACACTAGACAAATCACAATCCGTATCAAACCTCCCAGACTTGACATGATCCAAGTTTATGTTGACAGGATGTATCAAATCCGCAAAATCATGCTTTATTGATAATTGATCAGACGGTTCATCCATCGGTATGTTGTCAAAAGCAACTGTTTTGGGCGATTTTATGTTAAGAACCGACATTTTAAAGAGTTTGCTTTCGGTAGACAGAAAACCTCTAGACGTGCGCGACTTCATGACGAATACAGAAATCAGTAAGTTAACACAATTCACGGAATGCGAGCATTCTTAAATACTGGTACATAACGGAAGAAACTTTAAACACCTCAAGGTCAGATAATAGGAAATTTCGGACAAAGATCGTCTATCGGTTAAATTATTACCATTCGATAAAATAAGGCGTCATTTTCGATGGAAGTGGCTTTCACAAGAACGCAATTTTCTATGTTGTGTATGGAGGGAAGGGGCCCATAATTTTGAATCCGAGGCGATTGTTAAACTAACCTTTGGCGATTGATAGGACGAGGCACGGGTGTTATGGCCGTGCCTGGAACGCCTACATGTGTTTTGCATTCCTAGCAGATGAGGAAAATATCTCGCCGGATGTTGGTGCACCAGAATAGTTCCCTCGAAGCCTTGTACGGTCGACGAGATACTGCTAGCGGACCAGTTCCCAAAAAACGCCACATGCATGTACAAAGAGCAATACATAGCGAATCGGGCATCGTGTTTGAAGAAAGTCACCTGGAAGCTTAACTTCATACCCAGCATTCTGCCAGAGATACTAACTAGCTTAAAATTGGCTGAAAGTTGGGTCAAATTATACAAAAGTACGCTTGTACAGGGGCTTTCAAGTTTCTGTTGCCTTTTCAAATTAAAAATAATAATATTTATATTTATATTGATATCTAAAAGTGTACGCGTTGTCGAAAAATTACCATACACCATTTATAATTCATACATTTTAGAACCTACTATATATATTTATAGAAATATACTGATTTAGCTTTTCCATTCAAAATAGGTCTTTAATTTGAATTTGAAAAGGCAACACAGACTGCAAAAAACCTTTATTACCTCGATTTTGGACACACTCTCGTGCATGCAACAATTTCTTCTTTGGGGGGCTGATCCGACGACCTAGAAGAGGGACTTCGAGTTTGGGGATGGCATATGCTGGACCTGATGGGGCTAGGTGAACCGGATGTGTGCTCGCCGCTTCATAAATATTGATGATGGGATTTTAAAAAAAATGGGATGAGTGTACGTTGTATTCAGGTGTCCCTTTTTAGTAGTAGCTGGTGGGTGCCGAGTGAATTCGTGGGTCAACTGGGGAGTCGCGAATACCATTTAAAAAAAACCATCAAATAATTTCTGTTGATAAAAACTTTGAAACTAATCACTTTGGACTACTTCAGGAATGGTAAATGAATCGACGTTGTCTGTTTCATAAATTTATTCTGACAAAAAACAAAGCGACCGTTTAGTGTTGGTTGGTCAGTTAAGATTATTTTCTTTTTTTTTATTTTCTACCGTTTAAAATAACTTACATCCCATACCGAAACGAAATATAGATTGCTAATCAGTCAAGACAATTGTCAAGATGACGAGTTTTTGCTTGTCCGAGATTCAAGTTAACATTTATATTATGTATTTGATCCTAATTGTCAACATTGGCGGCTTTCTAACAATTGAGGTAGTCGTATACAGGAAAACCGTGATCGATGTTACAAGCTTCACAGTTCGCAAATAATTCAGTCGTGAAATAGAATTCATTCCATTCATTACGAAAACTATGGCAATGGGAACTTTACAATGTGGTTAAACCGGTGCCCAATGAACTTTAAAGGACGTGTAACGCAAGCTGCAACTTATGAAAAGTGAGCAAAATATGTTCAAGCTGTATAGATCATGTGGATACAATCTTCGATAAATGTCTCTCCTATGTATTTAGTTCGCCAGTTCAGGACTAAGCTCAAACCGCACAAAAACCTTTGTCCATGCCTGTATAATTGCCCTTTTTGTATATTGTTCGCCAGTAATTTCCCCCGGCATTAAATGTTCTTACTTTTTAACCCTACACTGGCTTTTTAAAATGATCCCGTTTTCTAGAAGCCTGCTGTAGAAGAAAACAATTTCCTTCTACTATAGCTAACGTTTTTATTAAATTAATTATTAAATTAAATCATAGTAGTTTTGTTCTAGTTTCGAAAATACTCTGACCCGTCAGAACAGGACGCGGAACAAGGAAGAATCGTCGCTGACTTCCTCCCTTCCTCCACAACCGTCCCTCAACCACGCCCGTTAAATATCTCTCTCCCCGACAATGTCTCCTTATTTTTACACCTACATATGCTATCCATCCAAGAGATCGTCGTTTAACGACGCTTCAATGATTGTTCTCGTGGCCAGAATAAAGCAACTACACTTATTATTATTAAATTTATCCGCCAAATACAAAAGCACTATGAAGATATAATCGTTTAAAATTGCCCTCCTAGTAGATTCTGTTATGCGTCGTTTTAATTCGCAATGGATGTCTGTGCCAAGTCCACGGATCGAAATACTGCCGTAAATATTTCTCGCGGAGCAAAACAAAAGACCGAAATAAATAAATTTAACGAAGTTTATTTAACCGGTTCTACTATTTCTGCAAGTTAAAACGTGGTTTACGTATATACAACAAACATAAAGTAATTATACATTGGTTTGATGACCCGTTGAAAAAGCAAAGTGGTTGCATCTGGCCAATTGATTGCCCCCGTTTCGTTGATTGGTTACTGGGTTTCGTTTTCGTGTTTTTGTAACGCCCGAGGACTTCGCGCGGAATTTCAAGGACACAACCAAGCAAACATGTCAATCAAGCGGCAATATGACGCTGTCTTGTGTCAATGACCATTTCACGGGGTGGGTGTCTTCTATGATGGCGAAGACTGTTATCTGGTTCATTTAGAATGAAGCAACACTCCCTCAATACAGGATGCCTCCCACTGGATCACACAAGGACACAGCTGCCTTCATCCACAGTCGCCGATACTCGAGCGAATTTTCCCCTTTCCAAACTCATGGAATAGCAACGCAGTTATCCCGTTATAACGACCTATTAAATTTTCACCCAAGGTCTACATAACCTCGTCATGCATTTATATTTGTTATCATATATCTATGCATCTCATTATATCCATTCAATGCATCTTCTCATTATGGCTGCCTGGGGCGTAGATCAATGGGCTAAGAGTACCGTTACAAAAATCCCAGCGAAGGTCTAACATTTCTTAGGTCAGAATCCCACAACTGGAAGAGCGTCACATTCTCATCCAAGTCCGTTGAAATTATATCTTCTAAACCGATACAGTTATATTTCTTTCAAGCATATCGATATTGCGTATTTTATAATGAGCAGCCCGTCTTCGGTGGATTCAAGTCTTCTAAACTCGCCAACTGTGGTTCTAAATTCACGTATGCCAATATTGCCTCTGTACATTTATAGAAATTGATAACGATGAAACAGAAGGTCGTTCCCCTGTAAATCAGCGTGAAATATTCGGGAGCGATAGCGGTATTTGTGAAATTTTATTGATTATGATTATAGAAAGCGACGAATCAATTGCGGACCGAAATGCCCCAACTCATAACAATTCACCGGGGAGCACACGACTAGACTCTCTGCGAGTAAATTAGTCTTTTGATTATCTTCTAAGTTTTACAGGTGCATCCAACACATGCCAAAAAATCAAGGCAAGGGTCGTCGTCACTTGAATCCGATTCTGATGAGGAAAAATCCGAGATAATCCCTCATCCGGCAGCCGTCTCCCCAGTTTCCTCTAGTGACGAATCTATGCTAGGGCAATCAAAGCAAAAATCGCCGTTTAAAAGTGAGAAAGAGGAAGTTCCGCTGTGTGTAGACCAAGAAGACAAACATTCTGTACATGGTGAAGATGAAGACAACTCGGAAATTCGAATTGCTGCCGATTTCCCTCTTATTCGCGTTGACCTTGGAAGGTACGTTGTTTTCCAATAATTATATGTATAATACACTTATATAATATACTTACATCTTATTCTAGGGAAATGTTCTTGGTTAAAATGCCAAATTTTTTGTCCGTGGAAACCCGGCCTTTCGACCAGCTCTATTATGAAGGGGAATTGGATGAAGATGAGGTACTTGACGAAGAAGGCCGAACGCGATTAAAGCTCAAGGTATGATACGTTTTTTTATATATTTTAATGACGATTTTTGTTTCTTGAGCGCTCGTAACCATTGGGTTCGCACTGTAGGTTGAAAATACTATTCGCTGGCGTTTAGCAAAAAACGAAAATGGTGATACAGTGCAAGAGTCGAATGCACGGATGGTGCGCTGGTCTGATGGTTCGCTTTCTCTGCATCTCGGCGACGAGATATTTGATGTTCACAAGATGGACATCCAATCAGACTTCAATCACCTTTTCATTCGCGAGGACAGGGGTCTACAAGGCCAGGGAGCATTTAAGACGAAACTCAGTTTCAGGTTACAACAAATTATATCTATTTAAATGCGCTTAGATGCCTGTCTTTTTACGGTTCATTTTCCTAATTTAGACCACACTCGACCGACTCCTTTACCCATCGAAAAATCACGCTTTCATTAGCTGACAAGACAAATAAGTCACAGAAGGTAATGCGGACTTCTCTTTAACTAAAAAGAATTGTGGCCTGCGTGTAAACGAGAAAATCTGTGGCATTTAATAATGATTATTTGTGTCCCTTTTTTACTTTAGGTAAAGATATTGCCTGTCGCTGGTGGTGATCCTGAGACGAATAGGCTTCTGTCCGTACGCAAGGAGGAGGAACGATTACGTGTGTCACTGCGTCGGGAAAGCCAACAGCGCCGCCTACACGAACGTCAACTGGCCGCTTCTTCCCATCGCCACCGGTCATCTCTGTCCTCATTCAGTGGCGCTCCTGCCGCCGCGGATGATGACGACGACGACAGTGTAGACGACGGTGACCAAGATGGCGTGGGCGTCTCGCTGAACGCAATCAAGCGCAATGCCAAATCTGGACTTGCTGCTGCTGCCGCCTCTTCCAGAGCCTCCAGAGGTAGTTAATTTGTAGGCCATTCAACTAGGTTCAAGGCACCAACCCGAGCCCGAGGTGCAGACCTGGTATTTTTTCTTGATCTGTATTGGCTTATTGATTCCTGGTTCAGCCCAGCACGACTATTGACAAATTACATAAGTGGCTTTATCTTACAAAAAGCACGCAACGCGTTTTATCCATTCGTTGTTGATCCGTAAACCTTTTTTCTAGGCTCAATTTCAGACTCCGACGACGGGTCTATTAGTGATGTAAGTTTTTGTGCAAATGGTGATTTTTAAAATTTTATTCAACTTTCCCTGCATTGATTAGCCTTGTGTCTCCTTTTTATCCAACTCTAGCTTTCTGATGCACCTCGACGCAAGAAGGGCCGCATTATTGACAAAGAGGACGAATCGGATTGAACGCCTTTGCCCATCGTGCACTTGTTTCGAAACCCCTCCTTTTTGTAAATATACCTACCACAAAACCTCCTCTAACTTGATTTTAAATGACGGGCAAGCTTCCAAATTCTTGCCGAATTATATTCAATTTTCGGGGTATCCTTTGCGCTTCTAGAGGGTGCATCGGCTTCGCGGAAGGCGGCTGCCCACTAACGCTAAACGGAGACTGTGTCAGAGCGTGTGGGATCTGGTTCTCCTTTAATGGCGCAAGTGGCGCCACTTCTTCGTTGCTTTGTAAAACGACAGATGTTCACGTTGGTTGGAGCCATAGCGGGGCTTTTCAAAGTGACTGGATTTCTCCTAACCTGAAGGTTCAACCCATCATACCGCGTGCCTCGAATTGGCAGGGGATGGTCGCTGCATTGTCGTTCTGTGCATCCCGACGATAATTTGGAGAACGTTTTCAAGCACGTTACCCAATTTCAAAGCCTTGTCAATATTGCACAGGCGGCGTCCCAAGGCAGGTGCTTTACCAACCCAGGGACAATACGTGGAACTCCGACAGGTTCAATTCGGTAGGTTTCCGCTGCCAAGCCTCCAAGTAGTTGTTGAATTTAAGGACCATGCACTGCGCCGGCCTAATTATTAGGTGGCCAGACCTGGGAGTCCAACCCATGGTCACTCACGAAAAGATTGAGCTTGGTAACTGTTACCTTAATAAAATAAATCGGACCGCGGTTGGTAAGATGGACGCGCTATATATATTCGGTATATAAATGCATACGCGACATAGTAGAGATTGTCAGTAAACGGATCGTACACACACAGAGAGAAAGAGAATCAATAAATGACAAGGTGATTTTGATATTGCAAGCCACTAACGTGCGGCGAGGAAAGTAGTAAATGCGTCGGATAAGGTTTCAATTTCTTTACAACCAGGACAAATACTGTCAGACCTAAAGGGGAAGAGTGTCACACTCCGTGGCGGGGCTGTCCTTTGGGGGATCGTTTCCGCTGGGTAATACCAACGGTTGTCGGCTACAGGATGAGGCATCGTGAGGGAGAACTCGAGATCGCAATACCGCGAAGTCCAGAAGGGCTTCCCCGGTGTCCTCGTGGTCCACGTACCCCTCCTCCTCCGCCCCCAGAGCCGAAAGACGACAAAGTTCCGCCTCGAGACTCTCGGAGAGACGGAACGGACTGGTGACGCGACAGTCGTTGCCTGAAGCCTCTGAGGTTAGGGAGATCTCGTTGGAGGCGTTATTCCGATTCAGGCCAGAGAGCTCCTTGCGCGTGCCCGGGTTCACAAACGCCGTGGCGCTTGTACTGGCCGCGTCTGAGGCAGGCCGAAGGGCCCTCAAGAGGAATGAGCAGCAGAAGGTGCCGCTGTCGCGCATTTCCTCCAAAGGAACCATTTTCTCGTTCAGATTGGTTACCAGAGTTCCGTCGGCATTGAAGAAGTCGTTGAGGTCGTCGAAGCACTCCGTCTCTATCATCTGAACACGCGATAATAAAATTAAGGTAAAAGTTAGCTTTCTGGGCTATTATCGCCTCTTCCAAGGCCCCGCAACCATTCACCATATCAAACAACGACAGCGATACAACTATTAAAATTGAACACGCGAACTAGTGTTTAAAAAACGCTGTGTGCTAACGTTTCCATAAAAGGGGAAGAGGCTAAATGGATACGAAACAAACCTCTTGTTGCCAGGGTATTGAGACAGCTCCGGAACAGAATTTCCGGTAAAAATGAATGTCATCGGCCTCTATTTTGACTCCTTTCACGGTTGAAAACTGCTCGATGTCGAGGACGTCTTTTGCGTAAACAGCGTGGGGCTGAAATGTTGGCAAAAATGCACCGGTAAATTTCAAGCAACGGGGACGCCCAGGGTTGCTTGTCTAGTCATTTCTGACTTTTATTTTGTGCGTTAACGGTTAACCTACATCAGGGGTGAAAGGCGGCTCGATGAGCCCAACCTCTAGGCGCTTCCAGTTCAGACCGTGAAACCACGGGTGGGACTTGACGGCGGCGGCTCCACGCTCATCGCATCCGAGACGCAGGTTGTGATCTTTCTGGAGCAACTACAAAGGCGCAAAAGAAAACGGAGACCGCTCCAGTTGAGGGAATTGCTAAACCAGGGGGTATGGCGAGAGGCATTCTCCCGCCAGAGGATAAACCGCATTCGTGGATGAAGTTTCCATGGAGATTTTGGGGGATATTATACAGGCAGCGGTGTCCCCACTGCCATCCCAAGAGGCGGAAGTGATCGCAGCTGCATCCAACACTTAACTCACGCCGGGGAACTGACACGTGGAACTCTGGCTGGTTAGAATCCGGCCGATCCGGTTTCCACCAGCCCCCGAGTCGTCAAATTACAGACGCACGCCGCGGCGTAAGGCTTATTTTCGGTGGCCTGATCTAGGATTCGGACTCTGTGTCACATTCGAGTCGCCTGCGGATGCCAAACGCTACACCATCGCGAAGGGAAATGTTCCCAGCAAACTACGAAGCATATCTGGTAGGTCGGTTGCCCCTTTCTTGATTCATTTCCATTTTATGCGACTGCTAACGGTTATAAACTAATTAAAAGTCGACTCCCCTGGAGTGGTCGTGCGGAGGCGTTTCCAGTGCCTTTTGAGTAGAGCTCAAACTGCCCGAAGGTCTCCCTGGATGCCGCCTGCAACATTCGGGAGTTCAGACTTTTCGGACCACAGGAGGCTTTTAAAATAATATCGTTTTCTATTGGCCTATTGATGCACTCAATACAAGACAGCATTATTCATCCCAATTTTAAAGGTTTTTGCCTTCTCACTTCACGCATATTGCGCGACCCCTCCAATTCGCCGTAGCGTCGACAACTGCGGCATATGCGTAGGCTGTGCCGTGTAATTCCCAATCAACTCTATTGCACCCCATTTGTTCCGGTATCTGGTTTGACAGTTTTCGTGTGGTTTTGCAACTGTTTTTTTGCGCTAAAAGGATTAGTCCTTGTAACGTTAATAGAGCGATAACATTCTTAAACCAGCTCTTGCTTTGCATACACACGCACCGGCAGTGAAATGAGGAGTTTTTTCAAGATGGCGGGTGGAAAACATTCAGAGCAACATTTTGGAGACCGATAGGGCGAATTACTGGGCACCCAAAAAAATAGTCCATGTCTTAATTGTCAGTCAAACTACAGCATATTTCGTACCCAACCTTCCCCGTACGAGCCCACGACAGTAGCAACTCCAGAAATCAATCCACCGCTACTTATCCTACCTCCTCGAGGTAATGCCGACTCTAGGCGCAACGACGTGTTAGATAATTTACAAACAAACCATCTCCCCATACAGATATATATATATTATATCATTCATTGCATTAATTGTTAGAACATCATACATCCATCCCCTCTTTTCAAGTTTATCCAAGTGTAAATCTCTTCGACCAATGCGTAGGCAATACCGTTACAATACCCACAAGAACGGCGGCATATCGCAATTCGGTCATTCCTTATTTGCCCCGATTTTTGGTTTCACCAGAGCGGATGAAGCAGGAACTAAAAGACAATTTTCATATCTAGTAATTGTTATACCGTCATGTTTTATGCTGAACGTTTTGGTCCTCGTGACCTCAATAAAGCCACTACAATTATTATCATTATAATCATGTATCACAGTTGTTGATACGAACGATAGATTGGACGGCATCTTTCAAGTGTTCGTGCGCCAATTCTATCAAATATGCTTTCCAATTCCAATCACCCCCCAATACGCGTAACACGGAGTGATAACAACAAGGCGACTGCAACAAACACGACCGTCCCCCCCGTCCATCCGCAACCGTGGCTGGCACGACAGGGGTTGGAGGGAAGCCAGGGGGTGTGGAAGAGAAAAGAAGGAGGAACCCACCGAAGAGGTGAAATCGCGTACAACGTCGGTGAAGCGTTGATTGTACACTTCGGCATCCTCACAGACGCGCCGATCGACCTCCTCGCGTTTGAGGCGTTCGCGTCGCTTCCTGAAGGGCGGCTGACCCACGATCATCTCGTAGACAATGCAGCCAAGACCAAACCAGTCCGGGCTGAAGGTGTACCGCTTACCACGCACAACCTCCGGGGCTACGAAGGAAGCAAAAAAGGAGGTGAATGGGAATGAGGCGGCGGTAGTGGGGTGGAGGTTGCTCCAGAACAGATGTGGCTGGGATAGGGCCGATAGCGTGGGGGGGGGAGGGAGCGGGGTTGGCAACTATTTGTGAGACCGCCAAAAGGGGTGGTGGTCATTCGAGCGAATTAAGTTGACCAATCGGGTTTAAGGTTCAGTTACCTGGCTCTCATTTCCTCATCAAGACGGTAATTAGGGTAGACTGGATTCCAGCAGTATCGATCGAATTTCCATCATGTGATGGGATAATTAACAAGACCATTCTCGGCACCAGAAACACGCTAGTCTCATAGATCACGCCAAGGTGCGCTTACCATATCGATATTGTACTATATTATTTTTGTAAGAAATTCAAAGATATTCAATAAAGTCAATTACGTTTGTCAAAATCTTTTTAAAAAAATATGCACATACAAGTCGGTGAGCAAGCAGAAGTCATAGAGAAGGTGCCAAAATGCACAGAAACGATGACCGCCTCGCGCCGCCAAAAACCAAGGGACGGAAATGTGGAGCCATGTTTGAAAGGGTAAACCATGTCCACTGTCTACGTGAAATAGCTGTCAATAGTGATTGTATGTCGGGGGTTTCCCTCAACTACGCAAAACAAATGATGGCGCTTATAACTAAGCCCATGTTTGGTTTAAATTTGAGATTTTCTTGGCTTGTCCTCGATTCATCGATGGACATAACATGGACGATTCGGCGGAAAATTTGATACAATAATCGGATTATATGCGCGATTCCGCCGCCAAATAACGTGGACACTCCTACACAGTCACCAGTCTACATTTCTGTATATATTATTGACCAACGTAGGGGCCTGTAATGCTTTATAAGTAGTGCACGCGTATTTCCCGTTTGCCAAACTTTATATACTTCGTGGGTTAAATTGGCCTTTCTTGCAAATTTACCTTGATGTTACTTTTTTCATTCTTCTTAACGTTTTCTGCATTTTCTACGTATAATCGTCACGTCCTGTAACATGTTTGTTTATTGTAATTTTTAATGCTGAACGTTTTGGTCCTCGTGACCTTAATAAAGCGAATATTATTAGTATAATTATTATGTGAAATCCACACCACCTTCTTCGCGCAACCGGATATTATGTCGAACCTGGGCCAAAACCTTCCGGGATGAGGCCGCGAAATTGCCACAGTAACTATTGATACGCCATTCTGCCCAGTCGTAAGACAAGCCACTCAGCGGTGACCTTGAAAGAAAAACAATTAGGCTAAACCGCCCACCATCAGACAGCAACCGGGAAGGAAACAGGAAAAAAAACGAGTCCCGCTGGGCTCGAGTGCGCGGGTGTTGGGGAGACGTAGAGTCCACACCACCATGTCCCGAATTAAAACCACTGTGGACAATACATTCTTCCGGTGCAATCAAGAAGGCCTAACGTTTAATTTTTCACTTTCAGCCCCTCTACAAGTTTTTTTGTCTACTCAAGTTCTTCGCCCTACCTACCCACCCCCTTCCCCCGAATTCCAGCGTCAATGTTTTAGACAAGACCAACCCTACGTGGAGCCACAATACCGATATGGGCGTCCTGTGGTAAAATGGTCAACCGCGAGTTCCGAATTTCCAAAGAAACTAATTTTTTACCCATCTGACTAGAATTTATCCGAAAATAATGAGTGTCTACATGGTTACTCCTCAAAAGCTCCACCGCGTTCACGAGACAAGTGGTGTCTAGACAAGATGGTTTAGTGCCTACTATTTTTGGTGCGGCTACATCCAGCTTGAAGACGATTCGGCCTCATGGTTGGTGCTTCCATGACGACATTTTAAGGGTGGAGTCCCCAGTGCCACTGAAAGAGGATGTGGGAGTAGGCGGCAGTGCATCACCCAACACTTAATCACCGGAGGGGCCAACCGCGAAACTTTGGCTGGTTGAATTCCAGATTACGCAGACGATTTACTCCAATCGGCAGCCCCGAAGTCGCCGCTGTGTGATCCGGGAGTCCAACCAAAGGTCCCTAACGAACCGAGTGGATATGGTGAACGCTACACTCATCGCTTCATACGAAAAGGTGGAACGCGGTGGGTAAATACAAGCACGAGGACCTCCAGCCAGAGGAGAGAGATCCAGCCATAAAAGAGCCAATAAGGCCTTATGGGGTCAGGGGGTGACCTTATCGCCGAAACGACGAGGCTGCTATCGGCACGCCATCAGCAAGTACATCAAACGCCGCCGGTCGATAAACACACCAGGCGCCGATGGCCTCGTGGCAGTGCCCACTTAAACCAACGGCCATCGTGGGTCATGGAAGCCAGCCCTGGGCACGTGACTAAACCCCCCAACTACGAATAACCACCCCGACTGACACATTCGACACTGTTTTGGCATTCTTTCTGGGCGTGTTATTACTAATTGGTTTTCGTTCATAGGGCAAATGTTGGGTAGCGGTGCCGGAGATTTCAACTGTCGAAAGAGGCATAACCGACACGAATACATACGAAATGTATATGATAAAACGGCGATTTTTGGGACCGCGTTATGGATAGGGCATTTCAATGACCGCCTCTACGCGTTTGCAAAACCATATATAATTCGGGGGGTTAAATTAGACTTTCTTGCTAATTTACCTCGTTATTTCGCCTATTTTAGCTAACTTATGCTGACCCTTTTGATCGTCGTGACCTTACTAAAGCGAATACCATTGTCTCAGCAACGCGTTACCGGGCAACTAATACAACTGATCATTACCTTAAGCTGATTAAGAGTTCCAATCACGTTTGTTTTGCCTGGATATTGGTTTAATTAAACAGCAATCCGTCTAATGGCCCATCAATATAACCCGCTAGGGGGATCGCCCCCTGGAGAAGAGGAAATCACGGGGAAACCGCGCCACACCAACGCGTGGCAGGGTCCAGATATTTATATTAAATATCACATATGATAACTAAGACGACAAGCTATAAACCGAAAAAAGCCACTCCTCAACAATCAATCAGTGTTGTGGCGCATGAAAGACGGCTTCGTCGAATGTTGTGGCGTGTAGAGTATCCAACAATGAATGCCAAGACGACGACGAATACAACAGTAACCCACAAACCGGACCACGGCTGAAAGACCTCATCGTGGTTGCTCTGTTTAGTACAGGAAGGTTGGTTTCTTCTATACGTCATGAGTCACGACATAAGTTGGGAAGGAGTGAGTAGATAAGATATGCATTTAAGTGGAGTCATTTGGGATAGCTAGAAATGTCGAGAGAGTTGAGGGGCGGATGTTTCGACGCGCGCGTCTGTTAGTGGCCTGCGGGTTTTATTGTCCATTCGGGCACATTAGGTTTAACTAAGGCGGAATCATCCAACAATTATAGCCCAAAACATTTCCCGTTTGGGATTTTTCGTTTTAATTAATCAAACTCGCCGATGACTCACCCATGTAGCCGGCGGTTCCAACTCTGCCCTTGAGCGTGGAATGTTCGTCGATTTCGACGGCCAGGCCAAGATCGGATATCCGCAGATGGCCTAGACGAAAATCAGAAATATTAGAAAACAGTGTCGCTGGAATCAGAACCGAGATAGACGCGCAAAACAAGCAAACAGCCTATCGCAATGAGCACTGCCAACATTACCGGTTTGGTGCGAAGTCGGTTTAGTGAGAGTCCTCGGCTAACCAAATGCGTGTCGCTGACCCCAAAGGCGACGCTGCATGTGAAAAAATGCTCGAAACGCTGCTACCGTGCCTTCGAGAAATTTCGAGTTAATTTTGCGGATTTACGGTCGATTTTAATGTCGGGGGAAAGCGAAAAACAATAATTTCACAGAAATCACGCCTCCCACACACAGGAAAATGTCAAAGAAGTCAATTTGTAGCCCAAGAAATTGATAACTACTATTACAAAAAAACCTAAAGACCATTGGCCAACCATTTGAGACGCCTGTTCATGTCTGATGTCTCCATTCCCAAACAATAGTACTGCTCCTCACCGGTATTAGAAAATTTCAGTCGGGAACTCCACGTCTTCCAAAGTGCCACATAACTGCTCTGCCACAAGATGCCATGCTCACTCACTCTCTCTATCTTTTTGTTCTATTAATAGACGCCTAAACTACGATGGTGTGGCTCTCGTGACATACGCTAACGACCAGAATCTATGCCATGCCTTCAAGATATAGGAAGATTCCCAAAAGCTTGACCGAGAAATCCAGGGGTCTCCGGGAAACGGCCACCTGGGTGTGCGTGCCTGCGAGACAACAGGGACCGGGGTTGTATAAGAAGAGAAACGTCTTCCGAACCGCTGGCTCCTGGAGTAGATATCCTCCGTCCCGTCTGCCGCACAAGCTGCAGGGAACGAGCGACTGCACGAGATTTAAAGTTTCCGGCTGTCCACACCTCGTTTGGATGGCCCGTCAAGAGGTTTTGATGGAGACTGGCCGATGCCACACGCGGAAATACCTCGGAAGTGGCACGAGAGACCACGTGACTATAGGTATTACTCCGCCCTGGTTGGATGAGTCATGCGAGCAGGTTAGCGCTGCGCCCAACCGCCAAATAGCGCACAACGAGAGGCGAAAGCGTCCGATACTGCTGGATGCGGGCTCGGATCGACGTAAATTTGATACCCGTAAGCTGCATGGGGCCTGTTGGAACCGCAGTTCGTTGACGAAATCATAGTCCTGGGAGATACCCCCATTGCCTTGCAACCGGTCCTAAGCGGAATAAGCGACGTTGCAAAGGCAGTGAGGCGAGAGATTAACAAGTTGAAAACCAAAGTCTTGTCGACGTGCTCTGAACACCACTCTCAGACAATATACCTCAACGATACGGCAGTTGGGTATGTGAAATCCTTCAAATATCGGGCCTCAAGATTGCTTCCGAATGACAAACTCTCGAACGACGAAATAAGGCGTCGGCGTGCAGACACACAGAAGCCGCCAGCACTTCTACAACACCGTCGGCTGTAGCGGTTCGGTCGGAGTTTATAAACCCCGTATTTCACCGCCACACTGCACAGGTTGTCGCTGCCGGACCGGCGGATAACAAAAAACGTGAATTGCCAACGTCAAAGCGGACGTGGATCGCAATCTGTTCCGACCTGGCCGCCGATAGCCGTGCCGGGGCTGCCGCAACCAGGGACATACACGAAGTCGGCTCCTCCTCTGGATGGAAAAGAAAAAGAAGACACGGGGCCTCCGCGTTGAGCCTGCATGTGCGTCAACATTTAACACATTTAACGCACCGTTTTAAACACGGAAAGCTTCGGCTTTACCTGATCTGGTCCAACTAAAAAGCAGGACACATGGAAAGGCCGACTCGTCGCATGGGTTGAATGGGAGGAGTTGCAACCTTGTACCGAGTACTTTATGACCGGTCAATCGACGAAGAAGAAGAACAATAACAACAGCAACTTAATGAAACCCGCCTTTCGCCCACCCGAGCATCCGCGCAGGCTTTAAGACGCAAATGGAAGCAGCAAACAACAATGCAACCACTCAACATTAGACGCGCCTGCTCGCTACAAGCCATGCATCCCCATTTGTCCTGGTCGGTGGTGATTGGCAGATTAACAATCCTTTGTACAAGATAATTAATAAATTGGGTGTGGGCTGGGAAGGAAGGCAGACTCCTGGACAATATCTCCATTATTATTCAACGATGGCTGGTGAACAATTAGCTACGCAGAGTTCATTAGTTAGCCGATGCAAATCTGCGAGCAACCGTGCTTAAGAAGCTATTATTGGCTGGTGCCTCGCGCCACAGGCATGATGACCCTCAGAGATACATTGGTGGTCTCTCTAAGCCAATAAACGCCCTGGTGTGGTCAACCCCGTAGAGGAAAGGTGGGCCAAACGTGCTCGGAAACAATCACGGCATAAGCATGGACGCGCAAAAACGGACAAATCGGATATTCACGGGGGGAGGGGGCGATAGCTCACCCTGATCATCGATAAGGATGTTCTCCGGCTTGAGGTCGCGATAGACGATGCGGAGGGAATGGAGGTGTTCGAGGCCAAGAGTGATCTCGCCGGTGTAGAAGCGCGCCCGGCTCTCGGGAAAACCCGCGGTGGAGCCCATATTGTGTATGTGGAACTTTAAGTCGCCGCCGTTCATGATGGTCAGCACCAGACAGATGGCGTCCTTCGTCTCGAAGGTGTACGTCAAACTCACCTGTAACCCAACACAGGGGATGCATTAAAAAGCAATCAGCAAGACATCCTGCCAACCCCCCCGGGCGTTGACGCACCAAATAGCTCAACTGGGAACAGTTACTAAACCATTGCGCATGACCGGGACAGACAAAAAAGAGGATGAATAGTGATTATCTACAATTGTCCGTTGGCGTCTGTTTTTAATGCATTCTTTTGAATCCAAGCAAAATCCTAGGATTCCGTGGCACAAACCACATGGCTGTAGATTATGCGGGGTGGTGGTGGGTGGGTGGCTGCCGTCCAAACGACGTCTCCAACAGCCGGTTACACGTGGGGCTACAGAAACTTCGCACAAATCAACTGCGATGCACGTCTGCCTCCTAGAAGGCGAATACACATTCGCCCCATTTGCGTTGCCAATATTCATCGTGGTTGGCGGTTTGCACATTAGTTAGCTTTCAAATGCCTGCGTGTTACATTTGCTAGACGAAGGGGTAGGGTTGATTCACTGAATTGCGAAGGATTCCTGCGTTAAGGTTTTACTGGAGGCGTGTTTATTGGCAAACCGATTCATGGATAGATCTCGCGCTAGATTTAAAAAAATCCTCCAGCAGTGCTGAGGAAGGCACCTGTACACTTTATTCACAGGACGCTTAATCAACAAATATCAATAACTGCGGCATTCGTTAGATCATACATACCACCCCCGCCGATTATTAAATCTAGCATATTTAGCGCAATTTAAAAGACGTTAACCTAACTTTTTAATGCATCTGCGTGTGGAGAAAGTAATTTACTATGCACACGTAAAAGCAGTGCAGTTCGATTCCCAATGCTATTTTTCTATCTATCATTGAAAACCGCTACCATGGGCAATTAAATTTGTTTTTTTTAAGTCAGAAATATTATCGTTTCGAATGCAGGTCATCGTGATCTCCGTGACCTCAATGCTCGCAGCATTATTGGTCATAGGGAGATTTTGACCTCTCCTTCAAACTCATTCGCAGAGGCGAACTATCCATAGAAGGCAAGCCATAATTTCCCCGATTTTTCGCTAAACCAAGTGTCAATAAAATGACTGCATAAAAGAGAACCACAGGTGGACATAACTCGGTGGTATGTCATTCTTTACACAATGCCCTAATATAGTTTCCTTTTCAACGAACCGGCGAGTTATAGCCTGCATAGTCCTTAATTGACCAATGCCCGACCTCATCCACCAGCTCGGCCTTGATATTGCGCACAAGGCGTGCTAGTACATGGCTTGATATGGCGCCGAACACGAGGACACCACCAGTACAACGCGTTAACGCTGCCTTCTCGGCACACCCGCATGTTGGTATTGGCCGGATAAAACCAGTCCCATATAGGCGTCTGCCATCGGCTTCGCTTTGGGGATCCATGGCGCTACATCGCCGACACTAACGGCGGAAAGGACAACCGGTGCACGCGGAGGAGGCCAAGTTAATTCAGGGAGGGGAGGGGAGAGGGCTGAAAACGCCCAAATTCGCTGCACTCACGCCTCGCGAAGCCGTGAAAACGGAAAATATTTACGCCCAAATTCTGCGGAGTGATCAGTCGATGATAATAATGGCTTGGAATGAATATCTACAATAAACTGTGCACGGTTCCGAATAGTACACAGCCGAAATTATCAAGGACGCAGGCGGGTGTTCAGTAAATATAGAGCCCATTATGGAAGTAATTAACTAAACGGCACATTAAACGTCGCCAGTTTTCTGTATAGTTGGTGTTTGTTTGAGTGTGCTGATAGAATTGAATTACTAGACTGTTCGATTGTGTGTTTTTTGAGGTTCTGAAGAGCTGAATTTGCCCGTGGTGAATCGAGAGGAGAAAATAGAAGGGATATCTGACACTAATAAATAATATATATTGGACCGTGTGGGAGCAAATTCGGTCACTCCTTATTTGTCCCGATTTCTAGATTCACCAGGGCAGGTGAAGCAGGAACTAAAAGACAATTTTCATATCTAGTACTTTCTTTTAAGCTGAAAGTTTTGGTCCTCATGACCTCAATAAAGCGACTACAATTATTATTATTATTAACAAGACGCCAACTAGATACCATCGAAAATGATGGTTTATTTAAAAATGAAGCTATCTTTCGAAATGCTTTAGCTTAAATACATTAACATCAAAAGTACGTACCACGAAGCGCGAATTCACCTTTTGCAGAATCTTTTTCTCCGCGTAGGCCAACTGTTCACCATGCCGTTTCTTGATTCTCTTTTTCTCTAGTTTCTTGCAAGCGTATAATTTTCCAGTAGCTCTGACTTGGCATGCACACACCTCCCCGAACCCACCCTTTCCGAGAACCCGATACATTCGAAACGTGTCTTTGGTCACGGGCTGACTAAAATGAGAAAAAAATGGATAGCGTTAGCAAAGCATTTGTTTTAAATGAAAAAAACATACATTTCAATCCATTTCCACTGAAGGTACCGATCGAAGTATATCGTTTTTGTAAATGCCATGAAAACAGTGTGTTGAAGCCAAGATTCACATAATCTACAGAAGGTTAAAAGAGAAAACAAAAAAACATACTCGATAAGGTTGACAAACAGGTCCTTTGGTGGGGCTGCCTTTCTAGGTGTCGAATCCATCTGGTGAAAAACTTCAGAGACAGTCTCATCCGGGAATTGTTTAATTTTGTACGGGGCCTAATACGAAACTGCTAGTAACATATAATCGTACTCCTGGTTCAAGATATTTAGATCGTATTTCAACTGCAATATCAAGCGCAGACTCTCCCAAACTAACTTCATAGAGTTCCTAACAAAATTTATAAAACGAGGCACGTTACCGTTAGGTCAATGAAATTAACCAACTTCCGTAAAGCAGGTTTTGATTGACAATAGCACCAGAACAGTTTTTTACCGATTGGCTGACCGAGGACGATATAGTTGTAGGATATATCTAGTGTAATTAAATACCCAAACATCGTACCAAGGATACGGGATATTCTCCTGGCTTTTGAAATATGAGGAAATGCTAAAATGTCTCTCCATTTTTTACTTCGACCCTTGTCTTTATTTGTACCACCTAAGCATTAAAGTGTTGAAATAAACCAACTTTCTTTCGCCTTTATATAAACGGTGTTGGCGACAATATTTTCGAGTTCCATTTTAAAATAATGTAAAAAATCACTATTTCGTAAATAATTCCAAAATCCATGATAATTGGACCATCATCAAGCAATCAAACGATATTGACTTAAATTCAATAGTTAAAACAAACTGAACAACCTTCGAATGACTGATCGGTGTTCATTCGATTGATTGCCTATTTTGTGATAGAAAAACCGAATTTCATTATCCTTTTAATTTTCTGTTTGATGTTTTGTTAATAAAACATGTGTCTTTCCCACTTTAGCTAAGTACAAATTCTGCATTCTTGCAAAGAAATACTATGAGTGTTAGATGTAGACCTTAAGACAGAGTATGTAATGCACTTAGTTCTTGATGACTTATTACGGATAAAAAACGATCCTCGCTAGAACTCATGTTTACTTTCAGTGATTGACCGTTGATTAATTTATTTTTAAACAACGAATTGCGTGCATATGTCTGTTGAAATATTTAAGGCGATATTTGTTCGACAATGTATCAGAAACGGTCAATTACAATAGGTTGTATACACCCGGACGAATATCCTTTCCGACCTGTGTGCCTAAAGAATATTTTGTTAAGTTAGCGGAATAACAAACCTGTTTACCATGAAAGAGTTCGTGATATTGTTCCGAACGCAAGAAGAATTGGAATGAGTACATGAATAAACCACGATCACTTTAAATGCATCAGTCAATGGGGAGCCTGCATAAATAACACGAAACTTCTTCACGAAACATAAAATCGTATCGGAACAGGCAGTCTTTTGTAATTGCGATTCATCTATTACAAAATGTATGTTTGTTGTGATTCTAAGTTCTGACGCGTGTGTCATAAAAAGGATTACGAATGAAAACGCAAACCAAAGTATAATCATGTTTGTTCTCTTGATTTAATCATACAAAGGCACAAGGTTAAGTCTGCGATCGCGTGTTCGCAGGGCGGAAATCGGTTCGTGTGTGTTAAAACAAAAGGGAACGTTTAAGGTCAATACATGGCTCTCCCCTTAGACTCTTCGTCGTTAGGGGAAGAGATACAATAAAGAGTACCTTAAGGGGCGATTACAAACAAAAGGAATTAGTAGGGGGCAAATTCAGCGAGGTTCAGGAGGGGAAACATGATGGTGTGAAAGCGGCTTCCATCGCTGTAGTGATATCTGCGCAGAAGGCGCCCTCACATACGATGAAGAGTTTTACTTCACCTGGAATACGCGTCTATCGATGCAAGACGTATGCGTCGTAGCATGGTTGGCATTAGGATTGACATAAAGCGGTCGAGTATAGTATGTGATTGTTTGAAAAAGGCTTCTATTGCTGGCTTTCGTGTCTATCGATAGGAGTCGTATGCGTCGTAGCATGGTTGGCATTCGGATTGACATAAAGCGGTCGAAGAAGTAGGTAGCGCACATACAAGTTCATGCGAAATATTATCCTGTTTCGGTAGAATATGGGTGATTCAAATAGATTTTAGTGAAAACGTCGTCTTTGTGGCGGCTTCTAATTTTTCACAGCACGAGATGAGTAGACGGGACGAAAATGACGTTGATCTGGCGGCGGATTAGAAGATTGCTCCGGACATGCTCGCCAATGTTGTGACTCGAGGTTAAACGATAACTTATAACCACTAAGCCTTGTAATGACCCACGCGTCTAAAAAGGATAATGAATGAAAACGCAAACCAAAGTATAATCAAGATTGAACTCTTAATTTAATCATACAAAGGCGGCGATCGCAGGGCGGAAATCGGTTCGTGTGTTAAAACAAAAGGAGGCATTTAAGTTCACTGCATCACCAAATAGGCACGTATCAGCTAGTTCAGGAAAAAAGAACGTTCTAATGGCTGGAGGTCGAATCTACCACAACAGGAAGACAACAAATTCAGATATAATTACCGGAAGGTCGAATACCCAAGAAGGACAGGACCTCACGCCCATAAAAGTTGCTTTTTTGTTCATAAATAAAAATCCAGAGTCCTTACCAATAACCACAATATCTAAGTTCAACCGGTGTTAATGGGAAGTTATAGCAGAAATTGTATGGGCGATGTTTTATTATTGACGAGAGAATTTCACTTATGCAATAAAAAAAGAAATATATCAGTCCTGAAAGAACCCGGCATTGCAATGACGCATTCGTAAGTGAATTTTGATTCTGCGGTTTCATTGTGTGTACACAAAACGTAGTCTAGAATGACAGGTAGAATTTATAAATGGCCGCTGATAAATTCCAGCCGAGTGCTACTGAGACGATGTAGGTGACAACGAAGAAGGTGCCCATAAGGAGAATGGCGCGGACATGTTTCAAGAACGGCAAAGCTAGAATTAGAACGATAAAGTTGGGTTAATTGGGTAATCCAGAATCGGGCATAGAATTAAATGAACCAGTCACACCACTCCGAACGATAAAAAGTTGTGGAATTAAGTCAAATCTACTCACCATTATATCCAAGAAATGTGATATACACATAGTAAAGTGTCGCGGCAAGCCATATACAATTCCCGAATAGGCATGTCCAGATCGACGGTTTGCGAATCACTAGTATATAAAATGGGCAAAAACAGAGACATGAAGCATAAATGTGCTAAATGGTATTAAAATACGCCCCTGTGCACGAGGGAGGAACCTGATTCCAAATTCGCTAATGCGAGCTTGGCTAGCAATACGCGTTTTAACTTACATAAACCACAACAAGAAACATGATTTGTTTTAAAATCAATTGCTTGACAAAATATACCAGCACATCTTAAGTTAAACGGTGTATTTCAATGAAAAACTTAGGATGAATGGTGGATAACTTACCAAAAAGGAACATCGGTAGTATTATGCGCAGAATGATGATACATGGGAAGAATGCATTAAGGTGTATATCAAAGGCGTAAGCCCATTCAACACCAGGGGATGTCGGGTGATGATGGGCTGCATCGTCTGAGCCGAGTGAGTCGTTGTCGTCAGATGCGCCTGAAAAGCGGCGCCGTCTATTGCTAACCGAATTGCCCGGCATTACCATCTCCTGCTCAATCATCCATTGGTTGGTTATTATCCACAGAAACGTTGAAAGAACGAGGCCCGAGGCAATACACTCCATGAAAATGGACCACGAAAACAACTTTAACCAACCAACGAATCCATTTCGTATAACTGCAGCGTAAACAATTGAAGAAACTAAAAAAGAATGAGTGTGTGGCATGTGTTCTGTACTGGTTACGCGAACAACGTTGGCTGGTTAACACGATTTACAAACAGAAAATGTGCGCATAAATGTTTGTTAAGCTTGTTAAATTCGTCGCGCTGATCAATAGAAACAACGGAGAAATTTGTCAATTAATTTTAGTTAACAAAACACTGGAATTCAAAAGACATACCTAGCAACCATGGAATAATTAGGATAAGGAATGCTGGATCATCCCTCGCCCACTGATTTCGAGAAGCTAAACAAATAAAGAAATTACCGAAATAAAGAAACTTACAATTGTGATAACTGAAATTTCTATACAATTTCTGGGGTGAAACAAAGATAGTAACCATCTGCCAAAGCGCATATTCAAAATCCATCTGTTTGAATTTGTAAAGTCTGGCAAAGTACTTTTTTGCCTTTTCTCGAGCAGTCAGATGCATCTGAGAGCATGATTGTCCGCACAAGTTCGAGCAACGATTTCGATTCTTGTGTGGTTTTCCAGTAGTATTATTAAAGACAGTCACGTGCGGGAAGGCAGCATCACTTGAGTACGACTCCATGGCTCTAAGATATAATAAAACGACATTAAACATGTATTTTCACATTCGCAACATATTTATCAGAAGAATAAATGGTTAATGATGTGATAACCCAGTAAACCAGAAAAAATCGAATGGATCGGAACTAACGCACATTTTGTCATAATTGAAAATGGAAAATCCTGCGTTTTGAGTAAGAATTTGAAAACCTACCGTGACGATTGATTGGAGAAATATTCCCTATAAGTTGGAAAATATTGCGCTGCAAAAGTGTTGCACAACGTCGTAAATATAAGAGCAAAGAAATCTCCACAAGTAAACCGTAAAACAGAGCAATTCCTATAAACATGGAGGTCAAGCGTAAACCAATCGTATTCATGACAACAGGGGCGTTTTGTAACATTTTCTCGTAAATAAAAAGAACCAAGACGAACGCGGTATGGTGTATGGAGACACACGCATTTTAAGAAATTAATAGAAATCCATGAAACGGATAACACTAGGAATAATTGAAACCCTGATTGCTTTCCCATTTCAACCGTCAAACATCAGGTGCCATATTTCACATGAAATATTAATGGAAATGTGAACTAAATTTCATTTTAATTTCTAAGAATGCGGTGGTAAATAATGTCCCAATTTGGAGACTGCCTAATCGTGTCGCTTTTCTCGGAGTTTCGCTGCCGACTTGTCAAATTTGGTGGCGATGAGGAGACCTATGATTCGTCGTGAAGGGGATCTTCTGGAGACTGAAGTTTGCAGTATTCGAAGCGGATGATGCTGAAAAACTTTGAAAATCGCGTTGGCCACGTTCTCCATGCTATCCGGAACATTGGGTCCGTTCTCCTAGGGATTTAATCTTTCTGAGCCTGTGTTCACTCGTCGGAGCTTTTTGAAGTTGGTTGAGCCATGAAGACTTCTCTGAACTTCAAAGATTGCTTGCGCGTGGTTTTCGCGATCAAACACTCCGTTCATGGCCCATTACCTAACATATTTCGGATGCTTGTCGGAAGGAACTTAGAGATGAGTGTTGGATTGTTCCTCGCTGGCTTTCGTAAGCATGTGTAATGCGATGATATAAGACAGGGATCGGCTTTAGTCTTCAGGTACAGTTAATCAAATTAATTCATCAAGCACCACCAAAATGTCAAACCAGAGATGCCCTTTAGGATGCACTAAGCTCTCTTTAATATCACTTCTACACATCCCCAAACCCTAAACTTTTTAAAAGCAATTCTAGTCTGCGCTTTGTTTTCCTAAATTCCTGTTGTCATTTAAAAAAATTATAGCGTTCCACGCTATCCTTATTTCGATGGAGACAGGGGGATAATATAGTATTGACAAGTCGTTTTCAACTTGACATGCTCCATTGAATTCTATGCAATGAAATGTCACAGACAGATAATGAGATATTTATATCTGGTGTTATTTTAGTATAAAATATGGAACTGAAAAATCAGACTGATATATTTAACGTTACTAAGTTTATGTTGTTTAACCATATGGGCACGCTCACAAATTATATGAATGTTATTTCAGCTTCCAATATAATATCTACACACTCCCACCACCCGGTTAAATTTATAATTTGTTAGTGTTGACGAAAGTTAAAAGGAGCTTGTATTTAATTGCATAATTTTTTAATCCATTGTTTACTGAAGTTTAGATCAATTTGCGAGACTTCGATTTTCTAAACGCTTCATCGAAAACACGACTAGCTTATGATGCATGCTGTTGCAGATTCCTTAACCGAAATAACGCATAATACAGATAATAATGGAAACTTGCCTGCATTGTCGGCTCAGCGAATAGTAATTTAATTTCCCTCCTCATATTGTTCGAAGAAAGATATATCGCAATGCAGCAATTTGGAGGATATTGTGACGCTGGAAATGCGCATTGATTCGCAGAAGTCATGTCTTAGAAATATTGATAAATTTGTTCCAAATTTAAGATATCTTAAACTATCACATGGTATCATTCCAGCTATACGGTAATCATTTTTCGAATTATTTTACTTAAATTAGCGACTTGGGGTCATCTTTTGCCAATTTGGAAGTACTGTGGATGTCTCGGTGTTGCTTACGCTCCTTGAGGGGCATTGAATCGATTCAAAATCTCCAGGAACTTTACCTTTCATTTAACGAAATATCAGACATCAGTGTATGTGAATCATTGAAAAACTTGGAAATCTTGGATTTAGAATGGTTAGGAAGTCATTTTCATCTTCTATGTTTTCAGTAACAAAATAGAATCCAGGAAAACGATTGCGTCACTCGTACATTGTGAAAAACTATCAAACCTTACTTTAGAGCACAACGCCGTAGTTAAGCAGTTCAAGTCATATCAAGTAAGACATCCTTGTGAATTTGGTAAAAAATCTCAAGAAATTTCGAAATTTTATACAAATGACGCTCCCCAGTGTTAAATTCCTCGACAATGTCTCTACCCAGTCAAAACGTACTCATAAGGATGTCGATGCTGATTTTAACTTTGATGATGAATGGGGTTTTATTAACCAAATAATCGAGGAGTTTGACAAAAAAACCGTGAGTACATGCAAATCTTCCAGTTTTCTGCTAATCTTTAGCCTTATTCCGGTTGCAATTTTACTAGGACGATTCCGATCATAATTACGTCCAGAGAACAGCATCTCAGTTCCCGAAGCCTAAACTAGCATTCATGAAACCGGCATCTTCTTTGTGTGTATCTCTTGAGGAGAAAAGACGGTGCGTAAAAGTAGACGATGACGGTATCCTGCATGATTGCGAAGCTAGTTCAAACTTTCGAGGTACCATACATTGGTTAACCAAAACGAACCCATCTTTAATGTTTAGCCGATCGTCTCGCAAATTTAGACATCAATGAGTCTAACCTTACAGGAGGGCACGTCATTTGTGGCGATATTGGAAAGGCTCTGCGTAAACGACGAAATTCAATTGAAACACCCAGGCAGGAAAAGGCCGAAAGTGATACCACTGCATCGAAAACCGACGAGGCCACCCACGAAAGTCAATATGACGATGAAAGCACAGTAGCAGATAAAGAAGCAGAGTTTGCTTCAACAGAGGAACTGCAGAATGATTGTATAACAGTCTTGAAGGAGCTTGAAATATGGCGCAGTGAATTTGCTATGTAGGTTTTGCAGCACCACCAAAAATCTCATTGCGCGACTCACGCTTTATGCGGTTCCTTTAGGAAATTTAAAAAAAACCTCGTTAGTGGTATAAACATCCCCGATGAAAGTCCGAAAAGAGTCCCTTCATTAAAATACGCAGCGTTTCCTCTGAAACTGCGACCGATTTCATCTACAAGGAATGACTATGCTTATTTGTCAACTGGAAACAAAAACCAGCCATCGAAATCCTTAATCAAACACCCCTCAGAAAAAGTATCCAGTGACCCTGCATCTCAACGTGCTTTCTCTGAGCTTGAGACGTTCCGAGCGAAGGTACCGTCCTTCCATTATATTTCTGATGAACACTGTTAGGTTCGGCTTACAATACCCGAGAATGGCAACGACTCTGTTGAACGATCCGTGCTCAGTCAACCGGCAAAAAAGAAAGTCATTTTCTCTACCCACCGTCTACTTGGTAGAGACCCGCGGTGTATTGCAAACGAGTCTCCGGGGATTCCGTCAGGATGTAAAGCAAAACCTAAAGGCCCCCATCCACCACCAAAGCCTACTCCGTAGATACTCGTTCACAATATGCGATCAACATCGACTGCCGATTGATTGTTCTAACTATCATTATTGAACATAAGGGGATATTAAAACAACATTCGCGAGTAAATAGAATGCTGTAAAAGAACGATGAAATCATCGTCGTAACTTAAAGCTCCAGCGCCCAAACAAAGCCATTGGATAAGTAGTTTCAAGAAATGCATATAATGTACACAAGTCCATAAGCAGTCAAACCTCAAGACGCGCTAACAACCATTTCTAATATTTCCGGAATACTTGAAAATTCGACAGCCATGATTATGTAAGTGACAATCTCATCATCGTCATCACCAGTCTTGTTTACAACGTTTGTTTGAACAGCCGCCACAGAAGCCTTCCTCACCATTTCCATCTCTGGTTGTATGTAGAGAAGTTCATCAGAATTCTCTGATTTAAGTGCTCGTGTAAGCACAATAAGGTGCGTAGGCTGTTCTTCCTTAGGCAAACATTTCACTTCCTCCGGTAGAGCAGCAACGGCCTGGGATGCTATTGTAGATGGCAGGTTAACAAATCTTTCATTTAACAACATTGCGGGCTTTTCGGAACCAGAACACATAAGGATGCCCAGCAACACTTCCGCTTCGCCATTAGAGGACTCTGATCTTTCGATAAATGTTTTTAAGAAGTTTCGCAGATCTGATACCACAGAGGAGCGCAAAACAACTGTATCACAGAGGCTAATGATTGTGGTAACAGAAAACACAATATTATCATCGTCAGCGTCGGACTCAGCTTCTTCTGAACAATTCTTAACAACAGTACCAACGGCACCTTGTGCGATAATGAAGTCAGCGATACCGCCAAGGTAGAGATTGGAGTCCTTTGGCATTAACTGGTTCAGTAGTTGAATAATTCCATCGCGGTCATTAGTCTGAGGCGAAAACCCTTCGAGCTCTAACTGTACTATATCAGCATTAGCATCAAGTCTCCGTTCTTTGCGCACCATTTGCACGTTTAATTAGAAGAAATAGGCGGACGTTTACTTCGATGTTATTTTAGGCGGTTTCAACATTGGGGCAGCCAATAATAATAATCACATTATTAAGACAACGAGGACCAATATATTCAGCATAAAAATAAATATTATTTGCTATGCTACATTAGAAAACCGTCTTAGATTAAATGATTGCTATTTTGACGTTGTTCCAATTGTGGGGTTCTTATCTAAGAAATATTAGAACTTCGCTGGGGGTATTGTAACGGTAATCGTAGAACATGGAAACACATCCTAGACAGCCATAATGAGGAGACGTTTTGAAATGAAATGAATAGACATAATGAGGTCGACAGTTATAAATGGTTGGCGAGGTTATATAGACTTAGGGTAAAAATGGGATGGGTCTTCATAACGGGAAAACGACGACGCTGGCTTGGAAAGGGAGGAAGTTGCTCGAGTCTCGGCGACTGTGGATGAAGGCGGCTGTGTCCTTGTGAAATCCAGCGAGGCATCCTGTATTGGAAGGGAGAGTGTTTGGTCTCACTCTAGATGAACCAGATTGCAGTCTTCGCCGTCGTAGAAGACGGCCAACCCGTCTAAATGTGGTTGAAACAAGATGGCGTCCTATTGGCGCGCAGTCGACATTTTGTGTCCTTCACATCCCGCGCGACCGCTCCTTTTGGAACTAACGGTGTTATCTTTGTATTGATCAACGAATTTAACATAATAGTCGACGGTTCAGGAGACTCGGTTTAAGCACTAGTCGTATAAAAACATTTGTACATGCCTGTATAATTCCCCTTATTGTATATTGTTCCCCAGTAATTTTTCCCGGCCTTAAATGTTCTGACCTTATTGCCCTTCGTAGACTTTTTAAAATAATCTCGATTTCTAGTGGCCTGCCTGTTCTCTTCATTCAAGAAATCATCGTTCAACGCCACTTCAATAATTGATCACTAATCGCTGCTTGTATTTTAAGTGACCCCTCCATTCCCCTCGTTCCACGTTTATCCAAGTGTAAATCTCTTCTACCAATGCGTAGGCATATTGCAATCCGGTCATTCCCTATTTGTCCAGGTTTTAAGTTTCACCGGAGCAAGTGAAGCAGGAACCAAAAGACAATTTTCATATCTAGTAATTTTTATACAGTCTTGTTTTATGCTGAAAGTTTTGGTCCTCGTTACCTTAATAAAGCCACCACAATTATTTCTTTTATTGACGACAAACTTGAATAGAAGGGTCACCTGATACAATCAGCGATGACTGTATAACCAATTAAATGGAGTTTAATTTTGGTCTTCTGGATGGAGTGCATATACAATCAATGAGATGAGAACGTTATTTATTTGAGGCCACGGAAAACGACGGAGACGCGAATTATCTACACATGGACAAAGTTTTGATGTGTCTGATTATTTTTTCTTAATAATTGTATGCAAATCGTAAACTCGCCGCCTACCTCAATCTGGCGAAGGCATTGTTTTTGGTATGCCGAAATATGTGGCAAACACAACCAAAGCTATTCAAAACCTAAATAACTTAACATCCGTTGGCACTACCTCCAGAACCAGAGCAATATACGAGATGCGGTTGCCACAATCGACTTTAGGGTTTTCGCCGATTCCGAATTTGCTAGACTATATAAATAGCTATCGCCGATTTTTGTACGACACGTCCTGGCCACTTACGGAACTATGTCTCACTTCCCATACCGTGCCATCTCAATTTATTGAACACTTGAGACGATGGAAGCGGCGGTTATGCCAACAGGTCTGCTATCGAGAAATGAAACCAATCATGATCACATCCGAGGTTAATTGACTCAATTAAATTTTATGCAAATTTTAGAAAAAATGAAGGCAGAAATTTCCGGAACCCGTCGGTTATATCCACCGGTCGGACCACAAAAACGCCAGGTGTCCCGTTCATACACACACTACACTCTTCACTTGATGCCGGAGCGAGAGCAAATGAACTACAAATCTGATCTTAACTGTTCAATCAACCTGAAGCGGATACTAGCCCGTCTCCCCCACAGCATAGAGCTTCGACGGTTTGACCTTTGTTGCAAATCAAAATAGGTTAATCACATCCTCGTCGACGGCGACATGTACCTACCTACCTGCGGACCTTCTCTCACGTGACCTCGAGTCCGCCATATCGAAGCTCTTGGAGAATTCCAACGACAGGTCTCGGGGATTGTGGATGCAGGTGTGGTAAAACCCGCTCGTATGCCTGTCAGTTCTTGTTCACTTTTCGTCACTTACTACTCTGAGTACATCGATGGCTTGGTGCATTTAGCCGAGCCCCTGAATAGGTTGCTGCGAAAGAAAACTCCATTCGGATGGGGAACGGAGCAACAAGAAGCATTTGAAACGATCAAGCGCATTGTGGCGATCCCTGAATTCGAGTTCATTATCAGAGTGGACGCCTCGGACACAGCAATAGGAGCCGTGCTCGAACAGGATAGGAATGGTAAGCCCGTGGTGATACTATTTGCATCGGCTCTGAACGAAATTTCCCTGTCACCTAGCGGCAGCGCCTCGCCATCGCGTGGGCGATCAACACCTTTCAAGACTACTTTTACAATCGGGCCTTTACGGTCGTCAGGGACCACAACCCCTGGAACAACTGCACAAGGCGAAAGACGTTCATAATCGAATTTCCCGCTGAGTGATGGTGTTCCAACGGCACGACTTCAAAATCATACACCAGCCAGGGGAGCTGAGCATGGTCTTCGATGCGCTTTCTAGGCGGCCAGGCGAGGAGGAGGCGGACGTCGAAGTGTTAGCCTAAAAAGACGCGGGCGGGAGAGATCTCCAGTGGCGGATCTAGTAAGGAGACGGACTAGGGTCTAGTTACTAGACCGACCCGACGATTGCGGAGGTTGTCGCTAATAGCCAAACCGATAAGTCAATCTTGGCTTACGCAATTTTCTCGCGACTTTAATAATAATAATAATAATGTTTACGCTTTATTAAGGTCACAAAGACCAGAACTTTCAGCATTTTAAGATTTAACAGGAATTGAGGAAATAACAACGAGGTAATGGCGGCCATAGAAGGCCTTGTCCATAAGAAGAATCTGTGAAAGACCTAGGTGAATCCGAACCGGTCGGTTAGTTAAGCTTCTTCAAACTCCGTCAATTACGACGCTTATGCTACGGGCGCTACCCCTATAGCGGAATTTCGAGAGATCATGAAGTGGCACGTAGTATAAGCAATTCTATACGATCGAAAAGGACACTACGACTCCGTTAGGCGCATGAAGCAGTCCGAGAGCTGTTTTTCTTATCCGGAATTTGTCTGACGCGAAAAAATATGTTTTAGGGAGCAAGCGGTTCCAGAAGATCAAGCGGCGTGGCGCAAAGGTCGCAATACGACCCGTCGTGAAGATAAACACAACGAAGCAGGTAACAGACCCCGACGGTACGCAGTGGTACATAGTAAAAATTCTGGACCTGTTCACGAAATTGGCTGCGACCAGACACACGGTCGATACAAGTGGAGCTGAGTTATCACGGATACTTCGGGACGAGTGGTGATATCGTCATGGGTCGCCTAAACAATTGCACAACGACCAGTAGATCAACTTGGATGCTCCCGAAGTGCAGGAGCTCTGGAAACGGTTTGAAGTCCGGCAAACTCGAACCACTTCGAAGTAAACGTCGGAATGGAAAGATTTCACCGGACGATTAAAAACCGTATCTGCAAGTCTGCGTTGACACAATCAAGGACTGTAAGGATAAGCTAGCCGAAGCCCTTTGGAACTACCGAACAACCCCAAAAAAGCCCATCTGAGGTCGACCTTTGGCGAAAGAAGTGGCTGGGTATCAATCTGGGAATCCAGAGAGCGTTGGAAAGGACACCCAAAGACCCTACGTCTAGACCAAGGTTCGTTGTGGAGGCCGGGGATGGCGCTTAACGGAACATCCAAGTTCGTGCGCGGAAACTCGGGACAAGGAGACGAATTCGGAATGTTCTGCACCCGGGTCAACGGGTTCTGATCGTAAATCGCGCACGGGGACCGAATCAAGATGACCCGTGAGAAGGCACAATAAAGGTACGACTGGAGACGGGGCCTTTCAGACCCTACACCTTACCGATGTGACTGTATTTCAAGGGCGGCAAGAATAACGAAAACGGAAAACTACTCGCCCACGAGTACTAGTGGACTTCGTGGACCGTACGCGCTCGTGCGAATCCAGCGTTGAGAGCGAAAGCGGGCTACATTAAATATTGAGGGGGGAGGGAAAAGAGCTTACGGCTTAAAACCATTGTATACAAAATATTATATCCTGTGTTCGTCAATACCTTATCGATAGCGCTACTGCCCTGCTGCGAAGGCGACAATTCCGAACCCGGCATTTCGATGAAAGTCGCCCAGATCATCCAGACAACGCAGTAGGAACTCACAAGATCCCGATCGGGTTGTATCGACGCCCGGTTACCATTCCATGCGTGAGAAGATATTAATTGAGAAAACCTGTATCGTGACTCTCTCAGACCAGATTAGAAAGATATCCGCGGTGTTGGAAACCTCTACGAAGACAGGAATCTCATCGTCGATGGAAGAGCGAAGACTCGACGCACCGCTCCTACCCAGACAGTCTCGAAGGACGAATCCAGGAAGGACGGGGTTGATTCGAATACGGTCTCTTATCGCGTTTCGCCCGATACATTTATAGCTTTAACAGTAGGTCTACGATAAAGAAGGTCAATGTAGCGTGTTCTAATGTATAGAAACAGTCCAACACCTGAGTGTGAATAATTAAAATAATCATTACTATGTAAAATGCATTTTCAATTTAAATCCCGACTTCACGTGCACCTTCAACCCGAATAAAATATTAACAAGAATAATTAAGTAAGCTTTTTATGAGAAATGACACTCAGCTACATCTTTTAAATATTTATCTCGAAAAATGACATAAAACATTTTGCAATGTCATAATGGAGGTCAACGATATCTGAAAAAACACGGAGGCCCGCATTTTATAATGTTTGAGTTACATGTTTTCGTTGCCTGCTTTATTTGTCTATTTGTGAAAGTAAATCCAGAGTTAGGACCTTCTGGTGACGATACGTTTCATTTGCTTTATAATGTTAACTCAATGGAAGGATTTAATCTTCAAAGAGATGTGTACATTCGCATTGCCAATCTTATCCGGTAACCCGTTATCAGTTTTCATGCATTTATTAATATTTTATGTATCTAAGAGGCGAATCGCTATGTTAATTTGGTTAATAACAGACGTTCATATCTTTCTGGTGATTAATAGGTCGCTAATTACATAACTACATTTTATCTCTACTAAAATGAGACCTAATATAGACTGGCTTTTGCTTTCAAATATTTAATTTTAATTTCTTAGCTTAGCTTTTCTTTCTTAATAACAAGACCATCTGATTTAAATTGGCTTTAGCGTTTTGCGGGATCCATCTCAGTATCCTTTACCACGGAAAAAAGACGAAGATTTAATCGGTGAAAACTGGCGACTGGTGCTTCCAGCATGGGGCTCAATGCAACATTGGTTTGAAGATCACAGCGCGAAAAGCGTTGCTTTCCCCTGGTCAACGTTTTTTCGTGTCGATGCACTCAATGCATTTGTCCCGTCTATTGAGTTCAAAGAGTTTCAAAAACAAGGTTTGGTTTTTACATGTATTTTTATCATACACTTTTGTCTATTTTTTTTGAATATTTGATAATTTTGTATTGTGCTTAATCTATCCTTGTGTCGTGAGATCATGAGTAAAACTTTGATAGCGAAACATTGAGACAATTTGCTCATCTCCTAATTAAAAACCGATATTTAGAAATATTGTGTAACTAATGGTTTCTGGTTTCACCCCAAGATAAAGGGTTTCAAATCAGCGTTACGGCTGTACAACATTAAGCATTACATATTTCTATAATTCGGCCACAATCACATCCCTTATACTTAAATGTAGTTTTTCATTGGAGGTATAGTCCCCATATTATTTGTTTTCGTGTATTGTCGTCACCTCATTGTCATTGATCACCGATAAAGCAGACGTGCAGGTCTTTTCGAATTTTTCGGCACATGAAATACGATTTGGTTTTTTTCGGTTTATGATAAACCTCGATAAAAATCACCTTTAGCTTGCCATTGCTGATGATGCATTTGATGGCATAGAGTTTTCTTGCAACTGCGTTTACGTTTTTGCGTACACTCATAAAGACCACACATTATATACTATATTAAACCGATAAACGACTCCACTCTAACCGAAACGTTAAATTGAATTGCAAGTAAACTGCCATTAATCTCGATGCGAATATTATCGTCACTCCAAACGTCCCGGCGTTGATCATACTAACTCCAGCTAGTAGCTCATCAAAGACAATCGACTCGCTGTGCACAGCTTATTTGGGTCGAAAGCAGGGCTTCCGATTTCTAACCGCTACAATATCAGGCCACCAGTCTAAATATTTCACAGTTGAGGTCTTCAATCGCATTCGCTATGACAACTGTCAACATACCCTATACACACACCCACATGCACCATCTGCCATAACTTGATGTCGTCGATCACGTGTGCGCTCGCCACTTCGCTGCTATAAACAACCGCGTACGCCTGGCTTCTGAACCAAACGTGGTATTTTTTAAGACCCCGATGCGTGGCCACATTTTCGTTTTTGTCTTCAAGGAAAGTCTCGCATTTTTACCAGCTGTAATGCAGCAAGTTACGCCTTTCTATTTTTCGTCGGAAGTCCTGAAATATCGTGTAACCGTAATGTGACTATAAAATATTGAATGGCGATTTTAGACAATTTTTACCGTGGATCTGCCGAAACATCGTCTAATTAAATATTTTATGGTACTTTGAAGAGAGGGAGCGCCACGCCAATAAAGAAGGCGAAAAACCTGTTGTCGTTGACGTGGCCTTCCAACTGCAACGCTACAATATATCGGAAGACCTAGGTCGGGGTATTCACATTCAGGCTCCAAGAACCACCACCCCAAATCAGCCGTCAGATGAAGCGCAGGCCTTATCGAGCACTTCCTGTCGCGATGGATCTCCCATTGAGACAGAGGTAAGGCAATAGTTCCTTTAAAGGGACACCTCCAAGATCAATTATTTTGTGACATTGCAAAACAATGCCATTCTTCAGTATCGTTGCCCGAGAAGAGTCTATAGGATATTCGTCCGATTTATATATAATATCTTCGGAACTCGTTGTGGTTTGTTTTTAAACTCTACTTAGCGTTTGTAAGTAGAACTTATTTCGCTGGCTGTTTTAGATTGTTGAAGGGGAAACTATGAGTCGCCATTGGGCTGGCGGTGATCAAATTAAAGCGAGGACTGTTTACTGCGTACAGGGTGTTCTTCATGCAGTAGAATTAGCCAAAGTATTATCGCGATTCATTGCAGAAAATCCCAAACTCAGGTATGCATATTTGGCGTTATCATGTCTTCTTCTGACCAAATGACGTCAACATAAAATGTATTAAAAATGTAGAAGTGTTATCATCGACGGGGCAGACAATGTCATCAATGGAGTCTGGAGCGAGTGGAGCGAAGAATACTGGACGGTGAGTATAACGAGATGTTTGTTGTGGGTCTTAGAAAGGGTATTTAGAAACAGCTGTGTTAAGCTTGCTTGCTATTTTTAGAACTGTTTAAAAGATACAAAATTCAACTAGTAAATAGCAGAAACACACAGCTCTGGCGAAGTATCACGCATGATACTAGACGGTACTTCACCTAAGAGCTGGATTTCACAATTTCGCAATCATCTCGCTGCTTATGTGGTGCTTTCAAGTGTCCTACAGAAGACACAATGAATGTTAATGTGTGCTAATATGCCAATATTGGCTTTATTAGGTCACGAGAATCAAAGTTTCAGCATTAAAATTTAAAATGAACAAAATTCTTACAGGATGTTGTGATTATGCGTAGAGAATGGTTAATAAGATAAGAAGAATAAAATAAATAACAACAAGGCCAATTTACAAACAAGGCAAATTTAACCCACGAATCATAGAAAGTTTGACAAACGAGAAATCGTGGCCAATGAATGGCCATATCCAAAACGCGCGCCAAAATATTTGTAGATTTCATTTTTATGCGATCGAGTGGCCCAGTTCCACCTCGTAACTTCCTATTGGGCATTAAAACGTAATTTTGGGTGGGTTTTATGACGGATTGATACCATGAGAATTGCCAAAGCGAATCAACACTCTACTTGTAATTTGCATTAACTTCTACCCTCTTTACTTTTTTTTGTATTTCCTTCGGTTAATCGTACAATCGTGTTTTTTTATGAAGTAGCCGGTTTAATCTACTTTGATATACACAAGTCATGATGCAATAGCCGAATGTCTCTTTTAATGGTGAGAATTCCCGGGCACACGATTCTGTGTTAAAAACATTTAACTCTAGTAATGTGAATCAGCCGCAAAAAAACGCCGAATTTACATTGTAAAATGTTAAAAAAATTGCAATGAAGATGCAATAGTTGCATCGCTCATGTTCGACTACCAACGAACTGCCTCTGTGCTAATTGATCCGCTGTTCAATTTATAATTGCATGGCAGCAGATGTTTTTGAAATTCCCACTGTCATTCGTTTGTCTTATGTCCTTTTCCTTGCCAAAGAAGCGTGGTTATTTTTGGTTCGTTTGCTCCTCACCGTTTATAAAACACGAGCATCCGCTATGACTTAGAACCGATAATGTACGTTTGAAGTGCTATTACCCGTCGGCTGAGTGTGTCCAGCGCCTATTGTCTCGACGGATGGACATTAGCCACCTTCTCTCCTTTTCACGGAATTGTACTTTCATAAACTGCAATACTGTTTTTGTGAGCTTCCAAAGTCTCCTAACAATTCATTTGGTGTTCAACAAGAGAAACGCCCAGGTATAATTATTTTTAAAGACTCCACTTGCCCCATTCCTGCTCCTTCTATAGATGTTCTATATCAACCAACACGTATCTTTACACTCTGACACTGCTTCAAACCTTCATTTCAGCGCCACTTCACTACCAGAACACGAATACTTTTACCCTTATGCTTTGTATATCCGAGGCCCGACGCAGTATGGTGTTTTCGGACCGACTGACATTCATAGGCGACAACTTTCGCAGGCGCCACTTCCGAGGCTCGCATAAAGCCGGAAGAGGTCAATCGGCTGTAAGCCGACGACACCACTGGCTGCAGCGTCCACTTAGCAAGGCCGATGATCTCGACTATATCGCAGTGCATTGGCGCCGCGGCGACTTTCCCGAATCCTCGTCGCCCATCGTCGCCGCCCTACAGATTCGACAGGCGATCGCCGATGTCGCACACCAGTTTAGTGAACAAATCACACACCATTCACACTCTTCCAGTGGCCCCAGCATCTTCCTTGCCACCGACGCCAACGACGAGGGTAAGGCGGTTTTAAACCCAGATGCTTAGTGGGTTACGAGAGGAGTGTGTGTAGCAAGGAGCGCAATCCTTGGAGTTCACTGCCAACGTATACTTGGGTCGGCCATACTGACCCCAGAGGTGATCGATACCTGTCTCGCAAACACTTGCCTAAGTCAGCCAATGGATGATTCGGTCAATCGTGACCTTACCAATCAGAACGTGCCAAAC
Source organism: Proteocephalus fallax (assembly GCA_028672205.1). Taxonomy (NCBI): domain Eukaryota; kingdom Metazoa; phylum Platyhelminthes; class Cestoda; order Proteocephalidea; family Proteocephalidae; genus Proteocephalus; species Proteocephalus fallax. The sequence goes on from JAPUBX010000465.1 coordinate 290,770, forward strand.
ACCCGATTTGGTGGCCACGGGATATGGGGTTCTTAAAAACGAACATCACTCGAAACATGGGAACACAGTCGGACGCTGAGTCGTAGATGCTTGTGGCCCTGCTTCTGATCCCCTTGATTTGAATTATCAAGGACTTTATTCATTCCCAAGCGTCGTTTTTGGTCATTGTGTTATTATGATTACAGGGTAAATGACTATGGTTCGTTGTTGCATTGACGGCAATTAGTTTTTTTAATATTATAACAGTGTATTGATTATTAAAAGATCAAATAGGATGATAAATATTTTTAATTAGGGGCTTAAATCGCTCTTAAAACATTTATTTTAAATACTTGCCGTAAAATAAAATCGCACAGTTGCCAAATGCGCGTAGCCGCGTGCGTTTTTAACTAAGTTACATTTGTGTTTCGTTATTGCGATGCAATTTCATGCAATATGAAAAGGTGGGACACCTGTTTTCCGTATACAATGCAAGATGATAATTTTTTTGTTTATACACTGAAGTGCTGGTGCTTATACTCAGCTTAAATATTAATCAGGAATAGCGCTCAATTTTTGTCTTGTGTTGAACAATTACATTCAATTAAACAGTTTAGAATCTCTAATTATGCTGAAAGATAAAAACCGATGTTGACTGATCAGCCTTGAGATACCAGCACTAGGAGATTTGGTAGGGCTGCGCAATCTCCCTTCATTGTAGTCAAACTGACCTTGTTGAGCAGATAATTGCTTTTCTCAAAAGTAAAATTGGTTAATACATTAAACTCCAAGATCAATGGTTTGTGGAATTTGAAAGGTTGCGACATCGATTCAGTCGGTTTTCACGATACGTTTTTCTCTTTTAATGCACATTTAATGAACAACGCGAGACGAAGATGCCAAATAAAATAAAATCGCCCTAATTAATCAGATTTAACTGGGCTGTTTTGCAGAGACCCATTAATTAAGACGGTTCCGGAGGACGTAAATTAAACCTATACTTCTGCAGACGCCGTAAACAAGTCCTCCCAACAATGAGAAGAATAATGGCGGGGTGCACAGCGGATGGCGATGTTCTTACGGCATTGGGGAAATTCGTTTGCCTTTTAGATATTCGAGCACTCAAGAGATATCTTGACCCGCTGGATGTTGTCAGCTTCAGTCGGACAGATGGAGGCGGGCAGCCCGCGGGTCTTGCCCCCGGCGAAGTCGCCATTGTGGACCAGTGGGTGTGCGCGCAGGCTCGGTGAGTACAAGCCATCTGTAATCAGGCAGAATGGTTCAAACGAACTTATTCCATATTTAAATTACTGTTCCAAGAACGCGGAACCCCGAAATACCTACAATAGTTGATGCCCTTCATTACCTTCGACGTTCGGTTAGCGATACGGCGCCGTAAAAGGACTGCAACTTGTCAACATCCTGCGCCCAGTTCGAATTTGCGCAATCTATTTCCATAATTAGATTTATTGATTCAATAATGATGATTCCTCTTTACAGGTTCATGTTCTCCAACCGGGCTGCTTAGTTTATCCATGAATAAATTTGGTTTCCGCAGTTAAACCAAAATGGGGATTGATCAAACTAAATAACTTTTCTTGTGCATGTAATTTGCCTCGGGATGTCGAAATCTTGTTGCCATATGTGTCTTCTGTTACCCATCGGGGTCTACGCGTTTTTTGCAGATTCTTCATCGGCTCAAACCCGTCTACCTTTTCGTTTCGGATTACAGAGGAGCGTCAAATGCTGGGCTTCAGTGAGGCGTCGACCTACAACAGTTTCTGTCCCAACCACCAACGTTACCACCATCACGGAAACCCCGGGGAATGTGAAGGCTTTACAGCATGGCCAGTTGCCTACGAAGAGCGCTTCACAAAAGCCCAGACAACTGAAGGAGAGGCAAAATCGGCCACTAGCACGCACACAGAACTCTAGCTTACTTATCAACTTTCTCCACCCTTTTTACCCATTACAGTATAGATGTCATGCTGACGAATTCTGTGAGTTGTGAATTTCAAAATGTAGGCATAACGTCGCAGCTATGCGCACTGAAGGCCGCTAATATTGTTGTACTCCTCGAGAGGTTTATTCGATGCTTCTAAGTTAGGACGATTTTAAGGGAAGACTATTGTGCCCTGAAGTTGAATCAAGACTTGGGGGAGTTCGGTGTATCTAAATTAAGTTTACTTGGATAGGATTTGGCGAAATTTGAAGCAGTTCACGTTTGACCCGCAGTGGTCTGGTACACATGTATCTGTGACATGCTGTGCTAGGAGAGTGAAAAGATAAATCATAAATCAGATAAACTCTCCCGAATGATTTGGAGCATCAACGTATGTTGTTTTTGTCTTGAGGGGAATCACAATTACCTTCAAATCGTGATGATGACATATTGAAATGCCTGGTTCATTCAGATCATCGGTTACCTACCGGAGAATTATCGCTGAAACTCGCATGTCTATCAACTGTATTATTACACTTGAATCGCATCGGTAAATTGAATAGAACGCGATTTGGGTGGCGCATAAACTCTGTGCGATAAAGAACAGACACTTCGTTGTTGTCAAGACGAAATACTCATCCTTTTCTACACCAAATTGTTACTGGGATCGACAATAGGGTAGTTTAGGGAAGCGCTCATCGAAAAAAACCGCTGGTTATAGCCCAATCATTTTTTAAATGTGCGATTGCTTATTGGTATTCATAATATGTCAGCGCCTAAGCACAAACAGGGGGCAGTATTACGCAAGTGTACCGCGTTTGATATTTCGCTACATGACTACAAGAAATGGGCGCATTGCAAATGTTCTCGTTGCCTTATTTCAGAATCACGCATTTGAATTCCAACAAGTTTGAGTTACATGAGAGATAATAATAATAATATAATAATTGTAGTGGCTTTATTGAGGTCACAAGGACCAAAACTTTCAGCATAAAAAAACAGCATAAAAATGTATAGATATGAAAATTGTCTTTTAGTTCCTGCTTCACCTGTTCTGGTGAAACTAAAAATCGGGACAAATTAGGAATGACCGAATTGCAATATGTTGCCGTTCTTGTGGGCATTGAACGGTATAGCCTATGCATTGGTCGAAGAGATTTACACTTGGATAAACTTGAAACGAGGGGATGGGAGGGGTCCCTTAAAATACGAGAAGCGCTTAGTGAACTACTATTGAAGTAGCGTTGAACGATGATTTCTTGGATGGAGAGCATAGGCAGGCCACGAGAAATCTAGATTATTTTAAAAAGGCTACGGAGGGTTAAAAAGTCAGAACATTTTAGGCCAGCAAAAATCACTGGGAAACAATATACTATAAGGCGAATTATAGAGGCTTGTCCTAAACAAGTCTTCTTCTATGATAAAAGTCCCCTCCTTTCTGATCTGAAGAAGAAGAAGTAAGTCTCGGGGTAGGAAATGAATCGATAAACTCAGTGTTACCCTGAATCTTCAGCATCATTCAATCTCATCGATAACCACCCACAAAGACGATAACGCCACGAAAAACGCGTTTATTCGATTCGGGCTACGTTTTGTATATTTTTAGTAAAACCTGCTCGCCGGGCTGCGCTAGACTACTGGAAAACCTTGTTTTATTATTCACCGCCTCAAGAACCTCCAATGTGGTTGGCTCTATACCCCAGGACAGCTAAACCAGTTCATACCATCGGTAAATTGAATCGAACGTGATTTGGGTGGCGTATAAACTCTTCCAAGACAACAAAGATGTGCGGCAATGCACAGGCACTTTGTTGTTTTCGATAAAATGAAATAGGTTTTTTTTAAATCACATTGTTACCAGGTCCGAGAAATGTCCTTATTGGTACCCCTAATTCAAGGTTGGCGCGAAATTATCAGGCGTTAAAAAAAAACATTTTCGGGAAACAATTAAAATTACAAAAATAACATTCGTAAATGATTATTCATCCGCGCAATCACAATGTCCTTCAATATTTTTCCTAAAAATCATTTTATTAAAACTCTTGATGATTAGGCATCAGCCTAATTTTAAATTATGGCATCTCATGTACCTTTAATTTGGTCATGATGGGCCTCCTTGATAATTTCTAATCTCGAAAATACTGTAACTTATTGAAAATAAGAGGCTACATTTCTGTTACAATTCTGATGAGTTTTCGATGTCCACGGGTGGAAACTCTGTTTTGTTTCCAAGATAGGAGAATTATAAAAGTGTTTGGCGTGAACGAAAATTATCTCTTGACATGACTAGTTAGTCGAACCAGCATTCGAGAACATTGGCTCGAAGGCAAAACCATTAGTGTACAAACAGCAAAAAAACATTAATAATTTGATGTTTTTATCGTGCAGATTTATGCAAAACATGTTAGACCCCACAGGCAATTTATCTCATTCTATTTATTCATTCATAAATTGACAATCTGCATAGGAAAGACAATTTGAGGAGTCAGCGTGACTACCGGCCTCTTGTCGCGGGTTTCAAGTGGCGTGCGCTTGTAATCTAGCAACCTGGAGGCCGGGTGGCGGAAACTGTCTCGCGCGCGTTATGGACAAGGCCTTCTATGGCCGCCATTACCTCGTTGTTATTTCCTCCATTCCTGTTAAACATTAAATGCTGAAAGTTCTGGTCTTTGTGACCTTAATAAAGCGTAAAAATTATTATTATTATTATAAGTTGGCACAACTTCGTCAACTTCGTGGTCATAATCCTTCGCTAGGTCCTCCCATGGGATGTTAATCCTCTAGATGGTAGTAATTGTTATCTGCTCCATTAGGCGTGAAGCAACACACTCTCTCCCTCAAGACAGCATCACACACAACTGCAGCCAACTTCCTCTCCAGTCGAACTACGTCCGAACTTCTCCCAACTCATTGACCAATCTAGAAGTTCATCTGTCAAATTTTAACTCAAAACATAATTTTCGTTGTATTCATTTTCATATACCTAGACGTCTAACTCTAAAGAATTTTTTCCATCGACAAGTATTCTTCCTATTGTGGCTGTCTGGTGCGTGCCGGTGTTCACTAATTTGCCGTACAAAATCCCCATCGAAGACCCAACATCCCACTGGAAGAGCGTCACATCAGAGATCAACCTTTTTGTGTTCTCGTTTCAATAAAAGCGATTTCTTTCTAGCCGAAGGGATTCTTGCGAGGCTGCACCACTTTTGGAATTTAAAAACCGTTTCCTTGGGACTGGCTGTTGACGGGGTCGTTCACTATTAATAAACGAGGCTGTGAATGGTCATAAAGACTGACCATCCACTGTTAAAATAAAGCTTACAGGAAGAGAAATAAGATTTAGATAAAAAAAAGTGACCATACCCGGTAATTTTAGTCAATATTACTGGACAGATTAACCTAATCGTTCGCCGTTACCCAAAGGAACACCCCTAATTACCTCCCTTTGTCATCATCAACGTTTCTTAAACTAAATCCGAACGAGGTGATCTGTAGGCCAACACAATTACTATCATTAAATGTTTTATTTTGCCCATGTTGTCGGTCAACTACTATTTCGTTAGAACCGGTGTGCATGACTGTCATTCAAAAAGGCAGCCAATCATTTTTCGATTCAATGAGGCTGTTGGGTATAAATTGGCGCAGTCGACCAATCAGCATTCACTAAAATACGAGGAAAGGACGCACAACATCACATTCAAACAGATGCTCGAGATCTCAGTTGGGAATGCCCTTGGTTTCGGGACACTTTTTGTTATCATGGTGTCCGGAAAAACACTGCGCAAGTTCTTCATTTGTTATACATTTCTAACCCACGGAAAACGTAAACATCAACAATTTTGTTTATTTTACACTTAACTCTTCAAATGGCATACTTTCACTTGTGTTAGTAAACCAATATATACATCTGCGTTATCCTAGTTAATGCGTCCACTATTTCAAAGGCAGTTCCCCGTATATCTTTCCCAATTGAGTTCATACAGGTCGAATGTCAATCTTCCTATTCTACATCATATGCAAGGTGGAGCAACTGAAGAGTACACAATAGGAATTCAGCCTGATAGTCAATAACACAGCCCTCATTGGGTGATCTCCGTGAAGACTATAAGCAGAACGTGTGGCATTTCCACGCATGTCTACTGGTGTTCCCACAGGAGTAATGGCCTTGCACGCCCACGAATTAGCGATGACCGACCGGTGTGCGTGGGATAAGTCACTCTGAGAGGTTTACTCATTTTGTTTTCTCGTGTAACGCATCCGAGTTGCTAGGTTACGACAGTTTACTCCACAGTTTAGCTAATTAATCCACCAATTAATCCCCAACTACAACGCCCGTGAGAATATGCTGAAAACCATGCTGAAAGCCATGCTGATGTCTAAAACGCAGACAGCTCACTTTCCGGTTGAGTATCAAGGAAACGTCGGAGTCTCCGTATATAAGAGTGCAATCCGTTTAAAGTTCTTGAGCAATCTCCTTCGCTAGCTTAAACAGCCGTTTGACTCATGTGTGTCCCTCGCTTATGGAACTTCACCACATTATTTAACGACACCTTGGGTGATATTTTAAATGGTGCGAATGTTTGAGTAATAATAATAATAATAATAATAACCAGAGCATATTCTCTCGACCGGTGTCTTCTGTCATTAATTCTTCAATCAGGCACGCCTAAATATTATTTAAAGGCGAATCTTAAAATGTGGTCAATTTTAACTTGTACGATAGAATGAGTGCACCCATTTTACCGGTCGAAAATGTGGTTTGAATACATTGTATTCCATATTTTGTTTTACAGATTGTACTCATCCGAATTTTAACCAGGAAAACGACTTACCGTGTTCGTTTTTTGTTTGAATTAACCTGTGGTAACCGAACGACCACGTAGAACAGAGTAAAGAGTGATAAATATGGCGAATGCGAAATTGCAATAGTCTTACAACGTCAATCGGTTTATCGTTTTCTTGATTAAAACCGTTTTAATGTTTTCCCAACAGCTGCTTCAACAAAAACTCCCGACTCCGAGCAATTGCTACAGCCAGGTTTTCGGAACCTCTTCCGTTTGTAACATGCTAACATTCAATACAAGACTAATAATATGAAAAAAGACGATTAAATTACTGCATTGCTTATACAATCAACAAGGCGTAACCGAAACATTCATTTCTAAAACGTCAACGTTGTCAAATACAAGTACCGTTTTTTTTTAAATTGAAGAAGACGCTTCTTCGATCGTGGCTTTGTCGACCTGCCAATGTTTCGAAAAAGGTATTTTGGAATGGGCTGGAAAACAAAGGATCATTTGATTAGTTGGCTTTGAATCCAGCAACTAACTCAGCAGGATTATGTTTAGTATTGCAAAGCGTAATGTGTGCCATAAAGTGCCTGCCATACCTATATATATATATATAATTAGGTTGATGCATAATTATCAGACGCGTTGAAGGTTTAATTTGCCATCTGTCCAGTTTACCTCCTAGTTTATATTTCGTTCATTTGTGTCAACCTTTTCTATTTTTGATCTTAGTGACCCTAATGAAGTGAATGTTATGATTATTATCATTATTATTATTATTATAAAATTTGGCACACGTGCAATGTCGGCCATTGAACGGCGATATTCATTGCACGCACCAAATATAAAATAGAACAATTTTTTGCGAGGGTGCCACAAATATTTAAATGCAGCTTTAGTCATTTTCGACGCGTAAAATTAATTAATGATTTTTGACGATATTCCGATTGTAGACTCCAGGCTTTTGACTAATATTTTCCTGATGCACGAAATGATTTCCCCGTCCTAGTTGAGGAGTTTGTAAAAACATGGGTTTACTTTATTCAGCAAAACATAGAGAAGTCTGAGCTGTGTTTAGTGGACCTTTAGGTGACTTGTTCCGGTCTGACCATGCGTAATACAAGTTCGACCCATTCCTCGCCTCATATTACAAAACTGGAAGGAAATATATTGTTCAAATAACCTTGTTCTACGCGTTTTATTTATCTCAAATAGCTTTATTCTGCATATACGATCAAACCAAGCGTCTTATAATTTTGCTGCGCAATTCTATTGTCGCATATATTTTTATATCTTCACCACCGCAAAAGTATCCTCTTCTAAGGGTAAGACATTTATTTCCAAATAAATCGACCTGCTAAAACGAAAACATCAACTACTACTACTGCTACAACGAATACTAATAATAATGCTACTACTACTGCCACTAACATTAACACTGCTACTAATACTATTCCTGCTGGTACTACCGCTGTTACCACTGCTACTCGTGCCGCTGCTACTATTTATACTTCAACTTCCAATTGGATTAAAGATGTCCCAATCAATCAAGCTAGTGTTTTTTGTACAAACCCCCTTCAATCTCTACTCCCATTTGACCTTCTCCAGCTTTGGACGCCCTCACCTTCACGGGCCGGTGTCTTTTAGAACGGGCAACGTGTTTAAGAAGCTGTTTCCTCGTCCTCCACCTCCCACGTTTTGAGGATGTGTCCAGTTGCGCCTAACACTCGAAGCTTTTCAAATAATGTCTTGAAAGATAATGTAAAGCGGTTTAATAAGGAGGCACACATGCACCAACCGAATAACTGTTCAACATTCTCAGTGTAAACCGATAATTGTTTTACGCAGGCTCTTTTAAACGCTATGGCCAAATTGAATTTGCCCTTTCTCTCCCTCTTCCTCACTTGTGTAGCAATGAACTGGGACTACTTGCAATTGGGCGAGCGATGTGTGCCAGAGCTCGGCCAGTGCGAAGTTGGCCTAACCTGCCACCCGCAACTTCAGGTTTGCTTACGTTGTGCCGAGCCCTACCAGTTCTGCTCACGTAAGAAACCCTGCTGTCTCGGCACCTGCCGCATCCTCTGTCCTCCGGCGTGACCTCGGGGTCATGGATGAGAATCAGCAGTGCAAAGCCCCCCACCCCAACCTTGTTTGATCTTATTTTTGCTTCGAATAGCTGTCGGTTTGGTTCGCAATAAAGTCTGCGTTCGATGCAACAAAACAACTAGTTTTGCAGTTAATCTGTTGCCATTGCTTCTCCATTTATGGGATCATTCAGGCCACAATTGAGAAAGATACTTTACGCGAATTAGCCGTGAATAGATGTATCGAAAGAGATCGAAAATTCTCATCCTTCTTTAGAATGGAAATTTGATGTCTATTTTTGGATATCCTTTTGAACCATTAAATCTTGTGTATGGCGACACTGTGAGATTTAAGAGGTTTTTCCAAATTCCGACGCTCTTCTGGGATAGATTTCATCTGCTTTTCGTTAATGTGATCGGAAAATGAAAATGCTCTCCTATTTCAAGTCCCCACCTTGGATGCCGAAAAATAATCAAACATTAATATGAACGCATCCAAAAAGAAGTTGGCTTTAATAAATGGAGCGCGATATGAATTCGGCGCTTTCATGGCGGCTATTGTGAGTTTGTCAAGCCATATTGTTTCTTCCTTTGTCTTTTTGACGCATTTCCCCAAATATTCAATTTTTGTTTGACTTCCCCTGAAAATGTGGATCAGAAATATAATGGTACTGTCACACAATTCCTCTGGGATTTTTAAATCTATATTTAAGATTAACAGAACGAATGATTGCATAATGGACGCAAGAAAGCAATTAAACTTTGCAATTCTAAAAAGCAGTGAAATCAGTGATGAATACTGGTCATCCCTGACTTCGTAATCGTTTATGTTTCATTGTTTTGTCCTGTTTTGCCGCTGAAATATGAAGTCACATAGTCAACAGAAACCCTAAAACAGAATCCTCGGTCGCATTCTGTGCAGCATTGTGGGGCTTCAAGCATGTCGCCGTTAATTAAATTTGCATGAAGAGCTTTGGTAGTCAAACACAACTGCCGTACCCATTACCATGTGCCGGTTAAGCCCCGAGACTGTGGTTGTCTTGAAACCGGGCTACATTTAGGAAACACAAGTTCGGCAAACACCAATTCACGCTAGACGACGTGTTACAGTGGCGTTAGCATGTATGCTGGTTAATAAACATTCAGCGTCGCCAAAGTAGGCGACTTTGGCCTCAACTACCTTGCCAACAGCCCTCTCGATATTATTCAGGCGGAAAAATAGTTACCGAAGGCGTAAACAATTGCATGTGAAACACAATGTTTTCTATATTTGTTTCAGTCTTGCCACCAAGGTGTGTCTCTCTGATGGGTGTGTCAATCTTGAAAACTTTGGATGTGGCATTTCTGAGGTTTCCTCGACATCTGAACCAGGACCATTATGCTGATATGGTAGCACATAGATATATGGTCCGTCCGAGGGGGTTGTGTCGGGGGGTTGTGTGGCATGCAATTCTGATTTGGATTTTGTTATATGCCGTATTTTACGTAGCCCCCCAACCGGAAAACTGAAGAAGAGAGATAAGACGCCTGAGGAGTTCCAGAGGGTTGACCAGACCAGCCTCATTTATTAACATGCGTTTATGGCGCCGTAGCGGTCAAATACGCGCACTCGGCCCTGTGCCCCTATTGGTCAATCGCTAAACAATGCCATGAATCCTTTAACCCGCCTGTCCATTTGGCGTGCATAAAATCCTTCTCGGCTCCAGTCCGTCGAGCTAAGCCAAAGTGTGTCTAATCACTGGCATGCATGTTCTAGATGTTTCGGAAAACCCGATGAAGCCAAGCAGATGACGACATACACCCGAAGTGAATGATCGGTTATTTGAATTTGCCAATTCTGAGGGGGACAGGTGGAGGTGTGTTGAAGATTTGCAAACTTCTAACAATTAACGGGACACCAGGACACATCAGTAGGATATTTTGAGAACCAAAGGTGTACACCGCAAAGCAGTGAAACTGAAAACTCGTTATTGCCTCCCGTCTAAACGGGAACATTTGGAATTTCACTTTAAACAAACGATTCGCAATACTATCATTCGAATGTTGATTTGTGTAATCAGTAGACTAGCGTGAACGCGACGACGCGATTGACTGAATTGAAGATTTCAAAGTATTGTTCTCTGGAACCTACCAGAATTTCTGCAGGCCTCACATTTGTTGTTGTGGGAATCGAGTTCTATTGTGCGTTGGCCCAAGAATCAAACATTCAAACACTATTAGTCTAATGAATTTCCGTCAAGCCCATATGCCAGATTCTTCTACGGCACTGGGAAATGCCAAAAACGGCACTCCATTCATATAAGTTACCCAGTCTCCGTATTTGATAATTGAATTGTATTTTGCAACCTTAGCGATCATATACAGATTCATTCAAGTTTAGTTTCTTTTTCGAATTCAAATTAAACAACCATTTTGAATGTTAATTGATAGTGGGAGGGGCTACAGTTTATGTATGATAAATAAGATATTGCCAATTTCCCTCGTGCGCAATCTTCCCAGCCATTCAATTGAAAATATCGAACCTAACGAATTATCGACGTTTCCTATAATCGTTTGTCCTTAATTCTTGCACCAACTGAACCTTGGAAGGCTTAAGAGCCAACTCCTTACGTAAAATTCTTCAAGTGGTGATCAACAATAAGCCCAATTACCGTAAAAGACGCTCAAATGACAAATTTTTATTTCCTTGACTGCAGCGATATTGTTAGTTGAAAGGCCGGGACGATTGTACACCAAAAGAACCTGTATCTGTAGCCCTGCATGCAGGATATTTATAGACCCTCTACTTAATATATCAATAAAAAGATGATGATCTTACAATCAAAATGGGTATTTAACTTCAATTTGAAAAAGAAACAAAAAGTTGAAAGACGCTTTCTATATTTCAAACAGCCGTAAAAAACGAAAGTCTTGCAAGAAAAACGTTCATGATGAAACGAATGTGTGGGGCGCGTTTTTCGCTGCATGCGATGCACTGAATGAGGTGCATTTGACTTTTAAAGTTAAACAAATATTATTCGGCTATACGGATAAGAATTAAATGTCGCGCATAACAAGTCAATTATGTAAATCCGAAAATGCGTTGTTTGCCTAAGTGATGGCCGGGCCGAGTTGTTTAGAATCCACAATCAGGCTTGCAATTGAGTTGAGTGGTCCGTTGATGTGCATGGATTCCGTTTATATATCCTCGAATATCGCCAATATCGCGATGCCTGGACCGAAGGCAATGTAAATACACAATCAACATTTACCGTTATTTCGGCTCGTTGATTGCAAAACCCGTCGAGCAGATGGATAGAAAGAAGAATGCGTAGCACTAATAAGCAAAGGTTTGAGGGCTTGACACTATACGTTTTTTTATTCTTTATTAATGCGTTACTATTAAAGAACACAGAAGGGGGGTGTGCCCATCGATTATTAGGGCGAAGGAACACAATCAACAATATCTGACTGGTCGATCCTTGTTGTTCGCGTTAAATAAATGATACCTTAATAATCATGTTCAAAGTGTGAGACATAAGTAAAAACGGCGCGTCTCTGGCAATTAGCGTTTGTTTATTATATAAATATGGCTTCAAATGGAAATTTAAGCATGGCATGCGGTTAATTAAAGTCGTCTAATTATTAAAAAAATATCAGAGAAGCAACAAAAAGTTATTAAAAACTTTTAAATAGATTTGCTTTGTAACTTATATGGATAATGTTTGCGAATATAACAAAAGGATTTAGGAAGCTGCCCTTATACAACGAACACTTTGTCATCATGCAAATTGGTCATATTTTAAAGCATTTATTGATGCATTTCTGTTATTTAGTTAGGTTTAGTGTCTACTTATATATTGTTAGTACCCATTGCATTTGTAAATTAAACACATTAATGCAAATGTTTCCAATTTAAATTAAAAATTAATGGTTTATAAACACCAAAAACGAGGTTAGCTCTATGAACTCTTAATATACCTCTCATGTTTTCATAGACGTTTTCCATGAAAGTGTTAAATGTAATTCAAAATCGCTATCATAAAAGTTAAAAATTAAATCCAAATTAAAGCGAAATGGATTATGACCTTGCACGATACAGCGCTGGAATTAAAACTTGGCTTTATGACCGCGTTTCGCACCCACTGCAATTAACCTCAATATTGGAGGTGCAACTGGCATTTTCACGGTATGGATGTCGTATTTTCAGCCTGCATTATTTTCGTAATAATATACTTCTCACCGAAGATATCCCAGGACTCATATGTTCTGACCTATGCGAAGTCTGTGCCGTTTGATTCTCCGAAGACCGGCTTCATTTCGAGCAGATCGGCCGTTCCCTATCTGCCCAGAGTTCTGGTTGTGTCATCACAGGTCGGACAGGAACGCCTGAGTGGCGTTTGCGAGTCTTAATTTTACGCCTGTCCTCTCGATCACATCATGCAATTGCAATTATAATTTTTTTTTACTCCTATATTTACAAATAACCAACATTCAGGTCGATTGCATGCGCGTTTAAAGAAAACCTCTGGCCACTTCGATTGCAGGCACACAGAACTGCTGCTGTCTAAAAGCTTTACGTTTCCTGTCACTTATGGGCGAAAACCGACAACACCATCAACAATCAACTTCTCCCGGGGATTGGCGACTGCGGGGGCGAGGGATGCTGCCCTCCCTCTCTGCCTCTCTGTTTGCCTCTATGGCTGGTGGCCATCGCGCACAAGACACGGCGCTGCTTGGGTGCAAACCGGGATGCTGTACGCCTTACACCCCCACCCCTATAGACGCCCCTGGCAGGATTTACGAGATGCGCGCAGTTCCGTGATGTGCGTGTGTTCACTGGGGAGTAGTAGTTGACAAGTGAGGAAAATGGGAGCAAAAAATGAGGCTGTGCTCTCAGCTCCAAATAATTAAGCTCTCGGATTTAGTGTGTGCCTGGTTCGGGCCCTAGAGTTCGTATGACGCGGCTAATGATGCGCGTGAAATGAAGTCGTCGCTAGCTCGACGCTCTGACTGCCACGGACGATGCGAAGGCGGTATTCGTAAATGTTTCTGGCACTGTTGGCTTCAACCGCTGCCTGCTTCGCGTCGTCTTGGTGATGTGAGCAATGTCCTCATATCATCTAATGTGGCCCTGCGCGTTTCCTGGTCTCCGAAAATCGTGAACTTCCATTCATCAGGGGTTTCTAAAGAGAACGGATTGTGTAGTTATTCATTTTTTATCAACTGTTGAAATCTCACGTAACGCGAATTTCGTCATTTACAATTTTCTTAATCGAAATTAATTCGATGCGTGCGCTTTATTCGAACTACGATGACCACGTGTCACAATTCATGGAATCCCGCCGTCAAACACGTCTAAATAAGTTCAAGACACGGTTTCACCATTATCATAAAGGATGCGATTGGGAAATGGTATAATTACTGAAACTTATGGCTCCATGAAATCCAAATAAGCCAATCACTTAATATTCAAGGTCATCAACAAGAAATTCTCCTTTAAATTACTTAGAAATGGCTTTCCAGGTTATGAATGATAAAAACGTTCTTTCCCGCAGGTTAAATTTGTTGTAACAGAGTCTTTGGAAGACGCTGAGTTACTCTTGTCGTTGATATTTCCATGAATACTGAGTCCAGATACCTCAATGCCTCTACGAGAAAGATGCAATAGCGTGTGCATTCATTGTTTTCCGCATTATGATGAGACAATTGGGGGCAGTTAACAGCAATTTCGTTGATCTCCAAACCGAATTTAATCAGTATGGGGTTGCTCCATCATATTTCTTTAGTTATTCTGTCATTTATTCTATATTTGATCGCGCAATTGTCCTACCGAAGAGGGAAGTTAAGCAGTGCATTTATTTGTAAATACTGATGGTGATGGCAATCATAAATCTTTGAAATATGTCTGGGTAAAATATTTTCGTACAATTTTCTGAATACGTTTCAGCATTCTCTCGCATTGTAAACACAGATTAGATCCTGCGCTGAAATGTGCGTTTTTAAATGGTTTTATCCTCCCCCATCACTCGCTGTTCCTGATTAGATCGTTTCATAATTAATTATAGCAGTAGTCCGTTTAAAATCGAGCTGGTCAGCTACAAATATCCGACAGCTCGTCTCGACTTCGTTGAGTGCATCAATTTAATGTGCACCTAAAATCAATATCACGCGACGTCAGGTCAGCCCATTGGCGAAATCAATTTAACAACTATGTGTCAAACATACAGACAATTATAAAGTGGGGTTTTGAAGTAACCTTAATAGGCTTTCACGATGTAAACAGCAAATTCAAAACTCAAAGCATTTCCTCAATATTCCGATTGAATTGGAATATTAGGTCACAGACTTTGTGTCAATTAACCTCTTGATGTAACATCTAATTAACACGCTGTGCTCTTCATAAATTTTACGGAACAATGGTCAGTCAATCATCCACGAGGTATTCCCCATATTTGCTCACGTTATATAGGTGAATAAAGAGGGGACCCGTCGTTTTTGCAGCCTCTTAAATTCCCGTGACATTCATAGCCATTGGTATGAGTCGTTGTTTCGGGTTGGACAACTGGATGGGACCGTGGAGCTGCAGCCTTAGAATCACATGATCATGGAGCCGGTAAGTTTATTGAGGTCAAACTCCAGTCATAGTGTTTTGTAAGCAGATGAAGTTCATCCAATCACTCGGACACACCTTTTTTTATGATTTGAAAGATTAATTAATTCAACGGAAGGGATTGGATTATCGATTTTAAACCCGAATAATTAGCTAGGTCCATATCCTGGGTCTAGACATACATACTAACTACCATGACTAACGGGTTACATAGGACGGGTAGTTTAAAATAAATCCCATCAGTGGGTTATTGTCCCAATATTAGGACAGCATAAATAATTTCGTCAAGGTTTGGCAAGACGAAAAAGACGCAACAACCATCGTGCGTAAAAAGGGATTCTTATTTTATTTTTTTTACAAATCCCACGCATATCATGGTGCATTAATCCTTGCGATTTATCAATCCACTGATTTAGGGCCTCTTACTTCATAATAATGAGTGCTTCATTGAGGTCACGAGGACCAAAACTATCTGTATACAATAATTTACAACGCTATATTCGAAAACTGTCTTTTAGTTCCAACTTCACCTGCTCTGGTGAAACAGAAACAGGGGGAAATAAGGAATATGTCGTTCTTGTAGGTATTGAAAGGTGTTACCAACGCATTGGTCGAAGAGATTTACATTTAGATACATTTGAATCGAGGGGATGGGAGGTGTTATCTAATATACATCCAACAGAAAATAATTTATTTGATCAATCACCGTGAAATAGCCGCCTCAAGCAATGAAATCCAGTCCGTATATTCATAGACAGATACCAGAAAGCCATTAAACTCCCCAGGTAATTTAATCCTCTCGATGTAACCAAATTAGCAGTCCAGACAGATTTCTTTGTCGATTGCTCACCGGCGCGGTTTCTAAATGAGGACACAGACGGCAACAAAGCGTGCTGCGCACTCGTGGCGCACATACAGAAGATTGGGCTGTCTAAGTTGGGGATTACGGCGGTGTTTGTCTTGCCGTAGTCCCAGATTTGAACCACGGTCTGCAATTGTGCTATTGCCCAGTCACCACGGTGTGCTATGCCCCAATCCAGGGATAAAATACATAAAACTCTTCTTTTATAAAAAAATGGGTCCATTCTTGTGAACGTTTCATAGGGGTTCTATCGCTTCTTCAAATCATTCGGTTCTATGTTCAATTAGAGGACAGTAATTGAATGTGAGCAATCGCCCGAAAGCTTGTCCCATACGAATCGCGAAGAGAGATAAATACCAATCAATATCTACACTTTTTAACTACTTATTGCGGAAACTCGTTAACTAAATGTAACGGACACCGAACATGCAATCCGGTCAATCGAGTTTTGCTAGTTTAGCCATCAGCATGGGACAGAGTCGATTAGGGTTCGAGGCTTTCTCTTTCTTGTACTGCCAAATTAAAAACATTAAAAACATTTCAAATTGTATCGGAGCTGGCCATATAAGATTATAAACTTCCGTGCCTCGTGATTAGATTTGTGAGACCTGACAAGCTCATTCAAGGGACTTGGCTGGTCTCATGGGAATTCATTTATACTTTGCATATGTGGTCAGATGGTGTAGTGGTTAGTATCCTCACTTTATTCGTGAGCTCCACTCATAAGTCAGGCATCGGTCATCCAGGCTATCAGAGGCTGGGTGGTGGAAACCGGCTGTTGCATCATCGGGAATTTAATAATAACCAGCCCAAATTCCTCGTGTGGCCACTGAGTTGTTGGTGAAGTGTTGGATGATGCTGCAGCGGCCATATCCGTCTCTTTGGCGGGCACTGGGGACGCAACGTTCACAATATTCCCATGAATCTTCGTGTGATTATCCATGGAGAGGACTCATCGTCTAGCAGGAGATAACCGCCTGAAATGGTATCATTGAATTCACGTATGAAATTCGTCATAATTATTAATTAAAAAGAATTGAAAAAATGTGAGTTCGTTCAAATGCTGTGTCCTTATCGCCGTCTAAAATTGACCTCATACGGTTGTCACAACTGTTGTGGCGACAGCAGCATCTGACCTGGGGTTAATTTTCCAACGAAAACTGGGTGCAGATGAGTGAAATGGTCCGTCCTTTAGGGGACAAAATTAAGACAAATCCATCATTAAGATTGGCTAGATATAAATCCGTAGGAATTATATTGAACAACTGTAGAGAATCTGCGGGTGAAGCAATTGAACTCCAGTTGATTGTTATGCTTACCTCCCCAAAACCGACTATTCGGGAAGACAGAAGCTAAGACTGTTTATGATGAAAAACTGTCAATCCCGTTTGTTTATGCTGTAAACACAGAAACGTTATGTTTAAGTCGCGAGGACTTGCCTGGTGGAAAACTTCCATGTCCTTCTGTGAGATTATTTTGCGCAAATTTATGAGATAAATGTAAGCCCCTTGATCTCTAAAAGCCGTTTTCCCGTTGCATTTTGCGCGGAGTTTACGCAGAGGTAGAACTATTATCGCCCTGCAAATTCCATGCACAAATTCCCGCAAGTTTTGCCTTCAGGTTGCACATAACGTTTTTTCGGGTGGAATTCTCCTTTTAGTTTTTTTGATACCTCGCGACCGTATAGTGAAGGAATTCAACTAAAGCCAAGCTAATGTCCAATGCGTTTTGTTGCCTTCTTAAATTATAACTTAACACTCTTACCACGTTAAAAATCAAACTTGTTATGGCGAACAAAGGCATGATGTGGGTCGCAGGGGCAACGTAGAAGGCCTACGCAAATATTTTTCCAACTTCAATAATTTCCAATTTGGCTGCGATAAACAGAACAAAGACTCGGTTAGCCTCTCCGACGGAGAAGCCTAACATCCCATCTTTAATTTGCATCACCTCCCACCCACTAGAGTTGAATCATTCACTAAGACCAACGGCCTCGAGATTAGCGCAAACTGACGTGCATTTACACAGCTCTCATACACTTGCCATCCTGTGATTGGACGGCGTGACTGCATATGGTTATTGGCTAAATCTATGCGCACTACTATTGGCTAAGTTACAGCTTATAAATACACCAACACCCAGGAGTACCTCGAGGTTCCTCCCTTTTCTCATGTTTCCGACCTCTTGTTCATCACATGTTTCATGCGCATGACCTTTCATTCGTGATTTTTTCTCTTTATTTGTATTTATTTGTGTAACACCATTGATCATTTCGGATTTTCGAACATGGTCGAAATTTCACAAAACCTTCCCACTGGCCTGAACCAAAAATCAGTAGTGAAAATTACGGAAGTTGATGACAATCATCCACACAACAATCTTCGCTCAGCCGTGTCAGAGCGTGATAAGCTGTTGACAACGCAACGTAACGCCGCATCGAAGCGCTCCATCGTGAAGGCTCGGCAGAGGGTATCGACAGCCGTCCTCTATAGGGACCACCATGATCCGACTCTAATCTCCCCCACTCAATCGGGAACAGTGGTGGAGGAAGAGCCAAAGCGCTCTAGGCCAGCAGAGATGTTGCCTAACGCCAAAGATAGTCCCACTGTTTACACGGTGCCCTGTTCGGATGGTGAATTACAAATACAGAAGGATCATGCAGCCTCGGTCGTCGTCACAAACGGCAAAGGAAGTCGTCTCAAGTCGCTGTTTCAGCGTAGAACCAGGCATCGCTCGGTGCCTCTGTTCCTGGAATCGCTTGATTCCGGGTTACCTGATGAGGACACATATCCCGACATAGTGTGTCAAGTAAGCAAACCGAATTTTAAATTAATTATTGGATCTCTTCAAATTGTGCACCGTTATTGTACTTTGTCAAGGTACCACGTATATCCCATCACCGCCTCCAAAGTCTATTGAAGAGCGAGCCCGATTATCATCCTAACAATGCATTCCTCTACTACGTTGATCCAGTAAGTGCTCGATTTTTTTAAATGATGCATTCAAACTATTCAACAATTAAAATGTGGGGATTGATATCTGAATTGCCGTAGGAAAACTAATATTATTCCATCACAATACTTTCACGAGTTAAAATATTTCGCTGCAGACTGGCTAGGCGCTCTCGTTGTAGCCTGCATCGAGGTGTTTTGTGTGCCTACGCAGTGATCAGCTGATCCTGGCTAGCACCGACCAGCTGTTAGCTTGTCCGTGGGCATAACACGGCTTTTGCGCGCAACTTTCGGGTAGCCGCTGGCGGTGGTGTGTGCGCAGTCGCGCTTGCACGCGCATTCAGTGTTTATGGAATTCCACGAATGCCCCTTCGGATGTCCTTCGCTATACTGTTTTGTGTGGGTGTGGATGTCATTGGTTTTGTGAAAATGCGGAGATGAGCTAATTTAAGGTTCAAACTAGGACTGTCAGGTTGTCTGTCAGAAGTTGCAAAGGGTGGCAATTAACGTTCTTTTTATCGGACAAATGCAGTCAGAACTAGCACAATGTCTCTTACGGTGTTTTGTTGCCTTCAGGTGACAGAGGGCAAAGTGGATGCCACCCTTCGCAATGAAGCTGTGCACAGTCTCCGTTTCATGCATAATGCCTTCTTCACCCTCACGTCTGAGGCATTTTGCAAGGCGGTCAACTTGATCGATCGTTTTATTGTGAAAGTAAAGGTGAGTCCAAACTCCAAAGTGCCCAATTCGTTTTAAGCATATGTTCTGTCATTTTTAATACCCAAATGCTCTAGTCTGTGCTCTCAATTCCAATAGGAATAAATCAGATTGATCTGGCATGTGGTAGATGATTTACGATTCTGTTAAATATTATCCAGCTTCCTCACAATTTTAGAACCGTTAACCTGAGTGTAAATGTGTTTTTGTTTAAAACGTTTCCTGTATTAGCTCCGAAAGGTAAACAACCGTATTGAGGTGTCAAAAACGCGGTTGGTGTGTTTCTGGGGAGTTCGCAGATGGTTTAAAAATTTAATTCGTGTTCATTTTCTATGAAATACGAACCATGATCATGAAAACCATTCGATTTGTCAATGACGAATGCCCCTTTAAATAAAAATGGCAAACAATTACAGAACTTCCCTCACACACCATCTCTCCGTTGTCGAGGAACCCGGGTTCGATTCCCAGGTCAGGCCACCCGTAAACATATTCCCGAGAAACTTCATTGGAAGCCCCCCATGAAGCAGCTGGTTTATCCTCTAGTAGGAGAGACACACCAAATTATGATTTTTATACACAACACTTCCCCTGCTTTGGACGTGCCAGTAACTTGCGATACTTCCACTAGGTAAAACCAAAGTACATTTCTTGCGTCACGGCCGCCGCCTACTATATTGCAGCAAAGCTCGTCGATGCCTTCCCAGTACGTCTTTTCATGTGTGCTTTCTCCCGACGGCGTTAAAATAGGCAATAATCTATTCCCTCCTTGCAGGACCTGGGAGTCCCCAGTCCGGATGTCCTGGTGCAGATTTCCCACTGCGGTGGCACAGCGGCCGACCTGCTTCGCATGGAGGAAATTCTGACGTCCAAGTTGGCCGGAGACCTCGATGGCGTTAACGCCTTCGACTTTTTGCGTCTCTTCGCTTCGACCGCAATAGTTTTGCCCGAGGACGTCCGTGACCAGTCGACCTGTTCGCCTTCGTGCCAGGAGGGTGCCGAGGCATCAGAGGCGACTATCAGGCAGGGGCAGCTCCTGCTGTCTAGACACTCGGCGCCTGAGGTGGCAGTGGAGGGCGGAATGGCATCTTCAGAGGTCTGCGACGATACCCGTCTGGTGCCTCAAGGCCGTCGTATGTATGACCTTTGGGGTGCCATGACCAACCGTCTAGTGGTGGCTATGTGCTCCCTTGAGATATACCGCTTCCGGCCGGCAGCTGTTGCTTTAGCTGTTCTCCAGCAGTTCCACGTCACTGGAGTCCCAGCACTCGCGCGCCTCTGCTCTGTAAGCGTCTACCGCTACCCACATTTTTCTCTTCCTCTCCTCTCAAACTTCTCAATTGTTTTCTTCCATTCTCAGGTGCCGCTAGCTGACGTAACCCAGTGCTCAGCCCTGATAAAGGAGCTGTATGACGTCTACTACCGGGATTCGCATCCAGTTAGCCGAAAAGCTCTAGTCTGGACCCTGTCTAAACGCACACTGTCTCGCCTTGGCTGTTCCAGCCCCACGCCGCTGGACACCATATCGGAGGATTGTGAGTAAGTGACTTGTTTCGGATCCCACGTCTCCACACCTCTGTCTACTTGATCTGTTTCTACAACTTTGTTTCTCCGTTTTTTGCAGAACTGATAAAGAGGATAATCTACAGTTTGCTTTTGAACCGTAATCGTTGATGACGTGTGTAGTCCAAGCAGGAACCCTTTGTTGTTTGTCCTTCTCTACTACTTCTGCGCGTCCAAAGAAAAATTATAAAGATCATCCTGCATTTATCACGCGGGCATTTAACCGCGAGACCATTTCTAACGCCTCCATCACAATAAATGCTCTCCAGACGCCAAATACCTGTACCTGCATCTGTCAGGACAACAAACAAACTTCACCATCAATTCAGGCAGCTTCTAAACCCTAGAAGTGGGATAAAGAAATATGAAAATCATCATCGTCATCATCCGCGAAAAAACCAAGTGCTCTTTCATGCGCTCATTGATCCGCACCAACCTGTTTTGCACAAATTTTCAAAAATCGAAAAGTCTTAGCATAGAAGACGAAAAAAGAAGGTCGTGTCATCCCCTACACCACCCCTTTACCACGAACTCTTTATGCACTTGCCCGATTTATCGAGTAGAGTGCCCTCGCCGGTCCTAGTGAATTCAAAACACTCATCCATCAACACTCATTAAGTCTGTGTTGGTTGTTACGACCCCCCATCCACTCCCAATATGTGGGACGGTCGCATTTACGCCCTCAGTATCTCTTCTTCTGTCACTGTGGCCACCAACACCTATTGCGCTCGGGTCGGCCTACATAACCGTTTGTCATTTTTCGATTTTGCCATTTTATACATTTCAAAGAGTTTTAAGATGAAGAAATATCACGTGGTGATTCGTGCGTGCGTCATGCCCCTACCAGTCCCATGCGCACACGCGTACGAGCCATAATTGTTTGTATTTTCCGCAGCCAACGCCCAACCACCGTCCACCTTCCAACATGTTCCATTTAATCAAGCCACCATCGGTGGCGCTGTCCAATAAAAATCTATTTCATACACCCCAGGTGTCCTTGAATGCAACTGGAGTCCTGTGGTTGGCCTGTTTGGTGGCTCGATTGTGCAACGGTGTTGGATTGGCTTAGGGGCTTTGTTGTGTCTCTAGGATTTATGGGGCTATCATTGTCTGCTGGTATATCCATTGACTGTTCCGCTTAGGCGAATAAGGCTTGATCAACGGCCTCTGGTCCACATCGGGCAGGTCATTATCGGTTATACGCAGAGCGGCAAATACAAAATTAATATTAAGTGTGGATAACACCACCAAACATGCGGTCGTTGTATAGTATGCATTGAAAGCAAGTATATGATAATGTAGGTTCGAGGATATAGTCCGTCTGTTGGTGTTTATGTGTAGCACTCCGCATTCCTCCTAGTAACCTCTCTAGATCGATTTTTCGAAGTGATTTAATTAAGCAACGTTAGCCAGTACTTCTGCGGCAGAGTTGTGAGCGTTCAGGCCGAATGTGACGGTGGGGGCATCGAAGATCCTACGGCCAATCCATATTTGCCACTGTTACCATTGGTTGCGGCGCGGCCTGTCTAATTTATAGTGGCACAGTAGCTCTATGTTAAAAATGATTCCATTGTACAAGTGCTGTATCTATTTGGTTGCTGGATACAAATCTGGATCCCTTTACAAGGTTCTATTTAAAACTAGAACGGTCTACTATAACAGTTTATTCGGAATGGGTTTTTATAGTTTCATAAGGAGCATTATTCGAGGGCGCTCTGAAGAGGGGGGGGTACATGAATCAGCGGGTTACCATAAATAGCATGCATGTTTTGCTACAAAAAGGAGAAGTTTGAGGGAAACGGGGCATACTTCCTTCTTGCCCAATGTGTCAGGTTCATTTACAACTCGCCATCTTGAACTGTTATGTTGTTGTTATGATGGTAAGCCGCGATCAAAGTGTCTTTCTAACTCATCGTTTCATCCCGAGCGTCGGTAACATGCAATAAACAACGCCAAATGTCAGGTCGTCCAGGGCACAGCCGAAGTATCAACAGGAGCAGAGGTTTTTTCCCTGGACAGAAATCCCTGCTACAAAAGAAACCCTGAAGTTAGCGATAAAACGTTGTCTCTATTATTTACGCGTACGCCGATGCTCCACCGTGGTGCATACACATTGGTTGTTGACTCTTTTCGATGTGCATTGCTTGGCCTTACACCAGTCAAATCGTCTAATTGCAGTGCATGTGTGTGTTCTAATTCCAGGCCTCAGTCACACACATTCTCGCATTTGCCGAAATGCTCGTCGCTGGACAAAGATGAAGAGAAGAAGAAGAAGAAGAAGAAGAAGAAGAAGGGGGGGCGATGGCAGGGCCACTGTTGGGTTGAAATGGGCACGTTCAAGAGGGGCCCACCAGCACGGTAAAAAAATACCTACGGCGAAAATTGAGAAACATGCTTCCAGAAATCCCTATTCAATAACTGCTCGCGTTGCTGATTCCAAGGTGAGGGATGAAAATTGTCCCCCGAGACGTGAATCATGATAAACAGAAATAAGTCTGCCAGCAGCTGGCAAAATGTTTTTTATGTCCCCGGGTCGCGTGACTTGCCCCGGGCCGTTTTGAAATGTCTTCCAGTGCTGCCATCAAAGGGGCAGTGCATGTCATAAAAGGGAATCGGAGAAATACCACCTTAAACCCAACCACTTTCCGGGGGAAAAACATTTGGAAATAAATGCGCATGCCGTTCCGGTGAGGCCGCATTAAGTAGAACCTGTGCGCACATGAATTGTTGCGGGGCAGTAACTAACCCCGTGGTATTTGACCAAATGGGCGTTGCTAATCATGACGGAGCAAAAGCCCTAAATCGTGTGATATCGGGCTTCAACTCGGCTCTCTATACAATCTCTCGCTCTCGTATCTTAAGCTAACTGTGTGATGATGGGCTAGAAGGATGGTTGATAGCCTTGCTTCGAACCTGTTTTCCTTCAAGGCCCATTGCTTTTTCCATTTATCTTCAACTATTGGACATCTAATGCACTGTGCCACAAATGGTGTGGCTCTCATCAGACACGCGGATGATCTGACCGTATTCCATGCCTGCAAAACGATCGGGGATTCCCAACAGCTTGACCCGGCCAGCACTCAGGTTGTCTAGCGGTCTGCTGAGAACGACCTTCTGTACCATGTCCATCATGTTTTCACTTTGACCCTCCGTAGGCATTGCAAAATAATATCGTCTTCAGTGGGTGATCCATGCACCCCACTAGAGGCGTCATTATTCGACGGCATTTCAAGAATTGATTCCTCCGTGCCTATCCACTACTCTGTGATCCTACCCATTCCCTTTATTCTCAAGTTAAATCTCTTCGACCAATGCGACGACAATGCTGCTTAATTAACACACGAACGCCTGCATATCGAAACTCGGTTGTGGCCGATTTTTAGTTTGACCAGAAGTGATTAAGCAAGAATTCTGGGACGCTTTCATTGTGTAGTCGGGTATTGTATGTTTATAACCCGGAAATGTTGGTCTCTGTGTCCCGATTAAACTGACCACCGTTATTATTATCGTTATCATTAATGGGACATGTATCTTTTACTGTCGAATTACTTTGTGTTGGGTGTTCGATGGTGTTTTCTAATGAGCATGCATGGATTAATAATATTATGACTACTTTTTCAACTGGTGTTCCATTTCTAAGTGCTCATCTCATGGCCTTCTAATCCAGCTAATTTTGGCCACAAGCAAGCCACCCTATTGGTTTGCACACACCTGGAAGGGAGGGGTGTAGGAGGGAGTCAGTTTCCCGTTGCATGTGCGCACTCAGGCATCCTGACAAGGCAGATGCGCTCGCTCGCTCGCTCACGCGCTCTCTCTAACCAATCGATAATGCGTAGCGCGTTCGCGCACCACCCCCCTGGTTTATGTGCGACTGCAACCCATACCTACCGGCTGCCCCAACCAGTCCATGGCCTTGGGTCAATAAAATCTGTTTACAGACTCATAACTTAACGCGAGTCTCAAAACAGTAATTACCACCGATGTAAACGCGAACTAGGCAGCGTGGAAACGTTTAAACTTGTGTTTTAGATGCCATTTTTGGTCTGCGACTTTTACCGACGTGCTCAAGCAGTATGGTTTTGAATAAGCAACATTTCCGACGAATCTAAAATGAAAATTACTAAAAAAACATTCTCGCACAGAGCGATGCTGTGTGGAACACTTCAAGGTGCATTGGGGATTTCGCCATTGTCCGTGATGTGTCGAACGCTTTTACTCGCGAGAGCGATCAGTTTCAACCATGGCATCTAGAATGGGGTGTGCTTTAGGACAGAAATGGCTGTGTAAATAATGATAGCTTCCTTGCAATGCGTCGAATGTACTTTTTCCAAATGTCATCTGTAAAATGTTGTTTGGAGTCACCTGTAAGTAATTGCTGACTTTACGCTTCAAGGGAGCTTGGTAGGATTTGGTGGAAGAGATTCACCTTTGAGCTAGTTCTAGTGTCGTGGAAATTTCGGCCACAAAATCGACGGAGTTTGAGTTCTACGGTGTGTCCGTAAATTAGAATATTTGGGATAATGGCTTCCCTCAGCAGTAATCACAATATTAATAATGTGAATGTCTCGAGGACCAAACTTTTTAACATTCAAATTTGCAAAAAATAAAATTGATCCGGGAAGTTGCGATTGATTTCAACTCACCCGAATTTATCTAAGGTAATTATTAATTTCACATGGATGTGAACCGACCTTGAGAAGTGGTGCATTTCTCTGTCAAATAATCTTGCATGCTTGAAGCCGTAATCAAATAAGCCACGAAAGTAGTCGCATCAATGGATTCCTCTTGCGAATCACCGCCTGCCTGCAGGTATTTCCGTACTCATATTACACCCATTTACGGTGCCTGCACGCACTCATTTAGCTGGTGCATAAAATTCGAATGAAACGTGTTCCGTCAAAATTAAATTAGAAATAAATGCTTCTTTCTTAACGGATTTCTTGTCGTTTAATAGTTAACAGTCTTCTCGGTAGAAGTATTTTTCACAAGAACCTGTATGTAAGCATTCGTTTGACCCTTACATTCGTCTACCCACGGTTACATTATGAAAATGGTCTTACCTGTTGTATACTTAAACCATTCGCAACATTGTAGAATTTAGCTTGTCTTCTGTAAGGCCCATGAGGTATTTATGCAGTTTGGAGCGACTTGGTAGTCTTAAACACCAAAAAGAGACAAGCCCGCAAATGAAAGACAAACATCACCATTTTCAACACTTCCGGGGTGGACTCCCGAATCGAGTCACCTCTTGGCGAATTAGCATGTGGGATTTACATTTGTGGCCTGCAATGTCAATAACAATATTTAGTGCAGTCTAGCGTTGCAGCTAGCATGACCCGAAATCATCCAGATATCAAGCTGCTGGCTGTATAATCATACAAAATAGAAGAATTCTCTTCTTCATAGATGTCTTAGTCGCAAGTAAACAAGACTCTCGGAATTCGCAGAGACGTCGGTTCAACGGCAACACCGTTGATTAAAGATCATTATTGTAGTTTCTTTACAAGGCCGCGAGGGTTACAACTGACAAATCAATAAATGGCGGCGGCTGCATAGGCGGCTGGATTTTTATCACGAATGCTCGAAGTAGCAACACGTACGCAGTTAAAAAGTGAACGTGTATTTTGCGCAAACTTGTAGGGATAAGTGGAGGCTTCGTTAACGTGCCTGGCATACTATCGACACCCACCTGCCCGCTCCACCGGTTCGATATTTAGTTTGTTTAGAAAATTGCAATTTTTCGTCGCTGTATAAATCCGTTTTCAAATAACGAGGTTTTCCAATACCAGCCTGTATATGTCAACGTTTTAAAGACATCTCCTCGTTATATCCGTTTTATAATAATTTAATTTTTGTTATTCTGGCGCCTTTCATTGTTATATTAACACAGAAGGAAGTTCAAAGGAGCTTAAGCAACACGAAATGCCGTCAAGTTGATGGAGGGTGGAAACCACTTGATTGTGTAATTTATAGAACTCCTCAATAGCTATGTAATTGTAATGTCTCTCTAGGCACGTTCATTTGTTTGGATTCTGCTATTTGGGTTTAAGTACATCTTGTAGCCGCTTTGCAGATGCACATTTGAGGAATGACCAGTGGTCAATCCGTCTATCGAAAAGCGATTATTCGGCTATTTCGAAAACTCTAACTTCACGAAATAGTTAATTACGTCCATTCTATTTCCTAATCGGCAACGTTTCTCTTCGGTGAAAAGGTCTGACTTTTCTACGTTTGGACATTCGAGTTGCAATTAGTTTCAGGATGCATTTTACCTCCTAAATAAAGAACACAGCAACTTATTGATATTGGCTAGCTGAAATATTTAATAGTCAACGTGTACTAACCAGTCGACGGGTTATAAAAGGGCTCTAGGTTTTATATGTGGGACATTACGAGCTTGATTTACGACAACACTGAAATAATTCTTCTAAATGTGACAGCAGTGAAGTACAACTGGCAGTTACTTGGCTACGCTGTTTATTTAAACCTTCAACGCGTGTGGGAATATGTCTTATGTTTTGGGGTTTAGTAAAGTACAACCCGAGGCCATGCATTTTCGACGGTCAGTTTTTTTCTTTACTACATTCAGAAAGGCTGGCTATAATTTAACAACTTCTTCGCATTTCAGTATTTGAATTCAGGGTCTGCTCTCAACGTTACCGGTGTACGTGAAAAACCCAAACTCGTTAAACAAATGCTCAATCGTCCTTAACTGAGTGATTGTGGAAGATTGATTAGTGTATTTCGATGCTACTACGGTGCTAGCGTTCCTGAATCTTGCTGTTCAATTAACCGCATATATCTATCCCAAACACTACATAATTACACCAGGAAGCCGAGTCTCTACATGAAGACTGGGCTTAACGTTATATTAATATATCCCCGTTCTCGGAATCGACGTCACGTGTCCTCTTAACTACCAATGGTTTTTTCGCGCATGACCATATCAAGGTAAACAAGGCAAGCACATCCAGGGTCGCAAATGAATCATTAATACTAAATATAGTAGGCTGTCCGCAACCCTCGCGTTTATATTCAAGTGCACTTGGACTCGTCGTTGATTGGTTCGAACTGGTGAATAATTGCGACCTTCACGAAAATGCCAATAGCTAACCGTGGGTAATGTCTTGAACGCGAAGCATACACTAACGAATCACACCAACACGCATTAAAGATTTTCGTGATCGCCTGGTTAGTAAACAGGCACCGAAACTCAAAAGTAGGTGTTTAGACAATACCCGCCCCGGGAAATTTCAGTGCCCGTTGATTGTGTCATTTGGTTAATGTCAGCCTCTTCTTCTTCTTCTTCTTCTTCAGGCTGTCGAATGGTACGAATAAACAAAGAGTTTCAAGGTCACTACAATTCTATTGGGCTGCGCAATAGAATATATATGCGTGGAGGTCTTTTCGAAGAGTGTATAATTATAATGATGGGCTTTTATCGCAAGCCCATGGCATTTAAGAGCTCGGACGAATTAAAAAAAACTTATTTTACATAATCCCGAGACATTTATCTCTGTTGAACAAAAACGCGGGTGATAATGCCTCCATTGCCCGGTATGGTGTACAGAGATGCATTGACCCATTTCAGAACAGACCAAAACACAAAATGCTTGTACCAACTGCAGTCTTCCCCGTCAATGCAAGGCAACCAAAACATTATCTAATTAGGTTGTAGCGAGAATCTCAGTATGTCTATTTTGCAAATACCAACTGGAAGCACAATTTAGCAGAAAAGCAAACAACTCCACCAGAAACGCACAGAAGTGCACTCTCGAATATGGCCACAATCCTGTCCCCTGGGATTGCACAATGCAGTGGCGTCGTTAATCTATTCCAGGGCAGCGGGTGATATTTCGTCCGAGCATCTGGACGGTCTGGGTGCATCATAAATCTCGGCAGTGCAAATGGAAGCGCTGTGGAAAGGAAACGTTTGATGTGCGTACGATAGCCTATGCCCTCTCTTCAGCGAGAAAAGTGGGCTGGCTTATGCATACATCACCGTGAACCCATATGTTCGGATTAGATAGAAACCGATAGGTGTCCCGTGTGTGCATACAGACTCCCTTAAGCTCACCAGATACATTCACCTTTATTCCAAGCAATGGTGAAATGGCAATCGAAGTCAACGGCTCTGGAAGGAATTTGTGTGATTGTTTAATATAATAATAATTGTAGGCCTTTATTGAGGTCACGAGGCTCAAAACTTTCAGCATAAAACAAGACTGCACACCAAGTACTAGATACGAAAATTGTCTTGTAGTTCCTTCTCCACCTGCTCTTGTGTGATAGGTGGTGCGGCGGTAGCACCCCCGTTCTGTTAGTGAGGAACCTGGGGGGGAGTGAAGGTGTTTGGTAGCCACGGGTGGCAGTGGGGAAGCCATCCGTTAAACTATTCCCGAGAATCTGCATTACATACCCCCAGGAAGCAACCGGTTTATCCTCTAGTAGGAGATTTAAACAATAAATAATATGATACCGCGATAATTCCTTTGGGAGTCGGAAACATTTCGTAGAGAGTGCGCGACGTTCAACTGTGTGGGCTTTTGATGGATGTCTGGTAACCTGGATCCGCTTATAATGGGCTGAAGTTCCTCGATTGAATCCACCGCGTTCTTGTGCTCAACCCACACTTTCCCGACAAACTCCAGGGCCTCCTAAATGCCCAGCACGCAATTAGGCCTAACCAACACGACCGGTGCCTCTGTAATGAGATCTTGCTTGCGTGACAAAATTTTCAGAGTTTTCCGCAGCCATTTCAACGGATATGGCGTTGATATTTCGCTCGCCTTTTAATTCACGAGTGGACAGCTATCGGTTGGATTGTCGCAGAGAGAAGCGCTACTTTTTACCGGATTCGCCGAATTTCCTAGTTCTTTTACAGCACTGTCAAGTTTTTAGGAGTACCTTGCGTTGACTCATCGGCCTAGACTACCACGACGCGGTAATAACAAAAAGTGTCGGAATGTTCGGACTGCTTGTTGCGTTTTAAATAGTTTTTCGAGTTACCCAGCACGTCTAAATTACGTTATTATGCATAATTAATTTTTACAGCAATACAATTCGTAAAATCCACGAATGTGGCGTTCAACACGTGTGAATTTCAAAATAATTTGAACATAATGGGCATGCAGCTGTTATACAAGCAAATGTCTCGCTTAAATCATAAGACGGCGCAGGCAGTTACCACAGCTTGTTGGGATTGGTCGATCCAATAAAATGTACTTTTATAATTGCAACATCAGAAAGAAACTCTTGGTAAGGCGTGAAGGACGATGTCAGCAGCTCCCGCTTTTGTTAACGAAATTTATTTTCGTCTAACGGCGATGGCAAGTGTTTTTTTATGCACTGCCCAAAGTAAACATCAATCCTCGGAACCCCAAGCATTTGGTTACCCCCCGATTGTATCGCGCCAAAATGAAAGATTCGCTCCGCGGGTGCAGGAAAGCAATTTCGCTTGAAAAAAACAAACTTGTTTTAGCTGATGCTTGTTATGAAGACAATTGGCGGCTCCCATGCTTCTGGAAATTCGTTCAACTACAATCATTGCCGTTGGATAGCCACTACAACTATTATTATTATTATTATCACGATTCCATGATTGCCTTGGTCACGACTAATCCCGAGATATAGTTGTTTCTGTGACGACATTTGGAAGACGGGGGGGGGCAATGTGCGTCACGGTCAAAGAACAAGTGGCTACAACGTATAATTTGGTGTATTTGAAATGTAGACAAAAAAACACATTACATTGGTGGCCTTCCTCCAAAATTCCAGAGCATTTGCCTTTGCTGACAAAACTGATCAACCAGTGCTGGGGATGAGGACGCCTGGCACAACGAAGGGACCTGAAAACAAGGAAAAACAACACTAAACACCACGACAAGCACGCCGTTTAAATTTGGGCGACTCGAAAAACCGATTAGGCCTGTAGGACAGAACAGCTCCCTTTCATGACTTCACTTTCTAATTGAATTTCTCCAGAACGCGTTCAGGGGAGGAGCCAACCAGAAACTCGGCAAAACAATCAGTCGAGCAGACACGAGGGATAGTAAGCGCGGCCATTTGGCAGACGAGGGAAGGTGAAGCTAGTCCTGTTGGAGAACAGACAAATACTACTCACAGGGGTAATCCCGTTAATCATGGCGATACCACCATCAGGCAAACCAACGGAGGACACGGTTGGACGACTCGTTGTCATGGTGGCGGTGGTTGTGGCCCCGATATTGCCAAGAAGATGCTGGGGGCCAGCGGCATGAAGGGCGAGATTTGGTGGGGGGCCCGATTGCCCCTGTTGTGGAGGGAAGGGTGGAGGCGGCATTGAGAAGTTGGTCGGTGGTGGCAATAGGAAGGGCTGTGATTGGTCAGTGCGCGGCACTGCAGAGGGAGCGACGGCAGTGACCGACCGCGAGAGTTGATTCGAGGCAGCGGACGCCTTGGGTTTGTGTCGATGGTCAATGTGGGCCTGGAGATCCCTCTGGCTGAGGTAGGTCCGGCGACAGAGGGTACCCTCGGCACACTGGAAAATCCCGCCCAGCATGCAGCGTTCGCATGAGGTGTACGACTTCTGGCATCTGGAATTTATAAAATATTGTCAAGAATGTGCTCGGATTGCACATGGCACTGGCGTCCGCTTCCATTACTACAAAGAGTGAATCCCTGTTAACCGAGTAAAATGCCACCCGAAAGTCGATAAAACATGCTACGGTTGGCTGTTGGCAATGCTCCAGTATTCTGCGCAAGGAAAACATCTGGCCATCGGATTCCCTGGACCAGCATCCTCCGTGAGTGTGTGTGTGTGTAATATTTTAATCCATACGACCAGACCTTCCTTTGCGCACTCAGACCCAGCCCCCCTGCAAGTGCCATAGTGATTTTCCTTGTGAAATTGTCACTCAGGCGTAAAGAGGGTCCATAGACAACCTGTGTCTGGTGAGTGCTCAAGACTATGGTTTGTGAGCTCTGTCGCTGGGCTGCGCAGAACGTTGCCGAACCACTCCAGACGTTATAGAAGGGTTGAAAGCTTCTCCGCGTCTGAACATCGACGCCCTATTTCCATGTTGGAGAGCATCTCGCGCCAGTTCCGCAAGCAACCGGGATGGAATACTTCCAATCTCCTGGTGTCTTCGACACGCGGTGGCCCGGTTTTCCAGCCGTAGGTTAAGATGGATCGGATAGCAACGCGATAGACAAGAATGGTGATGTTCCAGTATTCTGCGTAGGGTAACCATCTGGTCCACGCATCCTCGGCCGCGCCGAAAGCCTCCTTGGTTAAGGCGGGTGCGAGCGTCTCTCGCCGAGGTGAAGCGGCTTAGCAGGTCTGAGAGTACTTTCGCGGATATATCGATTAGACTGATGCCTCTATAATTGGAGCAGGATGGAGGTGCTCCAGTCCCTTGGCAATTCTTCGCTCACCCAAATCGAACTGAACAGGGGGCGTAGAGAGAGTCAATGATGGTCGGCAGGCAGACCTTGCACACTTCGGATGGGATGTCGTCTTCCTCTGGAGACTTGCAGTTTTTCAGTGTTCTTATTGCGTTGGCAATATCTGACCGAGTTGGTGGGTCGTAGTGGATGTCGTATGGGTCGCGCTGACCAATGGGAATGCGATCCGGCTGGTATACTGTAGAGCTATTCAACCGTTTGTCGAAGTGTTGGACCAATCACATAACCTTCCTTTCCATCTCTGGTATCAGTTGTCCAGCGGCGTCGGGAAGGACGTTTTACGGGGGCTGCTGGTTGCAGGATGCGAGCCGGATAAGACGAAAGAGCTTCCCGAAGTCGCCAGTGTTAGAAGCAGTCTCCATGTTCCCTGTGACCTCAGACACGTATTTGTTGCAGTCTAGCCTCGCCGAGCGCCTGGCTTGTCGTCTGAGGTGCTGGAAGTTGGGCCAGCCTTGCATGCGGGAGTTTTTGGTCTTCGTAGATAGTTGAAGAGTGCTGTCGGTTATCAAGTCTTTCCTGTGGTGTGTTTCGGTTCCTGGTTCGGCTTCCGTAGCTTGTTGCACAGACCTTATGATTGAGTGCAACTGCTGGCCGACCGATCGCTCCTCACAGGGGTACGCAAGTGGACGCGACTCAATGGCAAACGAGAGGGCTTGGAGTGTAGTGGGTGGTCACGTGAAGCGACGTTGACACGTCTGGGTACGCAAGTTATTCGACGGCCTGCTAAGTGCATCTTGAAACGCGCGCGCACATGGGTGTGATCAGAGATCCGTTCCTGTTGACGGTCTCCGCGCCCTATACAATCTGCAGTCTTCGATTGAGGATTCCCAACGATTCAATGTGCTGTGCGGACGTCGTTCGCGCACCGCGTTAACAGATGGTTTTCAGGGTGCCGGAAGCGTGTGTTAGAAACAACGGGCCTGTTGTAGTCCGCGATGTTTACGAGCCGTTCGCCATTTTCGCACCGCTGTCCCATTCCGAATTTCCGTAAGCCGGTCGAAGGGGACGGTTCGCACGTTCCAGCCCCCCGCTATGATTAGGATGTCGAGGTTGGGGACTCGGTTGCCTGCCTCATGTAGCTCATCGCAGAAATCATCCTTCGCGTCGGCCTCGGCTGCCATTGTGGGGACGTACACGCCAATGATAGAAAGGCTAAACGGGCTGCCGCGAAAGCGGATTAACGCCAGTCTAGGAGATACTGGTTCCAATGCGAGTACAGCGTTATTGGCCTCCCTGCCCCCAACTGCAAATGCTAAAGAATGTTGGCCAGAGTTGTTGGTAGACCCGCTATGATATAGGCAGTAGCTAGAGTTTTCGCAGGGAACCTTAATTTACCGTACTCCTGAGTTAGGTAGGCGAAACTCTGAGAGAGAGATGTTCCGTATGTCAATGTTCGGAATCGACAGTTATCTTCCAAATGCGCTGTTTGCGCGTTGTAACAATCCGAATGCAGACTAAGTTGCTGCAAACACCTGGCTAATGTTATCCCAACTCCGTACGCTTTATTTATAAATTTTAGAGCCTGAGGTTGCATAATTCAACAACAAGAACAACAACCCGATAGGAAGCCTTCTTCTTTGCGGTACTGGGGATCTAGGGTTTAGAAAATCAATCAAATTGTGCGGCTATCTGCTACTAGAGGATAAACCGGCTTCAAGTGGGTTTGACATGAAGATTCTCGGAAAGATTTTAACAGGTTGCAGCGTCCCCAGTGCCACCCGCGGTGGCCTGGCAGTCAAACCCGGGTGCGCAAAAACAGAGCGAGAATGCTGACTGTGACGACATCAGGCCACGGGGATCAACCTGGGTTCAACCTTCGCGAGAACACTAAAGGAGGCACCCAGAAATACTTCAACAACAACAATAAGACCCCGGTATTGCCTCTACACCCTTGAAGCGCTGCGCATCCGGAAGTCAATCTTAGCGGAAGGAGTCCGCGAAAGGGAACAACACAGATGCATTGGCAACAAAACAACCAAATAGTCTTTAGCGCCCTTCGTGTAGCCATTAACCGATAATCCTTTAATGCACGCACCGGCGCGCACTCATAGCAGTCAGATAGTGGCGTGATGCCTGGAATGAAATCACCAGGCAATAAAAAGTGGAAGGCATTTTGTGCATTTACTTATGAGAGGGCTGGTTGGGCTTTATGGCACGAATTTGCACGACTCTTGGTTTCACGAAAACCCCAATTGGCACAGGGTCAATGAAGAATCTATGAGGACGCACATTTAAACGCAGATGGCGTCTAATTGGAGCTGTTGAAATCCAATCCAAAGATAGTTACCTTGACCGGAAAGAAGAATCGGTAGTAGCGAACGAAAATGATTACTCGGGTCAAAAGAAACCTAGGACAAGCGGTCCATGTAAGTATCCTATTATCTCCGAGAAACAGCAACCATTGGCCAAACTGTTTGATTGAATCGTATGATCGTAACCCCACCGCTGTGCATGTCTCGGGGTATATCAGGCTATAGAAATTGTCCATTCTACGGCATAAATATGGAATCCCAAGCTCTAGTAAAACATTGTAACCCAATGGTTTAGTCTCTACCTAATAACAAATTAAACAACGGATAACATGTAAGCAAATAAAACGGTAACTAATGTGTTGACATATCGCGATTGAGAACGTACATCCATCGGCGACTCCAAGAAGCAAAGGAGTTAGACATTTATAAAAAAATATGAGTACTCAGAAAACAACGTCGCGGCGAGAACTAAACAAACGCTTCCTTCTAAGAAAGAGGTCGTTCGAAAGCAATTGTGACTAACCTGCGACAAGAACCCGTCAAGGATGAGGCACACGTTGCGCAGAAAACATGATTGCATGGCTTCTAGAAAATCGAAAACAACAAATTCAATACAAATAATATTTATTACGGAGTACAATTGCTACTTTATATAAGTAAGTAGAAGACTTAGTTTCATATAGTTGAACGTTTTGGCCCCGAAATAAGTGCAACACAACGTTCATATCAATCTATAGATGGGTGAGTTGGAAGCCCACAAAGGCCCCTTTATACACCATTAATCAACTCCCCCACTTTTTTTCGACAGAGCCGAGTAAATATGACCACAAGACAACCAACACACAATAACAAGACAAACACAGTAATCCACCTTCTGCGAGTCAAAAATCTTCGCCTCTCGGAGATGCACGGATATATCACATTTCCAGTCACTTAAGCAAAGCCTACATTCCACAGCTTCCATAACTTCAGGAAAAGCTCAAACCGCGTCATTGAAAGGTATTCATGTAGTGACCTTAAAAGCCCCCTTTTGTTTTAACACACACGAACCGTTTTCCGCTCACGAACGCGCGATCACCGACTTAACGTGGTGAATTATATCATTAAATCAAGAGAACAATCTTGATTATACTTTGACGCGTATGTCATAAAAAAGGCTTAGTGGTTTTAAGTATCGTTGACGCCGAACCACGACACAGGACTCGACGCAACGGGCGCTAGGCATCGCGCCTTGTCGGCGTTTTCGGCCCAGGAAAAAGCATTTCAATGGCCGCCATTAAGCATTTGTCAAACTTTGTACACTTCGAGGGTTTAATTTGCCTTTCTTGCTAATTTACCTCGTTTTTATTTCGTTCATTCTTGTTCAATTATTTTACACCTGCTATGTACAGTCGCAACTTCTAATATCATTTTTGTCTGTTTTAAAATGTAATGCTGAAAGTTCTGGTCCTCGTGACCCCAATAAAGCGAATACCATTATTATATTATTATTAGGTCGGGCTCTAACTATTGTTTGAATAATAGACAATATTATTGGCTCCAAACCTTTATCTTGGGTCATCGTGCCATTCTGATTTTTTGGCCACGAAGTCTTCAAATCACAAAAGATACACTATAAACGTACAAAATCGCGACATATATATATGTATAATTTTAAAATGCGGATTAGAAAAAATAACACAATTTAAAAAATGGATTACTGAAATACTCACCAATCGACCGTATATAATGATTGGTTTATCGCAGATGTCGCAAATATGGAAAATAGGATGGTCGAATTTTTCACCAACGAGCCAAACCTAAAAAAAATATTTAAAGGCCACATGGGCTTAAGTTATTTCAGATTAATGAAAAATGTGCAGGGTTTTATTAGGCTTGTGAGTGGCTTATAATATCGAATAGAAACCGGAAAGTAGAAAATTAATGAATGCTGAAGGAAAGAAAAAAACGATTAAATATTTAACGCGAGTGTGATTTTAAAAGCCATAGACTACAAATGTTACCGATTAACCAATGAGGGAGCGCGTAAGGACAAACATTAACGGCAGAAGAAGACCAAGTTAGTTCGGCATCATACCCCGAAAACCATAAAAAACGACCACGTTAATCAATTGAGCTTACCAAGTTGTTCCATGTATGTTTTTTCGATCGATCACGTGGGTCCCTTTCAGTGTCATTGACGGTGTGCCGCGGTGAGTGCGCTGACCTAATTCCACTACCGGACCTTGAACTTGAACTGCTACTGTGCAACCTGCGCGAATAAGATGAACGCGACGAAGATCGCGACCGACTACTTTTAGCGTGGGAGATGGACCGACTTCTGGTGTGGCGGCGGGGGTGATGGCGGGGCCGCGAGCCGGACCGACTTCGACTGCGCGAGCGGTAATCGGTTGAGTAGCTACTACTTCCGTCGTGTGGAGAACGGTCAGGAGTTTCTTGATTACCGTGGCCCTTGAAAACATTCTCCGGAATATATTCATCGACCGCGTCATCCGTCATTATGGATCCCGCTAAGTAAAAGTGACAAAATAAGCAACGTGCTGAATTTTTGGTTAGTTTATGTAATTGGCCATGTGAACTGTGAAGACATGTGTGATAATATTTGATAAGTCAATACCAATCTATAAAACCAGCAAGGTCAAGGCATGCCACAACATCAATCATTATCCACTACAGGCGCAGAATTTTAGGGATCCGATTTGGGTCAATTCAATGGAAGGAACCTAAAAATATTTAACCGATGAGTATCTACATAAGACGCTAAATAACTTAAAATAAATGTCAATATATTTTTTTGGAAACAAAAAAGTGATTTGGGGCTTACTCTAAGACACGATACGGGTAATTAGAAGTAGCTGAGCCGATCGATAATTGTGTAGACATACTAATGGCTTCGGAAGAATAAAAAAACTAACCGACAAAATACTCACAGTCACACTAAATAATTAAAAACACACATTTTATATACGTGTATCAAAACAACTTTATGTATAAGATAATAAAAAAGATCAAAACTCGCTCATTTATTTGAAAAAAAGATAGTTTCCTTATTGAAATTCCAATCGAGCGTCATCAAAAATCATGGGTATAATCGATGACAAACATAAATTACGGAAACGACCTATGGAACGTACTGGGAAGTTTGGAAATTTATCGGAAAAACTTTGAGCTATTTTTTAATTGTATGAATGATCTCAGTCCAATACCGTCGGAACCTTTTTTGGTTTTTCTCTCCAACAATTGTTTACGTGTCTATACTCATCGCGATCAAACGTCTATGCTTCAAGACGACCTGCTATATGTAGTGTGACGTAGAATAAGGTAGTTATTAATTGATAAAAGGCGTAGAAGACGAATTTACGGGATAGTTGCTCTTTACCCAACATGCATCGTTGCCAAATTACACTCGTATCATGTAGGTGCATTTACGAAGGTGGGTGGAATAATGAAAATAGTAGGCAATGGTGTCGGGTCGAAAATACGAACGACCCCGCCAATGATCCATTATGTTAAATTAGCGACGATGTCTCTGGAGATGTTTGTCGACTAAAGCGAGAGGTAAGTCGTTCAAAGAGCCGTTTATGTGAGGGGTTTGGAGATCTAAGTGGAGCCCGAGCTGCTTTCTGCATATGGGTGGCCATACACTCCATCAAAAGGAATACCGTACCAACTGTAGTTTACTTCTGCCAACCAACGTCTACTATAATCCACTTGTCGACATCAAAGCCTAAGAATTCTTATGTCGCCCGATTTCCGTAGTCGGCATTTATCTCTGCATAAACTGCAAATGAAACCCGTCAACAAATTTGGTTTTTTAGGTAATTTCATCCAAAACTTCCGGTTGCTGGATATCGCGTTTGAAAGGAAACGGGTAACCTTGCCGACTTCCACAATCTCTGTAGGACAATCAGCTGAGCTACCGAACCAAGCACAGCAGACTAGAAAAATTCGGTTCTATCATTAACTGACATCGGGTTTGAAGGTCTAACAGATTTCGAGGATAATTGCAAAATAATCCCCACCCCCAGTTTTTACGATTATGTCGAGCTGAAGGGATGCCTTTGAGATTCGGTGGAAGCGTTGAGCCATGTCGTTTGCCGCGTGATGGTTAGATCCGTTCGCTTTCGACTTGCACGAACCTACTTAGCCAGTGTCGCAGGTAGGCGAGAACGAAAATGTCGCATTTCCATTAAACGTATCACCATAACGACTTGCGCGTTTTCTGATTTGTGTGGTAGCTTGATTATGACTGCCCTGTTTCCTCTGGGTCGGAAGCCAAGTCCGTAACACTGACATGGCGCGTTCTATCTAATAGAAGTTTCGGGAATAGAAAGACGGATGTTAAGTCTACTTAAGAAGTTCTGGTCTACAATTAATAGAGCAGAAACAAGCGAATTCTATGGATATAGAGATTTGTCCTCTTAATTGGTGGGGCTAGTTCCCGCTAGAGGATGAGCCGGCTTCATGGATGTCGCGAGTCGTAAGCGTATTCCTTGCGTTTTCGTCGCGTAGTTCGACTTTCGTCTTCGCATGGACATTCGAGAGCATTGTCGAGCCCAGGTTTTTGAAGGCTGAAACATAGTTGACCGGCGAACTGTTGACATATATTGGTTGGAAATGGGTTTTGAGAAAGTCGAGAAAACTTTGGTTTTCGACGTCTTAATCTTCCGTCTGGCGGCCTTTACAAGGTCACCTATACGGCTAAGTACCGGATGCAAGGCGGTTTGGGTGTCTCCTAAGCCAGCGATAATGTCAGCGAACACCAGGTCGCCGATAGAACATTTTGGGGTTACTTGTACGCCATTGTAATCAGCTTTACCAAGTCGACTTCGCAGTTGAACATCGCCGGTGATAAAGGACGGCCTTGTCAGCTTGGCAATCTTTGATGAGCTGTGGTTCTTTTGAGCTATTCATCAGTTGGTCGAAGTGTTTGAACGCATCGCATAACTTTCCGTGCCATATCTTGTATCAGCTGGATAAGACGAAGTCCCGAATTTCCCCGTTTTAAGAGCATTCCCATGTTCCGTTTAACCTAATATGAATAATTATTGCGGTCTAGTCTCGCTGAGCCTGTGGCTTGTCGTCTTAGGTGTTTGAAGGTGGTACAAATGTGCAGTCGGGCTTCTCTATTGGACCAAACGCATAACCTTTCAGTTTCTGGTATCTGTTGTCCCGCGGTGTCGTGAAGAAGGTTTTCCTTGGGCTGCCGTTTGCCGGATACGACGAAAGAGCTTCCCGAAGTCCCCAGTGTTAGAAGCAGTCTCCACGTTCCCTGTGACCTCGGATTTTTGTCGGTTATCTAGTCTTTCCTGTGGTGTGTTTCGGTTCCTGGTTCGGCTTCCGTTGCTTGTTGCACAGACCTTATGATTGAGTGCAACTGCTGGCCGACCGATCGCTCCTCACAGGGGTACGCAAGTAGACACGACTCAATAGCAAACGAGAGGGCTTGGAGTGTAGTGGGTGGTCACGTTAAGCGACGTTGACACGTCTGGGTACGCAAGTTATTCGACGGCCTGCTAGGCGTATCTTGAAGTGTGCGCGCACAAGGGTGTTGTAAGATTCGTTCTTGTTGCCCCGATACGATCTGTAGTGGAAGCGCGTGTTAGAAACGACGCACCTGTAGTAGTCCGCGAAGCCATTTTCTTATCGTTGTCCGATTCCGAATTTTTACAGAATGTGTCGCGTAGGCTGGTCTGATGCGCTGGTGCGGGCGTTACAATCTCTACTACGAGTAGGATGTCGCGGTTGGGAACTCGGTTGACTGCCTCCTGAAACTCACCGTTGAAGTCGTCCTTCCCTTCGGCCCCCATTGTCGGGGCGTAAAAAGGAATGAAAGAAAGGTTAATGGGGCGGATAAGAGCCAGTATGGTAGATTGGATCCCATGCCCCCAACAGCGAATGATACACCATATAGGCCAGAGTTTTCGCCGGGAAAGATAAGGTAAGGTAGGCGAACTTCGGAGAAGCAGGCAACTCCGATTTGGTAATCGTGGAGCATAAGCTGTGAACTGACATTCCAGCAGCCAATGTGTAGTTTGGTGTGGGGGTTAGGGAGAGGGGGTTTAACGGGTTCCCAGCTAACTGGTTTGTCACCTCGCCACATGGGGAGCTCGCGGAGCGCCGTCGAGCTTTGGATACGCGACCTTTCATGACGTTTCTTGAGAATTTGGTGCAGGTGTCGCCCCAGCGATACCCGGTATAAGAGACGATTATTATTATATCAAACAATCGAACTCTTGTGCGAAAAAGCATACGCTAAATAATCTCTGGGAAAATTGTCGAGTGAGTGATGTGGTGTAAAATGAAAATAATTCGTCGTGGTACGCCGTAATTGCAGTCTATTCAGCTATAACTTCACCAAATTCGAAAAAACGGAAACGCAGACACTCAAAATCACATATTTACAATTTAATAATACAACAATAATCAAAAGCATTGCGTCTCATTGTTCTATTACTGGTCAGGGGTGTCGACTTTGGCAACCAGACTTGCCACCTCACGGTCGGCCACTTGATTCGGGATCCCAGTGTTTTGCTGCATTAACGCCTCCGCAATAGGTGGCTCGGGCTGCGCAAAGCTCGCTCTGGGTTGTGGAAGGTCAGACGAAGTATCTGCTGCGGTAGACGGTGTTTCGTCGACGGCAACCACCACAGTTTGCTGGGGAGGCGGCGGCGGCTGCTGTTGTATACGCAACTGCGCCTCCAATTGCCGCCGAACCATGTCTTCCTGCAGAATTTTGTCGAGACGAGCGACCCGGCGCTCCCGCACTGGGCGCATCGAGCCCCCGAGAGGTCGTCGCTGCGACGCAAGGGCCGCTGACGCCGACATCACCTTATCAGATTCGAGGTCGAAATCAAATTCGGCAAATGTCGTTGACTGTTGTTGGTTCTGTTGATTGGCAATGGCTTGCCTTTCCTGCTGCTTTAGTGCTTCCTCCTTCTTGGCTTCAATTTCTAAAGAAGATAACAAAACAAGTTATCATAAAGGCCTAAACCTATGGTGAAACTTTCAACGACCGTCTGGACGAAGCCGGCTGGAACGGAAGCCATTCGCTAAGTTGTTACGGATACACTCAACAAAAATAAACTAAAAAACACGAAACGTACCCTGGGTAGTGGGTCGCTTGATGCGACCGGGGAATTTCCATTCCAACTGTATAGGAACGTTTTGCACAACTTCTTCGTAGAAAGGGATAAGGTCCGTCAAACTTAGGCCATTGGGATATTTGGCTGCGAATTCGGAGTTCGGATCAGTGATGGAGATAAGTGCGATCTCCTCCATGTAGTTTCTGAAATAAGGATTTACTGGACATTCGTTCAATACGGTTACTGTGTTTATTAAAATGAAGTCACAACAAATGATAGTAAAAACGATATATTACAAAAGATGGCATGACAGGATATAAAGGGAGACGAATAAATCACAAAAATGGCACCCAAGAGCTGTCGTCAGCGGGCCTCAGTTCACCCTTAACAAGGAGGATAATATCAACAATCCACCAAATGCCACAACCTCCCACAGTGAGGAGTTTTCCAACGCCCGTTCCAAGATGACCAAGACAATAGCGGTCAACACCCAAGAATCCCAGGAAAATGCTGTAAAGAAGTGTGGTGAGGAAGAAGTAGCCACGATATCGAAGACAAGGGTAGTGCATTAGCGGGAAAGTGCGATTCCCATAGCATTCAATGCCGGGCAATACATGGCACGAAAGCGTCGTTAGTTGGACATCACCAGCGGAAGTGCCACCCCACCTGTAGCATCCTCGACCACCTGAATCCTCAAACAGAGACCGATTCCCGTTAAGATCTACAATGATAAATTAAAAAAAATGAATTATACATAAGTCCGTCGAATGCTATTCAGTCATTGTGTACTGACCTGCAGGTGGCTCGCACCAAAATGAGTGTCTTGGAAGAAAAGAGCAATTTACAAGAGGAGAAAATGGGTAAAGGTCGTGGGACTGCAAGAAATTTTCATCAGTAGTTCCGTTGGGTACACCCTTTGTCATAACGGGGACGTCAAACATATAACCGGAACACCAGAGTGGTAAGACGCATAGAACGGCCAGCATAATTTGCACATACATCTAAAAATTGCAAAAAGAAAACCGTAGAAAACGTATAGCGTGACGAATGTAAAAACCTCGATAACAAATTATAGTTAAAAAAATTATGAATATAGTGGCTTTATTGAGGTCACAGGGACCAACAATTTCAGCGCAAACGAAAATCAAAACTCAAGAAACATACACAAATAAATAAAAAAATTACTATATAACAAACTTTATGTAACGTTTCTTGGGGTTAGCGGCAGAGAACAGAGTGCATTAGAACACACCCATTCATAAACACAACGTCGTTATAGTGCCCTTCAAACAAATGTTTTAAAATCTTAGCCTAACCACTTAATTAGTCGAATTCGGTTTAATACGCGATTCTACAAGCCAACTGCATGTTTGCAGACGTAAATTCAGCGATTTCTGAAAATA
Organism: Proteocephalus fallax; assembly: GCA_028672205.1. Lineage (NCBI taxonomy): Eukaryota > Metazoa > Platyhelminthes > Cestoda > Proteocephalidea > Proteocephalidae > Proteocephalus > Proteocephalus fallax. Next base: position 334,435 of record JAPUBX010000465.1, read on the forward strand.
TTTTTTTTTATAAAACCAAATACATTTTATATCATTAAAATAGGACAAGCCACAATCGATATTACATCGGTTCAATCGATGAAAAGAGATTGTAAACTCCTTCCCATACTAAAAGCGAAGTTTTGGATTTAACAGACAACAATATTTTTAATTGCCGGCCTTGTTATTATATTATACGTTTTCTCGTTTCGGTATCAGACGCTGTTTAATGAGAAAGCACATTAATTTGCCATAATGTTCAAAGGCACAAGAGGGAAAAACTTAATCACATAATACGTACATTTTCATTTCGCGATTTAAAAATCATGAACGAAGAATTTGTAATTATTCCACACCACATCCCTCTTGACGCTCTTCCGTCACACGATTTTATCGGGGCGTTTCGTCATCGGTTAGGGTGTCTTCCTTCTGCGGCTCGACCTGTAAAACGTAGGCGAGCCCTGCAGGTGAGAGGTCGTGTAAATATCGGTTCACGCGAGATAACAAATGGCCTAGTTTGGTATGGGTTCGCAGGGGTTTTCTGAACCCCACATTGTGCGCCTTAGGGGTGACCGGACCGGAGAGGTTTCGGGCGACTTCGATTTGACCCCCCCGGGTGTATCACTCGGTTCCCATTCGTCGACCTGGCTTTGGGGGAGGGTTTAATCAGTGTGGGGTAACAGTGGGTATCAGACGAATCAGGCGAATCACGCGGTTCGGAATTGTCGCCGTAGCCGTGGGGTCTTAATCGAAACCGTCCACGAAGTCCATGAGTCGTCGGTTTCCGACTTGTGAGCGCCCACAACCTGTACTGGGCTTACCCACGGGTCCTCTTGCTTTGGTCCCCTTGCGCAGTTTACAATATACAAAGAACAAGACATAACTGGCATACGGGCTGCTACTGCGTTGTATCACCCCTGCATTCTACATCTCCACGACCTGTCGTTCGAGTGACTCGTCCGTGGTGTGAAATATTACACACCACGTCATACGCCCGCCCTATTTCCGACGTAGATCGAGGATAGCTATGACTTCTCCCGTAGCTCGATTTGCTCGGGTTTGACCGGCATTCGAGACTCCTTGCCACCTTCCTACATAAGAAGTCCAACCCGACCGGCAAGGTCTGCTTCACGAGAATTTCTCACTCGTAACAACCCCGTTTGCTGTCTAAATTAAGGGTAACGGCCTCTTGGCATATCTGGGTTGATCAAGACACGTCCCGAAGCAAGTGAAGTTTCATGCGGCGACGGCTCGCAAGGGTGGCCGTCGCAGTGGAGCATAAGAACAAGGAGGCCCACAAATCTATCAAAGCATTGGCAACTCTCCGGCCAATTTTACCCTCATGAAAATTAAATCGACTAGTGCCCTATAAGTGCGCAAAAGGGTAACCAAATTCATGGGCTTACCAGGCTGGAGCGACTGGCGTAAAGGACGGAAGCGCCGTACGGGCCCCGGCCGCCGGCACTGGAAACAGACGCGTTCTTAGGCCGCCTGTCCTCGGCTGGCTCGTTGCAGGCTGAGTCTTGAGTCGCGATTCCTCTGAAGACGGTGCTAGGGGACGCGGGAGGTTCGCCTGCGACTTCCCGAATGCTTGGTAGGATGCCCATGGATACCGCCCCCATATTCGCGATTTAGCGCCAAGTTCCCGTGACATACTTCTTCGTACCTGCTTGTGCACACTCTTAGTTGGCGCCTGGCGCAAGGTAAGGCAGACCATAGCGTTTTGGGATCGCTCGAGTCTTGAAGGTTGCTAATGGCCTCGCTCAGTAGCAAGCCAACGACATGGAAGTTGAACTTTTTATTCAAACGCGCTTAGTCGATGCACGTCTCCATCTGCACGATGTCCATCCTTGCCATGATTCGGAGTAATTCGGTTCTCATCGTTCTCACTAGCGTAAAATGTACAAGGTTTATTGGGAGAAACGCGATTGGAGACGGTATTCGAATCGAATCCGAGCGTCTTGGATTCGTCCACCAAGACTGCCAGCTAAGGAGCGGTCCGTCTAGTCTTCGCTAGTCCATAAAAGATGAGGATTCAGTTTGCGCAGCTGATGGTCTAGGATCTTCCGTCGAGGCCGGCGAAGCCTTGTTTGTATGTTAGTAAAATATTCCAACCACACCAGCCCTTCTGATTACGCGGTCAACTGCAGATAACACACTACGAAAGCTACCTTACGAAACATCCAGAACAACAGTCACTTAAAACCGACTTGTTTTTTTACCAGCAGCATAATTCTTATTATTATTCAATTTTCAAGGTCTAAAACAAACTACCAACACGATGATCATTTTCATGTTGTAAAAGATAGCGATTGCTTGCCTTTTATTTACCTACAGCGAGGTACGATAGGAATTAGCTTTAGCACGTGTTATAGGAATGGAGATAAATCAGCCGGTATATTCCCAGCACTTCGCGAATCGAAATATATGTATAGTTGGTGAGGCTCGAATGCCCGCGGTTTTCTTCAATAGATTCGCTCAGTTATGGTCACATCGTTGAACATCAAACAAACCAGCACATCGTGTTGTTAACGAATGATGCGTCTTTCGTTATTCAAGCATTTAAAAACAAACAGCATCGATAACGAAAGGCGAAGGCATTAATTTTGTAACTTTCGGCCACTACACCTTCTGTATAATAAAACGATTAACCATATATTTGGTCTATTAATATTTTACCCATAAATCCTTGACCAACACTCAACACAGAAATGCGAAGAAGACTGTAATTGGTTTTTATTAATTAATTCTAGCATGCAAGCATAAGTCAAGGTTAAGAAAAAAACGTCGTGACTGTGTTTCAATTCTTATGTCGCCTGGAAACCAAGTGCGGCTTTTATGAATTCGTGTGCTGAAATGCACGCCCTTGGTCTATGGTCCGCGCGTTCTCTTAGATATTCTTTAGGAGGCCATAATTGATCAGGGCTCGAACTCTCTACACCCTCAACTGTCTCCGAGACTCTTCACCACACACACTCCTTACTGAATGAGTCACTCTTGTATTCCAGCTCCTTCACATGCCTCTACCATTATTCCATCCTCTTTCCTAAGAAACCTTACATCATGAGCATAGACTTCCCCATCCTGCCATTCTCAGTAAAGCACGCTTATCTGTATTCGTTGCCATTATATGTCGGTTGTTTGGGTCGCTGTTATTTGCATTTATTCTGCTCGTATTTTTTTAAATTGCAATATGGTTGCTCAAAAAAATGGTGATTGGTGCAATTATTGCGCTTTAAAAATCTTCATTGTTTTGTTCCAGCATGAAATACTCTCGATGGTCTGTCCGCTGTCTCCGTGCCAATTTCATCGAAAGGACGTATTGTTCTTCAACCGCACCTTCTCGGTTGACGAAACAGATGCATAATAAACTTGAACAAATTCACAAATTAACTCTGTCGTCTTCCGAAATAATCTATGGCATACAACCCACACTTTCGGTAATATCTGCGAAACAACGTTCAATTTCGGAGCTATTCATCAGGAACGACATATTAAATATGCAACCAGAACAGCTGCTTTCTAAAAATCCATGGCTTTCGACTATTGTAAATTCTTCAAGACCATTTTTTCCAGTGAATGCTGTTTCTCATGACTTCATGTCAGCTCTAACCAATGGTCGTTCCAATCAGGGGGTCGCAGTGTTATGTAGCCCCATGCCTGTGTCGAGTCTTCAATCACTTCCAGCTAGCAAACTTCTTCATTTTATTGGTTGCCGTTATCCTAAGGCAAGTTCTTCGTGCTGTGGATCCTCGTCAATGATTCTCCTACTCGATCAAATTCAGGACGTAATGAACTTGGGTAACATACTTCGCTCTGCTGTCTTTTTTGGAGTTCCTACTGTGCTGTTTTCGGCATTCTTCAGCGCCGCGCCTTCACCTCTTATCAGCAAACTAAGCGCAGGGGCCATGGAATACCTCCGTTTCTTCCGCATAACGCACACAGCCTCCATGCTGAAAAGATTATCCGCTGCGGGTTTTCTCGTCGTTGGAACTGCTGGAAAGCAGCCAAGTCATGTTGAAATTTTCGATCACGCGCCTCTAATTGATCTATCAAGAATCGAACCACCGATGGTACGAAACTTTTCTGAGTATATTTTACGAAATTGAAATTGTTTTTTTTAAAGGTTGGTGCGTCGACTTCAGGAAAAATGCCACGCCCCTTGGTACTAGCACTCGGCTCAGAAGCCACCGGGCTGGCGAATGAAGTTCTCGCATCGTGCGATCTCGTCATTCGAATTCCCGGTCTTGTGGACACGATGTTGACAGTCCCAGACGATTCCCCGTCGCCATTGCCAACGTCACTTAATGTTGCCGCGGCGACGGCCATTCTCTTGCATAAACTAAAAGATTTGCGAGCCTAGCTGACAAAGATTGTTGATTATTGTTGTACATAATCCCTTAAATAAATTCTCTAATGATCGCTTCTTTTCTCCGAACTGTTACCGTTTCATGGTGTCGTACTTAGGATAATTCCGTTTCTTTTGTTTGGTTTTAAGTTGGGAGAAAAGCGTACTTTTTGCGTTGGGGTATAAGATCGTGACAGTTGCTGAGATTTGGTTTACTGGGTGTGAACAATGTGTATAATTATAATAAATATTGAATGAAATGCTTGGAACATGATCTTTCAAGTACGCATTTTTTTTCAAATTAAACACCCATTTTGAATGGAACATCATCTCTTTGTTGATATATATAATATAGGAAATACAATTTATGGATGATATATTGCACGCCTGCATATGTCGATTCTTGTGGTGAGAAAACCGAATTGGTTTGCTGAGAAATCAGACGATGCACATTTCCAATTTAATTTGTACGTCAACAAACAAATTTGTCACCAAAAGAAACGAATCCTGTAAGCGTGCACGAGTGAGACATTTCCAATATATTATTCATAAATTGTAGACTCTCTACAATAACCAGATGTGTATTTTCCATTCAAAATATGTGTAAAAAAGAAACTTGATGATTGAAAGACTGTAGTAGGGAGAGGTCATAATATGTGAGGTGCGCATTTAGAAGTTGTCTACAATGTTCTCTGTTCATGTGTACTCAGGCGCACAAAGGCAAGGCTCCCGCGGCTTCTCGCGCGGATGAGGTATTCGCGTTCTCCCAAAAACAGAGGCAGTTTCCTCCGTATTCAAACACGCCACCGTCTCCGGCACAGTTGATGCACAGCTCTACGACCTCGAGTGACAGCGGCCAATCAAGACGCGCGCACCAGGGACAGTGGTCCCCTGCGGTCCCTTCGCTAGCGCACAACAATAAAACAAGCACAGCCAATTGCGCCACTCCGGCTGCCTGTGCCTCCACGGCGCCACCATGCCCAGATGCAATCTTTGGAGGCCCGCAACACCTACAGCAGCCAAAACAAGGAGCGCCGTTCTCGTCGCTTTGGGGTCCCCACTACTCCGGCCAGGCGAACTCGATTGAGCCCGCGGTCCCACCACCGCTAGCCCTTTGGCGCGACACATCCGAGTAAGTGGGGCTCCCAGTCATTCCCTAAACCGGAGGGACCCCTTCCTAAATTATTTACCCCACGCCAACCCACCCAACTGGAAAACCAATCAGGTTGTCACCAAAACCGTTTTTAAAATCTTCCAAGCAAACGGCAACCGCTGTGGTCCTATGCAGATGTTAGTGTACCACCCTAGACAATTAATTAGCCCTTTGTGCTCCAATAATTGTTCCTTTCGAGATAATCTGGTTGCGTAGTTTCCGGTGTCAACCCCAATCAAGGAATTTTTTTGAAAGCTGCACCATTGCCCCGATTTAATTTTTTTTAGCTCCTAGCATGCGTATTTGGCTTGTGGCACTTTCAACCGTCGTCAATTTACTGAGAGTTCCCTTCTCACAACACGCATATTAAATATCCCTGCTGGTCGCTTAAATCACGCAATGACGGCATAAAGGGCAGTTTAATCAATTAAAAACAACCCCACACACCCAGACGCGTTTCCGTTGATCGGTTTGGTTAAATGTATTGTTAGAAAAAGAAAGCGGACGTTTAATTTTCCAATTCTTGGGGGTATAACACATTTTTGGTTGTTCCGGCGTCTGTCCATACCTGAATATTACGATTGTTATAATATATTTTTGGGATTTGAATTAAAAAAACCCGCCTGTTTAGAGACAGCGGATACCTCGTTTGAATGTTTGAATTGGTTTGGCTTCATAGACAAACTAACCGGCGTAATCTACCAATCAAAATACAATTTGTGCGACGAGTTGCTTTCCAATTATTTCGTACATTTAACTGTTCAATCGCTGTGTTTTTGCTTCACCGGCACAGTGGCTGTTCGACAAGCTGTTTCCATCTGGACAGGTGTCATATCTTGGAGGAGGAACTGTCCAAGGCGAAAAAGGATCTTTCGGAAGCGGTCGCTGCGCGCGAGACCATCAAAAGCCAGCTAATCACTCTCCGAGCCTACGTTAATGAACTGACCCACGGCAAACACTTGCAAACGGCGGTCCCATGCCAGAGCGAAATCAGCTCCCATAATCTGCTTAAACAAGAAGTGAGTAAGCTCAATTGGTTTGAAATTGCTGGGCATTCGCTTCACAATCACGGTCTTTTAGTTGGACCAGACATCTGCGGAAAAGCAGTGCCTTCAGGAAGAAATTCGACATCTCCGCATGCAGCTCCAAAGTCTTGAAAATATCATTCAGCTTCAAGAGAAGGCCGCTGGCTCTGCAGTCACACTTCCCAAACAGAAGCCCAACGACTCGAGTCACAAACCAAAGGGTCCCTGTGGGTACGGGAGTGGTTTTTTTGTAGTTTCGAAAAAAGCACCCGCAACGCATCAAAACAGATTTTTTATTTGACCTCTCGGGAAATAGGGAGAAGAGCGACCTTACCGCCGGTGGAGACCGTCTCCTGAAGGCCTGGCGCCACCAGGTGATGCGTCTGCTGATGCAGCGAGCGTCACACGAAGAAGCCAGCGCCCGCGAAAAGGGGGCTATCCAGGCACAGCTCAACAAACAGGCTGACCAGTTGCTCAGCCTTGAGGCCCAGACACGCGCCCTCAACGCCACGTTGGTGGCCAAGGATGCTGCGCTCGAGGAGAACTCGCGGCTTACAGAGGACTTCTCCCAGGAGGTGTTGCGCCTGAACCATTGTCTCCAGGCCTCCAACAACAGTAACAGCCATCTAACAGAGGTCACCAAAACTTCCCTGAAAGACTTGCGCGCCAACCTGGTGGCCATGAATGTATCTTGGAGCCGAATTTTCGCATCGGAGGACGGTGATACCGCATCCGGTCCACTGTTAAAAAGGCTACGCAGTTTGGAACGCCGTCTGCAATTCGCAAATGGTCGTTTACCAATGATTCGCTCCTTGTTGGCAAGAAAAGCCTCGCGTGAGGGCGTCAGTCGTCGGAGTTTAGGCATCCAGGTCTCTGGTGGTCTTCGTCTTCCACCTCTAAACGAAGTTCTTCCTGATTGCGCTGACGATTTGAAAGAGTACGTTTTTTCGGGCTCTACGTCTATGCTTGTGTTTGTCGATAGAAAAGGTTCCGACGCCCTGTGGTTTTCAGGCTTTTGCAGGCGGCTCGGGTTGAAATTGCGCAAACGATCGCTGATCGTGATTCCCTGTCAAGGAAGCTGCTTGAGGATGCCCAGTACTTCAACGAACAGTCTGAACAGATGAAGAGAGAGCGTGAGTTGTCCTTAAGTAGTGCTGATGTTTTTATCCATTATGCATCTAATTGCGTTATAGACATGAAAGAAATCGGACTTCTCAAGCAGCAAATGACTGAAGCTAATGGGTCTTTAAAGGCCAAAATGCTTGTATGTTGACCTTTAAGCGAGTAATCGACGGGTTTAGGCGTTATTGCATATTGGTTTTTGTACATCGCTTTGACAAAAAATGTTTCAGTTAACCATTTTTTGCCATACAAGGAGTTGGAGTCATCGGAGGCCCGTCTCCATACGCTGGATGCCGATTATCGACGTCTATTGGCCGAGTCCATGGAAACTAAGGCACGACTTGAGACCGACCTTGCTAACGTCAAGGCCGACCGAGCGCGGTCACTCATAGCAACGAGACGCGCAGAGCGTCTAGCGCATCAAGCAACCAACGAACGTCAAGCACAAGTGAGTCGCGCCACGAAGCGCGTATTATTCTACTCGTTCTTCTAGGTGGCGAACCTAGAACAAGAACATCGGGAGCAGATGGGCCACCTCAAGGCAGGTCTTCGTGAAGCCACCCAAAATCTCCTGGTGGCGCCTCAAACCTTGCTAGGACGTGGTTCGCGTGCTTTCACAGTGTCATCCTCTTATCTGACCCCACTACGACCCGGCGAGGTCTTTGGTGATTTCGGGGTTCCCATCAGTGTCTCGGCCAGCCACGAAACTCCAGCCGCAGTCGTCGCACCCCCCAAGTCGCATGAGGCGCCTACGCGCATACCCGTGGCGATGACGACATCAGCAGCAGCAGCCGCGAGCAAAAATAATCCAGCCGAGGACACAACCTCCCATCTGGACGGGTCTGTGTTGGAATCCCTTTCTGGCCATGAAATCGGTACGATTATGGTTTTTTTCTATTCCCACGCTAATTTCTTCGCTTGGTCCAGGGTCTACTTCTAATAGGTTGCATATACGTACTTCAGGATTATCTAAAATGTGAATGTGTCGGATTTCATTGTAATTTACCCACGAAACCGAGCAGTGCAATCGTTGATTCAGTCAAATCTATTTCCATTGAAATCCTTGACTCGCATATCGTATAGGGAGATTAAACCAGATGAGGCCGCTATTTCCTTGTTAGAGTCAGTTCGCGCAACCCTACAAAAATTGGCCACTCTTGCGCAACAACTAGAACAAGACGACGACGGAGACGAAAAGCAAGCAATCAGAAACGATTCCTGCGTGACTCATACGAGCAAAATTTCAGTTCCTTCAAACATCCTCGCTGCCCCAGCGGATGTTTCTTCAGACTCTGCCAATGCCGATTCGGCTTACCTCCTCATTTGACTCATACTTTTTCCATCTGAACGTTTTACCCTCCCCGAAACCCCTCGTTTCACGACTACTTTCATATTTGTATGTGATACAATCAGTTATTTCTGTTGGTTATAAAAATTGTCAACAGGCTCTAGGTTAGTGTTTGGTTTGGTGACAACCGAGGTAAGTAAGTACACTTATGTGTGGACGCATGGTTTCTGTCATACTGCCTTAAAGACAAGGAAATTGGCATTTTCGTCTTGTTCCCAGAATCCTATACCGCCAAATTCCACTTTGGCGAACCGTTCCTATCGAAATTTCAGTAAATTCAACAAATTATATTCAGTAAAAAATAATAATTCGCCGACAGATGCTCTCTAACGTCGGCTTGCGGAGCTTGAACGTTTTCGGCGCTGCCGCGGAGCTGTTCGGGGTCGTGGTGACGAGATTATGCCGTTTCGCAGATGCATACCCTCCTGGGACGAAAGTGGTGCGTGCGCGTCCAGAGTGTGCCTGTTATTGGAAGAAAACGAATGGGTTGCGGCGGTGGGGTCCGGGCCGAAAGAGTCACAGAGGTCCGCACTTCGTATACAGGCGCGCGCAAAGCATGTCGGAAAGACAAGGGCTACAATGACGGGACAAAGGGCGGCATGGAATACCATTGTGGCGAGAAATGCGCCGTCTCCCAGAGCTAGTAGTGGCAGCGAGATGACGCGGTTGAGCAGGGTGTTGGTCGTGGCGGCCATCACCTTGAATACAGACACCAAGAGCAGACTCACGCTCGCTGAAAGAACAACCCGTTTTAGCGTTTGTGAGGCCAGCGGGCTGCAGTGCGGCATCAAAGGACGCAGTGCAAGTGCAACTGCCAAACCTAAAACCCAGATGCACCGTGTTGGGTAAAGAAGCAGAGCAAAGGTGAGAGAATTACGAGGAGCACATACCGAGGATGGAACCGGAGACACGTGCATACGACGCCACAATACTGGTGGAGGGGTGGACCCAGTCGGCGTGATCACAGTGACTTGCGGCCAGTTTCATGCTCCACTGCACGTCGACACCGGCCACCTGGGTGAGCATGGTGCCTATGGCCTTTGCGGCGGCGAATAGGACAACCGCGAGGACGATGAGGCGCCAAGGACAAAGGAGGGGTGACGGACGCTGACTGTAGAAGGAGTGACGCCCAAAGAGACAATGTGCGCCCACGTTTGAGATGTACCTCATTGACCAACGGTACATGAGTCCACCGATAAACCAGCCTGGTGGAGTGAACGGAGAGAAAGCAAAAACACAAAAGTCAGACGAAGCTGGTTTATCCTCAGGGGAGCGATAGCTGGGCAAATTTGAAATTTTGCTTCTTATGCTAAACCGGGACGCAAAATACTCAAGATGAGGTCCCACATATAGTTTCCTTTAATAATTTAACGTGGAAATATAAATTTACAGCGTACCTGCAAGAATACCCCCAATGACCTGATGGGGGAAATGGGCTCCAACATATAGACGACTAATGGCAATTAGGAATGCGCCAAGAATTGCCAAAACGTAGAGCGGGAGCTTGTATCTGAAACAAATCCAGGATGAACACGTGTGACATATACGAAATATGTAATCGCCAGTGCAGTTCACAATGCGAATTTTTTTCATTATTGTCAAGAAAACAATCATACAGCCTTCGTGTAACTAAATAATCTAAGAATACCATCAATCATCAATGAACCACCAAACTGAATGCAAGACTCATCGTCGAGACTGTTTTCGGTATAGCAGCATAAGGGCACGCGGTGCATGGTTAGCGTGATATTTGCAATGCCGGATAGCTGCTAGGAGTATGGTAGGAGGTCCTACAAACAGCATGTCTCACCTGGGACAGTGATTGCGTGCGAGAAAGAGTACGAGAGGCAGCCAACCCGCAACGGAGACCATGCAGTGGCCCGAGGGGCTACCCGGTCCAGTTTCGCATGTTATTGGGAATTGCTGTAGATGGATACCCGCCTCTGGGTGCTCCTTAACCCACCAATAGGGACGCTCACCACTTAGAACCCTATAAGTCAGATAATCGCGGTTAATTCAACTAAAGAACTTGATGTATTATAGTCATCTGATATTTAAAAAAATACATTTTAAGCATATTCATACGATCATATGGAATAATTATCTTGAAAAATAGGTGCGAACATAATATGTGCATAAGTTGGCTTGGTAAAAAGAGCCACTGAAACAATTATAGTTATTCTGGAAGTATTGAACAAAAATAGCTAAGTAAACTTCTTTAAATTTCTGCATGGTTGGTGTATGTTTGAACGCGTTGATAAAATCGAATTAGGGCCCATTTGTTAACGGATTGTGATAGTTCGTTTGAGGTTAAACTACCAACCCATAAATAATCAAATGAAAAACATCCTGACAAAACAGTATGTTTTATTTGCGGGTGAGAAGACACCAGAAAATTTATCCTCCGACATTTACCAAAGACCAGTCCTAACGTACCTTATTACAGGTGCACCGAAGTGACTAATCGCTAACTACTACAGTTGACGGAATGAGACATTTTAAAATTAATATATAACAATTCATCTATAAAACTTGATATATTTCTCGAGTACTGACCCCGGTTAGATTTAAACTCGTGTCCACGATGTTAATGAAAACGTATTTTAATTTCAAATAACCCCAAAAAGTCTTTGATACCTACTTAAGTAAAAATATACAAAGCGATAAGAACTTGCCATTTAAGCACGCAGTTAACCCATTCAGACAAGTTAATTGATAAGAGAGTCGCAACCCCGAGAACTGGATGAAAGAAGAAAGCCAACGGAAAACCAATCAAGTTTACCGCTGGCGGGTCACCAAGGTGACTAGCAAACAGTAGCGCATTGGGAGGAACCTGTGTAGAATAGTAAGAACCATGAGCATTTCATAGACCAATGTAAAAGTATACAATATATTCCAGTGAAGATATATATTCAATAAGTAAATTCGACGGTCAATATAACTGGCGTGCATATACCCCCGCCTAAGACACAATCCAATCCCCATAAATCAAATTTGCGCGACTATCTCATAGTGGAGGATATGCTGGCTTCGTGGGGTTTTTCCGTCCCGGTGCCACCCTAAGGCAATCAATGTAAGAAATCGCTTTATAGGGATCACAAGGAGTAAATGGATAAAAAATAGTCTCGACGATTTATAAGATCAAGAATAATTTAAAACCAATATGAAATAACAAGCAATGGCGGTCATAAAAAGTTAATTTGTAATCCATTTTATGGGTACGCAGACGGTGATCAAACGAGATATTCTCATTTAATCACAGTGTAAAAATTGACACAGTTGGTGATCTGAATCGACGAGACATGTACTATTTACAAACAGGATCGACACTAAAAGCTTGTAGTTGTTGCTATAACACTATGGTATAAGAAAAAAATAGAATGCGATTACCGGTAAAATGGTTCAACTTCATATAATAAAACTGTAAAAAAATTCAACAAATATTACCTTTGACATTTGTAAATTCTGCACGAATTTAGCCCCATATGTATGCAAATTTTCATTAAGTATCAACCGATTAACATTACGAATAATATTATTTCCCATTGTTGCGCATATAGAAAACAATTCGTAGTGAGGATAAACAAACTACGACAAAACTGACCCCAAAGTAGATGATGACCAATTGGAACGAGGGTTTTAATTAGATGTACAACTTTGTTGCTTTCAAGGTCAAATGGACAAAAATGTCCTAAGCGAAAGTATTCGCTTTTTTCTGCGGTAACGTGTGAAATATTAAACAGTAAATTAGCAAGATGGAAGAATTGATCTGGTCAATTTCTCTACTCCAGTACGAGAAATGAACCCGCTACGTTGTTTTTTTCAATTGCAATGAGGAATCGCATAGTGACAGTTATAGAGGTTTGGTTTATTTCAGGAAAAAAATTGCAGACGATGGTACAAATAAGTTTGCTTTTTTTATTATACGGCAATCTATGCTGAAATTGACATTATTCAACAATAGTAAGTTGCTACACTTTCTTGTTTTATATATAGGGTTTAGCCTTAAGTAGTAAAACAATTATTAAGAACCGCGGAGGGACTCTGTCCGGACCAGTCACCGGGGTGCTTTTGATGCCAGCCAAAACGTCGGAGACAGAGGATTCTTGAGCGTGTAGAAAATCGCTTGGATTAAGAGATGGAACGTTAGGCACCGCGGTATGGTCGGCGCATTTCAGAGCATCAAAGTCTAGGGAACCATTTGGTTGATATGAGCTTCGATTTGTCCATGGGTCGGCAGATTTCAATGTTTAAAACGGCTCACTTACAAAATCTCATTAAGTCGATTTGACTCAATTGTGATCATAATAAAATTTGGTTTAATTTCTCGATACTTGGCCTAGGTGCAGAGCCGTTACTTTTTTCGCATCAATGTCTAAAAGAATCGAGATTATTCTACACGGTGGGTGAGGGATAGTCTCGTCAGTGGGCAGTGCATGTCGTGCCCGAAACCTTGAAGTCGGTTGTGGCATAAATATGTAATCCAGATTGATGTCCGAATACAGGTTTCATGTATTTGCCGGATAGCGACTACGGACAGGATTGGGCCAACCAGTTCGATAGGCTTAATGTGATTTAGTGGTGGTGGGGAAGTGCTGTAGTTGTAGGCACAGTTGATCTCACGCGGTCGGTCGATTATGGCCGCATTATAATCTATGTTTTTTTTGCAAAATAATCCGCGAGACCGCGATTTGCACTTTATAAAAGTCTCAGATTAACTTGCGTCCCTGATAAAGTGTCTGCGGTATTCGGTAAGCTATTTTCGTGATTAATTTTAAAATTTGATCCTATTTCCCGTGTAAATCAGCTAGTATAAATCTGGTTGGTTGTGTTTTGAATATTTATGCTGTTGATCTTAATTGTTATAATGGAAAAAATACATTCATCGCGAAAGATTATCGGAAAAATTAATTAAGGCAACAGTAACGCCCTTCATCCTTAACGACCAATGGGGTGCTCCGGCGAATAGACCAATCAGGTATCGAGCAAACGACGACCTATTATATTTTAGTCAACGATATTCCCGTGTTGCATATAATGCGAATTTCCTCTTTGTGATAATTTTACTTCATTTTAATGAAAATGGGAAAATGTTGTAATGTTTCTAAATGTTTATTTGTTTTTTGTGCCCTCTGGGTTGCGCATGCTTTGGTTCGAGGCACGACTGAAGACGATGGTAATGAATTGTAATTAATTTAACCTATATAGTCTTCCCAAATAGGTTGCATAGCATCCAAATTAATGGCGTGACCTATTGGGTACTTTTATATGCTAAGTAACGTTGGTTTAGGCCGGAAATGTTAAGTATGAAGACATGTCACCAAATGTTGGTCTCGGACGACTCCCTCAACAGTTTCCAAATACTCATCAGGATTTGCATACTCTCCGATTTTCACCACAACCTGTCAATTTCAGTCGAGGGTTTATTTTTGTTTTTCTTGATTTATTGTTTAGAGAATTCGGGAAACCGCAGTCCCTCGTTGTTACCCTCACAAACACTTCCCCGGATCGACCCATAAAGATCATATCCATCCGGACCTCTGCGCATGTGTTGTTCTTCAAATCAACTGCTGTTGCCGTATGGTTTCTTTTCTGTTTCTAAAATTTAGGTGATCGAACCTGGACAGTCTATGCCATTGCAGCTGTTATTAGTACCTAGCCATGTTGGACACATTGAAACCGAAATTCATTTAACTACACACGCAGGAATCGCCAAATGCATGGTAGTTTAGTTAACATTTTACGTTATTTTAGGTTTATGGATACACCACTCCTAGCATATATGGACTTCAACCGTTTAAATCAAAACATCTTAGCACCTATTCAAAACACCGCTTTACGTTCACTTTTTCGAATCCACATCCCTTCACTGTCAGGGTAAATTAATCGTTTTCCTTGTTGTTTGACTTTAAATTGAATGATAATTTCTTGATACATATATATGTATATTTAGCTGTCGCAAATTACTCTCAACGGACCAAATTTACTTCAAAATGATACAGATCCATCGCTATTCTATTCTACGTTACAACGCTCTGTGCAATCTCAAAATGCCTTTAGCCTCCAGACTCCAGATTCTCACATTATTACACAAGGCCAACAGAGTGATCGCCTCTTTACTCTTCGATTTTCAAATACTGAACCGACACCATTAAGAGGATTTATCTCTGGAGTGCTTTCCTTGGCTTATCCTTCAAAAAACCACCCATTCCTTCCAACAAATTCCTCGACAAATTTTCTTCTAAGCACATTTTCATTGGAACCAACTGTTTTCGTGATTCCTGTTCAATTAGATTTCAATCAGTGTATGAATATTTCATTAAGGACATTTTAAATCATCCATATTAACGCATTATTTTACATTTTTAGCTAACCTTTTCACTATAAAAGAAGAATATCTTGATTTTGGAACTCTTCTAACATCAGATGCACCTAAGCGGCTCTTCCTTACTGCGTACAACACACAAGATCGTCCAATTGCCGTAACGGTGAGACTTCGAATAGCATCAATTGTGCGTTGAGTTGTGTGTTAACTGGCGTTATGTTATGTTTTAAGGCGAAACTACATATATCGTTCGTACACACCAAACTATCTTACGAACCCGCTGTTTTTCCAGACAGCAATCATGAAGGGAGAGAGTTTGCGTCATTGACATTTGATCGTGAGTTTATTGTGTTCTTATAGTGTGTAGTCTTTTTGTGCACGTTTTTAATTGGTCATTTCAGTATATTTACCCATTACTGCTTATCATGAGGTCCAATGTGTTCTATTTATTCACCTGTGATGTTCTTCAATAGTATGTCAAATATTCTGCTGTATTTTCTCCATTGAGCTGTTCTTTTTCTAAAACGGTTAATTTCTGCAATTATCCTTGCGCAATCCATAACGTACTGTCTTCTAGTTTATCTGCGGGCCCGATTATGTAACTGTCTGTGGGGGACTTAGGTCAGACACCAAAACAATCCGGGCGTAGTGGCGTCTGCCTTCAATGCAACGTGTGGCAGAAGCCGGCTGTTGCACCATCCGGAATTTAACCACCCCGAAGTCCACATATCTGCCCTCTGGGTGTTGGTTAAGTGCTGGATTATGCAGCGGCCACTTCCACTTCTTGGCGTGGCACCTGGTGCACCGCCACAATATTCCCTAATAAACTTCAGAGTAACTTCCACAAAGCCGACTTTTCATCTACAGTGCTTGGTGTTCTCGGACCCCATGTTCGTTGGAGTGTCTCTTGTGTAGCGCTGAAGTAAGTTCTTGTTCTTCCGAATTCTGCCATTAGTCTTTGTATTCCGTGGCCTAAAGAAATCTCACGAGCCGTTATCCGTGCAATGTGCAGTGGATCAGAAGTGGTTCGAGTTCCTCTCGAAGTTCTTCACCAACCAGTCCCGAATCTACACTGCCCCATCGCGTCATTTAAAATAGGCTGTCAAGTAGATGCGGTGTTATGTATATAAGATTAACGGAGGTACACCCAACACGTTCGAATGTTGCGGCAACATCAATTGTATACCCCCTTGTGGTATTGTTTCTCTGGGAAATATTTGGGCGTCACGTACAATAGTCAGCTGTCCTTTGAAAATTTCTTTATTGCCGTGTTTACGAAGCCCCATCCGATACCTTCATCCGATCGTCTTCGGATAGCCCACGTTTCACACATTCTCCCATGCGTTGTTGTTTAGTCACCCATCTACCGGAGGTTTTTAAAAGTATTCAATCTTGGTGGCGATTGCCTGTACCGGGCATTTTTTTAAAACCTTTACTACCCAGTTCTTCATTGTAGATGTCTTCTTAAAAGTCTGCATATATCAAAAAGCAGGCTCATGTGATTATCCCAGAACCGCCTAGTCTCTATTAGGACCAATGATGGCCTTGAATCCGTCACCTATTAACCTGTTGCTTGATAATACTGAATGTTCTGGTCTTCGTAGTATAGGTTGCTGCATTTCGTCTTTCCTCAATAACAACAGCTTGCCAATTTTCACCGCCAAATCTAATTTTTTTCATGAGCACGCAATCAAGTCTATCGAATGTCAAATTGTTCTGAAAAAAAAGCGTTTTGTATGATCAACGGTCGACTGACGTGATAAAATATAATCGCGTGTCCAGGAAGCCATGTGCTCTGATAGGCATTGATTTACTGGACGTTTTTTCACCGCTCCAAACCCCAGTCCATTGTTTCGGCAAATTTCGTGTCGGCTTAAATGCGCTTCTCGACAGTTGTTGTAAGTGCAGATTCTCCGTGTTATTCATTTTGTGGACTAGTTCCACGAAGATTGAGTCAGAGATCCGCAATACTACGAAGAGGTAGGAGCCTTGCTGTGGTGGTGGTCGAGGCGAAAAATCTCTTCCGGTAACTCATATATATCGTCAAAAGACTTCAGTGGACAGAAAATTCAAATGCTTATGCACATTTCTTTCACCTCACAAGGTGTATCATTTTTAAACTGCATGACCACCAATTTGATTTGATTAACGGTTTCTGTGAACAAAATTTCACATGAAACATAACATCTTTAATTGAATTTGTATTTTTATTGATGTGCACAAACACAGCAGCCTCCACTGGAGGATGTGGTGAATTTTCGGGCACCCTCAGCTTCGAAACTGGCGACCAACTGCCTATCCTCATTCCATACAGGGCATCGGTTGTTCCGGGGTAAGAGTTCTCTGCATATTCAATCCATGCGTTGGCTTTCTTTGTATCAATGTTTCTCGCAAATTTCAATATTTAGATACCAGAGGAGAGGGCGATGTGTTTTATTAAAGGCCCATGGAACTGGTGTCAGATGAAGTGGTGTCCCACGTAAATCAAAATACCTGAGCTGCCTGTGATAGACGAACTGGTTGTGCTTCTTGAGGGCGACTTTTGCCTGTAGCTGGAAATCAATAGAGGCATAAAATGTGTTAAAATTAATTGAAAAGGGATACGAGGGAGACAAGATGCCAGACATATTCGTTGAGCGTTGCCATCAAGCATCGGCGGATACCGTTGGTGGTGGTGGTTGCGAATTCGTGGCGAAATTGGTGCCTGAACTAACCTGACGGATTCTTTGCTGGCGAGAGAACGATTCCCCGTGGGAGGGCGGTTGGGTCGCTTTTGTGGTGGCGAAGTGGGGGTGTTGGCGGTGATGAGATTAGTTGGCTGTCGCTGAGAACCCTGAGCAACTAAAGACGCCGCGGATACCGCTGGTGGTGGTGGTGGTGGTTGCGGCTTGAGCTGTTTGGGTTTTTTACGCCCATGCAGGCTGACTCTGCCTTGATGCTCTCCATGATGAGGGCAGGTGGTGGGACCGAGGGTGTTTGGCAGTGGTAGGTCGCCGAGAGCGATGCTGCAGCGGCTTCTGCGGCCGAGGATCGCCCGAGGTAGCGCGACTTGGGGCTGGCTGACGGCGGCGTCGTCGTCGTCGTCTGGTTGTTGTGTTGCAGCTGCTGCTGCTGCTGAAGGTGGTGTCGCCTCGAGGAACCTTTCGGTGGTGGGGGCTGCTGAGCAGATTCCAGGGATGTCGTCGAGTTGTTGGCAGTCTTGGGGCCGCCACCGCCGCCAGTTCGTGACCTCGTTCCACCCAGTGGTTGCGCCATCCAGCTAAGCGTGAATAAAAACATATGCGTGAATATGCATCTAGACCTGTTGGATCGTGAAGTCGTCCAACCTGAGGCAACCTGAGGCAAAACCATCCTTGTGAAAAATAACAACTCGGGGGCGGCACCGGAATGGCGTGTAGCCAAACTTAGGCAGGCTTTCAGATAGGAGGCGAGTGTTTTATTCAATTGGCGGAGATTATGTGTTGTTACTGTGTTCTACTATTTTTAGAGTTTCATAAATTGCAATCTCCAAACCGGCTGTGTTCTACTATTTAAAAAAAATAGGTTGCTATCATCCCAGTCGCGCACTTTGTTGGGTTACAATGGGAAGTACAAATCGTCAAAATGAGCTATATTTATTTAGTTTTTGTGTTATATCATCCTACCTTTCCTCCATCCACCTTTAGGGCTCTCCGCTTTGACCGCTCGCGTCTCAGGTTTTACTGTGGCCGTCTAAGTAAACCACTTGCCACTGAAACTTCCTTGGTTGCCAAATACCTATTGCTCACAAATACGTTGAACACAAGTCTGGAAGTATTTGGTTACTCCATACCCTCCCCGTTTGCCGATTTTTTCAAGGTGCGTCACGTTGTTGTTTCGTATTTATATTTCAAAACGTGCAGCACACCATTTATCACTTCATGGATGTTCGCTTACGGGTTTAAACGACCTCTGACCCCGCTAATGTCTGCAGACACGTCACCCTACCGATTCACGCGTTCAAGTCGCAACGTAACTCGCGGTTTTTCTGTGTTCAGGAGGCAAGTCGCAGTAATAGTTGTTTTATAATAATGATAATAATAATAGTGATAGGTCACGGGGACCAATACATTCAGCATGAAAAGGTTTTAATGCTACTTACGAAAATCGTCCCTTCTGAGGACCATTCGGGGATGACAGAATATCGATATGCAGCCGTTCCTGATGGAATTAAGCGGTGTAGCCTTCGTATTGATCGAGGAGATAGACCTTGAGGTGGGATGGAAGGGGTCACCGGGTATATCAGAAACGTGGGGGGAATAACTATCGAAATGGCGACGATTTGTGGTGTCTTGAGTACATAGATAATCCCCTAGAAAACTAGATTATTTAATAAAGCCTATGGAGGGAATTGGTTGTTGAGCTAGCTGGAGGCGAAATTCCACAGTGAAGCAATCGGTGGCGTGTGTCAACATCTGCTCGGAGGGAAAATGTGACGGCGACTCATTTCGATGCATCCAACAGCAACAGCAGTGGACGTTCTTATAAGAGACCACTCGACCACTTCAGTGAGATGGCCTAATCGTGACTAAGAGTAATAAAAGTGGATCTTTTTGTACAGGAGCGTGCGTAGCGTCCCTGTAAGAATTAAGTTGTTCCCTACCACATTTAGCGCGTCCTGTGCGGCCTGCCAATGGGGGTGGTTGAGGATCCACACCTCACCATCACCATTCGTGGACTAATGGTCGCGCGCACGTGGTTGTGTGTTATTGATTCCCTCAAAGGACATTCCGCGCTCAGTTACACACTCACTTGGTTATGAAAACATAGCAGTCGATTACGACGACGGCAGACCACGCCCATGTACGGGGCAGACGCTTAGTCACGAAGCTGCCGGAAGTTGTCGTCCAATGAAACGGGAAATACATAATATATTAGCTAATTTTCCCTCTCTCTTAGCTAATTGTGTTACACATGTTTACGAATAAAAGGTAACTGGACTGTACTCTCGTCTATTCGAACTTCCAATGCAGTGTTCGATGCGCACACCCATAGCAGTATATAATAATTACGCGTAAAACGTATGGTTTATAAGTATATATGAATTGTGTAAGTGTATCCTCTAAGAATAGCCATATCAAAGTGCGTCATTGGGTGTCGTGTTGAGTATACATAACTATGACTACATTGAGAACTTTTGTTTCACAAAAGGATCAAGTGTTCTGTCATGGAGTTGAGTTAGTTCTTGGCGCATGTAGATTAAACTACACGTGGAAGAATCATTTCGAGATTGCATCTCATTTTTAAGAAAATATCGTCCATCGTTTCTATGCAATATATGTTGAGGTGTAATGCTTATATCTGATGCCGAAGTCTTCTTTTTAATTCCCTTTCACTTAGTTGACTCATTAAGCCCATGCCGCACATTATTTCCAGTTCCATTATCAAGAAAAGCTAATTGTTACCAAAAGTTTAATTGAATCTGAAAAAACCCTCTCGAGTGGGATATCTGAACCAAATTACTGCCTCGTCAGTCCAGCTACTTATAGTGCGTCGAGTAGCCTCGCCTCATCCAGCCTTTCCCTTTAGATTGAAGGTCTGTCTGCGGCCAAATTCCTGGCGCCGTCCTCTTCGGCCAACATCACCGTCATCTTCGACAATCCCCACGAGGAACGCCCGCTCTGTAAAATGAGTTCCACTAACCTCACCCTCTATACCAACGCGTCGTCCTTCCTCGTCCCCTTGATTCTCTATGACGGCCTGTTGAAGGTGGGTTGGAGGTCGATTTGTGCAACATTCAACGCTTTAAATACATTGGCATTTTTTCGTCACATGATTTCACCAAAAAACGTTTGTTTCGCCTAATTGACGCACTTATTAACGTTTTCCTGTAGAGTTTTGTATCTCTCTTTTGGGGACAAGTGTTTAATATGTACCGCTGAGTGACTTATTAACTCCCTACCCACCCGAATGATGGGGGAGGGAGTGTCGAGAACATTATTTCAACCAGGCTCCTCTATCCATGCTGCCCGATATGATTGGTGCACTATAATGCTGAGGAATTGGTCGCTTTTCTGTTCAATAAATATCTTCCATCTCACCGTGCTGTAATCGTCAGTTGCATGCCTGATGAAAAAGACTCATTATGACCCTGGTTATTACCTGTAACCAACTCAAATTCTTCAATCCACCGTGATTACCATTTACTGTCAGTCTCCGTAGCGCGCCATCTTGTAATGGTTGATTGATTGATTGATTGCCTTCTAATCGTTTCTCCTTTGGCGATGCCAGAACATTGAGAACAGCAAGAGCTTCTTTTAAAAAAACGTACAACTGTCACGGTACCAAAGTGATTCAAATTGATTACTTTTTCGGTGACTTTTAGGTCACCTCCCCGCATGCTGAGGATTTGGGCGATTTGTTGAACTTTGGCATTCTCGAGGTGGATACAAAATACACCTTCCGCTTCTACCTTTCCAACCCGAACCCAGTCTCGGTAGGCCCCCTTGCCTCTCTCGAGGGCACAGTCCACGATGCTTTGATTGCATCCCTCTGACCCTTCTCTCTCCCTCGTTATATTGCTAGGTTATGCTCCAAAAGGTCAGCATGGAGACCTCAACCGGACAGGCGTGCCTGAACTTGGCCCATTTGGTCCAGCAGACCGAACTCTGTTGCCGTGAGTCGTCTAGAAGCGTGAGCCACGACCTTTCCGAACACCACTGCGGATCTAGCTCGGTAAGCTCACTCCCCATGGCTGTTGTTGCAGAGTATCGGTGCCACTTCCCGGGGTTCCTTTCGTGCGAGCTCTTCGCGAAGGTTGGGCCCAGATCCCGAGCAGGCTCGAGATTGGGTAGAGGCGTAAGGAGAGTGACTCTTGGCAGCACCTTTCCTGGGCTCCTCTCTGGAGGGGGGGGGTGAGCAAAATCTAAGTGGACGGTTTGTAGACGTCGTCTTATACACTTCTAAGTATTTTTTGCAATGGTTGTTTTATTTCAAACCCAAATTCATTATGGTATTTCAAGTGAACGAATTTCGAAAATTCGAGAACCCTTTACTCTTGATGGATAGTTGAGCTCTTCCAGTCTTGTGATTTGATGCATGCCTCCCTTCCGACACTAATTAGCAAATAATTAATCATTATTTATTTCGGAGTCCTGATAGCCTCCCTAAGCCGAATTTATGGGTGTTTGCCTTGTTAATAGACAACCAAGAAATGGGGCCTACTTTCCCCCGCAACTGTCTATAATGGGCTTAGCGGCGTGCGCCTGTAATTTAGCGATTTTGAGACCGCGCGGCGGAAACCAGCTGCTGCATCATCCGTAATTTGACCTGCCTCAGTTTCACATGTTGAGCTGGTGTTGGATAAGTGTGGGATTATGCGGAGACCACTTTCACCGCTTCCACCTATTCGGGGGACTCGGGGACGTCGACACCTGTACAAGGTGATGCTGAGAGGCGCCGGGTTGAAGGGTCCGTGTCTGGAAAGCGAAGAACGTGGTCGAACCACTGCAGCCGACGCCACTGTTGAAGGCTTGACAGCTGCTTCTCCACGTTTGCTCAGCGGCGTCTCATTTCACCTCTGGAGAGAGCTGGTCACACAAGTCCGCTTTAGAGATTCGTTGTGGACACCAGTTATCGAATACTTCCAGTCCCCTTGTGTCTTGGACGCGCTGTGGCCAGATTTCGGAGCAGCAAATTAAGTATCAACATTTTCACGCTGAACAGAGACCTCCTTTGGAATGTTTAGATGCGTTTGCAACCACTCTCGTGGATTCAATTCGACCTCGACTTCCTATACCCCAAGGCCGAGTCTTTGCTCACCTGGACCATGTCCATCGAAACCAGTCTCACGGTAATCTTTTTTTACGACCACGAACTTCCGCAAACTGTGCTTCATGCCTTCGCTTCCATTTATTCCAGGTCATGTCAAAAGTCCTCCAGTTCCGGCTCTCCAACGGGTCTCTCACCGTGAGACCGTCGGTTCTCCACCTTGGGTCCATTTTTTCCGTAAGTTTTCTATCCTTCCTTTCCCACCATCTTGAAGATGGTGGCCATCTTCATTCTATTGTTTACGTGTGATGATTTAATTAAATGATTTTTTGGGCGCGCTTTATGCGTGGGACCTTTCAATGACCGCTGTTACGCGTTTGCCAGACTTTATATACTTGGAGGATTCCTAATAGTCGTCAGAAAGTTATATCCACCAAATTTCACAAATTTGAAAATGGCAGATAAGAAAACAGAAACAATCCATGGATTAATCGTTTGCAAATACATGTTTCCTGTTTCGTCTATCACTTTTGTTTATTGTAAATTCGAATGCTGAAAGTTTTTGTCCTCGTGAACTTAATAAAACGCAAACAATAGTTTAAAAAA
Organism: Proteocephalus fallax; assembly: GCA_028672205.1. Classification (NCBI taxonomy): domain Eukaryota; kingdom Metazoa; phylum Platyhelminthes; class Cestoda; order Proteocephalidea; family Proteocephalidae; genus Proteocephalus; species Proteocephalus fallax. The sequence goes on from JAPUBX010000465.1 coordinate 358,069, forward strand.
ATGATGGTATCGTTGGAACTATTGCGTTCAAATAAGCGGGTGTACGAGAAGAATTCTCAGCGTGCACTATCAAATCCAATAAGAGGTCCACAATTCGAAACAATTCGTACCAATACTCTCCTTCCTATTTTGGTATTTCGATGAGTGTGGAAACATGATAAACACCCTTGTGGGATTGTGTAGATCTCCATGTGTCGGAAGATTTTCGTCTCCCATGATAAATTTAACCAAATACGTGAACTATCAGAGAGACACACATAAATTCTTACAAGATGCCTGAGACAAACTCGGGGTGTGGGTCTTTTTGTAAATCGACAAATCGTGTTCATCGTTTGATTTTTTATGTACCGGTTTGTAGGGTAAGACGGTCTTACGAAATTTGTTGATCCACAATGGTTTCGCCACGACCGTTGATTTATCCACCGTGGTCCTCTACTCGACAAGGGGCCTTCCACGCTTCAAAATCGACCTATCCGGACACAAGGCGACAGCACGCAATATCACAGGCACTGCACCCATCAGCCTAGGGCCACAGCACGTAACGCTGATAGGGTCGGTGTCGTTCAATTCCATGGAATGCTGTCAGGTCTTTTCCAACGCCCCCTCCTTAACGGACGACGACCTCTTCTGCTACACTGGGTTTGACTTGAACAACCCAAAAGGTAATTATTTAACGGCTTGCGTATTTTTCTGATTTATCTAAATATTATTTTGCCTCGAAAATTTTGCAGGACGATTCTGGTTTGAAAGCATCTTCTTCCCCTTCTCCAATGACGAGGGCGTTGTGAATGGTGGAGTTTCGACGATCAATAGGCCGGGCATCTCCTTTATCCCCGGTCTCCGATACTCCGCAGACCTGTTGCTCCAACTCTCCAGTGCCTGGCGTCGCATTGGCGAACGTTTTCACACGGGTATGGTGGGCTCACGTCCCGCCGTCGGACAGCTGGCCTCATCAACCAACCAGTTCCTCTTGTCGGGCAAAATCGCGCTCTACACCGACGTCTCAGGCTCATCGGGTTCGAGCAGAGCGGTGCCCTACTTTGGCCACCTCGCGGTCCAATTGATCTGGCCACGGATTCTCTTCGAAAAACTGGCCCCCATGGGCGCCCATCGACCACCCACCGCCAAGGGCAAACCGCCCGCGGCTTGCAACCTCGTCTACGACATTGGTAAACGCCACGGAGTCGTCTCGGGTCTCTCGCAGCTACGAATACAGAATCCCCTCACCGAGGAGGTCACTTGTCGGATTACGTTGACCAATCCCACGGAGAAACCACTCTTCATTCAGGTCATTCTGTTGGATGATTTGATTCCCTCGAGCATGAACTATTCCACGTTGGTTCGAGACATGCCGCTGGTATCAGAGGAGCTTTTCACGGCTGCGCAGGTGCCTAGTGATCTGAGGCACTACCCACGGCATCCATCCGAGCGCACTGGTCGTTTCACCGCTCGCATGGACGCGACTTCCTTCGACGACGTCTCACTGGCGTCACTGCGCGCGCTTTTGTTTAGCCATGGCCTACAGGCCGTCGTTCTACCCCCGTGTTGCGCCGTGTACGTTCTTCCACCCAACGGCGGTTACGCCGTCTACTCCGTCACGTTCGCCCCGGGCGCTTTCCACAACGACAACATGCAGACTTCAACATCCCCCCGCAACGATAACTCCATTCTTTTGGTGCGAAACAACCTCACGTCGCTCGAGGCGGTCCTTCTTGAGACGGTTACCCAGAGAGCATCACTCACCCTGCGTAGTGGGATCTTACCGTCTCTGGATGCCGTGGAGGAACTGGATGGAGTGTCTGCTGAATTCCCCACTGCCTCGGGGTCTGCCTACGACGCGAAAGTCACCTTCAATCCCTCGTTAGTACCGTCCTCTGCCTGCGAGGACTGGGTTGTCGCAACTGAGCCGACCGACACCATCGATGTGGGAAGGTACGATTTACGCGCCACCAATGGAGAAATTATCTGTCCCGTGGCTTCTTTATCCGGATCAGGCGACAAGGAAGGACGGGGTTCAAATGCCTCCTTGTGTCGAATACCCCTAATTCCTACAGCCAATCCAGACACCGCCCGTGAAGGGGAAGTCACTTCGTTTGAATTCGCTTTCCATGAGGGACATCTCAGTACCTTGTGTAAGTGTTTTGTCGTACATAATGCGGCCCTAGCATTCGTTATCCACGTTGGCAATTCTCGCCAACCCACCCAAACGCTTGTTTGCAGCCTATTTTATGGATGCATAATGGCGCATAGCATAACATAATGGCGCTGGATAGTGCCAGCGTGACATTCAACAAATTACTTTTCCATTACCAAGGCACTGATGGAGGTGGTCTAAAGCGGCCCTCAATCAATCGTTTCCTGGAGAGCCTTCGCGGCGGCCTGTCCCTTCTTTCCTTCCGTCCGTCTTCCACGGAGGACGGGAGTGCTTTTGATCCTCACAGCCTCCCACAAACCGCCGGACCTGTCTGGGCTGTCGACGATGTGGGAACACCAATTTTCGCAACACAATTCCTAACCGGCCTCATGCTGACTCGGCGGTTGTCCATTTACAACTCGGGCTCCCTGTCTATCTGGGTGATGCGTGTCGGCTTCAGGCGGCCTGGCGCCAGAGGCGGCATTAACAGCAACGACAACATCCTACGAGGTCAGTGCGACCCAGAGCTGGCCGGTTTTTCGGTTACCACGTGCGCCACTGACTTGGAGGATTCGAAGTGTCCCAAATCGCGACGTTCTTCGTCTTCCGAATGGCTGTTGAAGCCGGGCGAGCAGCGGTGGCTCAAGGTCACGTACTCGCCCGACTTTTTGCACTCCACCGTCAATGTTCAACTGTGCCTCTTCGCCTCGCTTCGGGCACCCAACACGGGCCGACCCGGTTGGAGCAGTGCGCAGGCGGTGGGGCTGGAGGGTGTGGATGGAAAGTGCAACTCCTCATCACCCGCCTCCCCAGCCATATCGACCGAGTGCTCGGTGTTCCAGCTGGAACCAATCAACTTCAGGGCCAAGATTTCGACGCCTCTCACCAAGCTCTGCCACACATCGCTTCTCAGACCACCGATCGAGGAAATCCTTTGGTGCGTTGGGGTCTTTATGCATGCGAATCAGTAACCATTATTTTGGTGTGTCGCTGATAATCGCTGACAACGAATATGCTTGCAGTCTTCGCGTAACATACGCGGAATTGCATACATTTTGTATTTTACCGGGATCGGTTCTGGTTAAATTGGACCGGTTCACATTATCGTTTTGCAGACACGAAATTTCATTTTTTTGGTTATTAAGATGGGGCACTGGCAATTTTTTGGCGTTTTTTGGACTTCTTACCCTAAGCCCAGATAATTTATAGACGTATTGTTGCTTCAGGGATTTACTTCAGATCTGCTCCACCCGTTGCAATGCACCGCTAGTTCTTTATTTGTGTCAGGGGGATCCAAACGCCCCGGATTAAAATGTGCAACACCAATTTGAACGGATAAAGAGAGGGGGCATGTTGGTCATTCAAACAACAAGAGTAAACCCTTCTCAGGCGATTGGACGATTCACTTGTTTATTGTTTCCGTTGTCTTCTCCTCCGTTTTATAATTTTTCCACGAGTTCCATAAATTTATAAAAGAGCTTATGTCGGCTTTTGTTGTTCTGGCGATTTCTAAAAACTAGCCATAAAGCCCAATAAATCCCCCTAAAAATGGTTTGGCAAACACGGAATTGCGGCCGTCAAATGGCCATATATCTGCAACGCCTTCAATTCGTTCAAGTGTATTTTAACTAATAGATTGACGGTGTTTACAAGGCCTCAGAAATCGTTTGCATTCGTTTCCCTTCGGACACGCCCCTTCGCAATGCTGCACAGGGCAGATTTTGGCGAACATCACAATTCCATTTAGTTCGAAATTTAACGCCCAACATTCTCGCCGACGAGGCAGACAAATGCCTAATCTGTGCATCCTCTGTCCATCGGATACACGTGAAATTGACCCAACTTAACCTGTTTAAATGTTTATTTGAACTTATGAAAGTGCGCGGCGTTCCCTACATAGTTGGGGAAGTTGTTTTTTTCAATATAAACCCGCCTCCTTAGCTCACAACGGCGCTTCTGATTTTCCCTTTCAGGTCCATCCTTTTCTTTGTCTTTCTCTCTAATTTGGTGGGCATTTCTGTGGCGGCTTCCTTTGACGCCATTCGCCTCCTTTCGCTGCATGATGGGCCCAGACCTCCCAAAACACCGCCGTCCTCGTCGCTTAGACCGCCAAGCGCTTCCTCCTCAATCAGCGGAGGCAACGTCGGGGTGGGTGGGGCTCTTTTCAACCTCAACTTCAACTTTCCCTCGTGGGGCCAAGAACGGCAGCAGAATTTGGGGACTGGAAGTGTCGACTCCACGGAGACCCCGGACACTCCATACCTCCGAGTCGTGGGCTATGACATCTCTCAATCGACCGTCCGTCGCCGATCCTCCCATTGCGTCCTCGTGGCAACCGATAATCGCTGCGCGGACAAATCCAATTCGGTCTTCTCCGGCGCCGCTGACTCCTTTTCCCTTCGAACTGCGGTACTTCGGCCCATGGGGGAAATGTTGCGCAGCTCTGGAAATCGCCTGCTGCGAGTGTGTGTCTGGCCGCTGGCGAAGACCGTGTCACTGACCCGCTGGCTGTTCGCGTCGGCCTGGGCGGCGCTAAAGACCCGCGTGTCGCCTTTGCTGCGGAGGTCGGCGGCAAACGGAGGACGTGGTGGTCGGCAGCAGCCGCGGAATGGCGCCCAGCAGCCCAAACGGAGACTCGACAGCACCGAAAGTTGTAGCGGATTTCCCGATGGACGTAAAGTGAGCCACGATTTGCTGCAGTCGGCAGTAACGTGTTTTTATAATATGCATGTGGGGGGGGAATATTTTCCCAATCTGGTGAATGTAGACGAAAGAAATGCTTGTTCGGGTGTTCAATGAAGAGAACTTTTGTTGGCAACAGAGACTCTTGAGAGTGCGCATTCTCGAGGCTGAAGGTTGTCAGGATTTCAAGAACGTGGATTAATCACGAGAAAATTCCATTTTAATTATTTGAATCCAGCAAGTAACACAACTAACACACAGCAACCTCTGCATGTCTGGGAATATAATTTGTAATGCGTGCCATGCATTTGTTACTGCCTTTTATGTGTGCTTTTATTTTTTCTAGCCATCTTCTGTCGCAAGATCAAACCAGGATGTTTCTGATAAGTGGCGGACAGCTACTTCTCACGCCAGTGGCGATTCCTCGAGGTATGCGCTCAGGTGGTTGCCTATTGGTCAGCGGACACTTTGAGTTAAATCTGTGATCATCATTACCCAACCCCAATTTCAAGCACATTAGTGAGATCAGTTTGGTGAACGTTTATAATGTGAAATTGTCTGTCGGAATTTACCTTCATCTACATTAGGATCAACGAGGGAAACCATGTGTGATTTATTCCATTTATGATACAATCGGGCCCCGTGACGCGTTAACAATGACGAATTTAGTTTTAATGGCAAACAATAAGATGGTCTTAATAGTCTCTGGCACAACGACTGAAGCATGTGACGAATTAATGCTGCCACGGGGTAATCTGTCAGTAGAACCGATAGTCAAGTGGTGGAAAACAGACTGCTAAACCCTGAAGCCGGTTTGGAGATTGCAATTTATGAAACTCTAAAAATAGTAGAACACAGTAACAACACATAATCTCCGCCAATTGAATAAAACACTCGCCTCCTATCTGAAAGCCTGCCTAAGTTTGGCTACACGCCATTCCGGTGCCGCCCCCGAGTTGTTATTTTTCACAAGGATGGTTGCCTCAGGTTGCCTCAGGTTGGACGACTTCACGATCCAACAAGTCTCGATGCATATTCACGCATATGTTTTTATTCACGCTTAGCTGGATGGCGCAACCACTGGGTGGAACGAGGTCACGAACTGGCGGCGGTGGCGGCCCCAAGACTGCCAACAACTCGACGACATCCCTGGAATCTGCTCAGCAGCCCCCACCACCGAAAGGTTCCTCGAGGCGACACCACCTTCAGCAGCAGCAGCAGCTGCAACACAACAACCAGACGACGACGACGCCGCCGCCGTCAGCCAGCCCCAAGTCGCGCTACCTCGGGCGATCCTCGGCCGCAGAAGCCGCTGCAGCATCGCTCTCGGCGACCTACCACTGCCAAACACCCTCGGTCCCACCACCTGCCCTCATCATGGAGAGCATCAAGGCAGAGTCAGCCTGCATGGGCGTAAAAAACCCAAACAGCTCAAGCCGCAACCACCACCACCACCACCAGCGGTATCCGCGGCCTCTTTAGTTGTTCAGGGTTCTCAGCGACAGCCAACTAATCTCATCACCGCCAACACCCCCACTTCGCCACCACAACAGCGACCCAACCGCCCTCCCACGGGGAATCGTTCTCTCGCCAGCAAAGAATCCGTCAGGTTAGTTCAGGCACCAATTTCGCCACGAATTCGCCCTTGAAAGTGGTTACGCTGGGTGTCTTCGTTCCAACCATAACGGAGATAAGTTGATCATATTTCCCAACCCCATCTACTAAATCGATTCGTTTGTTTCATTACGGCCCCTCACTCGTTTCAGCCTGGAATATAGTGTAGGATTTTATGATTCGAGGTGCCACGTTTAATGACAGTGCATGCATTTGTGTGTGTGATGATGATGACACAGCAATGATATCGCCGCAGCGAGCGTCATGTGACCGTCGATGCTTGGTGGCAACGCTCAACGAATATGTCTTTCATCTGGTCTCCCTCATATTGTATGCTTCCATTGATTTCCAGCTACAGGCCAAAGTCGCCCTCAAGAAGCACAACCAGTTCGTCTATCACAGGCAGCCCAGGTAGGCCTTTTAGTTTGCGTAAACTCGAATTAAACGGGTTATCAATAACCGAATTTGATTGGCCAATTACATGCCATAATCTGCGATTTCATTACGCACTATAGGAACAGCTTTTTCTTTTATGTACTAGTGCTATCATAGATCCAATGTTTACTATATTTTCGCAGTAAATAATAAACTAAATTTAATATTGGGAATGGGTGAGATCACCGTATTATGTCACGGAGACGCGCGTTTTTTAAAGCGGTATAGCTTTATTCAAAATAAAAATACATATTTTACGATTGGCTGCCTACCAAAGCCGATTTAATAGTAGGTTTCGACTCCACGACAAAGACGTGGTAGCACGTTTTAACATCTCTCCGGCTGTAGTAAATTGTTGATGCCCGGTAGAGCAGGTCGTCTTCTTAATTATGGGTTCATTTAGTTTTAACACCCGCTATTTTTAGTGTGTCATTCTCCTGCTAGAGGATAAACCGGTGTTTCTATGAAGATTGTGGGGAATATTATACAGATGGCACTCCAGTGCCCAACCCAACGTTCACTCAGCACAGGGGTCATACACATGTAACTCAAGCTGATTGAATTCCGGAAGATGTAGCCCTTTTCCACCCCTCTTCCCCCACCCGGTGGCCCCTATGGGTAGCGGCCAGCGTGCCTAATGTGTTAGTGAGCGACTCCAGGCTGCTCTTTGCATTGTCGCGTTCAGGTTAGGCTTATTCGACGAACGCGTGTACCTAAAAGAGCGCGTTCGGCAGTTCCGGATGCTGTGTGGATTACTCCGAGAAAATTAAACCATATCGAAATATAGAATTGGCTGTTATCAGGGCAGATTTGGGATAGGTTCTGGTTCCAGCGTCCCACGTCATAGACCGACTGCAGGCCCAAACTATACATCCGCGCAGTCAGTGTCAATCTACGTGTTGATTTGTTCACAGATCCGATAGCGAGAGCCCTTGCGTGGTGACGACGAACGGCAAATGTATGAAAGTCTTCAACTGGAGATGCTCAATGCGATCATCCTAATATGTAGTCGAGTTGGTGCGTTGTGCGACCGTGGTTTTGATACTAGAAGCAGGCGCGTTGCAGATGACGAATTTGTTGTGGTCCGTAAAGTTTACACGGTGTTCGCCATTGTGACATTGTTGTGTGAGATTGAATTTCTCAAGAATATGCTGTTTTTAGCTTTTGCAAAGTACGCCTCCGTCGTTGCAGCCCCCCGTTAGGAAAGTTTGCACAATCAAGTGAGGCTACATTTTAACGAAACGAACCCGAGATTCCTACTGTTGCTTCTACATCTTGGAGTATCTGGGGCTGTTGGACTCGACCTTTAAAGGACAACTCCACGCAAACAGCCTCCCAACGCCAGCATCCCGGCATTGTGTCTACCTTCTCGGGTCACCACCTCTAATCAAATCACTGTGAATGATAGCCGTTGAATTCTTACTCTTTATTATCCGCTGCGTCCATACAGTTTTTCCGTCGGACCAATTGATCGATCTTTCTTGGAATTCAGATGCTACCATTTAATTACGAATGTTATAATGGCAGTTCATTCTCTCGAGGAAGCCTTTCACGACTACGTTTGCAATGATGTGGATTGCATTTTTCAGTAAAAGCCAACTACCCTTTTACTTGATTGGACACTTATTTAGCAAACGCATTATTTGGTGTATTATTAAGTTTTTTTCGGCGACTAATGATTGAAACCGTTTGGTGTTTTGTGAAGTGAATGCGCCAAAACCTTCATAAGACCAGTCGGTATTTATGCAACAACAGCCTATTGTATATACAAAGGGTATCTCTCAGATGTACGGACCATGAAACTCGTTATTGCTGACAAAAATGGATAATTTGTTATCAGGTCCACTGAAGAAGGGCGATACGACGAGTAAAACCTTTACATCGCCTGGCCTCCCGAAGCCTTCCACTGTGCACCCCATCTCGGTGTGGCAGATACCGCGCACGACCACCAGCGTCTCCTGTTCGCCGGGATCGAAGCAGCGCCGCCAAACCTCGCCGAAGTTGACGTTGGACTGGCGGCAGGAAGGAACAATCTTCTTCCCGGCAGGTGGTGCCTCCACGACGGAGGGTCCACAATCAGTCTGGGCCAACCTGACCAATGGGTCCCGAGAATCAGATCCCGACTTCCCCTCTCTGGGGGAGGCAATGAATACCTCTACCAGCCCTGCAGCGAACTCACTGCTGACGTCGGTCCAGCATCAATTGCCGATTTCTGTCGGTGCAGATGAAGGTATTCCTCGGTGGATGTTTTGTATTATGCAATTGATATCATTCAATGTTACTTATGAAGTTGGTGCTTACTGAATATGCTGAAATTGTGGGTTGTTGTATTTTTGACTGCTGCATTGTTTAGAGTCAGTGGAACCCGAGGGAAAAGGCCGCTCAAATTCTGAAAGTATAGTCTTGTTATTTCGTTTGTTTTCTATTACGAGTGGACAACAAATCCTTAAACACGGGTTTTAATTACACGTGGCTATTTGTTGGTTGTTCTAATTCGAGCTAAAGCTCGGTTTATTTACATTTGAATGCGTCGTATGTAGGCGAAATGTTTTGGGTCCAAATACTTTCCGCCACACATTTTAATTGTGGTACCGAATGCAATCTCCTGTGAACATAGTAAAACCCGTATCAGTGATTGAAACCTATCAAAGAAATTAATATCTCATGCTAGGGTATAAACTAGTTTCATAGGTGTGGCTATAAAGATTCTAAGGAATATGTTTACTGATCGTGTCCCCAGTGCCACCAGAAGCCTATCAGAGGAACGTAAGCCCCGCCACCTTCTGCGTTACCACCAACGATGATTGGCAACGAGTAAAATGAGTTTGATTTTGCTATATTTCGCAACCCTTCTAGAAATGTCTCGTCTTGCCTCAGAGACGCTGGAGTTTGACAAGCACATGCGGTTCTCCCCGCAGCAGCATCACCACGACTTCGGTAGTTTGCAGGAGTCGGCCCGCGCTCAGATGGGCTTCACCCACTCTCGCGCCTGCATTCCAGTCTCCACGGCTGCAATCGACTCTCGCCAGCAGATTTGGCAAATCGAACAATCGCATCAACAACGCCACCACACCGGAGCCCCGTCGCCCTTGCACTACCCAATTCCCCCCGCCTCCTTCCTGTCACATAATCGGCCGTGTCTCAACCTCGGTGTCAACACCGCTGTCGCACCCGTCGCCATACTCTGCCATTGCCATCCCGTCTTATGTCAGCCGCCGCCGCCAGTGGGATTTGCACGCGCTTGGGGTGCTACTGGTGGTGGTTTCGTGCACCCCTACGAGCCAATCGTGCTCCCTCCCGGTGTCGACTACTATATGGATCGCCGGTGGGTGCGTGGGCATCGACGTAGACGTTCATCAACCGGTCAGATTCTGCCATCTGAAGGCAGGGTGTTTACAAGGGCGGATGCGGCGGTGTCAACAGATGATGTGCCCGATCGGTGCTTCTTCTCGCCTTATCGATCGGTAAGCGATCTCACAAGTCTCCCGATGCCACAACAACGAAGCGGAGTTTATCACGAGGATTATGACGGTGAAATCGGCATGCCGGAATGGCTCGATCCCCTCGAGGCACTGCAGCCACTGACACCATCCGAAATCGGTTGCGAGCCGCGTTCGTCGTCCCCGAAAGGCTTGTCTGAACTGGAACAAATCACTTACACTCGACACAAGTGGATGCTTATGCACGAACAAGAGGGACGAGCCCTACCTAACATGGACGAATCGCCCCTCCGAAATGCTGGAGACCTCATATCTGTACCTGCGGCGACGGCGACTACCAGCCGCTCTATTAAAGACGCCATCGTGCTCCAAGATGTCATTAGCACAACCACCTTTAACAAGACTGTAGGAGGCCAACTTACCGGGGGGAAGTTGGCAAACCTGGTCGTCTTAGAAAAACGAAAAGAAATCGGCAGCCAAAACAAACCGACTGCTTGGACCCACCTAGAGGCCTTTGGGAGCGGGCCTCTAAATGCCTGGCCACCAGCTGTTCTGCCGTGGCGGACAAGATGCACCACCAATGACGCCTCAACAAAACTCGGGGAATTCGACAACCTCATGGATACCCAAGCAAGTTCAGCACGATAACACGAATTGTGAACTGCACCAGTAATTACAATTGTTCTCTATTTTTAGGACCAGCCTAGAGACAGTACCGGTCCAGGAATGCTTGCTTTCAATTGTAGCGAAGTAGTGCGGGATCAATCACATGCTTCATCAGACAGCGAAATGTCAGGACCGTGGACAAACGTCACTGAACCCGAAACGAACCAAATACCAGCATATGATGATTCAAATATAGAATAGTTGTGGTAATATCTGGTTTTTGCTGTATGGGTGAATGACCAGACGTATTATTTAAAAGACTTCGTGTGGATCAAATTTAATATTTAACATAACATGCCACTTCTAAGCAACGCGTTTTTGTTCATTTCTGATTGTATCCAGTATTTTCCTGATTCTTGGGATTTTCTGATGCCGTTTGGAAGCTTTTGAACACAAGTTGCTTTAGCTGTGACAGACGCATTCCGGGGTTCTCTTTTCGTAGTTCTGGTAAAATCCTTTCCTCGTAGGCCATGTAGGCGGATTTCTGTCGTTTTTCTGGATGGCGTTCGGTTGGCCCAGAATCACCGGCGATCCTATAAGACAAACGAGCAAAGTGCACCTCGAAGCGAAACAATCGCTACGCACGCATGGCACAGGAACCATCACCGATGGTATTTCGGTTCCAGGACCTATACACGGATATACGCATCAGACCCAAGTTACTAGGCATTTTTTCATGAAATTTGGTGAATAATTATTAATCAAAACGTTTACCACATTGTTCCCGCATGGTCACAACATCACTGTACTATTATGCAACAAGATACCGTTATTATGACTGATTTCGAAATTTAAAACGGTATCCTGTAACATTTGACGAATTTGGCGACAATTAAACCTTTACTTACGTGAGTGCTTGAATAGCGTCCTCTACATTTCTAGCTTCAATCGCATCATCGGTATCCCGATTGGGATTTTCGGGAATAACAGGGGGTAATTGTGTGATTTTCCTATTAGGGGCTAGTGTAGCTAACTGTGCGTATATCCTTTGCTGTGATAAAGCGATTTGGGCCTGTGTAAGCTTGTTTGGTTTGTCAGTTGTGGTTTTCGATTTAGGACCCTGTAAACTGTCCATCTCTTCATCGTGAAGTTTTTTCAACTGTTGCTTTCGCTCTTGCGCCTCGGACTTTTTGGCTTCTTTATCATCCTACACATAACTAAGAAATATACAAATTTACTTTGCGCTGTAATTTTTTGTTAATCTGTTTATCAGTATCTTCCCAGTAGGCGTCTTCCTCGGCTTTGCACTTTTGCGCTTTTTGAGAGTCTTTCTGGGCTTCGCGTTTTTCGAGTACTTGTTGAGATTTAGTGTTTGTTCCGAACTTTTTAGGCATCACTGAGAGTATCCAGTTCGGAATGATTGTTTGGGCTATTTAAAGTGATCATTAATGGAAGTAACAAAATCAGCCAATCGTTTAGTACATTATGTATCATTGACGAAAGACCGCCCATCTTGAATAAATTGCTAATCTATTGTAGTTTATTAACGGTAAAAAATAAAGTGGACGATGTAATTATAACTTAACAGTCATCCATTAAAACGGAACACTTCAGGAATTATCATACATCTTGGAGATCGTATACTCAGATTTCTCCGACCGAGCTCTTAAAACGAGTGTTACAAAAGTCACATCCGATTTCTCTGAATCTATCCGTTTTTTAAATGGACTGCATCACCTATTTGGATTCGTGTACGACCCAATGTGTCAAAATAATAAAAATTTAACCTCACCGCCTCTCCTATTGCGAAACATTTAAGCGGTGGGAACGACGTTAACCACAATGATAATAATAATAATATCAACGTAAAGAAGAGAAACGCCAACTATGCAAACTATGCAACCTTGGAATGTTCTACCTACTGATCTCTGTTGCATCAAAATCGCATTGTGTTTTGATCTATAGGAGTGTTGTACATTTTGTCCCTGAGGAAAAAGGATTCCCCATCAGTCGAAAGAGTGATGTAATTATATGGGATTCGTATGCAACAAAATGCTTTGTTTGGTCCATCGTTTCCGTTAGCGATTTGTATACACTATTCTAATCTTTTGTTTTTGCAAGCCTTTGGTTTAAAAGTTGATTCATGTTTATTGACGGCTGTGGTCGAAATTAAAGTGTCGAACTTTGTTGAATCCCTTCCTGACAAATAACTATCTACACTTTATTATCCTCCCATACAATCATTATCGTTACATTACTACATCGTTAATCCAACAGTCTCTTCTATTATTCGTTTACCCGACGCATGCCGCCCAAAAGACGTAATTTCTATAATGCTCGTTCAAAGGATTCCTTTTCGTCTTGCTCAAGGTCTTCAGATCATAACAGTTCTACACCACTGTCATTAATAACTGGTTATTATTTTTTTAAATGTGGGCTGTGATTACTACAATAAGACTGAATATATACGAATAAAAATCAGTGATGCATTTTTTTTATCAATCTGTAGTGACCTCAAACGCCCCTTTTTGTTTTAACGGACACGAACCGATTTCCGCCCACGAACGCACGATCGCAGACTTGACGTTGTACCTTTGTATTATTAAATCAAAAAAACAAACCTGATTATACTTTGGTTTGCGTTCTCATTCGTTATCCTTTTTTGGAAGCGTATGTCATAAAAATGTTTTGTGGTTTAAAGTATCGACGAACTTAGAATCACGACATTGGCGAGCATAATTGTTTTCGGATTTTATTCTGAGCGCCCCCATTGAGCAATTGTATTTGCCGTCTCTATTCAAATTCAACCTCCGTGGAAGAGCGATATAGAGGCATGACTTTCGGTCGTGGAATCCCAATTTGCGGCAAAAATAAATTTTCCGACACTCATCTATCAGTCGCCGCTGTGACAAGACCCCCAGACTCTCACTAACGTCGAGGCTTAAGAATTGCGTGACTTGAGGCACCAAATACGTAACTTACTGGAGAACAAGGACGGCTCGCAGCGTCAACGGAGGTCACTGATGGCCGCAAACACAAGCAAACAAGACGACACGATCTGTTGGTTTCATCGGCTGTTCGGGTCTAAAGCAAGGCGCTGCCGTTCTCCATGTTCTTGGTCGGGAAACGGAGAGGTCAGGCAGTGAGTGCGGATTTCACTCCGCTGGCATGTACACACCCAGCCGCATTCTCTTTGTGTAGGACGTCGAACGCGGTTGCCGCTTTATGGTTGTTTCCTGACCTCCAGCGGAAACGGTTAGGTTAAACTGTCACCAGAACAGAGTGCAGCCTTCAAGAATTTGAAGGCTGGTCTCGCTGTTGCGACCTTATTGGTTCATCAGCGCCCTGATGCCCAACTATATTTGATGGTAGATGCTTCGAATACTGCAGTCGGCGCTGTACTAAACCAAAGGGACGAGCATCGGCGACAAATATCTTTATAGATCTTATTACTACACTTTGCAAACAAAATTACCTTTGTTTTAACTCATCAATTTCATGGATTTACCAATGATCAAACGAAAATACTCGCGAAAACAGCTCACCGAATACCGCAAAAACTTTATTCTTCACACAAGTCTATCTGAGACCCTTCAAAAGTGCAAATCGCTGTCTCACAGGTTATTTTGTAAAAATGCCTTAATTAATCAATATGTGGCTCGCATTTATAATGCGGCTTTAATCTACCTACCGCATGAGAAGAGCGGTTTTGTGCCTACAACTACTGCACTCTCTAATCGCTGCTCGTATTTTAAGTGACCCCTCCCATCCCCTCTATTCTAGTTTATGTGAATGTAAATCTCTTCGACCAATGCGTAGACAATACCGCTCAGTAACAACAAGAACGGCGGCATATCGCAATTCGGTCATTCTTTATTTGTCCCGATTTTTTGTTTCACCAGAGCAGGTGAAACAGGAACTAAAAGACAATTTTCACATCTAATAATTGTTATACTGCCTTTTTTAACTGCTGAAAGTTTTGGTCCTCGTGACCTCAATAAAGTCACAACAATTATTATTATTATACCGCTAGCGGACATCGACGCAGAAACGGTCGTTCTCGCCTTCCTGCATAACTGGGTGGCGCGTTTCGGATCTCCGCGTCGTTTGACAACCGACCGAGGGGCACAATTCGAATCAACGCTTTTCCAAAAGATGTGCCAATTTCTTGCATGCGAGCGAATCCGCACAACTTCTTACTCCGCCCAAACTGACTGGCCAACAGAACGACGCGATTTCCCCAGGAAACTCTATTGTGTCATCTTCTCATGCCCCTGCCCGAATAAGTCCGGAGCCGCCTAACGCATTGACGACCACCCATGCACGAAGCGGTCGCGTCAGCCGCACACCCCCGCATCTAACAAACGTTAGACGTTAATTTACCATCTGTTAACCTGCGTCCCCACCAGACGTCCTTATTGTATCTCTTCCCCTGTCGACGAAGAGTCTAAGGGGGGCCATGTAGTGACCTTAAACGCCCCTTTTTGTTTTAACGGATACGAACCGATTTCCGCCCACGAACGCACGATCACATACTTAACGTTTTGCCTTTGTATCATTAAATCAAGAAAACAATCTTGATAATACTTTGGTTTGCGTTCTCATTCGTTATCCTTTTTGACGCGTATGTCATAAAAAGGTTTACTGGTTTTAAGTATCGACGAACTTATAATCACGAGAAATATACAACTGATGCGTTCATTTTATATGTTTTTACTGTTTAAAAATTTGGATAAATTAAAAAAAATGTCATTTTAATTTTTAATATATGGAACAAAATATTGTTTAAACGCATCACTTTGTATGCCGATCCTTCGACTACCCTCCCGAACATTCTCGTGTTAGCCCCATTTGTTTTCGTATCGCTATGTCTACAGCCGTGGTCGGATTAGATGTCGGTAGCTTGACGAGCTACATAGGAGCAGCGAAAGGAGGTGGTATTGAGGTTCTGGCTAATGAAGCAAGCGATAGGCGTAACCCGTGAGTAATTTTAACAACTTATATTTTTAAGATCCTGTGTCGCCTTTAATGGATCGTTACGATTTCTCGGGGCTGCTGCGGACCAGCAAATGGTCACAAACGTTAAAAACACAATAACAACATTCTCCCGTCTTATTGGTAAAATGGCATCGGATCCAATTGTTAAAGAGGAGCGTGAATATGCATTCTACGAGATCGTGTCAGATAGTCAAGGAAGAGCCGCCATAGCGGTAATTGATCATAATTTATTCTAAAGTATATAGGTTAATATCGATGGTAACTCGACTGTTCTACTTCCCGAACAAGTACTTGCAATGTATTTGCACAAATTAGCTGAAATCGCAGAAACAAATCTCGGAACTAAAATAGTGGATGTAGTCGTCGGTGTCCCAACTTATTACACTGATCGCGAGCGTCGAGCTTTCTTAGACGGTACAAGAATCGCCGGTTTGAATTGTATGCGACTTGTAAACGAAACAACTGCAAGTATGATCGCTGTGTAACCACCACATTTGTTAGTCGGCATTGCTTATGGTCTTACTAAAAAGGATCTCCCTGCTCCCGACCAACCGTCGCGGAATGTTGTCTTTGTGAGCCTCGGAAACTCCAATCTCCAAGTTTCCGTCACCGCCTTTAACGATGGCAAGATGAAGGTTTTATCTACAGCCTGTGATCCCAACTTAGGAGGCCGGAATTTCGACATGTGTATCTTTCATCATGTGGCTAAAGAAATAAGCGAGAAATACAAATTAAAGGTTTGTGGAAAGTGGCTAAATAATCTTCTAGGTTTTGAGCAATACAAAAGCTTGTGTTAGGCTTCTCAAAAGTTGCGAGCGTCTTAAGAAGGTTATGAGCACAAACGCAATCGATATTCCAATTAATGTTGAATGTTTGATGGAAGATACTGATGTTTCGTCGACCATGAATAGGGAGTTTTTCGAGGTAAGCTTCCTTTTTTGTTTATATTTGTCAGAAACTTTGTCAACCATTACTTCGAAGATCAAAAAAAACCATGGAAAAGGCTTTGCAGACTTCGGGACTAAAACCAGATGAGATTTATTCGGTAGAGTTGGTTGGAGGTGGAACCCGTATACCAGCACTAAAAAAAATGGTTAATGAAATATTCGGAGTGGAAGGAAGCACCACACTTAATGCCGATGAGGCAGTAGCGCGCGGATGTGCTTTTCTGGTAAATAATTTCTTCGAATTCGGTTTCTAGATATATTTTCCCTGAAGGCTGCGATTTGCTCACCTGCATTCAAAGTGCGAGAATTCAACATTGTTGATGCATGCTCTTATGCAATTTCTCTGCACTGGAAACCAACGGACGAGTTGTTAGAATCTGTAACAGAGGAAGAGGTTACTGAGCTGACCAAGGGTTCAACTGCTCAGGTATTCCAGCATCTTGCTTCGTTTCCTGCATCAAAACAGCTGAAATTTTTCCGAAAATCTGATTTTTCGGTTTCTGCCAGTTACGCCAACCCCGAGAGCCTTCATGTCTCAGATCCATCCATCGGAACTTTCCATATCACTAACGTTGTGCCCACTCCACCAGATAATCTTTGCCAGGTTCGAATCAAGGCCAGGGTGAATTCCAACGGCATATTCTCCATTAGCAATGCGGTAATCATGGATCGAGTTGAGAAGGAAATCGAGGTACCTATCGAAGATGAAACTAAAGAAAAAACGCCGGATGAGGCTAAAATGGACACCCAGGCATCCGTGTCAGAAGAATTAAAATCGGAGCCAGCACCCACAGAAACACCATCGTCGCCTCCAGATGTAACTGCTGAGTCACAGACCAAACCGGCAGCTGAATCGAAACCAAAAACCCGAATAGAGATCAAGACTGTTCTACGACCGCGGGATGTGCCCGTTAATGTAACCTCGTTGCAACTTACACACGAAAAGCTGCTCGAATTTACTGATTTTCAGGTAATTGATTTATCTCACGATGCGTAAATCATGGTTGCGTGCGTTACAAAAGTAGCTGTTTTTCAGGCCAAACTCAACCAAGCAGATAAGATTGAACGCGATCGACAACACATTAAAAATTCGCTCGAGGAGTATGTCTATCACATGCGAGAAAAGCTTGAAACGTGTCTATCGAAACACACAACGAATGCCGAGCGAGGATCTTTGGAAAGTTCGCTGACGGATACCGAGAACTGGATTTATGATGAGGGTGAAGACGCTAAACGATCTGTTCTGTCTCAGCGTCTGGAAGAACTTAAAAAAACTGGCGAACGCCTAAAACTCCGCTACAGCGAGACCGAGCAGCGACCTGCTGCTGCTATGGCTCTCTCAACGTCTTGTGAGGTTAGTTGGTACCGTATTTACAATAGACATTTTAATTATTGTACGACAATATTTATATTGCGTTACTTCATTCAAATATTGTATTTTTGCACAGCATGTCAAAACAGTGTTGGATAATATCGCCGCCGGGGGCCCCGAGTACGATCACTTGACCAAGGACGAAATCGCTAAACTGGAAAAGACCCTAAAGGATAAGCAACATTATCTCAATTCCTTCCTCGAAGCGGTTAGTAGTCTCCAACCAACCTCTGATCCCACTGTATTGGTCAAGGATCTCTATACTGCTAAAATGGTAAGGAACCAATTGAGAATTGCATTATTTGGTCTATCTTTGTAATATCTTCAATAATGCTTAATTTGTTTGTAGGATCTCGAAACCGTCTGTAACCCCATTATCTGCAGACCCAAACCACCACCCCCTCCACCGGCGCCAGCGCCAATCAGTGAGGATGCGAAGGTGGTCGATGGTAAGAAAGCTGAGGAAGAGAACCTCGTAAATAGCGGTCATTCCAAAACCAACACGACGAAACCTTCGGTGAATACTCCCAACGGCGAAGGCCTACCTCCGACGAAGGCTATGCCAGCAGGAGGCGAGGACATGGACGTTGATTAATTCGTGCACGTAGCTTAGTCTTCTGGTTGCATCTACCCGAGAGCATTCCTTGTCTGCCCGTCTTCATTTGCACAACGGACTGCTCACTCACAAAAGCATACTCCCGTCTTCGTGTTTTAATTCCATCACTGCCAATCATCATATAGTTTTTGTTTATGGTCCGCTTTCTGCAAGTTGTTGTGTGAAGTTGTAATGACACAATTGAAAGACTAATGTTGTTGTGTTTTATGGTTAATTTCCGAACACTTAAAAATTAAGAAGGGCTCTGCATTACAAAGCGCCTTGATGGACAGAACAGATATGTTCATTTATTTATTTTGCATCAAAGTGGGGAAAAGCAGCCCCGGCGAACTCTGTTGGATAGGCTGATTGTGGAGCTGGCGTTCGATTTGTAAACAGTTCGGTTTGCCGCGGCTTTCCGGAGGCAGGTAAAAAGCGAGATGACTTGTGGCGGGGTCGTCATCCTACACAGGCCTCCCCCATAATATCTGGGTCTAAGGAACAAGAATAAGTTATGTACATATGACTGGAAGGAGGACGGGGTTGGAGGTGAAACATGCGATTGATCGGAAGGGGCTATTTAAGTTAGTATCTCTGTTGATGATTATGCTTCGTTGATTCGGTTGAACTGGTCCATGGTTGAGAGGTGGGGGTGGATAGCATAAGGAGATTGGGTGGTGGAGTTGGGGTTCCATAGAACGTCTATGTCTTGCTCTTGGATGCTCGACGTTTTGATGACGCCGACTTTTGCTGCGCGATCGTGAGGGAGGCAGCCGCCCCACTGCTGTGTCGTGCGCGAGGCTGCTTGCGGTGCTGAGCAGTTGCCGCAATCATGCCAAAGAGCTTGTACCAACCAAACACGATGGACCGGAGGTTCAGGTCGTCCAGCACTATCTCGCACATTCCCAGGAACACCTTCTTGTCCATACGACCGTACTCTCCCCACACACTAACCTGCAAAAGGCAGCAGTATATACAATGAATAATAAGATGCGTACACCATCATAAGTGTCATATGCTATTTTAATTGTATTATCGAGTACGATAAATAGTTGTTTTTCGAAATAACGCGCCAATAAAGCCCCCGAAGCAACTCATCGCGTCGTATAGTTGGATGGATAGGAACCCAAAACTTGCTTGGAGTATCTTATCCTTGTAGACTGAGGTGGAGAAGGAGAATTGCTGCTGGAAAAGGGGGTCAAGGGTGCGCCGAGCGGGAGTGGTAGTGCGCATCTTCTCGACGGGCTGTTTGCCTTCGAGCAGGTATAATTTCACGTAGGGGGTTGGTAATGGCTTGGAGGTGTTTTTCTGTTGCAGGCCCCTTGCTCTGATCACTTCCACCTCAAGGTGTCCTTTGCGATCGAAGAATGACAGTTGAATCTCCCCTAAGCAGGGCATCCCGAGCACTTGGCGACCCACCAATTGCCCCGGTCCTAGGCCCTCCACGAATTCACCAACGTGGACCTCTCCGCTAGTAAATTGAAGGAATCGATTTACTTATCAAAACTTATGTCTCTATGCATGCACTTTGTGAATTAAACGCGTTATTAAACACATTTGGAAAACCTAGCAAAGCTGAGGGATCCCGGCTCCTTGTTCTTAGTTTGTTGTGCTTTGGAACTACCACATCTATTATTGGTCGACGGATAAGTTCTTACTCGATTAATCTATCGTTCTTTCTCCAATTTTTAGGACCCTTTCGTTCATTAGGGATTATCATTTACTCTCTTTTTAATTATTGCCGCTATCGTTCACATCTATACTATCGCCCTATTTTAGCCAAATGGCCGCATATCGTGGTTCGATATTTAGTTTAATCAGAAAAGGTAGCACAATATCCCTGACGAAGCTGACGGATCTAATCTCTCTCCAATCCTCAATTTTCTTTCTTACCGGTGATTATTGTTGCAACATTTGGCTCCTGTGTCCTTAATGGACCAAGGGCATTACCTTAAAGACGTTAAATCGATTTTGTGAGAATAATGCCGTTATTGGCAGCTACGGAGCCGACCGAGGCTGTCCGGAAGAATCCAAGCAGAAACGTACACATCGAGGTCGATCTGTCTGTCGTTGTAGGTTGATGCGCCGGACGGGCCGATGGTTGAGGCGCTCATCTGGCGCGTCAGACCGCCCCCGCCGCCTCCAATACTAGCCTTGGGGTGATGGAGCCGAGCGACGCCGCTCCCCGATATCGCCGACGTTGCTGTCGTGATGGTGCCGGATCCCGCAATTCCACCGAATCCAGCGTCCTTGGCAACAGCGCCCGGCGCCTTGTAGCCCCCGGAGACGCTGCTTCCAGCACTGCTGCCCAATCCACCGCTGCCAACTCCACCACCACCCGGTCGTTTTTCGTTGGTGATTGAGCTGGTCGTTGACGAGGCGATGTGAGGCGGAAGTACCTCTTCGCTGCGCTGGAAGGAGGTCTTCGTCTTCTTTTTGTCTGAAACGGTTAAGGCACGTGGAGGTGGTTGTGGAGGACGTGGTGCAGTTCAGCGGATGCCAACAACGCTGAATTGTTTCTATAATCCGGCTAATAACGACGCAGTACATCCGAAAGAGTATATTGGATAGTTTCGATAATATCATTTGAAACAACTGATTTGTAGGAGCGACCGAGTTTCTTTCATAAAAGAATGAACATTAGTGTAATCGTTTTGTTATAATGTTATTCTATAATATGTGCATTCAAAAATGTATTCCATTTTTGAAAAACTGAATATGTGTAATAAAATCAAAAAGAGTGGATCAAAAGAGTTCAAATGCGTAAGCCATAAATCTATTACAGATTACGTGGGCGACGGTATGCCCAATTAACACTACGGCACACCTCGTCACGATCACCGTCAAAATCACGAGAGTCATGAAACCTATTTTCTGGCTGTCGTCATTAACCGATTATGACTATTTTTGAAAATTCCGCCTCGCATCATGGTCTTGCGTTTAGCTAATTGTGTGGCATTTGGGAAAGCTCTCACCGGTACCGCTGGCATTCGAGTTCTTCTTGGAGATGCCAAGAACATTGCTGAAGCGTTGGCCAATCCCAGAACCCCGTTTATGTTGTACGAGTGCATCAGCCGCTGTTAACCTAGCCGATGCCGTTGCCGCCATCTCGTCGCTTTTTAGGATCGGAGAAGAGCTCCCTTGGTCATCTACGGGGGGCCCTGGGCGCTGGGATCCCTCGTTGCCAGTTCGGTGTGGCGACTTGTAGTTCTCCGATAGGCTTCCATCGCCCATGGCCCCACCGGTAATGGCTGTGGAAGGGCCAACTGCTTCGGAGTGCTCGGGGTGCTGTCGTCGGTGGTATGGGTCACCAGTGGATGTGGGTTTGTCTGTTTTTGCTCGACGACGCTGGGTCGAGCGACCACTGTCGGTGGCAGCGGTTGTGGTTCCCAAGCGTTGTCGTAGTTGCTGTCGCAGTTGATTCGACTGCAAACTTAGCTTCGAAAAACCCGAGAAACCCGATGCATCCGAGTTGTCTGAGAGAAAACTCTGGTCGTCTTCGGACACGGTATAACGTGGTGGCCTTCGTGAAACAGACGGAGAAGTGTTTTAGATTTACCAAGACAATGGAATACGGCTGTGTGCCAACACTAGCCGAGCTAAGGGATAGACGGCCTCCACAGGCGTACCTGGTAGGAGGTTTACCGCGAGTCGAGGGATCTGTAGAAGCAGTATCGCCACGCGATCTGCGGTGGTAGTTCTGTGGGGTTTCCTCGTCGTGGGAACGCCGCTCCTGCCGAAGCTGTTGCGACTGATGTGAAAATGACTGTCGACGTAGACGTCCACCTGATGCAAAGGAGAGCAATGCGGGCACCGAGCGTGGACTCATGTTACGGAGGGAGGTTGCTACGGAAGAGGGTGCGGTCACACGCGGTGCCATCATGCCACTCCACTCGTCTGCACGTTGAACCAAGAGGTGACAGTGTGAGAAGCCACATAATAATAAGGGTTAGTAGGGTGCATCTAAATTCTGGTGAGCTTTACGCACATACACACGCAAACAAATAAACGCAAACACCGGCCCGCTACAATCGAATAATTTTGGATGGTCACGTCAATTTTTGCTGCTTACTTGATTAACTAATCTGCTGCATGACACACAAAAAGCGAGAGTGCGAGCGATATCCTTCTTCTTGTATGGGCACACTTGACATCACCGAATATGTGTAATACTTAGAAGGAGATTATGGAACCCAGAACTATCCTACAGGCTTCCTTAAATAGGCAAACCTTCTGGAAATTATTTAAAAATTACTTGATGGTCGCACACGCCAAAACGAATGTGTGTGAAATACGAATAAAACGACTACTTGTTTGCATGAGTAACTATCGGAACACTTCTGTTGGAAGATATTTAATCTAGCCATTAACTATCATGTTAAATAACCAAGATTGTTATAAATTAAAAGATCTTACCCGCCTCGCATGTCCCACTTTCAGATGCCATCTAAAAATAGTTAATTTATTACTGCTTCGATCTTAGCTAACAGTCTTAAAAAGCCTGAGTCAAACCAACCTGACTTGAAAGTTCTTGGTCTGTTGTGTCCCAGTGTAGGGGTATGGGATACCAGTAGTCTCGCCCCGATAGGTCTGCCACTTGTAGGTCGATAAGAACCTGTGGAGATAATAAGGGAGCAATTGAATATGCCACCGTCACAAAATCGGGATTTAACATAAATGGAAAAAAAATTGTTCTTCGTTTTACAAACGTCTGAAATAAGAATACTACATCGGATTAAGGACATGGGGCGCAAGGAAAAGTTTTAATGATTTCACTTTTTATTTGAATATAACCCAAAACAGGCGTGCTATTAATTCCCAGCATGAAGGCAACATCTATTAAATTTAATTTGGGATTGGTCCTGATTTTGCTATTCGAGCGTCTTGCCATTTAAATATTATGGTTAATCTTTCAAAGAGACGTCAAATGCAAGAATTTTAGTCAATCTTTGGCAAGTCCGGACATTTCACACAAGTTATTTTCTGCCTCCACTTCGTTACAATCTTTTTGGAATGCCAACTTCTTCCATTTTCCTAAGTGGACATTTGCCTTCTTTGAATGGCTCTCAAAGTGTAAGCAAATAAATTAATACTATTTTAAATAAGATGCATTAATCGACCTGTTGAAACCGGGGTCAGATTGTTAACCAAGGGCCGGGAACTCATTGAAAAGTGCGCTTTCCGCAAAAACTCACATCTCCAATGGGGAGAGATCTGTTCTGGACGTAGTCGAACACAGTCACTTCAAGTTCGCGAGAATGAATTGGGAGGTTCTCGAAAGTAAAGTTTTGGATCCACACGGGGTCATTTGTGCTTCGGATGACTTTGGTGAATCTCTGGTAGTCTTGGCTACAAAATATGGAGGCGGTGGAAGTTCATAATTTTAACTGCGTGCATCTTGAGATCAAAACGTAGGCTTCTAAATTTAAATTGTTTTTTTAATTCGAATCCAAAAATAGTAAGGATAAGCGATCAATATAATAGACATTAAACTGGAATCTTTGTTTATGTAACGAAATTAAGCAGAATTCACGAAAAAATATTCTTAATATTCGGAGAGAGACAGTGCAGCAATGGAAGCCAGAAAATACCATGAATATGAAATAAATAACAAATAATTATGTTTGAAATTAATCTGGGTTGCCCTCTATTGGCTTTGAATTGCATCCTGAAATTTCGTTAAATGCGTCAGTGAAGCCGGAGACACAAGGATTAAAGAATGCGTCGACTCGTGGAAATAAATTGCTTAATAACTGTCACCTCGACAGAAAAACCAACAAGGTGAAGGTAATCCAAACGAATTGTGGTGCAAAGATCTGTATCCAAGCCCATGACGTTTGTCCCGATGCCTCACAATCACAAGGCCAATTATATACATTTACAAATGCGCATCGATCAATGCAATCGATAAAAAAAATGAATTCCTAATACGAGCCCAACACGCGAAAATATTAAGCTCAGTTTAATATCGGCACAAAAATGATTGCGCATTAGAGACGTGTACGCAGGTGGAATTTTCAGTTTCTATAAACGCTCAAAACATAATTACATACCTTTTTAATTTGAGTCACTTGTGACAGAAGAAGATGCAGTTTATTTATACGTTTTACTGTTTCGATTGCTCTTTGCAGGGATGCTTTCGTGATGGTAAACCAATCAAAGAACCGAACACCCGACTCGGAGAAAGCCTGAAACCCGTAATGTGTCTTTGTGGTGATTGCTAACTATAACTATTAATTGTGTTTTACTATATTAACGTATATCGTACGTTACACTTTTGAATACGAATTATCGTTGCTGCACGTGTTCTATTCGTCAAGGGTCTCGGTTGGCTTTCAGAGTTACACCGGTATTACAGACTATTCGTCTATTCTCCATTCAGGGTTTATTCTACCCTATATACAATACTATCACATTTGGCGTCGCGAGCAGGATGTCAAAAATGAACCTGGAATTCTTATCAGTTAATGCAACTTCAAGAGAAGTGTCAGACTATATTGAGCGTTTCGAAATTTGGGCTTTTACCCAAGATAATCTCGCTGAAGAAAAGAAAGCCGCTTATTTTCTGAATGCAATTGGAAAAGATGCTTATGCTCTGGTGAAAAACTTGGTTTATCCGGATATTCCTATTAAAATGCCACTTGCCAAGATCCAGGAAGCTATTATTCAGCATGTTCAGCCTATAGCTTTTGAGGCTGCTGAACGGAGCATATTCCATACTATTATGCGAAAATCCGACCAAAAGATTCGAGATTTCATACTTCTACTTCAGACCCAGGCAGCAAAATGCAACTTTGAAGCTCAGTTAGACACGCAATTGCGCGACCGTTTAATTGCAGGCATCAATGATACAAATCTCCAAAGACAATTACTATTGCTTAAAAATCCTACATTCCAAAGTGCTCGATCTATATGCATGCAATTCGACGATGTCTCGAATATTATCAAAATTTCTCATACCCAGATCCAGTGTTTCACTCCATAAATATCCCAAGGAGACTAAACACGCCGATATTCAAAAATCGCAAAACGAAAACTGATAATTCATTGCATACTTGTCATTCGTGTGGCAAATTGCATTCACGGCAGCAATGTAAATTCCGTGATGCGAAATGCTATAATTGTGGCAAAATAGACCACATCAAATCGGTCTGCAAATCCAAGGTTTGTGCGATTACTAACGATTCAGACGACAATATATCCGATATGGCTCTGATGAGTTCTTGCAGTCAGAGTGGCGGCCATATTTCCAAGGAACTTACGAATTCGCATGGCAAAAAGATGTCCTTTATTGTTGATACCGGGAGTGTGGAATCACTCATTCCTATGCATGCATTAAAGAAGTTCTGTCCTTGTCCTCGTATACAGAAGACCGACCAGTTGATTATTGGTATCACTGGTCAGTCCCTGAAAATCCTTGGCTTCTGTATGATTAATATTATACGAGACGGCACCAGATTCCTATGCAAATTCTTGGTGTCGGCGACGGGTCCAGCTATTATTGGTTTGACCGTCATGAAGCAGTTCAAGTTTCAACTGAATTTCAATTCATCACCGGCAGTTGATTCCGAGTTCAAAGATCTGGTCAAAAAGTGCACCAGAGTGACTGGTGGACTGATAATTCCCAAAGTCAAATTGATGGAGCGTAATATACTGACTCCAGTGAGCTGTTCACAATGGACCACTCCCATTGTGACCCCAATACAATCTGACGGTTGTACACCCATGATATGTGGTGATTATAACGGGTCGAGTGTCTTCTCCAAAATTGATACGAAAGATGCCTACTTACAGAGTCAACTGGATGACGAATCCAGTTTGCTGACAGTTATTAATACACCCTTTGGGTTATTCAGGTACAACTTTCTACCCTCTGGGCTAAATTTCGCCCCGGCTATTTTCCAGGATTGCATTAATGGCATATTGGATGGCCTTAATGGTAATGAAGTTTATCAAGATGACAATTGTGTCAGCAGGCATGATCATGACGAGAGACTCCTCCAGCTATTCCGACTCTTTGTAGAGTACAATGTGGCGGTTAATCCGTCGAAATGCAAATTTGCTGTCCAAAGCTTGGATTGCCTTTGGTTTACTGTTGATAAGTCTGGTTTTTACCCAGATAAGAAAAGACTGAATTCTTTGGTGGAAATGCAGTCCCCGTCGAATTGCAGTCAATTACGCTCAATTATGGGAGCCATTACCTTTCTCAAAGGGAATGATTTTCGACCGTCTCGAGGTCTTATTCTTGGAAGAAGTGGAAATAGTATGGTTACTATCCTTGATGTCACTGATTTATCAAGTCATCGTCGGCATGTCGATCAAATCCGATTCGATGAACCATCTATACCCGTTATGGATTCCCATCCTTCGGAACCAGCCGTGACTGTTATTCATTACAATTCTTCTGATCCACCTGATCCGGCTTATACGACTCCATCCATTTCAGACCAAAGCTCGCAAGCTCTACCTCGGCGCTCGGAGCGGTTGGGTTTGAAATCGCCGGTCAACTACCGCATGCTATCGAAGCTGCTGCACCCAGGTGGATGTGGTGATTGCTAACTATAACTATTAATTGTGTTTTACTATATTAACGTATATCGTACGTTACACTTTTGAATACGAATTATCGTTGCTGCACGTGTTCTATTCGTCAAGGGTCTCGGTTGGCTTTCAGAGTTACACCGGTATTACAGACTATTCGTCTATTCTCCATTCAGGGTTTATTCTACCCTATATACAATACTATCACAGTCTTTGAGCTCTGTTGTGGATGCAGTATCCAATAGAATCGACGCTGTTGGTTTCGTGATCTGAATCCGGGATGCCCAGCACCCCGAAAGAGACAGGGACAATACCGTCTGTTGTGCGGGTTTGGGGGGGGGGGGTAGTCCGAACAGACACCCCCAAATGTATTAGACAGATAGGTATGAAGACAAGAGCTAGTGTGCCAATGTTGCGATGTTTCAACAGAATAAACCTTCTGGGATCCGGCACTCCATTGTTGAGATTCAACAATTCAATAAACACATTTGGGCAGCTCCAAAGTTGTTGCATTTACATGGTGTGTCTGCATTGGTGACACTGACGTATCTGTTTCAACGATCTCCGATTAATCGAAATGAAAAACATATTTTAGAAAGATTTCTATTTGTCGACCAACCTATTGAACAGATCAAAAGGACTGTTTGGTAGACACAAATGCAGATCAAACTGGACAAGTCGAGAGAAATTCCAGTTCTAACCGACTTAAAGACAGCTAGCCCGAGGGAATTTTAAATGGAATTCGGTAAGACCGCGGACCTTAAGCAGATAGGTATGAGACCCACCTGGTTTCGGGACGAATGCAGATGCGACAGAAGGCGCTGCACAGCCAGCTCTGGGAATCCCGTGGGAGAGGCGGAAGGTCGCGCGCTGCCAGCACCGACACCACCAGGGTAGCCTTCTCCTCGTCGTAACGCAACTTCAGCTGACAGAACAATAGCCGTTTATTAATATCATCATTTTTATTTCTCAATAAAACCATATCCGTCCATCTAGTCGCCAAATTGGCCCCAAAGCAATGTCGGAGGACATAAGGGCGAGCAGTTTCTGTTGTAACAGTAGTGGCCTATTTGCAGGGCGACCTTTGCCGAGGTAGTCGTGATTAAACTCACCCAATATACCAATATATTTAGGGGAGTAGGTCTGCGGAGTAACCAAAGTGGACAACCTTCTATATCAATTGGAGGAAATCACCCTTTTTCGATGCTTATGCCCAGACATTGGCTTATCCCACCCCCACGCATTTACCATATTTCAAGCCAGTTTAAACTTTGTGAGAAATATATCCCTTAGTTCGTATTTCTGCGAGCAATAACTTGGTTCAGTGGTAGAGGAATTATATTTAAAACGCTTGGTAAAAGAGCCTACCTGTAAATGGGGATCAGCGTCGGCGCGCGCAAGTGTTATAACTCCGTCATCCTCCTCGTCTCCCTCGTCGCAAACACCCTCTTCTTCCTCCTCCTCTTCCCCAGAAAAGATTTCTTCCTCGCCTTGAGAGGGGTAGGCGAAAGTGTTGAAAGAGAAAATTCGGTTTGGTTAAAGCGTTTAATTCCATATCTGCATTAATCTTAGTTGTTAGAGTGTGCAAACTGGACTTGTTGGATTTGGGGCCGGATTCGCCCAGACCTCATTAAAACCTTGCCTGGCACTGTTGTTTCTTCATTCAGACTCAATCAGCATCATCGTCATCATCTTTCCGAAGTGAAATGTTTATAGTATGGGATCCTGTGAAACTGTTCATTTACACGTTCGTAGATGGTCAATTTAATATTTGGCTTGGTAATCCAACTGGTTCACCGTAAATAGGTCCTACAACCTGTCAATCAATCTCTCGAAAAATCAATCTTCTCGAAAAAAAAGAAGAGAAATATTCAAAAGTATAAGTTTCACAGTCGACAAGACTCCAGCTACTTCCACTCATTGATCAGCATAGCAGTTTTCCCGTTATAAGGACATGTCCCATTTTTACCCAAAGCCTCTTTTACATCACCAATCGTGCATATTAATTATCATATATCTATGCATCTTATTATACGCATATTCCATCCCTTCAAAGCGACTTGTTCTTATGATGGCTGACTGGGACGGACGTCCGTGTTCAACGTTTACACTTACAAACCCCCCAGCGAAGGTCCAGTATTTATCAGGTCAGAATCCCCCCACCGGAAAAGAATCACACTGTGGCTCAGTTAGCCCGTGCTAAATTCCAAACAATTCTAGAGAAATAGCACAAGCACACTAAGGAATGGCTGGGCATTACAATTACCACCACAGTCCTCCGTTTTGTACTTCGCGATTTAAAACAAATTCATAGAACCAGCAATTTAAAGCCTTTTGTGCAACATACGAATTCTGGGAATATGTTTTTTCTTTTGATTTTCAAGTTTGGTGCGGCTTAACATGTTTCACAGATTGTTATTTAATGCGATAACATTTGAATCGGTACCACAGTAACGGTGACTTACAGTTTCTCGACAATGAGGTTGTCGTGTCTCCATCCGATTCCCCATAGTATTCCCTGAAGAGGAAAAGTGAGATCAACACCAAGCCTCAGAGCAACAAATATTTAAACATCTTTTCGCGATACAATTTGTAGGGTTTGGTAAATGTTTCCAGGGTTTTGCTTCCGTCCAAAAACTCATTTCGATTTGAATGGGGGCACGTAAACACACAAAATTGCCGCTTTGGGGCATTGGAATGTGCTGAGAAGCCTTTATTTTCCTCTCGTGTTAATGTTTGGTGCACATTGTGGTCTGTTGGGGTCATCGAGTCATTGAGCCCCAATTGTGCCGATAAATCATCGCACAATTTCACCAAATGAATCGATATTTGCAAGCTAGCACATGGGGGTCATTTGCAATGCATCATTTATCATTCATTAACTGTAACTCTGTTGAATAAATAATTTAACAAACAGATGCTGATTTTGGATTCAAAATGACTGCTTAATTTGAATTTGAAAATAAACTCGAATTTCAAAGACCCTGTACTACTTTCATGAAGATTCTTGAACATATTTTATAGGTTGCTGTGTCCCAGTGCCGTTGAATCACCAAAGATTTAACCAACCACCCAGCGTTACACGTGGAACTCGGGCTGGACAAACTGAGAGTCGAACCCAGGCATCTTGGGCCACTTTGGTGAAAGACCCTCCGAATATGCTGGATGCAGTGAAGTTTCATGCAGCAGTGAATTGAATTTGTTTGCCGTCGGTGGAGCCTTATAAGTTCGTACATTATCATGAAACATTATGCATATTGTTAGCCAACTTTATAATTTGCACCATCAGTTTCACTGAAATACAAACACTTTGAAATACCCCGGTGGACTTGGTGCCGAGTTTAAACTCGTGAAACAAATAATTAGTCACTATTTAGGACAGTTTAATAGGGACACTAACTAAAAAATCTAATATACATATTTATGATAAAGAAGATTCGGTCAACCAAAGAAATCGTGGTCAAATACGACAGGTCAAATTTATTTGGCGCGAGCTTCTTTCCCGGCCTTAAATGTTCTGACTTTTTAACCCTTCATAGACTTTTTAAAATAATCTCGTTTTCTAGTGGTCTGCCTATTCTCTCTATTCGAGAAATCGTCTTTTAGTATCACCAGAGCAGGTGAAACAGGAACTAAAAGACAATTTTTACATCTAATACTTGTCATATTGCCTATTTTTACTGCTGAAAGTTTTGGTCTTCGTGACCTCAATAAAGCCACTACAATTATTATTATTATTCTTTTGATGCCCGCCACACTGGCTTAACTCAATTGCTATTTTCTGTGGTTTTGTATGCCGTTCTACCACGTTTTCGTCTTATTTTATATTTGTGTGAAATTATAAAGTATCGTAGAAGCAGACAAACAGCCAGCGTAGTTCCTCTAGATTTTTTACGGATTTCCCGCGACTCCATGAAAAGTGATAAATTAAAAAGCAAATGGCGGAATCGATTTTACCTTTCTCCTATTCTACATATACTTCCACATTCTGAATCCATTTTCTTTATTGATTAAAGTCAATTAGATTATTGTGGAAGAACATTTTATTTTCCCCGAAACCCGTTTTTATTTATTTTTATATATTTTACTATTCCATAATAATTTCGCACTTCATTAATTACTATTCGCGATTATTCTAGAATGTCCTCTCCCACGTCGTAGTATTAGTCACGCACATCCGCTATGGGATAACATTGTTGCAGTTTAATTACTTGCGTGCGTATTGGTCATGCCCCAGCCATATATCACGCTGGTATCTTATTGGACAACGTCCAAACCACATCTTAGGCCCTTATTAAACTACTGTTTTTCATGGCCGAACCCTGTTTAAAACAAACGGGCGTGTTTTGCTATCTTTCGGATGGCGGGGTTCCGTGTTCATATTTCATCCAGATATTAATTCGGGTTTCTCTACCACCCATATCAATAATACTCCACTCTCTTAAATATGGGCAATATCATCAATGGTCTCCTTAAACGTTATTCGATTGTCAGAGACTAGCAAATAGCAAACTCACTCGAGAGGCAGCACGCGATGCAACAGGAGGAACACTTCGCCGTTTCCATCATCAGCTTCATCATCTTCTGCAGCGGAGTCGGCAGCCACCGCGGTGGATGCGAGGACCTGCGAGACCTCGACCTGGTGGAGGCCGCGCAGACGATGACCGTTCCACTCGACGATCTCATCGCCTGTCTGCAGCTCCCCGACGACGTCAGCAACTGAGCCACGGCGTACCGAACTCACGAAGGTCCCCACCACCTCGGAGGGCACGCGCTTCCCAATCACCAACTTCAGACCTGCGACAAAAATCCGAAATGCCGGCTCGAGACATGGAGGGGATTTTGCGGAATAATTATAGGCAAATTATTTAATGCAGTATTTTTATGAAAGTATTTAGAATCTCAGACACCGGTTGACGAATCGAGGCAACTTAAGCCGGTCCCGACCTCTCTGGGAGAGACAGCTCGCTGTTTCAGGAGTTGTCACTTGGTTGGTGCCATTTTATTTACTTTCTTTCCTTTTTTGATTGGTCTAACCGCACCAGACAGCTCTGTTTCGCAGCTCATCGCAAGAGCTACCAAAAATCTAAACATTTTGTGTGTTGGAAAAAACACTATTCTTCCATCAATGGTTTGTGTGGTCATATTATGAGTTATTTTGTTGACGCATTCAAAAAACCTTCATGACGCTTTTGGTATAAAGAAGAACAATAGATGGACTAATTTGCAAGCGTCAAACAATTTGTCTAAACAGGTGAAATCGATTCATGAAAAAATATTTGGGATGTATAAAGAATCGGACGCCAACACCCCCGTTTACGTTTTATTCCGATGTAATCTGGATAACTACGTTTAAAAATAGACATGCTTACAATTACGCTCCAATATGTCCAATCTAGTAAAGTCGTATTACCTTAGATCGATACAACAGGCTAGGTATGTGGCCGTTTGTCGTCTCCGACTTGGCTGAAGGGGACACGGAATGGCCGAATTGTCTCGCTGTAAGCGGGAAGTGGCATCGTATTTTCGTACTGCTAACTCTTGCTAGATGCTAGGCCGTGAAACTATTTTGGGGGATATCGCTCGTCTGGCGTCCACGGTTCCACCAGCACTTAACACGTGGAATTATGCAGCTGACGGTTTCCACCAACCGGCAGCCCACCAGTCGCTGGAATAGAGGGTCACGCCACCAGGCCCGGCCTGACCTGGGATTCGAACCCAAGGTATCTTACGAATAGAGTGAGCGTTCCGACCGATAAACCCCCGGGAAGGGGCTCCTTTGGTCGCTGCATGGAAAATTAAATGGGTTTACTAACCGAGGCTTTTGAGGAGTCCAATCTGGCTCGACCCTCGCATTTTGCAGAAGTAGATTTGTCCGACCAGGCTTTCGCCGTCTTCCGAGGGAGTCCAGAAGGCATTGCGTTTCTTCTTAACCAAGAAAACCAACAATAACACCAATAGGGACAACAAAATCGCCAACGCAACAAACAAACTCGTGGGGTGGACCTAAAGAACGTACCATAGTCGGCCTAGCGGCGTCACAGCTATACTGATGCATCCGGCTACTCAGTGCCTGGGGTCGCCGCCCGTAATCTGTGGATGCGAGAAAACCAGGAATAATTAGATCGGCTATGCGGTGGTTTCATCTGTAAAGGCCTTAGTAGCATTTGCTTTCGAGGGTTTTATTCGCAGATTTGCCAATTTACCTGCATTCGTCGCAACTTATTTTGAATCTGCATAATCGCCAGAAAATGATCTGTCCACAAAATTTCACAAATTTTAAACTTCATAAGATGAATGGTTTGGAAACGCAAGTCTCCTGTTCTGTGTACAATCGCAACTTCCTGTAATACGGTTTTTTTAAAATTGTAATGCTGACCGGTTAAGCCTCGTGACCTTAATAAAGCGAATACCATTATTACTAATTAGTAATAATAATAATAATTAATTACGAATTAATAATAATAATTGCAAGCTTAATTCTATATTGTCGTCTTAGTTCCGAGGAAGTCTTCTCAGATACGGATATTGACATGACAGATGTCCAAGAGCAAATGAATTAATTGGCTGAATCAAATCTCCATTTACCACCGTTATAATCGATTTCTGGGTTTTATTAATTTTGCCCATAGGTGATTTTCATCAATATCAGACGGACATCCCCATCCATCTTCCCATTTGAGGCTGGTATCAGCAGCCAGGAATTTATATCGTGACAATTCTGAAAATCATTATACAAAATATGGTTTGCAAATAACTAGGTTTACCAATTAGAGGATTCCTCAAAAATATAATAATTATCGTTATACAGGAAGCGATGAAATGAAAGATTTTAACACGCTACACAAACCAGTCTTTGTATAAACTAGAACAAAAAAAATAGCATAATTTTTAAAATAAACCAATATATTGCAAGTCTCCCGATTTATAGGTACCTTTGATTTAGCTGGTTATCACGTGGTGTGTTCCATGAAGCAAAATTTCGACGTTAACAATCTAATCAGAATTAAATTTTTTTCGTGTTAGCTTATACTTTTTGAAATTTTTTTAAACTGTCCGTTTTTTTTCGTGAACTTCATAAAACGAGCAATGAACGGCCTTGCGCCATACAAAACACCCTTATCACCCACGAAATAACAATTACTTTAACTACTAGCATTACTAAAACGCCCTGTTATTGCTCCTACCTCTTAGAGGTAGTGAGGATTCCCGGCTCAACCTATCCGCCACGAGTCATCCAGCGAAGAAGCATACCAGCGTCGTGCAGCGACGACATAAATACCGCCACCACCGCGAACGATTGCAAAATAATAATAAAAAAAATAGTACGCCGCGGAAGAATGGCCTACCACGCAGCGAGGTTCCACCGGAGGCGTAGGATTGACTCGCGGGATGACAGGGCTCGGAGATGGACCCAGGGTCGGGGACTTGCCAACCAGCCCCGGACGCCGGCGCCTGCTGAAGACGCGTATTACGGGCACGAGGAGGAGCATCGTTGCTTCGAGGGGAGGCCTCTTCCGAGCCGCAGGAAGTCGAGCTGGCCCCGCCGCTGAGGCATCGCGGCGGCCCCGTGCGATGGCTCTCGGAGCGGGGCGGTTGCGGGTTGTGGGAATGCGCTGCGCCGGTGTACCACCAGGC
The DNA here is from genome assembly GCA_028672205.1 of Proteocephalus fallax. Taxonomy (NCBI): domain Eukaryota; kingdom Metazoa; phylum Platyhelminthes; class Cestoda; order Proteocephalidea; family Proteocephalidae; genus Proteocephalus; species Proteocephalus fallax. Next base: position 393,071 of record JAPUBX010000465.1, read on the forward strand.
CTCTGTTGTAGGGGCGGCGGCGTGGTGGGCGAGTGGGGGGCCACGCGGGTGCGACGGGTAGGGGTGTTGATGTCCGTAGGGGCTGTCGCTGCCGCCGTCGACGAAGTTACCTCTATCCGGGTAGTGGGATGAGTGCTGTTGGAGGTAGTGTGGGGGTGCCTCCCTGCGGTTGTAATACGGACGACTGGGCTGTTGTTTTGAAGGCCTTTGGTACTGCGGCAAGGCATAGTCCTCTTCACTGACCGATCGGTGACTGCAAACATACATATATACGTAGCAATCAATTTTAGTTTTCTGAAATTCGGTTGTTATTACTTTTGAAGGTACGAATTATGATGATGATGATGATGATGGTGGTGGTGGTGGTGAAAAGGCTCTACACGAACTTCAGCTACACTGGTGGTAATTTATCGAATTCCGTGCTGTTGATGTTTTTAATGTCCTGGAGGCTCCACGGCCAACCGAGATTGCTGACGACGAAAGATTGCTAAAACACTGTTTATACATACTTCATTGGTTTGAATTAGTTGAACAAGAGGAAAGCAACTCATTCAACAGTCTCAACTCATGCACAATCCAAAAATGTCGGGAGCTCGATATTAGTAAATGAGTTATGCTCAATCTCGACACCGCTAGACTACCCACAACTACGATCATCCGTCAAAAATATTACAGCTTTTCGTGTGGGGTGGTGGTGGATGTCACCATACACGCCCCGAATTCTCGTCGAAAGAGCTCAATTGAGGCAAGGCTGTAAATCGGCAACCTGTTCCTCATTGGACGTGGAATAAAGATGATTGCGTTGAAGGCAGCTGAGGTGAGGCTTACCTTTTCATGGACCGGCGCACATTAGTAGGATCCGTGGCTACGCCTGCATAGCCACCCTCCCGGACAACCCCACGGCTGCCTGCTGTAGCAGAAGTTGTAGTTGCGTGGAAACTGGATTCGGTCGTATGGGGTGAGGATGAAGAGTCGCCCTGGGTGGTAGCAGTCAAGGGCTGGAAGACTCTACCGGCTCCGCTGATGCTGTGTGAGAGCAGATTACGTCGCTGGGGATCGGCAACTGTGGAGATAGAGGAGTGTGCGGTCGTATTTGCGTTGATGAGCGGAGCGTTTCGCTGCTGCTCGACGTTCGGTTGTTGTTGTCTATTCTGAGGTAGACGTCCCAAGGCGTCTCGACTAGTTGAAGAGGGGGCTGTTGAGGATAGGTTGCTGAAGCAGCTCTTGCACATCCAGGCGGACTGTAATCAGAAGAACAGAGCAAATTTCTCAACAAATACACATTGAACCAATGATTCGACATCTGTAGGCGCGCACGCGGGAGAAATTTGAAATAACTAATTTATCATTCATATATTGTAGACCCTCTTCTATATATCACAGTAAACAGATGACGATTTTCCATTCAATAGGGGTGGTTAATTCGAATTTGAAAAAAACACTCTAACTTGAAAGATCCTGTAAAAGCCGATGGTCCACAAAAACAAAACCCACCATATTACCCATCCAACCTCCGCATCTCGCGCACGCCCGACACCCGCAATTAGAGCAGATCTGGCCGGCGTTCTCGGCGAACCTGGTGATGTGGCAGATGCTGCAGATATCGTCTGATTCGGGAGCAGTTGGTTCGAGGGATGCGTGTGCCGCGGCTTTCCGCTCGTGTCGGGAGCTACGGTGTGCAGGGTTAAACATCTTGTCTTGGTCTTCCTCGATTGGGGAGTAGGTCCTTTGGTAGTAGGGCTGGTAGTCAGTACCGTAGTCTGATTTGGGGCAGCTGGTGGGTGGTTTTGTATTCCTGTTCTTTTTGGCCTCTGCTTTGGGTTGCCTCGTGCCCATGGGACCAACGTTTGAGGGCCCCTCAGTCGACTCGGGAAAAGCCGGGGGTACTTGAGCAGAGGAAAGCATGGAAGGAGCAGCTGCTGCTGGAAGTCGTTGGAATACTTTCGAGCCGCGACGCACCACATTGTAGGTTGGATTTGAGAGGGTATTTGGGGATCTGAAAACAAGGACATTTGTTATTCACGCTTGAGGGGTGATGACCTTGTTTTGTTGAAAGCAATACCTCATTACATTACATTTAAGGTTCATTTTTATCTGGTCAACCATTGACAGTTTCTTTAAATTACCCTGGTGGATGGTGCTTACCTAGTTCCGTATACCGTTCGCCTAAATGCCATAGAGTTCAATAATTAGACAATTGGGTGTGTGTATACGTTGAGGCACTAGTCTAGGGTTGGCTAGAATGAAACATGACTATAAGGCAGGACACGTTTCTCAGGGAGATGAACCACTTATTTGCCTTGAACTTCGTTTTAAGTGACCAAAATGTGGAGCATGGGAAAGTAAAATTGTAAAAGCCTACACACGACGGAGTAAATTAAAGGCGTCTATTATAAATACACGGGCGACATAATAAGGTTGTGTCACAGATGCTGTGCGCTTGCGAAACGCGAGGCTTCCGGAATCGCTATGAATCAGGGTCACTGGTGGATAAGGACACGATAGGTATTGAGTTCAGAGGTCCGGCAAGAATGCCCTTGGACAGTTGTCGCATTTTATATGCCTCTAGAAAGGTTCCGGTTCGCCATATGTGTGTCGTGTCTCTCTCTCTCGTTTGTGCGACAGACAAATCCGTAATTTCGAGGGAGAACTAGGGTGCCATCGAACCATTACCACATTAACGGTTTTTTAAACAGTTATTTGACCTGGATTGATGACAGATTTGTTGGCAATTAACACCGAAACGCACATGGGGGGGGGCGAACTATGCGTTACCGTAAAAGTACTCAACTTCTCAGTCATGGAATAAGGTAGTTAAGCCCGTCCGTTTGGCCCAAACGCAAGCTCACAAGGAAGCTTCAAGACGCCCTTGTCCAGGAAATAAAACCTGAGTCGGCGTGCACGCACTAGCCCTGCTTCCTCTTTTTCCCTCGGCGAGGGAGATGCGCTCAAGCTTTGCCAATTTAGCAGTGACGCACGATTACGGGATGAGTTATTTATAACGGCCAGTGATTTGGAGAGCGAAAGTAGGCTTTGAGCCAGGAATAACACACGTACGCACACACCCATGCACGCAGGCACGCGCGCGCACACACAAACGCAAAATCGCGCTACCACGAGAACGCCTCATTACGTGGACGAAGGGGGGTGGGCTTGACTGGGTGGAGGTCTACGCATCCCCGCGTCCGTGTGTGCGTACCTGTGTGTGTGTGTGTGTGCGTGCGTGTGTGTGTGTGGGGCGGGTGAGGGCTCGTGGTGAAATGGGGCCAGACGGCGAGCGCGCGGTAAGGCGAGTAGAGCGTATTATCGATTGGTGGAAGTCGAGCTACTTCTCGCGTTCGCCAAATTATTACACTCGGGGAGTAGTTGGAAAGTGACCGAGAGAGCGATTGAGCGCGGGGAGGGAGAACACGCGTCCGTGCCTTTACACTCCCGCTTAGGACGAACGATTCACGTAATTGAGCTATGGATGCGAAGATGACCACTGCTACCCTCTGCAAAGCGCTTCTTCCCATGCGAGATGGACGTCATTTACGCGAATAAATCGCCCCGTCCTTGATGTTATAAAAATAATAACCCGCATTTACGAAGGCTACCCTGGCGTATATTTTTAATAATCGCGGTATAATCCTCCAGAATCAATCTCTAAGTTTTTAACGCTGCTGCTTCTAATTCCCGCTTTCAGATGGACACCCTTTTTCTTCTTCTTCTTCTTCTTCATCAGCAATCAAGATCATTTCAACTGCCTCTTGTGTTGTGCGCTCGCCATGGATTTCTCAGTTTCCCACGCACTCCGTGTCAGAGCTGAACCCACTTGTTTGCCAACATACGAACAGCGCGCTTAAAAACTCAGCAGCCGACTTGTTGTAGTCAAGCAGATCGTTTTTAACGTCGAGATACTAAACCCAATCGAAACATACACGCGTTTATTTGCTCGCCACATCGTCTTTTTTAGTAGATCGGCGCAAATTATACCATCTTCAAGGGCTAAATTGATGCAACGGTTTACTGCCTCAAAGGTGTCAACGTTATTTATATGTGGTGCTGTTAAAGGTTTCCGAAATGTCCCTCACGAATTCAATATGTACCACATTGAACCGCTCAGTTAATCTCAAATCGTGAGATTGCATTCGACCATACTCGAATGATTGAAAATGTAACGGTTAATTCCCGTTCATCTGGGTTGTTTTAGAAGAAAGTGCCTCATGAGAGAGAATTCAAGGCGAGATGCGATTGCATGAAAATCTTCTCAACGAGTCCGGGTTCTTTATTTGGCAAGTTTTATTTAATCATTTGACGCAACGGTGCACCAGCATTGCTGGAAGTCCCAGTTTCATCGTTTGAATAAATAAACGACAAGAAGGAGCAGCTATTTACCCTAACACCACGGGGCGTAGAGATTTAATTAAAAGACAAAATAATTTTCAATTGGTTCGCATCCTTCGCGGAGGGCAATCTTCTGGCTCTTCTGGCTCAACCGCATAAACAACCCGATTTGTTGACAATCGATGTGTTCTCTGGCATCTGATTGGACAAAAATAATAAATCTGCCCGATATGTAGAAAATAAATAAAATACATGCAAATAAGGGCATAGCCACTGCCAGGGTTTTCGTGGTTCCAGCTGTTTTGATGATGTTATACGTCATTATTTGGTTGTTGCATTTTAGCGAATCAATATTAACGCAATAAAACACAGCCTCCCGGCATCTTCAACTGGAATATCGGATTCAACCGGATCATCGGCTATTGCCACCATCGAAATATGGCCACCCTATCAGAGGCATTTATTCTATAGAGTCAGACACCCAACACATGTCTGGGCACAACTCTCGGACTGGTCTAGTCGGTTAAATTAATCGATCTGGAGCAAATGATGAAAATAGTGCTCCCACAGACCAATCCAGCATTACTATATCTTGCCCCATTTTACGTTCCATATCAGTGGCGAACGTTGTGCCAGACGCGACATCAATACAGAAATTACAATTATGTTGGTATTTTTATGAAAGGGATGTTCGAAATTGTCCGCAAGAGACGTGGAGATGGGAGGACTAGAGTATCGTTCGAGTTCGAACAGAAAGCACAAAAAAACACGATGGTTCCATGAATTTAATAAAGAAATTAAAATGATGTTTTATTAGTACTGCATCGGGCAGTGACTTTCGGGTTTTATAAGTTCGGTTGCATTATGAATTATTCTTTCGCTTTGATTTTTTAAATTTGACGTAGAACCTACGAAAATAAAATTCGGATCGAACAGATCATTGGCGGAGAGAGTTGCTTACACGCATTGTTGAAAGCACCCATTCCCCATTTAGGCGTTGTTGGTAGATTAATAGATTTCCTTCAACTGGTCCTCGTGACATGAATAAAGCGAATACCATTATTATTATATATTATTATTATTATTAACTGAATCATTTTGTTTTAAAACTTCATATATTCGGCCATAAATAAGAAACCATAAACTGCTGTGCGATCAATTATCGCGAAGGCGTCGACCACACATCTGATTTTCGCTTGAATATATATGACCCATATCAACGAAACATTGTAAAATCAATTTGAAACAAATTCTTATATTTTTGTGATGGGCATCAATATGAACCAGACGTATATGCCGAGGATAATCTGTCCTGTAAAGGTTTTTCTTAGATCCATGGTATAATCCCAAACACAATTTAAAAAAATCATTGAACGCCAGTTCCCAGACTCTTCAGACATTTACGTAGCAACCATAAATGGAACCACGGTAATAATCGAGTGTTTTGTGTCCAACAAATTCGCTAATATAATATCCGTTGGGTATTCTACTTTACGAATACAAGGTCTTCATTCAATGTCTACGAGAATCGTTATTAATAATTTCAAAATTGGTGTCTACCACAGGCAGAGTAAATGTCTTCGTGTCTGTTGATGTTGTTCCGATTACCATTTCAAACATTTCCAAAAATTACGAAACCGATTGGGCGCCCACACGAACGCGATGGGAATATATTGGCCTTTTGATGGCCGAGATTATGCGTTTTCCAAATTGCATTTTATGATACGGGCTTTAATGTGTCTTTCTGACAATTTTAATTTGTTATTCCATGTTTGTTTAACCTTCGTCTGAGCGATAAAGTCGGTGATCGCAAAATTCCCATGGATTCATTTAAAAAAACGTAAAACTGGACAAAAGATGACCCCTTTCGTTTGCTGTACATTTTATTACTGTACGTTTAGCCTCTCATTGCTCAAATAAAGCAATTGCACAACATCACAAAAGATAGAACATTGTATAATGGAATTTGAAAATTTTCTAAAATGTTTTTTTAAATGTGAGACCAAAACAACTGCGCGCAAAATTTCGACGAAACGTTTCTAGAAGCAGTCAGTGCCAGGTTCCTTCATAGTGATTTTAGAATATATTTTTCCCAATTGCCTATGATCCTATCAGACGTGGTGAGGTAAGTACAGTGCAATAAATAGATAATATTTGACAAATACGATGTCTGGGCGCTAAATAGTAGAGGAGGGTGGACTCTAGTTTCGGTAGAAAGCCACTGCATTTTAGAGCAAATTAGAATGCCTCTTAAACAACTAACGTTGCCTACATCCAATTGAATAGCCTCGATGGAATCCTGCTTCGACACCAAAGGGATTTTATATATTTTGTGGAAAGTTCAAAAAACCGAGGATTTTATAACAGATATCTCGAAGGCGAATTTTTCCTCCAAGTGGCACAGCAGTTATGAAGGAGGAATGTAAAAGTTGGCTTAACAGTCGGCTTTATTCCATCAAACTACGGTTAATATACCGTATAACTAAACCGTTTCATGACCCAGAAAGGTAGCAAAACGATGAAACAACCTACTTGCCACAAGAATCTACAGTACCCAGTTGCTGCTATATTTTCGCTATAAATCACTATGTTCAGTTTTTGGCAATAAATAAAACACTGCTAGATTTATCGCACATGGACACATATGCAGGAAATGCACATATATGCCGTCGAACAGAGTCTACTGTTTTTATTTAACTAAATTTTTGTTCGGTTTTCGGGTTGATTGTAATTCTGGTCGAATAATTCCCAGCACGTAGTCGAGCTGTCCTTGCCCATCATATCCTCAAATAGCTCTACCGACTGGTTTCCATGCGCATGATGTATGAGCAACAACCAAACATCAGACATGCGATAGATTAACAGGCCCGACAATAATTATCATTGTGGATAAACGTACAAAATTGGAAACGACTTGTGACTACGGGCCTGCCAAGTCAAACCTTGCCCTAAAAAGCCATGCACAAAGAGTTGCTACTATAATTGCTTTTAGCATCCATTCACAAAGTGTGCCTTATTATGACTGATATCCTTTGTTACTAGAAATAATTTGCGTGGTGTTTACTTGTTGCGAAATTGTAGAAAAATAAATGTCGAATAATCAATGCGGATTCGAAAGTTTTGAAACGTACGACAAGTTAAATGAAAACACTCGGTTAAATTTAACTTTTTTCTTTATCATAGATTGATGTTTCCGTGGTTCAAAAGCTGAATCCTTCCCACGATTGGTTGTCCAAGGATGATGGAGTTATTAGTAAAGACCATAAATAAAAAAACCAAAATCACGATCTTAATGTCAGCAATAAAATACTGGGGGGTTTCATTTCTTCAACGCATTGCTGGTACAAATTAAAAGTCGCTACGAGGTTGCCATGGTCGAATCAAATCAGGCAATTTTAACGTACCGATCGACATTTTCCTCCTGGCGTTGGCGATTAATTACATCCTCGATAATTTTACGTTCTTCTGGCGTTAAGTGGGATAAATCCGGGCGTGTTTGGCTGGTGCCTGGAGAACTGGCGATACCAGAATCGCTTTTATATACCGCGTTGGTTTGAGTTTGCTGTTGTGATGACGGGGGTTGCATTCTCTCTGACACATCCCGGGCTACGGTGGAAGGTTCTCGCGATATCGCAGATCACAGATTTTGTTTTGTGCCGTTCAGAGAAGAATAACATTATAATAATTAGACCATCAGGTAGATTCCATTGTTGCGCGGGTGCTAAGCGCTTGCGACCATGTTACCGCAACTTTAAGAGGAGATTACCTTGTGTATGTACTTAGCATGAATAATGCAGGAAACCCTGTCGCGTTTGCCTCTCCCTGTGTGTGTGTGTGTGTGTCTGTGGGCGTGTTTCTCTCTAGCCTACACCTGCTGCTTGCTAAATGCGTGCGTGTGTGCGAGTACGCGCGCTTTGGTGCGGCGTACATGCGCGCGACTGCATTAACTATCCCTCACAGTTGAATTCAGCTCAGTTGGACTCATCGACCGCTTGTCTCTGGCGCGTCCAATGGCCTTTCATCAATCTCGGTGACCTCTAAAAACCAACTCGATTGGCTCACGCCTCTCTCTTATTGCAACATAGTTGGGGATCAGGAGCAGGGTGGTTGGGTGAGGCGCTGTCAGACGGTCTCGTGTTAATCTGTAATGCAACTTCGGTTTGGGTTCAACATAAAGTCATTACCAATTCAATTAGGTTTTTATGAAAGGTTATATTTTAAGCATTCTTAAAGAAGGTTTAATGGACGGTATTTGTAGAGATTTATCCATCGGATAGATTTTTTCCACGTGATTTCCGATACAAATTAATTTGACTTCGTGAATTGCAGTCCTAGCGAACTTATTCCTCTAAACAATAAACCACAAAGTTACTATAAAAGAGTAACTTTGTAGACAGAAAACCAAATAAGATTTCTCACTAAATTAATAATTCTTATCAGATAAGATAGATCCAGCTACGATACGATAAATTACAAACAATTGATTTTTACAAAAAATAAAGGTGGTTGTTACCCTACCGGTCATTTTCCTAGACTCTTAAACTATTTAAAGATTTTTACTGTTTGTTCAATTAAAAAAATGTGTTCAGTGTTACATGTATTTGCTGTTCGTTTTAAAGGTGGCGACGTCTTGCCCGTTTACTATTTGTGGGGTGGAGGGAGCTTTAATAGTGGGCACCAACTTTCTGTCTTTTTGTTTTTCCTGGCTATTTTTGTGATATTTTTAATGCTTGTTGTGGCTCAGTGCATCCCTACAAATGTTATTTTCGTCCTCCTAGAATATCACATTGGAATATCAGCTTCCATGCGAATGGTCCCTAATTATCTCCATTGAAGTGGAAACATTTTCCTATGAAGCCAGAAACACCAAACCCGTTCTGGAAGCAACATTGGGACTGCGATCCGCAGGAGCTATCGATCGTTCTGGACCAAATAATTAAAATGGTATTCAGTATCTCAATGGGCTAACGTACACCCACGGCAGCGTCCATTTGTGTTCCAAGAGACCTCAACCCTTGCAATATCCTGCCCCCATTTCATGTTCTTTATCCACGGCGAACGTTTTCGTTCACTCGAACTTAATAAACCTATTACAATTATTTTTGGGAAATTGTAAAGATTTAAGAACTAGAGTCTCCCCAGCAATGTGTGGAGTCTCAAATGCATTTTCTCAAACAATCCGTAGTCTCCCGTTTCGTCACCACTGATTGGTCCTGTGATGTTTGCCTTAATTAACCCACCTTTACTGAGCCCATTCAAATAATGCAAAACATTCGCGAAAGCGGCAACATTTATTCGGCCGTTTAGGTTCACCGGTTGAACACCACCCTCTCTACCAGTCTTTCTTGGGAAAGAGAGTGAATTTGCAATTTATGAATCTACAATTAAAGCAATAAACCTTTTTTTAAACGAAATACCCGAAACAACTCACCGACAAAACCATCGTGAATTATTTATCATTACTTATTTATTTAGGGGGCGATTACGTCTAATTTCAATCAATCAAATAAGCTGCGAATCCCCTTACTAGTAGGATAATAATTGCCCGAACTCTAAATTTTCAAATAACCAATGGTGTATGGAAATGCCACCCCGTAACAGCTTCAATAATAAATTGTTTAATTTAATTGAACAATCGATCAACTTTATGGTCGTTTCGAAATTAATCATCCTCTAAAATTCACGCCAATCTTAATCAGAACTACATTAAACAGAAATGTAATTGCTTTATGCAGGAAACATGGACGAAGACGTTCAAAATTAAACTTTTACACGGTGCTTCACGTTAGATCTCTTAATCCCAGCGCTTTTCTACCCGATCGCGAATCCTCCATCTCCAAAATGTTGGCTGGCCTCAAGAGCTCCACAGCGACAAGGTACCTCCCGCGGTCCTTAAAATCGGTCACTTCGAGATTTATCCTAATATCAACCAGCTCGTAAATCATTCGTTAGGAGAATGGAGAGATAATAATAATAATAATATTCGCTTTATTAAGGTCACGAGGACAAAAACTTTCAGCATTAAAATGTACAATAAACAAAAATGTTACAGGAAGCGACGATTATACGTAGAAAATGCAGAATAAGTTAAGAAGAATAAAAGAAGTAACATCACGGTAAATTAGCAAGAAAGGCCAATTTGACCTACGAAGTATAAAAGGTTTGGCAAACGGGAAATGGCGGCCATTGAAAGGCCCTATCCAAAACGCGAGCCAAACAAGATGTTGCTACAACACCTATTCTGAAACCGGCCATTGGTTCCGCGAACCTGTGAAGTATAGACCTTTTGCAACTCATCTTTCTGGTCTAAATTGATAGAGACCACCTCCTCTCCTAATTAGAGGACAGGCTAAAACTGCCCATTAACCGTTCCAGTTTGCTTATAAATTAAATAGAAGCACTCTGAACGCCGTGGCTACGTTATCGCACACCCTCCACTCTTCACTTGATGCCGGAGCGAAAGCCGTCGTGTGAGTTTTCCTGGATTCCACCTCTGCTTTCAACGCTATCTCACGCTCCTGTATTCTTTCTCAACTATGTGAAGATGGCGTTGAATAATGGTTGATTAATTGGCTTAAAAATTATTTATCTAACCGACGCCAACACGAAGGAGTCGGAAATGAAGCCTCCTCCTCCTCCTTGCCAAATAATTGCGGTGTACTACAAGGCGAAGTGCTATCTCCATTACGTTTTAACTATTGCACGTCTAGTCTTTGTTCCCCCAAGGATGTGACACTAATGCCCGGGCAGTCACTGAGGTACTCAAGTGGTCTTCGGAGAATGGTCTTCTGTTGAATGCATCAAAATGCATCTCCATAACATTTTCCTTGAGAGTTGATGTTGACACTCCTAAAATCTCTTCACGCCATAATTTCGTCTCGAGCTCAAAATCTAAATTCCTCGAAGTTAGTTTTAACAGTCAGTTATCATGGAGTAATCAAGTGGATGCTGTCTTCGGTGAATTTCGCAGCCTCTGTTTCTTAGTTCGCCGGTTAAGGAGACTTGCTTTAAGCTCTAGCCATATGAAAACCTTTGTCAATGTCTGTATAATTCCAATTATTGTATATTGTTCCCCAGTGATTTTCCCCGGCCTTAAATGTTTTGACTTTTTAACCCTCTGTAGGCTTTTTAAAATAATGTAGTTTTCTAGTTGCGTGCCTGTGCTCTCCATTCAAGAGATCATCGATCAACGCCACTTCGATAGGTGTTCACTAATCGCTGCTCGTATTTTAAGGGACCCCCTCCGAAGTGTAATCTCTTCGACCAATGCGTAGGCAATACCGTTGAATACCACAACAACGGCGGCATATCGCAATTCCTTATTTGTCCCGATTTTTAGTTTCACCAGAGCATGTGACGCAGGAACTAAAAGATAATTTTCATATCTAGTACTTGTTATAATATCTTGTTTTATGCTGAAAGTTTTTATCCTCGTTGCCTCAATAAAGCGGCTACAATTATTATTATTATTATTATTATTTTACGTTATGCTGAATGGATGCTATTTGTGGTAGAGGACTTTCCTACTCGAGGATAAACCAGCTTCATTGAGCCGATTCAGTGAGAATCTTGAGAATATTGTATCCGCAAAGTCCTGAGTGCCACCCAGCTTAGATAGGGGGGTGATACGTAGCCTTCGCACCAACCAGTGCATCCTGCAAGACAGCGGCGATCTGTATGGTAGAGCAGCACCGTCTGTCAGACCGTTGAATCTTAGAGTCGTTTTCCTCTGCTGATTGAGTTCCAGGCTACCCGCACCCGATTCGGCCCTCCAGTTGAACGGTTTACTGGGATGTGGCGGCTCACCTTAGCTACATATCATACCCCAGGGGTAGGTTTCTTTGTAGGTCAATCACCTCCTCGAACCGCGCCAACGCTTTCGTGGAGGACTGTATCGACCCCCCCCTCTAGTCTACCGCTCACGTTACTCACTCCGGTCTTTAAACCTCAGTAGGGTTCTAAAATAACGGCGTTCAATTGTGGATCATCCATGCACCCCATTAAACGGAATTTTACGGATTCTTCTCCATTTGACCCCTCCTGTTCCCTACATTCTTGTCTGTCTCTATGTAAATCTATTCGACCAGTGCGAATGTTATAACGGTGGCTGTGTCATTCCTTATAAATCCAGATTTTTAGTTTCACTAAAAGAGGTGAAGCTTTTCTTTATTAGAATGTACAAAGGTTTTGGTCCTCGTGACATGAATAAAGAAATTATCATCATCATTATTGCATGCGGATCTTTAGTGCTGTTAAAAGTGAATCCGATTATGCACATAGAGTAATCCGACTTTTATCAACTTGTAGCACAAATCTGACGAGAGTGCGAAAATAATATAACGTGATTGGTATTTATTCTAATCAATCCATTAAAGTTAATAAATCTGCTGGGCTTGTGTGAATAATGTAATATAATGGCTTTATGTAGGAAACTTGAACCAAAATGTGTACGACACATCGGACTGATTATTTTTTGTGGGGCACTCAAGGAAGAACCGGTTTCACGATTTGATGACGAATCTGGGGCGACATCACCAGGTGCACTCGGTGGAAGGGGACGGAGAGGAGGAGGAGGAGGAGGAGGAGGAGGAGGAGGAGGAGGAGGGAGGAGGAGGAGGAGGAGGAGGAGGAGGAGGAGGAACATTTCATACAAGAAGTGATTTTTTTCAGTTTCTATTGTACCAAAATGTTTCGGAAATTGATGAAACAAACGAGGTGACGTCTGCGAGCATAGAATTCTCCAATTTCCATTAAAAGGCTACACAATTATGAATAACAAAGTTGCCAGAGAGGCTTAAAACATTTCAAAAAAATATACTTTGGGTATGTAGTCTATATTTCTCACCGGATTGATTTGTTTACAACATAAATGTTTACAAAAATTTTATAAAATGTACCCCGCTTCAATCATATATGTTCTTTTTAAAAAAATGTTTTTTTTCAAGTTACCATGCATTATTTTCCTGCGTAGATTTAAGCATCACTGTGTTCTGGTTTTTCTGATTGGTTTGAAAACAAACCTCCAACACTCCATCCTTAAACAAGTGATAGTTCAACCTTTTAATTGAAAATTGTGGATTAATAAATTCTCATCAATTATCTTACGCCAGTAAATCGAACAAACCATTGTATCCGGGTCATATTTGGTCAAGATAGTTGTTTACTTTATTGTATGAATGTCTTCAATTTATGTCGATAATAAAAAATCTCCGATTTACAATAAAACGGATGAATAGTTCAGAAATCCAGGTTAAATAATCTACCACACGTACCGCATAATTACAATTCAAAAAAAAGTATTTCTAAACTCTCACATTTTTCTGAAAGACTTCCGAGAACCGACCATAGCCAGTAGGATATATATTGGCGCGCGTTTTGGATAGGGCCTTTCAATGGCCGCCATTTCCCGTTGGCCAAACCTTTTATACTTCGTAGGTTAAATTGGCCTTTCTTGCTAATTTACCTTGATGTTACTTCTTTTATTCTTCTTAACTTATTCTGCATTTTCTACGTATAATCGCCACTTCCTGTAACATTTTTGTTTATTTTAAATTTTAATGCTGAAAGTTTTGGTCCTCGTGACCTTAATAAAGCGAATATTATTATTATTATTATTAGGATAGATTTTGATTACATTTATCAGTTACCGTGATTAAGTGGGCGTAAGTGTTTCAATGTTGTTGATTACTATAAATTACTTTCTACCTTGTTAAATAAGTAGCAATATATTAATCTCCCGTTTATCGAATGTTTTCTCTCGGGTTAGTTGAATAGTTTTTTGGTGTTATATTTCAAATTAAATTCAAAATAAAAATTTGAATACCTATAAGCTTGCAGTTTAAATCTGCAGAAATAATTTTAATGGTTTCTCACTATGGAGCACCTATTCATTGCCATCTCATGGTTGTGCAGATCTATGGATCATCTTTAACAGACAGGTTTCCAGAACGAAATGTTGCATGTCCCAGCTTTTACTGCGGGTTTCCTCAAAACACCACACAGAACCTTTACTGGTTTCAATGATTCTTAGGGTTTAAGGATATTGAATTGTATTTGAGAAATGATCCATCAGATCAAACTGATTTTACTCTGGTTAGGGACCGGCTGAGTACAACTAATATATCGCTTTATTTTTTTCCCAGAAAAACCACGGTTATATTTCTTTATTTGTTTGGAACTATGAAATATCCGGTGCGACCTTTCAAATTTGGAGACGCCAAGGATTTTATTTGATAAAATGTGTTTATAGAGTCAGAGGAACAAGGCTCACTTCTCATACACCCGGAGACAATAGATCTGCACTGGGTCAATTTAGTGGACGGAATGAATATGACCTTGTGGTGTGTTTTCAGCGATGCTTTTAACAGACGATGTTTTTCGTGGTTTTATTTGCCGTTCGGGCAGTATTGTGCTATTCTCCAGTGGTGTTTTAAGTATTCTAGAGGATTTTTAGCCAGTGCAAATCCGCGAAATTGTTCCGCAGTTTTTGATCACCCTATCGGACAAATTGAAAATGTTTGACTGACGGAATCAACGGGTAATGCAATTTATTACCCATAAATCGTGAGTAATACAATTGCTACTGTTATTGTCCGTTTCATTTGCTGATACAAATTGTTATGCTGATGGTTTTCCACGTGTACCCTTAATACATCAATTATGCTGCTTTATTATCCACGTTTTATTGGGATTGAAAGATCCGTGATTCGATTGAACTTTTAATCTGTCTACTGTGCAGGCAGCTCTGAATGTATGAAGGCATACACAAATTCTAAGGCCATAAAGATAGTAAGAGGAGACGATGAGGAGGAGGTGGTAAGAGAAATTCGCTGCCGATAAAATGCTTTCGATAACCTCACGCAAGCGTTTAGGGTGGATATTTGGCGGGGATGGATTGTGGTGCAGAGGGATGCCTCAGCCGTCGTTGTGTCTGCGTGGCACTGGAGAGAATGGGGAAGGGTAAAAAACGACGCCACACAACAGTGATGGTAGGGGAGGTTGCACGGAAGCTCTAGTGAAAGAAACTCGGTGCACGAAAAAAACAGTGCCTTTCTCTATCCCTCTCTCTCGCTCTCGCTCTTTCGCGCGCTTGAGACTGTTTCGGGCCCCAATGGCGTTGTTCGTGTCGCCCATTCACCACAACCAACACCACTGGGTCGTTTTGCTCTCAAAAAGGTAGGTGACTGAGCGTTTCTTTATGGTATCGTTCTTGCTATACAATTTAATGAAATAAGACACAAAATAAAAATGCCCAGCTCCCTTAGGATGTGTGAAAGCAACTCTTATAAAATGGTGCGTTTTTAGAAACCCGAAATATCCAGTTAAAAGGCTGCCATTGCTGTAGCCTAGTGGCTCTCGACCAATTAATGGGTACTTGCTTACAATATCATAAGCCTGATTTAGCTACAATTTTGGGCGTTTCGAAAATATATTTTGGAGGTAATGATGATTTTGAATCCACATTCCACAAAAAATATCAAACGGATAGCCATTGCTTCCGGATCAAATTATGCGCTGTAGTGACTTATATTATTCGGATCTCGTTTATTACCCACGGAAATGCCTATTCTCCGGTTTCGGTATGTTTTGTCTTATTTGAATAACTGTTAAATATTCGTCTCAATTTTTAGACATTATGTGTTCCGAATTGCAAACTGACTAATTTTACATCGGTTAAACCAGCCTTGAAGATGAAAATGATTGAAAACGACCACTAGGTATTATTTATGTCCGTTGCTTCAGTGCCACGATTGGAAATATTCGATAAATATTTTGCGCAATGTAAACATATCCTTTTTATGGCAGCCATTATGCGTTTGAAACAAGGTATTGTTTAGAAAATACCCTATTTTCTAGTATAATACAAACAATACGACATTAACACAACAAAGTGCACAGATATCTTGACGTAAAAGGTACAAAGCGCTATCTTTAGGCGATGCATGTCGATAAGGATGGCAAATCAATTTGATTTGTTAAACCTTGTGATAACCTGAATGTCAACAGCGCAGAAATAGGAGAACATTGCTATGCCAGTCATGACACACGTATATCTGTTTAGGTTCGCCCATTTATTTAAATCTTCCTGGCTGTTTGCTACCTGTTCCCCCTGCTTGGTTCCTGTGTTTTGTTGCATCAATTCTAATGGAGTCTGCGTCTCCCATTCAGGGCACAGTTTGCCCCTAAACACTTCGATTGGACTATCGGCTTTTGCAGTAGCGTGCTATTCTTGTCCTGGCGAGGTGAAGCCATTTATCAAGCGGTAGCAACCTGTCTGAGCGCTGCAACGAAGATCCAGTCGTCCACTCCAATGTAATTCGATATCACAAAGGCAAAACGCCCCTCTACGTCGTTTAGTGAGGCAAGAAAAGATCCGGCACTGTAATCTCGTGTATTTAAGTCACTTATTATTGGCGCGCGTTTTGGATAGCGCCTTTCAATTGCCGCAATTTCCCGTTTGCCAAACTTTTTATACTTCGTAGGTCAAATTGGCCTTTCTTGCTAATTTACCGTGATGTTACTTCTTTTATTCTTCTTAACTTATTCTGCAATTTCTACGTATAATCGCCACTTCCTGTAACATTTTTGTTTATTTTAAATTTTAATGCTGAAATTTTTGGTCCTCGTGGCCTTAATAAAGCAAATATTATTATTATTATTATTATTAAATAGATCAATTTAAATAAATAAAAGAGTATTTATAGTTTCATCGAAGCACAGAAAATATAAACAAGATAATTTTGATAAAATTCATATGTGTGCCTCCAGAGTGGTTTTAAGGAAACAAATATAAACCAATTAAATATTTTGTTTGGGTACAAATATTTCCTTTGTTTTACCGTCATTTTTATTGCTTTTAAAGTCCTATAAGGAGATCCCCTATTATGTTTAGACATTTTGAGGTTTATTTGAAATTATCGATTGTAATTGGGGGGGGGTGGTGTAATTGTAGGTCCCTTGCCGTTGTGACATCACAGGTTGGTTTCTGAAATCTGATACTTCGTCAACATGGACAACATAATATCTGTTAAATATAAATATCGCGTAAGATCCCCTCTTATCAGAGAAAAATAAGCTGAAATCAAAGATCTCGCCTAATTGGTTTTGTTTTATTTTTACGGGCAAACCATAACAGCCAATGGTACTGTCGCGCGTGTACAGCCACCCAATCAGGTACAACGTTGGTGCGCGTGCACAGGTGTGACCAATGGATTTGGGAAGCCGACCCGAATAAACAAATCAAAGTTTTCTCACGAACGCCATCACGACAACGTAGTTTTATAATTTATACACCCTCACCTTAATTATTCGCAGCATCAGCAGCAGCAGTGGCAACACGATGGAAAGACAAATTTGTGACTACTACCCTGCGACAGTGGCTGAAATGGTTATGATGCAACAGTACGTCACCAACCACCAGCCTCTCTGGGGCTCTTCGATACCCGGTCCCGGGGTCCACCAGGACTTCCCCATCGACCCCTACGAGACTCCCGACGATATCTTCAAACCCAACTCCTACTCGCCCTACCCTTCACATGCCCCTCCATCCTTATTCCATCATCACCAGCAGCAACAGCAGCTGTATCAACAGCAGCAGCATCAGCAGCAGCAGCAGCACTCCTTCTGTCTCGACCAATACGCCTCCAGTGAACCGATCCCCGAAGAATCCAAGATAACCCACGGCGGGCTCCAAAAGCATATCAGCTCAAACTCTCGTAAGTTTCAAAATGTTTATCTAGACAAAAAAGTGCAATTGCATCACCCTGATATATGCAAGTTGGTCAACGTGATTATTTAAATGCATAAACCTGGCATTAATTAAATGTGACAAAGACTGTTTAATGTGACCTCTTGGAATATTAATTACTTGAATTTAAGACAATGACTAGGTATGTTTGCATTTTATATCACGCTGCCATGCCTAATAATTAATTAGGAATCGTGATTACAATAATTATAAGTTAGTTAATTAGTCTAAGCGTGGATTCATTCAAAATAAACCCCCTGTTTATGAAGAATTTCGTTCCTCTGAAATAGGACATCTCCTCATAAATGTTTTCGTTGCGTAAAACTCTCAAAATTCATTCATTGCTAAGGCAACGTGTCGACACAGGAAACAATTAATTAGCCAACTTCCGAAGTGATTTTTCCCGAGGGTCGTTTCAGCTGACTTATGGTGTTTCCGGGGACAGAATCCGAAATTATTTGCCGTTCACGCGGGGGTCAGCTACAGGATGAGCCATCGGCATGGATTGGTGCAGCGTCTAACATGGATGACCCTGGGGTCGAGCCCCCGATCAGACGAGCAAAAGAAACCAGACCCAGTTTCACGGTTGGCCCCCCGCTGGACCGGTTAAGTGTAGGATGGTGCAGCGGTCACCTGCATGTCTGCGCTTGGAACTCGAGAGGCCATACGAAAAACGACGCCACAATTAAACACATTTGTATAAAAAATCATGGGAATCGGGTGCTGTTGACATCTCCAGCGCAACTACCTGGCTTTTGGTGGGGTGGGGGCGCCTCTAGATATCGTACAATCAAGGTCATCTTACAGTTCAGCAGAGATTCGGGTGGTTGACCAGAACCGCATTTCTGGTAGTTGAATCTCTCAGTAGATCTCCACCTCCGTCGCTCAGTCTGTCGCCATGTGCCCACGCATGTCGATGTGAAATGGCGACTCATGGAGATTTTTAGTTTCCGGTTCTCTGATCCTGTCGTAGCCAGACACTGCATCTGGGAACAGATGGAGAGGGTTTGGCTCTGTGCGGTGACCACAGATCGGGAAATAACCACGAGAATTCGCATGAAATAGCCCACTACGGCGGGCACAACTAGACTCCGGTAGCCCAAACATTCAAAACGATCCAGCTTGTTTAAACAACACCTGTATGCGTTAGCCAGCACCATGACCCCCCCCAGTGAAGCCCGACCACTGAGTAAACAACCACAGTGGTTGTGGGTTCGATCCTGCTGGGAGAGGGGAGTTCGCGGGCTAGATGCGTTTGTTTTGGGTCCATGACTAATGAGTCATTGAATAAATAGAACCTCAGCGTTCGGTGGGGCATTTTGCGTGCGCGGTTGGTGTGAATAAAGGAGGAATAAACGACGAGAAGGCTGTAGTCGCTTTTCATCTTTTCTCAGCATCATCTAAAGCGAAGCATCACCCGCTCACTCGCGAGTCAGTAAATAAACGGAGTGACTTGGAGGTGAACGTGTGTGTGTCGTAATTCACTTCGCCTCAAAACCGCTGGGCCACTCTACTACTTAATATTCCACGACGAAAGCCCTCCGCCTATTTATAGGTGTACTAGGTATCCGGCCAAATATGTGAAGTAAGCCCACCCCCCTAAACTACCCGGCCAGAGCCTCCCAACACCACATAATTTAGAAGTAGACAAAGCCGACGACTGCGATAGAATATTGTGGAATATGCAGAAACGACAAGAGAGTTCCTGATCGAAGGGCCTGATAGGACCCTTTGTGGGTCAAATAAATCAAGGTTTACAATCCCACACACACACACACATTTGCGATAGAATCAACCATTACACATTCTGTAATCCGAACCACGAACAAGGGCATTTAAATCCCTTCAAATGACTTCATAAAGTTGTGCAAGGCTGTAGAATTTTCCACTTTTGACTTTGGGATAAATGTTATTTAAAATGGCCATAAAATGGTCCTGCTATCGATGACGCGGTGTAACGCGAGTCTGCTCATGAGAATTAACGGTTAGTCTGAGTAAATCAGTCCCGATTCTCGTGATTTAAACTTCTTTGTTATTCGTCATTATTTTCTTTATTTTTGGCCGAAAACAACGCAGCAAATTAATCGTACGTAGAAACACACCATTCTGGAAGATTTTTTTGGAATTCGGTGAATCTGAAACAATGAGCAGCCAGATTAGGGAAATTGCTTTAGGAAATCTTTTTTTCCGATAGCTGAAATATAAAATGGGGCAATTTTAATTCGTAGCACGTGGAACTGTTTCTTTTTTCGTGACTTGGAACATGATGAGAATATTTGGCATGTACTAAAACAAGTAATCCATTTTTTAAATCACACGTTGACAACATACGTCAGATATGCCACGCGTCCCGACACTACTCTTTTGGTGAAATTTTTATATTTATATTAGCACAAAATTACATCCTCAAAGACTGACCGACTTCCTGCCTGGCAGCGAGTGTTGGCGAAATGCAGATATAGTGGTGATAGTGACCCAAAGATGTTGGCGTGATAAAATACCAACGGGGAACGACCGCCTCACCCATCACCAGGAAACTGAACACTCCGGCTGACCGCATCAAATAGATCACCAGCAGCACCACCAGCAGCATGAGTAGCAGCTGGAGATTGAAGAGAGTACTTATCTGGAAGTTAAATCGAGTCCCGTGGCAGCCGCTGCTGCAAGTCCCGGTGTGCATGACTAGCCCAACGAGGTAGATAGCCATCCGCGTTGCTCTGATGCTGCTGCTCTATCTGGACTCTGAGATGACCAGGCTTGCTGGGGGAGGAGGGGGTCACAACGACATCCCCGCCAACCCCCCCCACACACCCAGCCTCAAATTTCGGGTCTCGGGCTCGGGCAACGTGGAGAGAGGCCAAGTGAGGGACAAAAGTTGGGCGTGTTTGAGTCGTGAAAAAATTGCAAATCGCGTGACTGCAGCACTGACTGCAGACACCGCGACTTGTCGAAATTTCACATGCTCTAGCCCATACCAAATCTTGGGGCTGACGTGCAACTGCCAGTGCAGTTGTTGCTGCTGCTGCTGCTGCTGTTTAAACCGGGACTTTTAATGGTTTCTTGCAATGTTTATATCGTATAAAAGAGTTTGTCGGTTTCAACAACTAAATTCTAAGGGTGTTCTTGTTTACTCGAGGCGGTGACAATTCGTTTTCGCCAACGTACCTCGAAATGCCTCGCTCTTGTAATTACGGATTTCCAGAAGGTGTTGCTGATGAGAATACATTGGGCAGCGCATAAAACGTTTCCCCGAAAAATCATCCATTTAACCTTATGATCACGACAATCAGCGCGCTCCATGACAATATCTTCCCACTGCTACGAAGGAAGCCAAATTATAAATAAATTTGAAATTTGCATGGTGATTGAGGGAGCCTTTATTTCGTGAATGAAATCAATTTGATTTCGTTTTCCCAGTATATTGCCCCACGTTTCTAGTTCCTGTGTCTATAAATAAAGACAGGTGTTTCGGGTCGTTAGGAGTCATCTACAGAGATTTAAAAATAATAATTCCACGATCTCTTGTACAACAATAAATATTAAATTTGCTAGTTTCTTTTGTATATATACCTTCGTTTGTATAAGATGCTATTTTGTCAGAAGCGCAAATAATCCTATACAAGGCATAAAAATGACTCGAAACTTAATCAAAGCCCTGGCTCTAGACGCAAATAGGTCAAACAATTAATTATACGGAAGTAAGTTTGATTAACTAAGATGAATTCAATGAAATTGTGATATAATAGATGAAATCGAGCAGTAGAACCGCTTTAAACATGGACACACGAGTTCCAAAAACAGAAATTGCCACTAGACGTCGACCATCCAATGAAACACCGTCATCCATAGGTTCTAAATTATTTTTATAATTTCTCATCACACCGAATTCCTTTGGGAATCGATTCGGATAAACTACAAATAATCTCAGTACGAGACATCCAAGAGCCTTGAAGACCGCCTTCCTTCGCCTTTTCGTCATTCAAGATGCCCGGTGAATTTTAATCAAGATGCACAAATAATACTTGATTCGAATTCAGATGACATCTGTGAGTTTTTTCTACCACAAGCTTATCGTCGTATGTCGTCCTCATGAACTGCAATAATATGGATGATTTTCGAATGATTTTTAACTCGTTTGGCTAATTACAAAGTAATGTTTTCTACACGTTTCCTTAATATCCAGGATATTTGGACCAACGTATTCACCTCAAGCCCCACTCCTATTGCCTTTATCGTCAAGTAATAAGTTCGAATTCACAATTTTTTGTTTTATAAATTGAATGCGCCAAAGAATATCCCACCCAGTCCTACCAATCTGCATTTACTCTGCCACAACAAGAACAACAACAACCCCATATATTCAGAGGCCATTTTAATGGACCCAGCAGACGCAACCACCCCCTCAAAGATACCGGCAGTTATGTACCGTTGGAGGTGGCGGGGTGTCGTGACACGCACCCTGCACGCGCCCCTTTTGGGACACCGCTGCCCACTTTCCGAATTCAGTCTGTCGTGAATGCGAGCGAAAGTGTAATTTGTTGGCCATCAGGGTGTGTGTGTGTGTGTGTGTTTGTTGGACTTGGTGTGAGAAACGCGAAGAAGGAGTTGCATGACTTTCTCAAACCGTCCTTTCCGCCTCGCAGCCTGGGAGTGCGGATGGGGAGGTGGGGGAAGGGGGGGAGATGGTGAAGCTGTTCGGCGGTAAATCTCGCGGGGTTAAGGAGACATTTGAGAGCGCTATTTATGCCTAAAGAGGCAGTAGCTCCTACTGCCGCAGCCCAGTGGAGTGTGTGCAGACTCGTCTGTGGGGTTCTGTCAGAGTGCCGCTCTCGCCCATGCAGACCTTGTCAAACGTCCTTTTCAACCCTCCTTTCCTTTCTCGCACAGTGGTCAAAACATTCGGATAAACTCAATTAAATTACTGGTTGCGCCTCCCCCAAAAGCTAACGGCCAAGAAGAGACGGCGATGCGCGAGAATTTCGGGCGGTCTGTCACTGCTAAGTCAGTGCCTATTTCCGAATAAACATCTATTATTGGCGTCGGCAAGAAGCCATTATTTAGAGACCAGCGGAGTATCGAAATATTTTACGGCGTTTAAATGTACTCGAAGAAAATAATTGCCGCGCCATTTTCAAAATGGCCTCAAAAATTATCGATTTATATCAGTCCGTTTTTCCGCCAACCAGCTGAAGGCTATCACGGATTCACGAATTGACGCGTACCACTGGCTATCCAGAGGTATTCTACGCGAGACTCTCCATCCATGACGAAAGAGCATTTATGTATGCATTTATGTTTGCCAGATGCGAAGGCGACTGCTCCCTGCTGACGAGGTGACAGAAATAGTTACAAGTCGCGCAAATCGCCGGTTCGCGTGCATTGGGTACATCAAAGGGGACCACTCTAGTTTCCCCCATCTAATTTTTGCCGCAATATCCGATCAAGCAAGCTGGCCGTCACTCCCCCACCCCCACGACTACTACTACTACTACCTCCTCCTCCTCCTCCTCCTCCTCCTCCTCCTCCTCCACCCTTCCTCACCTTCAACACCGACTGGGATGGTTATAACCAGACAACGAATACACACGCAGGACAGCGACAGCTCTCTCGGTGTGATTTGACACGCTCGCAATACCAGGACATAAATACACACGCCCTGTGCTGATAACGTGGATGTCGTCGGACGCAAATCTACGAGCTGGCGACAGTTGTTTTCCCCTGTCTTCTGGAGTTTAGCATGAACCTCTCAAACATTCTTTGAAAATGACGAATGCAGTACAAACTCTGCCTAGTAGTAACAATAGTAGAAGCCGTAACAGGTCAAATCTACGCATAGGTTCAAGCCCTCCAATGTTTTGTTTTAGTTTTTGTGTGTATACAAGTCCACGAGGAAGCTGATGGTCGGTTTGTTTGTTCGGTTGTTC
The DNA here is from genome assembly GCA_028672205.1 of Proteocephalus fallax. Taxonomy (NCBI): domain Eukaryota; kingdom Metazoa; phylum Platyhelminthes; class Cestoda; order Proteocephalidea; family Proteocephalidae; genus Proteocephalus; species Proteocephalus fallax. Next base: position 417,068 of record JAPUBX010000465.1, read on the forward strand.
CGTATGCATCTTGACTCATCATGCCCCACCACACACACACACACACATGTCTGAGGTCAACTGGGTGCATTGGATAACACGGTAGAATTCATTGGCTAAGTGAGGGGTACGATATTTGTCCAGTGCAGCCTTAGGTGTCGCCCGATTTTATTCACGACCAATAAACGTGTCGTGTGCCTAAATGATTATCGTTTAAGCCTTTCAGTGAACCGATTTACACCGCGGAATTTTCCGCTTCAGAGTGGAAAAACAAAGTTCTTAAACGCTATTTAATAGGAAAAATTACCGCACTATTGTTTTATTTCAATAGGGCGTTGAATGGGGTTAAGGCCTCCTTCCGAGTAAAGACTAAACGATTTTACGAAGGAGCGATACCGTTGATATTTTTAAAAAAAAGTATCTAAAAATGAATAACTGATCGTTATGGCGAAGACAAGCTGCATTCAAGCGTCACGCTAGTATCAAAATTTAAAATAAACATTTCGGTTCTATCGATAAGGGCAGGGGATTCCGGATTGCGATAATGAAATGTTCTTCAATTAAGTTGTATTTGACCTTTTAATACCTGGGCAATTCTGAAATTAGAAAACTGATTATTCTGTTTTCTTCGAGATGAGAACCCACGGGCCGCTTCAATTTACGATGTCCTCTGCAGCTGAATTACTCGATACGATTAAACCTATCGAGGAGACAAGTTGATTGCAATTTCTCTGTGCACAAAATTAATAATCCTTTTCCACTCTGTTACAGCCGCATAATCATAATAATCATAATAATAATGGCATCAAACGGCCTGCTTGCTTGCTCTGTGCGTTCATCTCGCACAAGAGGATAAGCCAGCTTCATAGAGGCCACAGACATTTACGCGAGGTATCCGGTTGCTAGACTACATCTGAAGTCTCCAATGCCACTAATTTGTGAGGCATTAGGAGATGGCGAAATAAGTCGAACCTGCTTCGTTCATGCACATGCCCATTTCCGTCCAACGGAGACATGCAGGTGGAAAGTAAGACGAATGTTTTAGAAATTAATCAACCTCGTCTTTTTGGTGAGTGGCACATCCAGTTACCCACCCACCCCACATCAGACAACCGCCAGTTGATCCCACGCCCGTCGGCGAGCAGTCATGTAGTGTGACAAGGAAAACCCCGGCGTTCAGCCGACGACCTCATTTGGCTTTGACCAACAGGAGCTCTACGCTTGATGCATCAGACAGGCGGATTGTGTGGTCAAAATAATGCTTGGATCTGCACAATGTACAGTAGTACTCTCAACCGAACGCGTTTAAATTAAGGAAATGTACTGCTAATATGCTTTTAAGAAAAAGCACTCCGCAACTGAAAGTCAAATGCCCATTTCCTGGCGGGTTAACTGCCATTATGGTCATACAATTAAAACAACAAATTGCAATAATAATTGGGATTATACCGCAGCTCGGCCAGCAGCCGATTGTAGATACCGCCAGCCAGCGTGCAGCCCCCTTTCTGTCTGCCCTCGTTTTGTTTGCTCATAATCAGCGCCAACATCAACACCACTCGTCCCCTTCCACTCCCACGAATGCCGGAAGTTTTCTAAAATGAGTAAATAAGTTTGGCCTATTTGGGAGAGAGACGGGGCTTTAGCAGTCCAGCAATCGTGGGAGATTATCTGAGATGAGGCAATCGATTAGCCGTCAGCAGGCATTTTATGATGGAGACTGCGCCAAAGGCATTCAATGTTGGCGATTTGATTGTTTGGACTGGAAGAAGGCAAGGATGTGGGCGAATTGCGTGGCAGAAAATGCTCTGGATGCTGAAACTGTTATGTAATTTATTTATCGTATTTTCCGATGATACGTGCCAAATTGGGAGGTTGCTACCAAAATGACACGCAACAGAAGCTCGTACCTTTGTAAACACGAGTTCTTATCATAACTGTCTAATTTATTTTGGAAATATTTAATTGCCAGTTCAGGGTAAAAAAGGCAATCACGAATACCGGATTTGTTAAAAAACATCGTTTGCTCGAGACGAGACCTCGTGCACGCAATTGTCAAAATCCCAAATTGCGGCAATTCAAAGCGTATATTATGAGTTCCAGATTGCTTTAAATGCTTAAAAACGCAAATACTTGGTTTTGCAAATTATAGTTGTCTCGAAATGACCAATTGAGCTTATCGGATTTCGTGAATATCGGCTCCAAGGTCATTGCGACCTTTGAACGGACTACCGGATTTTTGGGAACACGTTTCCAAAAACCATGAACAGATAATAAACCACCTATTATAGATTCCAGTTTATCAAAGTTTTATTGTTTTATGAACTCCAGTTCATTAAACCAAAGGTTGCAGGAAAACGTAGAACAAGATCACCGCCCTCGGAAGAAAACATTCGGAATCCCAGAACCATGGGAGCAGTGTCTCATTGCAGAACCTCTTTCTTGTTGTGACCAGTGTTCACTCTCCCAACGTTTTTCCACAACAGATTCTGTCTACGCACATCTCGGACAAGAGGAGACGCCAGCCGTTGCTATCGAGATGTCGATGCTTCGTCTCGACAAGAGGAGTCGCAACATTAGGAAGCGAAGAGGGCACGGTGATGTTACTGCTGTCGCAGCCGCATCAGAGGATGCTTCTGGAGATGAGGAGGAGGATGATGAGGAGGAGAGTGAAGGCAATGCCCCTAACGCGGTTCCCCAAACTCAAACCCCGATTGTCAAGTCCAACGAAGAACGCTCCCTCAGTAAAAATGACGATGCTGTGGCCGACAGGAACCAGGTAAATCGATGGCAGTGACTATACGACTGCGCCTAATCTAGGATTCGATGGGTAGCGAAACAGCATCCCCTGCGTCTTGTAGCTAACTTTTTATTATGGCTAAACTCGTGTCCACCCAGGTATACGTCGGCGCGGTTATCAAGGAGGTGGCATCATTACTAACTCCCCGTGTAATTGAGTGCTTAGTGTGGTGGTAGCGTGGAGGTGGGGTAGGGGGCGGAGCTTGGCTTTGGAGAAGGGTAAGGACAACGTCCTATAACCGATTTATTTCCGCCAACCACCCCACCCTCGCCTCCTCATGCCATGGTCATCTTAAGATGTTGAAACTGGAAAACGTGGCGCCACTTAATTTACTCCATCCACGTGTAGATGGAATCTGGCCAGTGGGCCTCTGTCTGGCGCCAGTCATGGCAGTCTTCGGTGCTGGGGTGTGGCAGGGCTGCGTTTGTACGCGGACGCAGACAAGCGAGCTGCCATCCAAGACTCAACTGTGGACACGCGGCCCATCCTGTTCTAAGTTGTGTACACGCGCGCGTGCGCGCACGTTCGCTGTCGACATTAACGCGCTCCACCCCGCAAGGGCCTGTAAATGAGGGGAGTGGACTTAGTCGCCAAAAACCACTTTGAGAGGGGAATTAAGAGCTGTGCGGGTGCCCAGTAACCGACTATTACGTTTCTCGAGAGACAACCCTTAATCCAACACCAGCTAGATGGATGGTTTCCGTAATGGGTAGTAAAATAAACCTGGTTTATATAAAAATAATTTTGTTTATAAAATAACACGAGTTTGGGAAGTTTGAGACAATGTGCAAATTATTGTCTGAAAATGACAGACGGGACAGATCAAATATTCCGAGAATTTGTCTGTAAAACGCTATTGATACTGAAATAAATGACAGAATCGTCTGATGAGTCGCTTTACCAATCAGCAATTCGCTCGGAATGATCATACTTATGGGCCTCATTTAATGTGACACCTTATTTGTTAGCGACCTTCTTTCAAACGGGATCTGCTTTTCTCTACCGATCAACCGACGAAAGTTTAACTGTCAGTTGAATAAACATTGAACTGAAGTAGTTTTCAACCTCGCCAAGAATAGGGACCTTTGTGTACCGGAACCAAACAAATCAAATACGAATATTGACTACAAAAACGCGGTACACTTTGGCGATATCATTTATGCTCGTTGCGATGGCAAACTCAAACAAAAAATAGCATCTTAAAAGAAATATGATGAAATTGAAGGGTGTGAAAGTGAATTTCATGTGGACCCTTTGTCTGCCATCGAAATTTAACCCGTCCAAGTTCAATAAATCCGAATATACTACTAGATGGATTGGGTCGCGATGTTTAAAGTTGAACATTACCGTATGTTAGTCTAGTTAAAGTGTTCATGACGCAAACTATGTAAAACACAAATGAGCTTTTGGTCCCTTTTTTAATGATAACAAAACAAATTAAATGTTGTAGTAAAAATCCAGACCACTACACGAAAACCAATCCTAGACACCATTTAAACTCGGAGGTGTCTGTGGAGAAACAGACCCAATTTCAGTAATTATTCTTTCCGTATTCCTCAAACCACTTAGCTTAAAGTCATTTATACATATTAGCAGCAGTCGCTCTGATGGACAGGTGCTTGTCCTTGGGTATTGATAAAAATTACTCCTTCGGGGTACCACCACAAGGAAGTGGAATTGCCAGATTTCTCCCCCAAGTGAATTAGGATAAATTAGGTTCTGTCAAGTCGAATTTCGAAGCTACAATAACAGAAGCTGCGATGGAAACGCCCATGTAAGAGTGCGCTTTGGTAGCATCTGCTTCCGACTCTACCGCAGAGTCGGAAGTCGGGGAAGCTGTATATACGGTCTTTACTCAGACCTCCCCCATATGTCTGATGCGAGGAGGAGGAGGAGGAGGAGGAGGTGGAGAGGCAGGGGGTTAGATCCACTGGGGATGGTGTTTCTAAGGAGACGCTGAGAGAACGAGGTAGGGTGTTGTCCGAGGTAGTGTGACAATCGAACAAGAGGCATGGGTGGAGGGAGGGTGGTGGTGGGGACCGTTAAATTAAGTGACGATATCCATTAAATTGTGACACTTTTTACTCACTTGCCCCCATTTACTCTGCGGACTTACCACCCAGGGGGATGTGAAATACAAACGTACATTTTAAAAGCAAATGATGCTCATGTATAAATCGGTAAAATTTCCTTTTCCCATGTTCTTGTGAGGAGTTTAATTGTGAAGTCAAAGTTATTTGAAATATGATTGATGAGTTAAAACAATTTTATTGCAACAAAATGGGTGTTAAATCGCATCGCCTCTATATTCTCTTTCTTCTAGGCCGAAAGAGGAAACCGAGAAAACTGCGTGGACAGTTTGCAGGAACCTAAAGCAGACACAGACTCTACCCTGAACCGAATCTATACCGACATTCTGAAAAGAACAATCGGCCTTGACGGCGAAATGGCGGGCTTTTCGAAAAGAGAGGGCGGAAGGCGCGAAGACACCTACCTCAGCGACACCTTCGAAAACAATGTGGAAGACGAGGATGAGGAGGGCGAGGAGGAGGGTGAGGAGCATCTCGAGGAAGGTTTGTATTCTCGAGAGGCGCACAAGATGTTCGAGGACTACCACTCGATGTCCCACCACGGTCACCTTGGCAACCATCATCTCCAGCCCCATCAAAGGGCAGTTCTCGGCTACGACATTCACCCCATGATGACTCAAGCCGCCGCTGGGTCGGGCGGCTCCGACAACGCGCCATCGGTGGCTGTCATTAATTCGGTCGCCATGGCAGCGGCGGCGGCGGCAGCAGCAGCAGCCTCTGTGTCGACGTCATCCGCCACGTCGGCGGCCGCCATCGCAGCCAAACAGAAGCGTCACCGCACTCGATTCACCCCAAGCCAGTTGAACGAACTGGAACGCGTCTTCGCCAAGACCCACTACCCGGACATTTTCATGCGAGAGGAATTAGCGCTGCGCATCGGTCTCACCGAGTCTCGGGTTCAGGTAATAATTATAATTATTATTATTGTATTCGATTTTTTAAGTTCAGGAGGACCAAAACGTGTTGTTTTAAAGTTTACAACAACAAAGTGATGCTGCGCGCTGTTATTATAAAGGAGAACAGGGCACACGCAATTGCAAATGTTTCATCCATTGAGTGTTTCTGCTGTCCCCTTTTCTATTTTAAAATGTTCAGAAAAAGTTGATGCGAAAACAGGAAATAACAACGATGAAAATGAGCAAGAAAGGCAAATTAAACCCCCGAAGTACATAATGTTTGGCGTCCATGGAAAGGCCTCAACCATAGTGCGCGTCGGATTAGAGATCTTTTTTCAAAGACAGTTCACCGGAACGAAATTTTGCACGTCCGAGCTGTTACTACGAAATGTCCCAAAAAGCGTCACTATTGCAAATAGGAATTCGGCAACCGAGCATTTGTCGTAGTGCTGTTTAATCTAGAATGGTCTGAATACTACTTATGAGGGCGTCTAAGGACATTGCAATTTCTCCCATTCTTAAGTGTCCGACTTTCACCAGCCGAATCGGTCAATGACGTGATTATACCTGCATATCTGTAGATTCTTGGACATCGGAAACGTCTGCTCGGTGGGCTTTAGCTAGTTTCAAGGACTCGCTTAAAAGGTAACGCGGTCAATTCGTAGATTTGTAGTAAGCTCGGATTCGAAGGCAACAAGAAACTCCGATGCTCGGGATGTCGTCTGAGGCGACCCCATCAGAAGTAAATATGTTCACACGACTCATGGTATTCGAATATAAATCTAGCACTAATGACCATCGTATCGGTAATATTTCATCGGGACCATGCGACTGGCACCTGAACCCGAGCCGTTTGACCAAGCTGGCCCAAACATACAGACGCTGGAGGTTATTTTGCAAGAACCTACATCAACCTAATGGGCTCTGGCGTAGGATGGAATGATCGGTACGGTGTTTTCGGAGACTTTTTGCCCGAATTTAACCAAAAATGCTCACACGCCCAGACAATGAGAGTTTGCAAAGATGGGGACTTATCACGCAAGACCAATACCCCCCCGCCACGCCCCGCCCCTCCAACCCGCGCTCGTTCACTCGCTCTCTTTGGCTAACTCGGCAAGCACATACACACGCAAACCACACGCACACACACAGATGAGATTGCAAGCACTGTTACACACGCACTGCAGCCTCACCCTGGGGGGGGAGGAGGTGGTGTCGGGGGCCGGTCCTTGCACCCTTGTGGCCGAGCAATTTTGCTGCTGCAGCCGCTGCAGTAGCAGCAGCATCATCTGTGTGTGTGTGTGTGTGTGATTAGAGGCGACAATTCGTTGTAGGAGAGTGCAGAGAAAACGCGCTTGATTTATGCCCCGATGATGTGAGTGTGTAGTCGCCCACAAACACTTCAGCCACCCCCCCCCTCTGTCCACGATCCTAACCTCCACACCACCCCGCCCACCAACTCCTAATTGTTCCCGATAAATGGGCGAAATAACAATTATCACCATTTAATTAAGTATACCTCAAACAGTGCATTTGGGGAATTAGTATGCATTGCAATGGTGCCTGGACCAAGACTTTGGGTTGCTGTGAGCATGACCAGGATTATGTGGATGTGAAACTCTAGCAGCTTCTTTCGACTTTCTTCAGATTATTATTTTCACTGCATGATGATGATGATGATGATGTCATTCTTCGGTTAGCCAAATTATTAAACCGCGCTATTCGCATCTTGGGAAAACAATGCTCGTGCATTGTATTACTGTTGAGGGCTGCATTGTCGTAGAGTAATCTGAAAAGGACCGAAACCAAACGAAATCCAACATGGAAGGCGCCTAGTGGGTTCGAAAACGTCTGGCAAGAAAAGCGGGGACATCAATCGTATATTCGTGTGACTGATGAACATTTCGACATTATTATTTAGCCGAATTATACAAATCAACCGGTTCGACAACATTTTTATGTAACGGAGGATGTTTAGCGTGACCAGGATTTCGAAGGCGGGAAATAATCGCATTGAAGGACCGGGTATTTGAGGGAATCCAATTATTGTCTATTACTCTACTAATACCAAGAGGCATTCCCGCGCCTAGGGCTAGAATGGACGAACACTGTCATTTTAAATCGTTTCGTCGTGACTTTCTACAATACATGTAGTCCTTAAATTGGATAAACCGAGAGTAACGAAGACATTTTCAAGGACACTTCAGGGAAACGGCTATTCTATTACTCTTTGATTATAAAATATTCTACTGTTAATAAACGACGTACCCTTCACTATTAATATCTTCACGGAGTCGTGTATGCATGTCGGAGCGGGGCGATCCTAATTACTTGTGACTGCGTAGAGGTATTTTTGTGTTCCCATACTGATTTATGCGATAAGAATTCATTGAATGTGACAGTGGCTGCCTCCGCTACGGACTTGGTGGATTGTAGAAATTCCGAATTCGGAGACATCCGAATGGAGATCGAGCATACGTTAGGCAACAGTAACGCATTGGTTCGCAATCACACCAACATGCCGAAATCGCATATAACCGTTGCTGTGGAAGTATTCATTCATTTAAAAAACGCCGAAAGCTTCAGTGCATTTCGAGACAGTATGCTGAAGAACCTACATCGATTCAACTTCGTTTACGATCGAATTTCCTTCTAGAAAACGATCTACCGTAGAGTCTACATGGATAACCGAAATAGATAATAGGGATTCCCCGAGTTTTAACGCACTCCTCGGCAACATTAGAATAATCTCCGTTTCTTCCCCGTTTCCAACACTTGACAAAGACGGCGGTGGTTTGGGGTACATTCGAGTCGTGCAATGACTCAAATGCGTCAGCAGCAGTCTATGTCCTATCTACTAGACGCGGGCGTCTTTTTCGCCCTCGGGTGAGCATTGAGGGGGTGGGGGTTGCGATTTGGCGTTTGGGATGGGGAGACTTCAGGGGCCTTGTCGGTGTTTTCGTGTGGCCGAGTATGTGGGAGCGAAGGTTGGCGGGGTGGTCGAGCTCGAGTGGCCACACGCCTCTCTCTCTCTCTAACGAACACGCGCGTTACGTTTTCTCATGGTTTGGGGTGTGAGAGCGGGTGGTTATGGTTTCGTTCTTAAAATACTCATTCACTGCCGATACTGCCGGCATTCCACTTACCATTCCTTGTGACCGCCCATAACAAACGGTCTACCTTCTTCCTTGTCGCGGCAATCTCCTGCGAGAGGATGAACCGTCTTCATGACCATCACGAACTGTGTCAATCAATGCGCGGCAATCGGAGGTCAGGTTGGAGCAGATTGATGTCAAGTTCTGTATCCAGCGGCGCCCTCCGTAAACGGACTGCAAGCCCAGGGATCCCCCATGTCCGCCTTGATCGTGCCTGCCAACGTTTTACGCTGCCTGCCGCTACGGTAGCGCCAACCTGGACAAGGTTTCGGCGAGAGGCACATGCATGATGAGTCCGTATCTAGCCGCCGTAGAACGTGGCCGAACCAATACAGCCGACGACGTTGTAGAAGGGTTGGTAGCTTTTCCATGTTTCCGCAGCGATATGCCACAGTGTGAACGCTGGCTTATCGTCAAACCAATAGGTGACTACGCAACGTTGGTCGAATACCACAACGTATATTAGTTTGAAATTTATCCAAATGTCAATGATAAAAACGTTTTTATTTTGGGAATTAGTGCGACGGATTTAAGGGATCTTATGGAATAAAACGGTTGGCAGCGTATGATGGCGAATGTGACCACAAATTATATATTTAGCGTCATTCATATGTGTTTATTTGTGTTTATACGCAGCGTGTGTTGTAAAAAAGTTTGCTTTATTATATTTCTGCCCCGTCAAACATTTTTGGATAGCTTTTTAATATCCGAAAAAAGCGCACGTTTCAGTTAAAAATAAATCGAAATGTTCATCGGCGAAACATAGTCGGAAATGTGTCGTGATGATTGCCTTAACTGTAAACAATGGATTAAACAAGAGAGAGGTCTGGGCTGACAGCTCCTCATAGCCTAAGCTTCGCGGCTGCAACAACCACAACAACGACGACGACAGCACAATTGATGGTTTGTATTGTTGCTTCCTTAACGTGTTCACTTGTTTCATCACGCACGGACGTTAACAATATGTGCGGAAGCGCGGCTGAGTAACACGTGCAAAGATGAAGAAAAAGGATGAGGAGGAGGAGGAGGAGGAGACGCTTAGGGTATAAACTTTCCAATATATTTTCACCCAAAAGAAAAACAATTCCCAAAGCCAAAGATTAGCTAATTTAAATTTAAAATTGACGAAAGTTTATAAAAGAGTGGATTCCGCAATCATCACCCCAAAGAATAGAAGTGATAATAAGAATTGTGTAACGACACTGCCTGGATTGAATCCCGAAAGTCGAGGAGTCAATCAGTTTTGAGTCCTCCAGCGCATCAGGAAAACTTGAAAGGAATTATCGCTTCCTCGGTTCTGTAGGTGTGGTTTCAGAACCGGCGGGCGAAGTGGAAGAAACGCAAAAAGACTGGCAGCGGCGCATTCAACGGCAGCACTGGCAGCAACACGAGTAGCTGCGGTCTGGGGTCCGCATTCAAGACACCACCACCCCCCATTGCGACCCCTTCAATGGGTTGTCTCTTCAGTCGGGCCAAGTTGCCAGGAGGCGGCGTTAGTTCGCCACCACCGAACCAGCAGCAGTCATCATCCAGCCTCTCGTTGCTGCATGCCGCCTGCACCCGAGCCGCTGCCGCTGTTGCCGCCGCAGCGGCTTGCGAGTCCTCCTTCTCCACACCAGGGACTACAGATAACACAACCACCACGACGGTCTCATCTCAGCCATCACCGCCTCGGTGTAGGGATGACTCAATGGCCTCTGCACCCTCCTCAGCATCAACACTGCTGCTCTACGGTGGCAGATACAGTCATCTGCAGCCACCACCACCACCCCTAGCATCTTCCCACATCACCGACGGTTTTATGAACACATATACGCAGTCCGAAGGTTTCGGTCGCTACACAGGTGCGCATTGTTGATGTTGTGTTGGTGGGAGTTGAGGTAGCGATGCTGCCATCTCCTGAACGTGGAAGCGCATACAGCAGTTAGTTGAAAGTTGAATCACAGAAAATATCGAATTATTTTATATTTTTAAGGCGACTACTGCATGGAAGACCTTGCGAGCTCTGCTCTATTCAAGGTTGGTAGCCAGCCAATGGGGTGTTCTGCAGCGTTATCGGAGATATCGGCGGCACCTCCGGCTGTTGCGGCGACGGTGACAACAGCAGCCTCATCTGTGGCTACAACAGATGGAAGAGGGCGCGTATCCTGGCAGACGGACCAATCGTGCCACGCCCAATCGACAGAAGACCCCACCTTCCACCGCGGTCTGCCACTGATAAGCCAGTACTCGTTTTTTAGTAGTGGCCACATCACATCACCCGATGTGTTGCAACAGCAGTCTCTTTTGGCTCACCCCCAGTACGATGGTGTTGGCGGGGGCCCTACCGGCGGAGAGGGCATTGGTTGCGGCTACGGTGGCAGGGGAGGTGAACTTCTGGGGCAACGAGGCCATCCTCCACGACCAGCATCCATCTCCACCTGGGACGTCGCCGGTGCTCCATCCTGCCTAAGTGAGCAACTCGCGATGCTTCATATTAATTTTATACAGCTACTGCTCGAATAGGAGGTGCAAGCGATGGTGGGGTGTCGTTGTACTATATATATATAGTCGTATAGTCTTGTCAGAGATCTCCAAGAAGACCACAGAACATTAAAAAATGAAAAGATGTATTATTAGTTTATAAAGCAATGGCAGTTTTCAAAGAGCATGCACAACGAGCGTGGCCTTTTCGTAAATCCAAATTTTTTAGGCGTCTATTGCGACGAGGCCGGCTTAACCAATGATCATTTTTGAAGTGCGGGGAAAAATATAACACAAGTTGAATATTCTTAAACTAGGATACAACACGATAAATATGTTGGTTATATACGCTACCACGGATTTTGGGCAGTCAACATATTCACCGTCTAAATGGTTTTCGGCCACCGAGTCGCGTTTTTTATCGGAATGCCATTATCGAATTTGCTTGGTTTTTAATAATTTAGCAAATAATGAAACTGTAATGTTCCTTTAATTGCAGATGAAGATACCGACAATAATATCCAAGCAAGAAGAGACTACTTTTCGAACAGCCAACAGAATTCGCATTACTCAAAGAACGATAGGGTCATGTGTTCCACCATCAAGGAGTTGAACCAATCAGACGACTCGAGGCTATTTCACACCGTTGGTGATCCAGCCCACCTAAACAGAACAGCCCCCACCACAACCACCAGATCCCCACCGCTTCCACGCCAGACTCCGTCGATATCACAGAGTAAATTGGCTCACCAAATATGATCACAGCCATGCTAATAAAGGTAGTCTCGTAACGAAGGCCATGACAGGTGTGGGTATTGGTGTTGTTTGAATAAAATTTAAATAGCTGAGTTGTATTCATAAATGTTCACGGGTCTACAATTGACCTCGGTAAACTGGAATACAAATGCCACGAGGATGTCGCGTGGTAATTGTGGTGAGATATTATACTTAAAGAGAACAACAAGTTTTCAATTAGAATATTTAAAATAAATGACGAATATCCATTTCCCCGCAATCTTGCTGTAAAATTAAATTTAAAGTCCTACGCTTGCTGTAGGTATAAAATCACTAGAGGATGATTTGGGCACATTCGAGTCTACTGTAATACATCAATTACAACGTACGTTTTTCAAAAAACGTTTTGTAAAGCTCACAGCATTGTATTATTTGCTATTTTTTAATCGTGTCTTAACGGCTTTTTGCAAAATGGCTAGTATGAGTTCATTTGCATGGTATTTTCGAGTTTGGTCACTGAGCATTTATTCTCTTATTACTTCATTATAAGACGCACAAATCTTGGTCAATATTCACTCTGCGTAGTTTTGACATGGATTCCGTAAAATTAACCCCAATTGAAAGCAAAGTACAACAAATGCAATGAGAAATTTGTGAGAACGTTTTTTTCGTTCGACTGGTAGTGTCTACTTAGAACAAGTTAGTAATACTGTCATTACATTATTTAAACCTGGCGGTTGAAGGGACACCGAATTTAAATTCTTTCTATTTTACATAAAGTAATGCCAAAAATACGGTACATGGTATAAGGCCACGAAAGGAACAGGCTTGAGCCATTCCATGACTCAGTTCCAAATTTGTGACAATTTTCAGCGAGAATCGTGAAAATATAGCGCATTGCTATAAATAGAAATCGCCATTATAGGTGAGGGCATATTCCTTTATGAGATGCACAATTTCGAAAGTATGAAGCGATTTAATTTCAGGTCATATCTGGTGTATATAGTAAGCCGTTTTGCAAACAGTCTACTTGCGCACTCTTTCCTGTTGGACACCTAAACAGACATCTTGCTGACCTATGTTTCTGACTTCGTGGATTGTGTCTTCTTCTCTCATTGTTGTAGCCAAATTTAGCCATCAAACGCAGACTCTTAACGGTGTGAAACAATATTAGTAAGTAAACCGATAAATTAAGCGTTATTAACTTCCACCAAACGCCTGTAATAATTGCCATTTTTTTGGTTTTCGGCGTACATTCGCCATGTCCAGTGCTTGCGTCATGTCTACCTTTTTTGAACATTAAATTTGGAACGATACAATCATGATCGGGACTAGTGAGGCTAATGATTATTTACCTTCCATCATCGAAATCGCACTTATTGGTTTTCTAATTTTTAGATGTTTGACCCATCCAACGACGCAGGTTGGCGCAATGAGGGTCAATTTCGAATACCAGGACGACCCCTTTCGTATAAAAGAATCCTGTGTACATAAATGTCTGCACTTATCCCAGTTCATCCTTACGCTGGGAGTGTCCGTAACTGTTGTGTCCGTTCAGGAATCGAAAGTCGCCTAGTTGCGAAGATGCAACATTTCATTGCAATTCCAAATTATAATCACATATTATAATATTGAATGGTTTCCTTTTCAGTTGGAATGTGGGTAGGGTGCTACTGGGTCAATATAACCCTCAAAATGAAAACACTTCATTGAACGATAAGGTTGAACGCCCAAAATGTCTTCGACATCTTACGCAAACAAACAGAAAGCAGCTACGTTGGATCAATGCATCGCGGTCGAATCGTATTTAAAATGCCAAACCGACAATAAAGTCGAACGAGAATGCATGTGTTTAACTCATCGTAATAATTGTAAAAGACGCGAGGAAATTGCAAAAACTCGTGTTTTCTTTGTTTTTTTTAATGAGTTCAGCTTAGTCCTCTTAGTAGGATTGAAGTAGCGCTGACGTGCGGCATAAATTTTATAAAGAAGGCAGCAAACTCGGATACATTTTTAAAGGCAATGCCATGGCTGGCCCCAACGCCAAGCCCAATGTGTTTGACGCCTTTTTCCCATTGGCGTGTAGAACACCTATCAAGGGGTGCGCACGATAAGGCGTTTTCTCATTGGCCAAATAGTGTTCGTAAATGGAGCGGCTCATTGCGTATTCAGCTGCAAGTATGCACATACAATCCATCGGTTCGCCAGTGCAAGCGTACGCCTAGCACGCGTTTGTACACAAGACAGACGTCTGCATTACGCAAATAATTATCTGGTGGGAGTAGAAGAGGTGACGTAGAGCACCGCGGAATTAAAAAAACGACGCCCCGGCGCCAGTATTGCCATCGTCCCACCCACGTAGTTCGTTGTCGCCCCGTATAAATAGGAGGCAATTCCATTGTCGAACTCATAAAGTCCGCGCAACCACACCCCGAATACCACCGGATAATGAGCCCAGCACCTCTAGATTTTCCTATAGGTTACCACCTGTATTTGCCGCTGCTACTTTTGATCCCACAATTTGGCTCACACCCGTCTCTTGCTCTGCCACCTTACAAACCTCAAATTAGCACCGACAATGCCTTGGTAAGTCTGGATTTCGGAGGTGCATGGACAGATAATTGCTATTTATAGAAAATAGGTGATTTACATTAGAGGCAGGAGGGTTTGTTAAATATGAACAAACCTATGAAAAGCTTTTGGGGTTAGCGTAATGGATACACGAAATAAGGAGTTTGTTCGGATTGTGTTTGTTAATGGGTTGTTCGTGTAGTCTTCGAGATTACTTGTGCGTTTCGCAGATATAATCTGACATTTGTAATTGGGTTTTAACAAGTACTACTGTGACCCATTCGAACTTTCTCAGCCAGTGGCATTTATGAAGGATAAATAATGATACTTTTGCACGTGTCTCCTATTTGATAAATGTTTTCTTGCGTCACCCGCATTCTCTCTCTCTTTCTCCTATCGGAAATGTGTCAACCCCCACTTGACACCCTAATATAGCGATTGTTCCAATCGGAGACATTTATGGTTATTTGCCGGCATATCGCGATTAGGCCATACCCTTTAGCGGCCGAGTGTCAGTCAATCCCGAAAAGGCCCCCAATCTTTAATACCGATTGTGGTGTTGCCCTAATTGTGTTACTCTCCAACTTGCATATCAGGTCCTCTTACATCGTTACGGTTACCTGGCCAACGGCCACGGCGCTGCCGGGGAGAAAGCCCCAGGCAACCCCATTGGTAAGAAGGAGAGCATAGCCGCCGTGACCAGACTTCTGGATTCCGTCGAGGATCCCAGTGCCCTGAAAGACCCCCAGGGACTTTATCGGGAGGCTGTGCGCGTCTTCCAGCGGCGATACAACTTGCCGGTCAGCGGTCGGCTGGACGAAGCAACCGCGGAACTCCTTTCTGCCCCGCGGTGCGGCAACCCAGACATCATCACGCCCCCTGCGACCCCACAATACGTCTACCGCCGTCAACGAGGACAGACATCTGCGCAAAATCATCGTCGGGTGAAGCGCTACCTGATTGGTGACCCCAAAATGCATTGGGCGAAGAACAAACTGACCTGGCAGTAAGTGTAATCACCGTCATCATCTTGTTTGGTTTTGTGTGTTTTTATAAACGTACTGCGGCGCACCTTATGGAAAGTGGTGCTGGCATTCAGTGGTTGCAAAACACGTAGCTTGTTTTCATTGAGGAAGATCTCGAAATCTTATTAAGCATTATTCGTAACAAATTAATCCTTCTGCTCTCTGTACGATAACAATAATTGATTTACCTTCGAGCCTCTATCGTTATTGTGGATTGCTTTGCGTCGTTTATTTGACCTCTATTTCTATGCCAAATCGTTGTTTACATGGAAGAGGTTTTCACTTTAGGATTGAATACTTAAGTATTCGCAATACAAGCCTCGGATACAACGGAGGATTCAGTCATTTAATTATGTTTTGCTGGATCACCTGCCCTTTAGGGGCGCCCGTGGATCCCCAAAGTGATTGTAAATCAGTGTCGTCCCGAAATCACGTCACAAATTAGCGGAATTCGTGCTTGATGAGGTGATCAGTGACCACGTGGTTACACGAGGAAACGCCATGGATACACCCCTGTTTACAAAGAAGTTCTGGATCTATGTGGTGTCCTACAAATGGTCATTTGTGATTTATTATGTCATCACAAAACCAATAAGCGCACTACAAGGGCTTACTAAAAGTGGCACAACTCCAGCGCTAGGATCTTGGGGTCATGATCATAGGTTGGATAGTAGTGCTCGCCCTAACGGTTCTGGTGTACAATTACGCTAAAATTGATTTTTTTATGTATGGGAGACAGGAAAATCCCAACATAAGAATTAGCCAGGGTGGAATTACTTTCATCTACTTCCTAGTACAGCTGAACTTCAACCAAAATACAGCAGTACTTCCAATTAACTTTCTGATTAAACACTTGGCCTACCAATAAAGCCGCGAGATTCTCGAAATCATTAATTGTGTCTACTTCCGCGGTATCACATAGGATTCGGAGTTTCCCAACCCGAAACCTCAATCGGTCACAGACCCACGCAGTTTTCCTGCACGCCTTTAACAAATGGTCGAGCGTGACGAATCTGGACTTCGTCGAGGAGAAGGACTACTACAAGGAGACCGATATTATCATCAAGTTCGGCTCGCAGCGCCACGGCGACTCCATCCCATTTGATGGACCCGGTGAGCGGAGATCGAGGTGTTGCATTGTTTCCAATCGACCTGGAAATGAGTCTTTTGTTTTACTAATCAGGAGGCGTGTTGGCGCACGCATTCTACCCGATGCCGGAGCCTGTCTACTCCCTTGCCGGCGACGCCCACTTTGATGACGAAGAAAACTGGTCTGACGGACCCCATAGTGGTGAGTCTCCTCTTTGATAATAGGCTTTGCGTGGGAATTAGTTACGGAGACTGTGGCTGATTTATTTACTGACTACCGCCTCGTCTGGAAAAGATATAGGCACTTTTCGGGGAGTCTCTTACGAACACGGGTGTAAAACCGTATGGAGTATGCATTTGTAACGGTTTACATTTTTTGGGCAATCGCAGAAACCAATCAAATTGGCTTATCGAAAATTGATAACTGGTGGGATTTTTGGTCGGAACTGATGTCTTCACAACGTTTTAACGTGGTCGATATAATGAGATTACCAAAGTTAATTCGGTAAAAAACACTGGAGGATACCACAAATATTTAAATAAATCGAATTGTAAAATCAGCCAGGTTCCCTTTAGCTTTCCCATTTTGGCAGTTTATACTTAACTTTTAAGGTTCTGTTGGAGTTAAATTTCATGGCCCAATTAATTTCAATCCACCACATTTTTATAAAAGAAACCTGTCCGAAATAGATTTTCAGCGAAAAGTTTTATAGCACGAGTTAATTATGCACACCCTCCGACTATCGATTCATTGAACATACCCAATCGCATCTCTTTTCTGTGATTCCTGGGTTAGTTTCAGGGATATATGTATGCATGAATTAATTTAATATAAACCTCTTCAACTTCGGCTAGAACACCGTGACCTTCTCTCTGTGGCGACCCACGAACTGGGCCACAGCATGGGTTTAAGTCACTCTTCTGTGCCGACCGCTGTCATGTTCCCCTACTACCTGAGACAGTGGAAGAGAGTAGAGCTTGACCAGGACGACATTAACGGAGTGCAGAAGATCTATGGTGAGTGGGAAATAATCTAGGCGTCACCAGATGCACAAAACGCTGATTTTTAATTCATCTATTGTGTTCACAGGCCGCCCTAAACCCGGAAAGGTGTTACCCAGCATTCCCGACCTTCCAGATATCCCACCCATCCGTGAGTCAACGTGTTTTCACCAGGATTGTTGAATTTCATTTGCGACTGTTATCGAAACATCCAAAAACATGACGATATTTTCTATTTAGTGGCATTTCCTAGTTGCATGATGGCAATAAAATGAGGCAAGCGAGGTGGATGAATCACTTTAGGAAAAAACCCAGGAATTCGGACGAGTTTAATTATCCAGGAAATCGGAGCTCGATGTGTAGGAAGGAATTGTGATGGAATAATGATAGAGACAGACGAAGGAATTTGAATATTGGAGGATCCTTGTGCGAAAATGGGACGCGCTGATACCTTAATTGGGAAGGAGTGAGGATTTCGCTGGCTAGTCGTGTCATCGGTTGAGATTGGTGTTTCGTTTGTCTCAGCGGTTGCTGTGGACGGTTAGGATAGGCAATGAGCCATCCATCAGTATAAGTTGCCAATTTCGCAGTGGAATTTCTTTTCTTCAGCCGAGACAACGACCGCTTCTCCGGACATATCCTCGCTATTTGATTACTGCAACACCAGCGTCGATGCAATAATTGAAGTTCGTGGACTCGAGCTTTACATATTCAAGGGCGAGGTTAGTTTCTACATTGCGCCATCTTTGACCCAGGAAAGAGCATAGGTCTATCATTTTCATTCAAATTACAGTTTCAGTGGCGTATGACGTGGTCGAAGATGGTATCAAACTGGATCTCTTATCAGATTCGAGATGGGCTGACCAAGATCGCCTACTATTGGACTGTGTTGCCGCAAGACATTGTCAACATAGATGCTGCGATTGAACGTCACGATTCGGCCATTTACATTTTTAAAGGTGAGAAAGACAGCAAGAGGGTTTACCGACATCGACTCCTTATGTTTACGGTCGACTTGATGTCTAGACGCTGTGGACACGACGAGATGTCAGAGCCGGTGTCTTAGCAGCTGCTGCAGCCCCTAGAACCTCTACACATCCCCAGTCATCGCTAGGGAGATATACTATTTTATTGTGGCTTCATCTGATGATGCCTTCCGCCTAGATCGGGCCAGCAGCTGCGTGTGATGTAAAGGGCAAAAACATGGGCTTCCGATAATCCATCCACCTTACGTTGACCTCAGTCTAGCATTCCAAATGATTAAACATGTTCATTTACCTGTTTATGGTCATATATTCCTCGAAGACCCATAGAAATTGGTTGATGTGTTTAACAGGACCAAGAACACACGTTTGGTTGGAATTAAAATCACATCTCAGTACCCCGTTTTTAGATTACACTATTGTAGAATTTTGTGTGGTTTTTGCTGTCTCCGGGTGGGCATGGACTGCTTCGTTCTTGTTCTCGTCACGGAATGCATTAGTACAGGATCCCCAATACGCAGTGTAGTGTTCATAATTATTAAGAAATAAATCGCAATTTTCGGCGTTTCTTCTCAACGATTCATTCGAAATGTGTTCTGAGCCATTAATACGGCGCTGTTTCTTCAACTGCATGTGATTTAGCGCTTAAGGCGAATGTGGGATTGGCAACGTTAATTTAGGGCGTAGAGCACCGAAAACGCCCATCTTCAGTGAATCTAACTCTTTTTGTATTCAATCAGTACTTCATTGCGTAACTAATTTCACTCATCATAAATTTGGACACGAAAATCAACAAATAATAGGAAAGTTTAGAATCTCTCGTCTAGATTGTTTTTCGTTGTTGTAGATAACCGGTTCTGGTTGCTAGCTGACAACAAGAACTTGGCCGACGGCTGCCCGCCTGCCGGACTCTCGATCACTCAACTGGGACTCCCAAAGTCCCTGCGCAAGGTCGATGCCGTCTTCAAGTGGGACGTTAACAAGGAGGTGTACGTGTTTGCGGGCGACCAGTACTGGCTGCTCGACACGCGGGCCCACCCTCCCCTGGGTCGAGTGGCCTCGTCGCCCGATTACCCCCGACGCATCAGGGACACCTGGCGCGGCATTCCCATCCCCGTGACCGCCGCCTATACCACGCTCAACGGTTCGTGCATAGTAGTAGTAGTAGCAGTGGTATTAATAATAATAACAAGGTCTTTATCGCGGTGACAAGTCTTGGACACCTCGGGTGGCACTGGGGCGACGCCATCAGTAAGCATATAACCGAGAAAATTCAAGGCAAACCCGCATGAAGTCAGTTTATACTCTGGTATGAGATAGTGGCACAAATTCGATTTATCCGGGTCACCGGGGCCAAAAAATGTCACCGTTAAAAAGCAACAGTACCGTATATGAAAACCGTGTGAGTTACGACCTCGTCTGCTCTGGTGAAAGTACAAATCGAAACAAATAGGGACTGGTCGAATTTCCGCGACGTCCCTGTTTTTGAGGAGTTCTAACGGCATAGGCGTCCATAGCGTAGTGGTTAACTTCCTCGCTCTGATGGGAGTGATTTGGATTTTGAATCCCAGGTCAGGCCACCAGGGAAGAACTAGTCATATGTCTATGAATTATAGGGTCTTGTCTTGAGTGCATAGACAATCATCTATGAGGGATGATACATACCTCGACGGAGGCTTCGATACAGTTTTTGAGCTCAAACCAACTGGCCTGAAACGACGAATTAAGAGGCAAATTCGACCGCATTCACATATCACTACAAGATGACTGTGGAAAAATAACGCCTTTTGATATCGATTTTAACCCAGAGGCGAAATTATGGAGTGAAGCAATCGATTACGTGTCAACATCTGCTCTTTGAGCAAACTTGGTGGAGATCGTTCAGCAGCAGCAGATAGTTCCTAGAAGACCAATCGATTTTCTTCACCATGGGGACCAACATTCCAGCCTTAATATATGCCGAATGGAATGCGGTTGCCACGTTTAGGGTATTTTATCTGAAGAAAGACCGAATGGTGACATGCAACAGAAAGCGATTGTGCAGCCGCCATCCTTGCATAGGCATACGTGATCTAGATTGGGGCTTGCCGATTTTATTTGCCAGATAAGCAACCGTGAATGTGTGTGAATACTTGGAGGCGACCGAAACCAAAACGTTCAGACGAAAAACTGGCCATTTAGGATTATGCTTAAAATAAACTGGATAATAAATAAGCTGTGATCTGCAAATCTTTCGTAGGCAAATTAGGAAGTTGGTTCCAGCCACTAATGTGACTTTAAATGAGCCCCACCAGTCCGATAACCCACACCCGCCCTGGACGTTGAATAAAACTAGCATGCCGAAATCGAACTGTCAATTACGCACCCCCAAACACACCTCCTATTTTCCTGTTTTAGGTGAAACATTTTTCTTCAGAGGAAATGAATACTACGTCTTTGATAATACGGCTATGAGGGCACGGCCAGACTACCCGAAACCGGCGCGACTGGAATTCATTGGCTGCCAGAATGCCATGTTGTCTTAAGCTTATTGCCTTGGTACTCTTCTTAGGCGCTTTCTATGTAGCTATGTTGTTATATTGCCCCTTATTTCTACACACTGCATTATTGTTTCCGAAACAAAGATAACTGTGTGTTTGCACTCGTGTACCATAGATAAGAAAAGGCTCATTAAATATGAAAACAGGAAAAACAGTAAATCTAGTGTTCGCAAATGGGTTCCCGATTAATCACACGAAGGAGGTCGTACTGGCAGACGTCGTCGACCCCACCTACCCTCTCGCCGAAGTGGTCAAAAATGTACAAGGAGGGTATTTGGCGGGCCACAGAACATATGACTGCGTCTACAATCTGGTTGCACTGCGTTAGATTGAGGAATCGGAGGTGGGGGAGCTGATCTGGAAGGCAGATTAGTGACTCCCCTGTGATGACATGATTTCCAACGAGGCTGATATGACGCAAGCTGTGGCAACATCCCAGTATTCGCGTTAGCCCAACATCACTGACATTCCAACACCAGTTTAACAAGAGTTTAAGGAGTTGAGGGCCACAACAATCACAGATAGCATCGATAACTTCATCCGTAACAGCAGTACATTCACTCAGGTCGATGCTAGTCAAAGCGGCGAAGCGATGACCAATGTTGCTTGTAAAGAGGGTCTGAAGAGCGATATGCGTTAAAAGGCGGGTCTTGCGTAGAGTCAACTCTCGTAAGCCACAAAGTTCGCCAATAACAGGTAGTATTGCGTCGTTAAGGTTGTCTGAAAAGCTAACGGAGAGTATTTGCAATGAGTACGTAGCTTGCCCCAAGAATGTGGCCAGACCAGAAGTAGAAATCTCAAAGCCATCAAACCAGATAGCGTTCAATTGGGGAGCCAGGCAAGTAAGTCCTTCTCGAAGACCCATATCCGTAATCCATTGAATTCCATCGATATTAAGTCGACGAAGAGACCCCAGTCGACCAGTACCCAGGATAATCAAACAGTCGTCATCTAGTCTGACACAATGCGATAGGTTGAGAGCTTCTAAATCCGGACAGCGTTCGACCATGTTTTTGATGAAGGAAAGCTTGAAGCATAAACAAAATAGGGTGATGTCTTAAACAGGTGATACATTAATCGGGAATGGTCGAATGAATGCTTACTGCAACGCCGCGGCAGCCCTCAACATTTATATGCCGCAAGGTTATTGGTAAATGATTGGAGAGTTTTATCGCACATACTTCATCCAAGTCGCAAAAGCCCATATCTAGGCATTGCAGGTAGCGTAGGCGACACACGCTTGTGAATACGTGGGAGAAACATTTGAGCGCGGTACAGTGCAGTACTTGTAAACAGGGTCTATCCGTAAGTAATTTGTTCGAAATCGCTTGTGGGGCTTGTCCATTCAGATATAGCTCCCGATACAGCGATGTCGACAGAGCAACGTGGCGCCATTGTTTGCAAACAACTGAAACGGTAGATGCGAGTTCAGATGATGGGATATACTTAAATATCTTTATGAGAAGCTCGTTTGGGATGCATCGAATTGGGCAGATGGTGCTGATAGGGACACACTGGGATAATAAGTTCGCAGGTTGAGAGTCTCTTTGGGACAGGAATGGTGACTCTTCGGTGGAGACATTGGTTTCGGTTGGGGATGGAGTCTGAGAAGTGAGGTAGGACAACGTTTCTTTGGGGGGCCAAATGGAATCATTTTCGCTAAATATAAGAAAGTTCTAACCGATCACGGCGCCAATTAAAATATGTCTATACAATGGGTGCTTGTATATCGATATAAGATTTCGTAAATTAATTTAGATCATTGTGTGTAATAATACGAAGTAACACATATAATGGAATCATTGATGCGTTAGGAAATTATGAGCATACCAAGAAATATCCTCGTTACTATTGGTATTCATTGTCTAACTCGTTTTTAATGTAAATATAGATTGAGAGTTATCCATGAGTATGTTCGGATGGGTTAACACACAGTCCAATCTTGTACACCAGAACGGAATTTTCTTATCCGAAAATCATTACGAGATCCAGTGCTATACAGCGTCTAATAAATAATAAGAATCGAACATAATTAAGTTTAATCACGATTTATTTCGCATCAACACGGCTTATTATCGAACACTACAAATCGAACAGGTATTCGATTTTGTAAACATGTTTGGAGAGGTTCTCAATTTGTATATCATGTCAAAATATTGAACTCCATTAAATATTATTTATGATTCACTAAATATATCCCATCTGTGTCATTATTCAAATAAAATAATTGTCGCATGAACTAAAATACACTGGGAGCGCAATAAATTGGAAAAACATTTTGAAGAGTGATGTGTTATTGTGGTCCAAATAAAAATGGTATGATGACACAAAAATAAGGTAGCGAATAACGTGGATCATTATTCGAAGTGTTCGACCAAAGCCACAAATCAACGGTAATGCGCGTAGGTGAGATTGTAGTTACCTTAAATGGTGTGTTTATTTATTCAAGACGCATGACATCCATTGGACTGGCGCCCCATTGGACTGGCACCCCATTGGCCAACTAACACCGCACCGCATTCGGTGACCTTAACGTGGATATATTAAGACAACTACGACGACACTTGGCCGGCCCTCGACTTTTAACCACGACACGCCTCACGTGTGTCCAGACAGGACTCGCCTGCAGCGGGCGCTAAGCATCGCTCCTTGTCGGCGTTTTCGGCCCAGGTCGGGCCCTAACTATTGTTTGAATAATAAACAATATTATTCATTCCCGACCTTCGTCTTTTTCTATCGTGCCATTCTGATTTTTGGGCCACGAAGTCTTCGAATCACCATATTGGCGAGCATGCCAGGATCAAATCTTCTGATCTCCGATGATCGACGTAATTTTTGAACATATTCATCCGATTTTGTATTTTCGAACCGTTTTGCCCATGTCCTTTTGTGAAAAACCATAGGCTGCAATAAAGACGACGTTCTCACTAAAATCTATTTTCATCACCCATCTGCGACTGAAACAGGATAATATTTTACTGTGAACTTGAAACTGCCCTACTTACTTTCTTCGACGGCTTTGTTTCAACTCGACCGCCAGCCATGCTACGACGCATACGACTTGCACCGATCGACGCAAAAGTCAGGTAATATTAATCCCTTCATATTCCGTGAGGAATCCGTCAGCGCGAATCACCTCATAGCAAAAGAAGCCTTTTTAAAGCAATCACCTATTATCCTCGACCGCTTTATGTATATCCTAATGCTAACCATGCAACGACGCATACGACTCGCATCAGTAGACACGAAAGCCAACACTGGCCTCGGCCGCTATAAATCAACCCGAACGCAAGCCATGCTACGACGCATACGACTTGCATCAATAGACGCGAATTCCACGTGAAGTAACACTCTTCATCGAACGCGAGGGCGAATTCTGCGTAGATATCTCTGCAGCGATAGAAGCCCCTTTCTCACAATTATATGCTACCCTCAACTCGTCCCCTGCCGACGAAGATTCTAGAGAGGGAACCTTGTAGTAACCTTGATGACTTTGTTAAAAAACAGCCCGCGTTACTTTGTGCGCTGAGCACCGTCGACGACCTAACTCAAAACGCGAATGCTATAACGGTTTTTGTGATTTTGCGCCATTCTTCATTGAATATCCCTTGCACATGTAGGTCACGAGAGATATTAGTCGGGGCATAGTAGTCAACCGCTTTGAGTATTAACCCATGCGGATGAATGACGCAAAGCATTTCCATTAAATGTAATAATAATAATTTAAAGTAATATCTTAAACCGCAAAGACAAATTCGTGTACAACAAATATTATTAGATGATCAGCAGGCAAAACAATGGCCTGTATGTTTTTATTAACCAGAACGATGGATTATTTATACTCAAATATCTCACCAGATATTTTTTACCACGTAGGAGACTCTACATGGCAGATAACGGAATATGGCCTTTGGTTGTTTATATGCATGATGTGTCACAGTTGATCGAATTGTTCACAATCGAAATATGGGAGATATGTGCTCGACAAAAAACGTATCAGTTCCCATTCTGAATATCCTTCGTTATTTGACTTTCTGCATATTGTTGCTTCTTTTAACAAGGCCTCTTACAGAAAATTTTATTATCAGACAAATATTTGGCCCTAGTATGAATACGGCAAATGTTACATACGTACCCGCCGTATTTAACTATATGCGCCCAGGGAAAGTATACTACTTCAAGAGGTTTGTTGATATTTTTATTAACGGAAAACCTAGCGTCCGAGGACAGTAGCGACAGGACCGAATCTATAAATTTGATCTCAAATATCTGTTTCCACAGTAAACATTATTTATTAGAGAATGAAATTGTATGCCACTATTGCTGAGTTTCCGCCTTCTTTTTTGGTATTAAGGCAGAACGGGTTGCCTTATATTCAAACCCCGGATGCCAGATACAAAAATCACCTCCCTTCCGTTATTTTAATAGGTCACGTTTAACAGCCACCCCCCTCTATAAATTTTATTGTGCTTCTCATTTTGATACTCTGAACAATGTGATTCACTATTGACCGTAAATTGATTACAAGAATTGGATTTTAAACAGTTAATTTCTGTTAGTTCTCGCTAAATTTTTAAGTGGTGTACACTTCTGCTACCTTCACATAACAGTCGGCAATCCAATATAGGCTTCTAGTCCAGTTAAAATAAAAGGATATTATTGAAAAATCATATATTCAGATGACAAAGGCCATGGTGTCCGTGAAAACGGAGATAAAAATGCTACATAGCTTCCCAGGTGAAATGCTGATGGTTGGGGACTCAAGGAAACAAGCGTATGTAATTAAATGAGGAGTATTTTCATTATTAGGAATGGAAAGCACGATTATCAAAATCCTGTGCGTCAATCACCACAAAAGCAAGTAAAATGTGGATGGGATAGACGGCGGGGTGGAGGGCTTCATAGTACAACAAACTCAAGGTATCTAGGGCTACCCGGTTACGTTGCTATGGGAATTGATTTGATCAAAGGAAAGAATAACTGTACAGATGCTTGAATGTAGTACAACGGGTAAATTACATATTGTAGGAGACATAGATTGGGTCGAGCTCATCACTAACGAAGTTATCTCGAAGGAGAATACGTTGTTTCTCACCGTTGAGATCGATGCGTATCGTGCAGCGATCGACCACCACAACGACACCCACGATTAGTTGGTGCTCGCGAAGGACGCTCATAGTAATTGGATGCACGAGGTCAAGAGCCTCAGACTCCTCGCCCACAATCTCCACCACGACAACCAATAAATCAGACCAGGTGAAAACCGCACTGACATTTAGATAAAAAAAAACGTTTGTTAATATTTTGCTGTGCTAAATAGACAGTGAAAAACCCAAGCATATCGGTTTTAAACATACCATTCGTTGATCTTCTTGTGAGATCGGAGGACTGTATTTTCAATGTCCATAGGATAGAATCGCATACCACGAAGCATCATGGTTTCCGCAAGATTTCCCACTACGAAGACCGCATCATGCAAAGCTAAAATTCCCAATCGGAAATTACAGGAGAATAAAATCCGTGGTATGAAGATAAAGGAGAGTGTAGGGCAAACCAAACATACCACCATCGGATTGGGTAAGCTCAGTGCGCCGCACAAACCCCAGGAAGCCGGTGCGAGCGTAGACGCGTTCGGTGTCGCCCGCAACGAAGTGAGAATGTAGTGGATCGCGATTTATGGCGCTGGTATTCTCGTAGGCGCCCGTGCCGCTGCCACCGAACTGAGACCCGCTGGAGAAGCTCGATTGCGTCCTTGAGGAGAAACCGCCAAGTGAAGCAGCGGTGGCTGTAGTCACAGCAGCCGCATTCATATTGAAAGGACCCAGAAGGCGTATCGAGTTGTGTGGAGACGAGACCCAGATTTCACCCAGATGCGAGTCTGCACACTGCCCGAGGGTGTCTGGATTCGCGATAGCCACGTGGACGCCGGGAAGAAGCTGAGTGCAGAGGCAAACGGAGTGGAGGGGGTTAGGGTAGCGAAAACCCAATAAAGTAATGGAGAAAACAAGACACGATTAAGTGGCGTGCGCCTGTGATCTACCAAATTGGAAGCCGGGTGGTAGACATGAATGGCATATCGGCCCGAATTTAACATGTGTGGCCAATGTGTTTGATGATACAGCGAAAACTTTAATCTCTTGGGGCAACCTCAAAAATATTATGAACAACGTTCATTGAAAGACCCACGAAACCGAGTCTTGTCCTACCATGAGATATCTGCACGAAAAATTATAATTGCTTATCAAAAAGTGAGTTGGGAAATTTCGAAAAGATTGCAGTTTCGCAAGCTAAATATACTACACAGCAGATGCCGCGTTAAAGATATAAAGGGTGGATCGTTAAGAACCTAGTCAGGTAGTTATTTATTAATGACCAATTGTTGGAGGGTCATAATGACTGTCAAGAGAAAAAACGGTTTCAGCTACGACTTAGTGTGCATCTATAGAAATTGCGCCGATTTCGGTTCAAGGTCATCGACCAAAAGGACGCAGGACGTCCTAAGTGCGATCTGGCAATAAAGTGAATGCAGGCGCGCCCTTGAAAACAATACTAAAGAGGCGCAACATAAACCACAATGCAACAACTACAGCAAATGGTCACCAGCAGACACAAAACAATAACAGGGTGCGGACCGATACAATCTGCGGCTAAATCGAGAACACATCTCAACTGAATAAGCAACGTTCATTGACTTTTCTTCTTTTGCTGCAATAAAAGACAGTTTTGACGAGAACTTGGCCCCTTGTGTGAACGAAAGGACAACAGCAAGACACGTGAATAAATGCCGATTAACAGAGTCAAACTGGGCGTTTTGATAAAGCTTACTCTTGCTAACACACACACAGGAAATATGCTTCAGGTTTCTTACTATTTTAAAGTGAAATAAGCAACCCTACCTAAACCCTAATAGTTAAAGCTGTTTTTGAAAATTGTTTCATGAAATTTCAACCGGCATGAAAATTGGAAACAGAAACGTAAATGATCAAATAATTTTCATTTAGAAGTGGCGAAGAGAAACGAAATGAAATCTCTCAATGTGTGCCAATCAACGGGCGCCAAACAACGGGACGTACTTTGCCGGACTCCATCAAACAGAGGCTGTTGGGCGATCCGCGTTCCAGCAAACTGACGCGGTCGTTGCGCAGACTTATCCGATCCACGTAAACGGTTGTGATGTCGGGTGAGCTGGCGCCCTAGAAGAAGATTGAAACAAATGCGTAGCGATAAGGCGTATCACCGTCTACGTCCTGTTGGTCACATATTGGTGATGCTCTTGCGAGGTATTGCAGATCCTGGGTTCAGTCTACCCGGGACGAGCCCACGAAAGGAACCATCAATCAGGGACACTCCAACAATAGCACAGTCTACATAGGTGAATGACCGTTGACGTTAGAGAAATTAATTTCCTTGCTCGATTGGCGTGGCCATCCGTCGCAAGAACCGACTTCCTGCATGTCTCAGATGCAGCTGCCAGTGCCCGGCGATAGGAGACCGGGTCAGAGGGAAAATTTTGGCCCATTTCTGGTTGCAGCGGCGTACACCGAATGCAGACTGCTGGCCCAAACTCTGTACATCCGCTAGATGTCTGCGTAAATGTGTTCGTCCCTGGAACTAGGACCGGGCCAAAATTAGAAAATATTGCGACGAAAATTAACGTCTTATGAGTGTCGGAGGAAAACGTTTTGGTAACCGTAAAAAGAAAATTGGGAAAAAACGCGCCTGCAGGCACATAGCCAGGTTGGCCCGGCAACCAAAGGAGGTGCTGACGGTGCGAGCGTTTAAATTCAACGTGGCGAACATCTTGGTGAACAGGGCGGTCAGTCCAACCCGCGGTCGCTCCTCCGACACAATTACGAGACTCCGGAGATGCTCCAGGGACACTTCTTTCATCTGAAAGTTGGAAAAAATTGCGGTTGTGGTGTGAGTTATTTGAACAAAAACAGTCTACTCAACAATTAATAGTAGTAAATACGCACGTACCTTCATGACTGATATCATTTTGCCTGAGTACATGGTGGCCAACTTGATGGTTGCGTACGAACAAAAGGCCTCACG
Organism: Proteocephalus fallax; assembly: GCA_028672205.1. Classification (NCBI taxonomy): domain Eukaryota; kingdom Metazoa; phylum Platyhelminthes; class Cestoda; order Proteocephalidea; family Proteocephalidae; genus Proteocephalus; species Proteocephalus fallax. The sequence goes on from JAPUBX010000465.1 coordinate 446,448, forward strand.
AACTACAAGGATGACAAGAAATCAATGATAACATTAAGATGCGGGTATATGCGTAGGTGTGGCCCCGATAGAACCGAATGCGAACCCAACATTAAAAATGTGCTAATTAAGCGCAGGGATATGAGGTGGTTGACTGCAGTAGCCAAGTGACCCAGCAACCGTTTCCACCTATCCCATTATGCTGCGAATCTGGGATTTTGACCAAAGTTGTACAGGTGTACCCTGTGGCCAGCCTTCGCTACGCATTCATTTAGGAACAAATTGGCGATTGACATTTTGTGTTTAGACGACATTACGATACTGTTTTTTGACTGCATGATGTTGATTCGTAGACTATAAGGGTCTAGTGTCAGGCCCCTGAGAATTTGCAAGGTGGAAACTTTCTTCTCTGAGATGAACGAACCAAAATGGACATCCCCATAGGAATAAACGGTTTTGTGTAGAAAGCTGGCTGGCGAGCAGGTATATTTAAGTACGCTAAAGCGGGGGATTGGCAAAGGACTCCCACCTAACACGGGGTATACCGCGTGGTGAGGTTCTAAGCCCGCTGTTTTTCGGCAGCCTCGTCCCCGAAGAAACAGGTAGCCACATGGAAATTAGCCTGTTTGTCGATGCGTCGCAGTGTGGGCATGGCGTTCATCAGAAAGGCAAAATATCTCAGACTGAACGATATTCGGAAACGATATGGGTTGGCGAACGATGCTAGATGCGTCGAGAAGACAAATGAACTGATGGAATGCGCTGGAAACGAAGATACGCCGCCACGATCAACTTAGACGCGGAAATGCCTTATATAGAGAGACCCGACCTCAGTGGTTTAACTGAATGGCCACTACCATCGTGCTTGAATGCGGATCTGCACTAACAAGAACAGCGTCGGTGATATTGATCCTACCGCATCGGGGTGCTGGGAATCCTAGACTAAACGCAGGGCTACACAGAGTATTTACAACACCAACAGTAACCAGTGGTAACGTACCGCGTTTCTGACTGCAGAGAGTGAGCCAGAGGTCGGGGGCAACCTCGGTGACCTGGGGTGGAACCAAGATGGAGTGGTGGCCGCAGTAGATGGAGGTGAGCAGCCAGAGACTGGCCGAGAGTCCGCTGTATGGCTCCAGGCTGATGATGAGTTCGCGGGCCGGGTAGAACTCACACTGGACCTTTTGGGCTCGACAAAGAGCGGCAGCGGCGGCGTGAGTCACCTCGACTCCGGTAAAGGTGCCTAAAGGAGCAAAGACGCGCGAACAAGACCATTAGTAAGAAATGAGAGATCAATAGGAACGGGACTGTCGGCTGTGCCAAACCTGTTGTAATTAAAAGATGCCTCCAAAGAGTAGACAGTAGACGTGATCGCGTAAGTTACCTCGGGCTCTATTGGACAGTCAATGATCCCACGTAAAGCCTTTTTATTGTTAAGTTGTCAAGAGGGTGATAAAAGGCGTCTGGACATTCATTCTCAGTGAAAACGCGATGAAAGGCTGAGGGGCCGTTCAGAAATGCTCGTATTACGACACATTTATACCACATTTAGGTAGACAGAAACGACAACCAACAATTCCCTCAATAAATTGGGAATCAGTTTATGTACACAGGCCAGACAAGATCGAACATGACCCGATGATATAGCCGTCAACATCCTCTCTCTGTTCGTAAAAGACCTAGAATCGATTCCCAGGTCAGGCCATCACGGTTGGCAATGGGGACGCCACTTGCTCATAGCAAGAATACATAGCGACATGACGCGGCACGCAATAAGAATAAGACCTTCCGGTGGTCGAAATTATATGTTTGCCGTTCTGGCATTTTACTGCCAATTTTTCCTCTAAATGATAAGCTGATGGTAGAAATTACCTCATCAAAGGAGCTTCATAACATTAAATATCCAGGAAATTCGAAGGTTTCGTGTTTGAAAAAACATCGGATGATGTTTGCAGAAAGAATGTATCATGAACCAATAACCCAATTTAATAAATGGGCAATTAAGCCGAAACTGTGTTTAAAGAGTGGCTTATTTAAATTTTGGATAACGGGGGATTAAAAAGGCCAATGTCAGCCGAATTACCCGTAGTTGATGGCGTGAAGTCGAGATAGGCGACGTCGGTATCTACCGACTGAGGCTGGTAGATTGCGCCAATTTTTCGCCGCCAGGACTCTTCAGAGTCGATAAGTGGGGGCCAATTGGAGACAGGAACTCGCGCAACCGCCTCCTGAAGAAACAATAAAAATAAAGTATTACCAACTCCCAATCAACGCCCCCCCGGAATGCGAGGATCGCGGGGGGGAGAGAATTGTGACTATTGCTCAACGTGCCTTGGTTTTGATCAGCTTGATGATGGCAGCCTGTGTGAGACAGACGATGGCGCGCGCCGAGGTGACGACGTTCCAGGCCATTGTTACGGAGTCACCGAACCTGATTTGCGCAGGCGGCGGCGAGGGCTCGAGGGAGGTGCGACTCGCCGACAAATCCAGCATCGACGAGGAGAGGAATCCGCCACCACTGCCGGTGCTGGCATTGGAGTTACTGCCCCCACTGGCGATATTGCCGAGGCTTCCACCACCGCCACCAATGAGGGTGCGTGGTTGCTGGGGTGGCCGAACGAGGACCGGGATGGCGCCAATGTACAGACAGGCGTAGAAGGCGCACACCATCTCGGTGCCTAAAACGACACGGACGTTGGAGTAAGGCTGAGGCAAAGTAAAGGCAATTGAGAGACGACGGGGAAGAAGACCAGAACTAACCTGGCATGAACATGAGGGCGACCACTGAGCCAGCAGTGACCTTGACACCACCACCACCTCTCTCCCTCAGTAGACTGCCGAGGCGCTCGGCCTTTTGGTGCAGTTGAGCACATGTGAGACTGGTGACCACAGCACCTTTGGCATTGTAGACACTGAAGAGGCGGTCGTCTGGAGTGTGGGTCGCACGCCACTTCAACACCTCCGTAACTGTCTGTTGCTAGGAGACAAACGTGGAATGGCATTTTATGACCTAATTATTACCAGCGCCCAGCATTAATAGACAACAACGGACAACCGCAAAATGCCAACCCGAGTTACGATTAGAAACAATGATAATCACATGTGGCCGAATGCAATACTTAGATGTTCATGTGGGCAGAGAGGGGGCGTGCTGTAATTATGAACGGTTATAAATCAGTAATAATATTCACGAGGACCAAAAGTTTCAGCATTAAAATTTACAATAAACAAAAATGTTACAGGAAGTAACGATTATACGTAAAAAATGCAGAATAGGTTAAGAAGAATAAGAGAAGTAGCATAAAGGTAAATTTGTAAGAAAGGCCAATTTAACCCACGACGTATATAAAGTTTGGCAAACGGGAAATGGCGGCCATTAAAAGGCAGCCCTATCCAAAACGCACGCCTGGCTGGTTCGCCACACACACCTCTCTTAATTGATTCAATGGCTTCAATGATTCAATTCAGTGTGATTGGTTGAGCAAGGTTATGGGGAACAAACCTTCAACATTGACATAAGTGGAACTCAGAGAACAGCAACGAGCGGCCTTTTGAGTTTAAATTAAAATTGGAGTTATAATATCAAACTAGAGGATATACCAGCTGCGTGAGTTTTTGCCAGTAAGATTCTCTCGGGAATCTTTTTTACAAGCGGCGTCCCCAGTGCTCCGTGGAGTCGAACCGACGCACCGAGTGAGGATGACAGCCGCCTAACCATCGAGCCTCAAGCTAGGTGATTTAGGAAATACAAATATGGCTTCAACCACCCAGACAAGAAACACGCAAAGGCGACCCCAGCAACATACCCCGAGATCGGGCAAGCCTCCGGTCGGCGACAGCGCCGTCATGCTGCCGAAGGTGGGACCGGTTGCGGCGGCGATCTGGCGCCCATGGGCCTCGGCAAGCCGGGCACCCTGAACGACTTGTCCGACGAGCATCGCGGAGGCGCCCACCACACTGCTCGCCGGCGGGTGGATGCGCGGCAGCGGCAGATTCTGGATGGCCGAGTGGGGACAGAGCAGGAGCATCGTAGGGTGCAGCTGGCCGTCGTCGAATAGGCGACGCACCTCGTGCACGTGGATACCGCCAAAGGGGGTCTGTGGAAGCAGGAAAATGCGAAAAATCAAAAAATGGGCTCATTGAAAAGAAGACCGCTGCGTGAACGCCGTGGTATGCCTGACCACGCATGGAACAGCCGTGCCGGTTCATGGCGTGACCTGACGCCGACCTTTTTCCCGACACACAAAATCTAACCTTAGATTGTCTGTGTGTGTATATGACAAATTCCTCTATTTCAACCGCTGTCATTTATAATTCTTTGGGGATATACTTGGTGCAAATATTTCCCATACATTGGACTGTACAGCATACTATACTCTACAAACAAATGCCGAAGCATGTCATGATCGGTTTTACCACTTTTAGCACATAATTCCCCCCCGAGTGAAAATTTCCGTTACACTAAATAAATTTCAATAAAAATCGATTTTTTTGACCATCTCCTGCTAGACGATAGACCGGGAATATTCTCAGGAATATTTTTACAGTTAGCGTCCCCAGTGCCACCCGCAATGGTCTGAAATGGGAGTCGAACCCAGATGATGCTGACCGCTACACAATCGGGCTACCGAGCGATATAAAGTTATGAAAACAGATGCTCCGAATAGTTGAAATGACCACCGAAGACTCGTATTAGGTGCTCGAGAACCGACTAGCGTTAAAAGACGACGTCAAATTACTCCGGTTAATATAAACACGACCCCATTTGACCACCAATTCCAATCCAACTGTTCGGTAAAATGCAGCCAGGAGGGCGCCATGTGGCGCTATTTTTCGCACTCGTTGCGGTATTTTTAGAATTTGATGAACGTTCGGGTGATACCTACAGACTACCTTGGTGTTTGGTATGATTAATCACGAACAGACCACATTGTATTCGTGGGTTTTCAGGTAAAGAATCTGTTTTCATAATGTATTGACGGTCGATCGCATCACACATAATTAATTCGAAATAATAAATTTAAATAATTTCAGTATTTTTAAATAAACATGAAATTACCTAACTGGTGCATTTCGTGCATACAAACAACCGTGTTGAGTCGAATGGTTCTGATGATATGCAAAAGAGACATACCCGAGGTAGGTGGTTCTGTGGAACGAGAGCGAGGGCGTAGACGCTGACCTGGTGGATGCTGTCGACGGCCTGAAGGACCTGAGACATCCACGAGAAGGCCGCTTCTTCGGAGAAGCCATTTCGTAGCTCTGCGATCACAACTATCCGCTCGTCCTTGAGCATCTCAGTAGAGAATACGGCGATCCTTTTGGAGGGGGGGGGGTTGGAGATGGAAAAAACAGCGTATACCAAGCTCATTTTTTGAAGTCGCCTTCTTATCGGTGGTTAGAGAGTATGCAACGAGAACACTACGATGTGCAAATGGATGGACTAACTCGCGTGTTGGCGCATTTTATTAAGTCTCTGGACTAGTTCAGGGGAAGTTGCGAACAGGATTCCCGGTACTCCGAAGAGCTAGGGAGCAACAATGGGAGCATTGTTATTTGAAGATATCAGACGACAATGATGATACGATGAGTTCAAAGAGGCATACATATATAAACTTCTCCGCGACATACCTTCCACGGTAGACGATCTTCGTCGGCTGTACAGCTATTACGGTGGCGATGACGTCATTTGCGTTGTGACGGCGTCCTGCGACCGCGAGAACGCCGTCGATGGAGCCGCATATAAAGATTAGGCCACCCTGAATTAAGCGAGAAACAAAAAATAACACAAGGGCGTATTAGCATGTGACAAAAGTCAATGGTGAAGCCCAGTTTGTAACCAATGAACGCGATCGAACGCACGCTGCGTCTGCTGTAGACGCATTGCATTGACGAGGGTAGGGGTGGTGATATACAGACGTGCACGCACGCACACACACACACAGACATTGCCACTTAATTTGTGTTACGCCGCCACTGCCGCTGTGGGCCATTCACAGACCGGAAACGGGAATAAAGAATTCGCAAACAGGGTCGGTCCAGTAAGCCCCCTCGTCGCTACGGGCTACTGGGATTAGACTATTAATATTGACAAAGTAACACACATAAGGACACGCGGCACCTATTCTAGACGTCTCGGCCGCGATGATATTCCGAAATTAGACCGCAAAGGACACGAGACAATCGCTTCTAATCCACGGTGGTGGCTTCAATCCTTCAAGCAGTTGTTTTGTGTTATCGTATATAGAAACGTCTGGTATCCCATAACTGACCATCGAAACACCGTGATCGAGGCCAACGACAAGCTTGACGTCCACGCAAATAGGTAACCTTACTTCTGCATTTGAACGCCGTGTAACAACTGTGAAACTGTCCAAGCTGTTTTTATATTAAAAAAAATACACATTACTTCCAACGCATTTCTCACCGGTTACCCATCACAAAAATCTCCTACTAGAGGATAAACAGGCTTCATGGGAGTTTGCCATGAAATCTCTTGGGAATATGTTTACAATCGGCGTCCCCAGTGCCACCCGAGGTGGCCTGACCCGGGTCCCTCACCAGTAGAGCGAGGATCCTAACAGCTGCACACCACCTCGGTCAGATATTGCAACGTAATAAAAACACTGAAAAACTGCAAGTCTCCAGAGGAAGATGACATCCCATCCGAAGTGTGCAAGGTCTGCCTGCCGACCATCATTGACTCTCTCTACGCCCCCTGTTTAGTTCGATTTGGGTAAGCGAAGAATTGCCAAGGGACTGGAGCACCTCCATCCTGCTCCAATTATAGAGGCATCAATCTAATCGATATATCCGCGAAAGTACTCTCAGACCTCCTGCTAAGCCACTTCACCTCGACGAGAGACGCTCGCACCCGCCTTAACCAAGGAGGCTTTCGGCGCGGCCGAGGATGCGTTGACCAGATGGTTACCCTACGCAGAATACTGGAACATCGCCACTCTTGTCTATCGCGCCGCTAACCGATCCATCTTAACCTACGGCTGGGAAACCTGGCCACTGCGTGTCGAAGACACCAGGAGATTGGAAGTATTCCATCCCGGTTGCTTGCGGAACTGGCGCGAGATGCTCTCCAACAAGGAAATAGGACGTCGATGTTCAGACGCGGAGAAGCTTTCAACCCTTCTATAACGTCTGGAGTGGTTCGGCAACGTTCTGCGCAGCCCAGCGACAGAGCTCACAAACCATAGTCTTGAGCACTCACCAGACACAGGTTGTCTATGGACCCTCTTTACGCCTGAGTGACAATTTCACAAGGAAAATCACTATGGCACTTGCAGGGGGGCTGGGTCTGAGTGCGCAAAGGAAGGTCTGGTCGCATGGATTAAAATATTACACACATACACACTCACGGAGGATGCTGGTCCAGGGAATCCGATGAGGCCGGATCGCACGAATTTGGTGACTGTGGTGGTGGAGCCTGGGGGCGCGACGTTGGCAGCGGCAGCAGAGGCGGATGTGGCACCCGATGGCGCAGTCAACACCACCGGTCGACCATCCTTGTGGCGCGGCTGGAGACAGAACTGGGCGCCCGTCTGGCCACGGAGGCCCCAGTAACCGGTGCCGGTGTAGTCGGCGGCGATGCAGAGTTCACCCACCTCGTCGGTCCGACAGATGGTTGGATTTGCCGTCGACGAAGAAGCACCACCACCACCGCCGCCGCCGACTCCTGACAAACTAACCACCACCATGCTCACTAATTTAGAGAGAAATGGAGAGATGAGGAGAGTTGTGAGTGATGCGTAATGCATGGGGCGACGGCAGTTTGCCTTTTTCTCTTTTCAAGGTACGAAATACCATACGACGACACTCTAATATATTTCGACTGAAGCAACCCAATCTCTCCCTACTGCAGCTCAACATACCCGCAGCGACACCCGACGGGAAGTTTCCCGTAGAAGGGACCCGTCCTATTTTCGCCTACCGCTCCTATTGAATTACAACCCCCTCGACTACCACTTTCACTCTATTTCGTAAGTCCACTTACACGACGTGTGCGCCTTTTGGCAACATTCCTTCGCAAGTAAAGGTCGGTCGTCCAGTTAATGCGTCTTATCTGCAGTGTTGTAACAGTCGTTTGTGGACAACCTTTGATAGAATACGGGTTATCAGTTCCTAAACAATTTATTCTAGACCACTGACCCCCTGGAACAAAATATTTTGGAGACAATGATTTCGGCAAAACGGGATTTCAGGTATTGCGTGGGACGTAGGATGTCGGTGTTATGGAGATGCCGGTTGAATGAATGTTAAATTAGGAGATGAACATTGGAGACACCATGCAATTCGCGTAATGGAAGCGGCATACACTCAAACAGGTGGGACATACATCTCAGACACACCATCATCGCGGTAAAAACGTTCGATCTTTAAAATTGCTCGTTGAAAACGACTGGACACCCAATATGCCCCGGAAAATTCTAAATGCACCAAGGGCCGAATACATGTAGTGGTTGATCTGTCAACTAAAAAGGACTGGCTTCATGTGACTCATGCCCAGGCAGGTGTGGGGAGACACTTACTGGTGCGAATCTCTTGAATTGGACAATGCTAATAAACACGGATAAAAACGTCGACTAACTAGGACACACACACACACACAACTGAACATTCACAATCCAACTCGGAATGACTAGACTGCATCGACGGGTGTGGCCCAGTTTTCGGGCCAAACCCACATGACACCGAGTAGAGGGATAACAGAAAATCGGTATTCGCAGTAGCAGGCAGCGCACCCAGAAATGGATAATATCTAGAGATTCACACATCCATCTGTGATAGAGCAACATGAGTTAGTCACCTCCGGGCAGAACCTGACCACAGTCCTGAAGAGTAAGGGAGGTGAAGGAATCCTCGGTGTCGACGCGAACCACGCCGTAGCTGAGGCCCTGTATGGATATGATGCCTCGGGCGGCGGCGGAACTCGGTGCGTTTGCGCCCCCCACGCCAACTTGAGCGCCATTGGCAACCGTGGCACCAGCGGCGGCGGCTGACCGCGGATTGGCGCAGCCGTTGGCGTGGTGACCAAAGGCGGCAGAGGTGGAGTGGGTCTGCGGGGACACGGGACGTCGAAGAGACAGGGTAAGGGTCTCCGAACTGCCGGCTATTGGGCAGATTGAGTTGGGGTTGAGACCACGGGACTTGAATTTGGCCGCGAAAAGGTCACACGAATTGAGCGACCCTGGCATGGGAGATAAATTAAAATGATGGTTAATCCAATAGACGACAGACATCGCCTTTGCCTTGAAGTTCGACCGATTTGCTCAATGCATTATACGGTGGCACACCCATCGAAAATATATGTAAATTTGGCTGCGCGTTTCTCGGCATCCAGATTGCCTATAAAACATCAATTAAATGAAATTATAAGAAAGTAGTTGTGCGCACCACAAATTCACTTTGCAGTCGCCAAGCATAGTTGTTATTCTTTCGTGTGGCTATCTCTACTAGAGGTTAAACCGACTTCGTGGATGGTTCAACTTAAGGGACACGACCAGTTGAGACAAGAAAAACCAAATTCAGACTTACAGGGATTATGGCCATCGGTTACAAGAAGGGCGCGGAGAGATGAGAGATTACAGTAGGGGTGCTCCTGTTCGGCCAGCAATGCCCAGTGGAGGTCGCGGCTCTTCACGATCGCCACAGAGGCTACACAGAAAGACAGCGAAACAAAATGCGAACAGGCGGACATACAGGTTATTGGGCATTTGGGGAATATCTTACCTCGATATTTTGTGACAATGCGTATCCACGAACCGGGATCAACTTGAAGGACGTTGAATGGAACGAAAACAACGTGCATTCCGTTGAAAACACTCTGCGAATGGCAAACAGAGAGCAAGGCTTGAGTTTGCGAATGGGGTAGAGGTAGGCGGTGGAAAGAGGTGACTTGTAGTGGGGGTGGGTAGGAGGAGGAGGAGGAGGAGGAGGAGGAGGAGGAGGAGGAGGAGGAGGAGGAGGAGGAGGAGGAGGAGGAGGAGGAGGAGGAGGAGGAGGAGGAGGAGGAGGGAGGAGGAGGAGGAGGAGGAGGAGGAGGAGGAGGCAAAGGGGTACGAACATGGAAATCTTTTCAAAGAACTCACCGCGAGCGCAGCATGCCAGAGACCAGCCTCACGTCGGCAATCGACTACGCAGACCATGACGTCACCCTCGGAGTAATAGCAAGCAGCAGTGAGTGCTCGGCAGTGGGCTAACACGGCTTTTCGGCTCACGACGACTCCGCGAACACTTCCGTCTTTGGCATAGGTGTACTAGAGGGTGCATGTGGATGGTGAAAAGTAGCAAACGATTATCTTCTTTTACAACGGATTACATTATTCCGCCAGAATAAAGTACTTTTCAAGCTATTACATAGTGTTCAAATACGACACCGGTAAACGGGTCGTGCGATTAACGATACTGAAATTGTTCGTGTACGTATAAAGCATAAAACCCCAAGGCCCTAAATCGAGCCCAAAGGTAATTGACACCTGATTAACAAAATAGGTTCTCACATTTGAGCTATTCGTAAAGCAAAGTATGGGAATTTCCCAGTTCAATTTCAGAAATAAATAAGTGAACCCTCGAGAGTGGTTTCTACAAATGTTGCAACTACGGTCTCGTCGCGGCATGGCTCGCAACTCTTCCTCGGGGTACTGGGGACCCCCGGGATTAACCTGCTGAAAGGGGCCCACCAAAGGAGCAACCCAGATGCTCCACATCTGTGTTAACAACGAGTCCTCCTGTCGAAACACACCTATGCACGCAACCCAATAAGTGAACTCTTAATACAAGTAACAATAGATGTTCGACTTCAAATGGTCAAGCAACAGAACTCACCTCAATGTAGATTGTCTCCTCTGGCGGGAGCCGTTCTGGAAGATTCCACTCCTTGGGGGCTTTCTTGGAGCTTCCACCGCCGTGGTGATCGGTGTTTATCCAGATGAGGTTCTGAGGCCACCCCGGCAACGCCGCGATATCTCCAGAGGACCCCTGGCTGCGCGGAAGCGACTTGTAGACAGCGTCATTGGTCAACACAACACGCGCCTCCAAACTACTCAACAGGAAGCCCATGTTCTGAGACGCACTGTTCTAGATTCCCGACATAAAAAGAACACGGGTACTTTAACAATCAGCCCATTTCCAATGTCTAACATGCAAGAGAGAGACCCCAGTAAAAACGCACCTTTTTAGCGGTGACTGTTGTTGTGGGCACCTCGACAGCGATGGGAATGACACTGGCCAATAGACAGCCGTAAAATGCGACCAGGAAGGAGATGGGGTCGTTGCTGGTGTACACGAGGGCTACTCGGTCACGCGGCTTCAGGCTCTGTTCGCCCCGGTGACCCAACTTGTTCAGCAACAGAAAGGCAATTCGGTTGGCCCGCTGAAACGCCACAAAGAGACGAAAGTAAAAACGAACCCACCACAGGACGCAGGCGCAATGTGAAAAGCAGCTGTTCCTCTTTCTGGTAGGATATATACAAATTCGTTTCAATTTATCCCTATTCGTAGACATATTTGGAGAAGGGCATTCCAGTTGTTAATCGGCCTTAGTGACGAATAATGAAAGGACAAAACAGGAGGGCAAGAAGACACACCTGGAGGAGCTTGGTGTAGGTCAGAACCTGCGAGGCGCGTCCATAGGGATCCAAGCAGGTGAGGGCTGGTGTCTTGCCAATAACACCGGCGTAACGCTGCAAGGCTGATTCGATGTTACGCGGGAGACCCGATGAAACCTGGTGGGCGCGGGCGAGGTTATAATTGGCAGGTGTTCTCGCAATATTGTATACGGTTTCTATGGTTTCTGAAGCTAGACAATTCGTACCCCTCGCGAGCGCTTAGGTTTATTTAATTAAAAATTGTTAGGTTCTATTCCTCTTTCACGCCAATTACCGGCAATGCCACTCTACATGTCAATGCGCGCACCATGTGTTTGTTTGACGGTATTTCGCACATGGGCGACAGATAGCAATCAAAGTTTCCTAGTGTAATACCCCTCACCCCAACTGAGTTTCACTTGTTTTAATATCAATAGGGACAAATGTTGACTTAATAAAGTCACGGGGAGAATTAAAAAAAACTAGGCATATACAAGACATTAGAAAATTCCGTTTACAATTTTTTTTAAATGCGTTTACTTACAACAAGCTTCTCCCCTACGAGCGGCTCAGTAGAGGCCCCAAGGGGTTTGGGCGAGTTGGGATCGACAACCGGCTGGACGAGGATCTGATCGTCTTCATCAACAAAATACTCCGGTAGTGGCCGTCTCTTGGGCCTCTTCAGGGTGTTGACGAGCTGTTGGATTTTCTCCGAGACCCGGGAGGGACATACCAAGCCGGTGCACGAAGTGAACATATTCGGAGCCATCGCCTGCTGGCGACTGGTGGTTGCGGCATCGACGGCCGCCTGGAAGGGGTCCGCCTCTTGCAACAGCGGAGGATGTGTTGGCGTTGAGGGGTGGGCGGGCGGCAACGCCACCGCCAACCCAGAGAGAAAGTTGTGGAGAGGCGTCGCCGATGGCTGTCGAGACAAGTAACAAAAACCATGAAAGCTCATCCAAGCAATCAAACGCGCGGAATCGCTTTTGGATAGCATCCTCCCCACCGAAAAAGTTTGATCCAGGTCTGCACACACCCAACCAGTAGTGGTAATTGCAAAGAGGGGAGTGAAGTGAACCCTTAATTAATCAGAAGCAGGCTAATCGGATGAAATTCAAAAATGATACCCAGGGGTGTAAAATTTCAAATATTTCGTGGCACAGCCAAAAATGGGCGTTTACTTTCTTTGTGTTCGCAGGATTTGGAAAAAACAACCATTCGAAGGCAACTAAATTATCGCAACGGCATCCAGACACGGAGACCGGGTGGCGTAAACCGGCTGCTGCATCATTCGGAATCCAACAAGGCCCAGGATTAGATGATGCAGAGGCCAATTCTAACCCTTTGAGTGGCATTGGGGACGCAACCGATAAAATATGTCCCAGAATCTCCATGGAAACATCCATGAAGTGGATTTATCCTCTAGCGGAAGAATAAATGGCAGCGCTAAGAAAGCATTGCATGCACCCTTGAAGGCTACATCAATCTAGTTCGCCGGTTCAGGAGACTTGGCTTAAGCTCTAGCCATATAAAAACCTTTGCCCATGCCTGTATAATTCCCCTTATTGTATATTGTTCTCCAGTAATTTTCCCCGTCCTTAAATGTTCTGACTTTTTAACCCTTCATAGACTTTTTTAAAATAATCTCGTTTTCTAGTGGTCTGCCTATTCTCTCCATGCAAGAAATCATCGTTCAACGCTACTTCAATAATTGTTCACGAATCGCTGCTCGTATTTTAAGTGACCCCTCCCATCCCCTCTATTCAAGTTTATCTAAGTGTAAATCTATTCGACCGTTCAATACCAACAAGAACGGCGGCATATCGCAATTCGGTCACCAGAGCAGGTGAAACAGGAACTAAAAGACCATTTTCACATATAATACTTGTTATACTGCCTCTTTTTACTGCTGAAAATTTTGGTCCTCATGACCTCAATAAAGCCACTACAATTATTTTTATCTCCACTCGAAGTCGTCAAGTATTGTCTGCAAACAAAAACTGTCCGGGATATCAGGGTTACGCAGTAGAGCCCGTCTTTCTTAAATTTACGCACAACCCACTCGACTAGCCCCAAATAAGTCGAAATTCGCTGCTCGAATTCCAAAAACCGAAGAATAGCATCACCGACTATATATATGTACTGTAAACGATTTCAGCGAAATATCTCCCAGGGGCCAGTGCCTACATGTACGGCCACTGTGGAATGTGACAATTAAGCAAACGGACGTACAAACACACAAATGCATTGGCGACACACACAGGACACCTATCAAATAACAGGAGACGCATACACACACACACACACACAACTGGCAGGTGCATGAGATAGTGTGGCACCGGAATCTGGATGCGTTAATTGTCATTCTTGATTGCAGTGGTTGTCTCGACGTTGTTCCCTTTGTGGACTCTTTCCACGATCCCCAGTACATCGAAGAGGTACAGGCAAGACCGATGGTTGTTGTAATCTCTGGGTGGCTCATTTAGTGGACTTATTCAGCGACGGTTGAGCACAGGAACTGCAGGACCACGAAGAGGAGGCAGGAGCCATCCCCGTGGTTGTTGCAGACTCGGTGTACTTGCGTACATCCCTTGAATAAATGATGGAACGACCTCGCTTCGTTTTTTCGCACGACCATGATAACCTTTGACGGGGTATTTGCGGTATTCGTAATGAAAGACCTAGGGGCGGAATTCGGAGAAGTAATATCTGATCGATTAATTATGAATGGGTTCCCATTAGACTGACACACCAAGAGCACGTACACCACACGCCGAGGAAGGGAGGAACGCGAGCCAATCGACGAGGAAAACGTCATGATTCATCATGCAAGATGAGGGGCGCGCGGACTAAAAGATCGCGCGCAAAACGGTGTGGGCCAAGTTCGTATAACGCCCAAATGAACGCCAATGGGGGCACGTGTATGTACCAAAATTTGTCATGCCCTCGTCATAGCTTCCACATTAACCGATCGCCACTATTTGGTGCTGCAAACACGCCGATGACAAATCTTTATGCAAGCAACCTCCCGATCGGAAGGAGGTGTCTCTTAGGGGAAATTAATACGATCATATCTCTGGCGCTCTCTGGGAAGGAAATTGCTTTTCAAATTCGACATCTATTAAAGAAAAAGTGCTCTATCTCAAGAGAGAATCTAATTAACACAGAAATTACAAAATAAATGTATTTTACTGGATTGTCCGGCACGTTTACCGTAAACAACGACAGCTTTCACACACATTCATCCTATGCAGTTGACCAACGCCATATGAGGTTTGGCAAATACCTTGACGAAATTGACCATCACAATCAATAAACCCATCTCAAATGTCACTTTTCTCACGGATATATCGGAGGCCACAGCCAGTCTACAGTATTCACAGCTGGAAACAGAAAGGGACATAGATCTCCTTAGACCGTTTGTAGACAGGCGCTACTTGTGACACCCATGCAGCCGGCTTATCCTCCGTTAGATGGCCAGACAAAGCAAGCAAGCACACATAGTTATATAAACGTATGATAATGGCGAGGGTCACGCACCGGCACGGCTTTGGACGTTTTCGGAAGAGGCGGGATTACTTTGAGAGCCGACACTACCTCCGTCAGTAATTCGGAGATTAAGTAGCTTCGTGGCAGGAGTGGGGTCAGACATTTTGTGAAAGACATTGGCATGCTCCAGAAAAGCGTGCTAAAATAGTTTAAGGCAATAGACCAAAATCCGAGGCATAGAGTCGACGGATGACTAGTCAGGTCGTGTGCAGTATATATATATATATTCATATTTATACAAATCAATTAAAATGCGTCAATTTTATTCATATAGATCGCCAACGACGAAGACCATCACGTTCTACAAGCCGAGTGCTGACGCTGTAAAAGGAAAATATGACTGACTTACCGAATTGACGGGCGCATGAAGTTGCATTTGAGCAGAAAACAAATCCGATTCCGAGCCACTTTCACCTTGAAAAAATAAGAGCGAATACATTTAAATCCCAACACAAACCATTACCCCAGACACCATGCAGCGATAATGGCGAGCGTGTGAAAAGGCACCTAGCTAACCGCGCGGGAATTGGATACGTAAAATTCTCCCAAGACCATGTTTTTTTAGATGGGAATAGTCAACACATTCAACAGTTCCAAAATAACGAATTACTGCTTAAAATCGACAGATTTTGTGTTTTTTTATTATCCTGCTGGCGAATAAACCGGCTACATTTAAGTTTCTATAGAGATTCTTGGGAATATATACAATTGATGTCCCCTGGGCACTCGCAGAGGCAGAATTGAACGCTGCATTATCAAATACTTAACTAAACCAGAGGTCACGCATGGAACTCAAGCTGGTTCTTAAATTCCGGATAATGGAAACAGTTTCGCCACCCAGGCCCCAAATCATCGGATTTAAGGCGTACGCATATTTTTGGTGGTCTGACCTCGATTTCAACTTAGCATCACTCACGAACAGAGTAAGGACGCTTACCGCTAAGCTACCCCGATTGTATAAGGCATAAATACAAATACGAATAATATACGCACTTCGCGCCATAGATGATGAAGATTCTTGCATTTTCGGCGTAGGCTGTCGTCGTTTACTTGGACAAAGGGATTCAGGACAAAGGACTGGTTCACATTGGAGAGCCTCCTTAACCGCCTCCTCGCGAATCACTAAAAAAATACCCAAGATTTTGGTGAATTCAATCATGTGGGTTAGATTCGACGTAATAATGGTAGCGCATTATGACGAATCAAATCGAAAATTGGCGGCTATGTCGTACTAGAGGATAAACCGGCTTCATTGGGGTTTGTGCCATGAAGTTTCTCGGAAATCTGTTTACAGGCGACGTCTCCAGTACAGTATGGACCGGCTTCAAGAACATAAAAAAACTAACCAGATGTGTACCGAACATCGTCGCGGGCATATCGACGAGGTGGCGAGGTGCGAAGAACAGCCCCAGAAGCCGCGTCATTAACGGACACCCCGGAGTGCGACTGGTTTTTCGGGGCTGACTGAGGATCACAAACAGTGGAAGAAGAAGCCAATTGGCAATCATTTGGATCAACGGAATCTACAACCAAACGATTGTAGCAAAATTGAACAACCAGCTAACAAGCGACATGCCTAGATAAATGCATCCGCCTATACAATTAAGTGGAGCATTACTATAAATGTTTACAACGAATGAGGTTATACAAAAAACTAGACAATAATTCAACAGTCCAAGTTGAATGAAAAGACAACAATATTACAGATAAATTAAACGTTATTAAAAAAACCAATAAAATTACTTGTAAAGTACAGTAACCCAACAGAACGAGTATACCAATTCACACAGGCCCGATTAATTAATCAGAAAACAAATACTGTAATATGCTGCAGCATAAGAAAAATAAACTTACGGCCTGGATTCCCATCTGTGAATTGTTGGATTATTTTATTTTTTTTCTTTTGATAACCCTTGTCGGTGATATCACCTATGACAAACAGAAAATCTGTATTTATTTACACATCTTTATAAATATATTCATTTGTTGATAATCAACTGACCTTCGGCTAATTCTAACTCTAATTCTGCTAATTTAGCACGCAAAGCCGAATTCATATTCGGAGGATTTGGATCCCCCATCCTATTCGACATCAACCAATCAGCAAGATCAAGTAGGCGTTCGTACTGCGCGCTGTCAAGTAAAAGCAACACAGAGAAAGGTTAGCTGGGTTTCTTAAGAATGAATAATAAAATGAAGTAAAATAGTGATTAATAGTCATGAAAAACTCTTAATGGGAAAACGTTCTTCGGTTGATAAAAATACTTAATTTGTTAGAAACAATCGAAATGATGTTTATTAAACGATACGTTTACGTTCAACGGAAACCCAGTAAACGTTATGACGTATTAGTCCCATAATTTTATGATTTATTTTACACAAACGCAGTAACACGCCGTTTTCCAGAGGGAATCTACGATCAATTGTATCGGCAAGGTATTACTAATGTATGAACCCCAGTTCGGCTCGCAAAACGTGATTTTGATCTAGTTATGCAAACCTTGACACTAAACCTCTCTGTGTTGAAAGGGTTCAATTAGAGTCCTCCTTTACTGGGGAGTGAGACTTTTGGAAAATACGAAATTCCAAATACAAATAAAATGAATGATCAACATTTTTTAGCGCGCGTTTTGGATGGGGCTGTAGTGTACTAATTTCGTTTGTTTAAATCGATAAATGGACACACCTTCCGATTCGAAAATACGAAGTGGTCTACCTGTATTCGGTTGGGCCGTAAGGATAAGAACAGATCTATTATTGAATCCTTCAATTGGCGAGCATTTTAATTTTGTTTTCGTCACTTACCACGTTTTTTCGGTAAACAAAAACAAATGGAATCCAACGAACAAATCGCCGCGGTGTCGATCAAAATTCTCCCAGTCTGGCCAGCTGATATGAAAGCATGGTTCACTGTCATCGAAGCACAATTCTCCTGTCTTGGCATCACCAAGGAGCTGACAAAATTCTATCATTTGGCAGGCGCTTTGACGCCTGAGTTGGCCAGCCGCTTCTCCCACGCCACCACAACTACTGGCGAAACTCCGTATACAAAATGCTTAGAGAAGCGATGCTTAGTCAGATGCGAAATTCTGATTTGGAAAATGTGGATTTCCTCCTGAACAATATTGAAATAGGGGATCGAAAACCTTCCGCTTTACTGCATCACCTTCAAGGCATTTGCAGTGACATGGGCTTGAATGATCGCTTTATCAAGGCTTTCTTCATTAAAAAGCTTCCGCCAGCAATCCGGACGGTTGTCGCACTTGCCGAAGATGTCCTCCTAACGCAGCTTGCCAAAATGGTCGACAGGGTAGCCGAAGCAGACGCGCAACAAAGATATATCGCCGCCTTCGCAAGACAACCAAGCCAAGAGAGGAAGGAGATCACAAACCCAGCTTGGCACGAAGAAATGCAACGCCTGGTCCACCAAATGGAAATCAAGCTGCGCGCCGAATTTCAAGGACGTAACCGCCAACGGAGCCCCAATTCTAATTCACGAAATTCGTCACCTTTCTGCATAAGTAATTTCTCTCGCACAACAGGAGGCACGAGTTGGTACTCATAATCGCCCATCTAGTTATAAAGTTTTCCCGTTGCCCAACCCAGCGATCACGATTATATGCGACACCTCGAAGACACATCTCCGACCTGTTGTTCCTCCATCTTTTCGACGTATTGTCTTCGATGCAATCCACTCCCTCGTTTACCCTGGTCTCAAGGCATCCGTGAAATTGATTGCTGGTCGCTTCACATGGCAAGGTCTCTCGAAGGACGTGAGAACATTGGCCAAAGCATGCATCGCATGTCAACGCTCCAAGGTGATCCGTCATAACAAGGCTCCAGTCAGTTCGTTTGACCTACCGGATGCTCGCTTCAGCCACGTACACCTCGATCTTGTAGGACCCTTACCTGACTCAAAGGGCTGCCGTTTCCTGATGACATGCGTAGACCGTTTCACAAGATGGCCATTAGCGGTGCCAATACCGGACGCTACCTCCGAGACCGTAATCAACGAATTCCTAAACAATTGGGTTGCCGTGTTTGGAGCTCCGCGCTATATCACAACTGATCGCGGACAACAATTTGAGTTCGTCGCGTTCCGCAAGATGTGCGAATTCCTTGGTTGTCTGAGATTACGCACGACAGCTAACCATCCAGCCACTAATGGCATGGTCGAGAGGTTTCACCGGCAGCTTAAAGCTGCCCTCAAAGCTAGAGATGACCGAAACGATTGGGTGGACAATCTTGCAATGACCTTACTAAGCATCCGAGCAACGATCAAACCTGACCTGCGAAGTAGCCCAGCCGAACTGATATTCGGGACAACGTTAAGATTACCTGGAGAGTTTTTCGCCGCCGATTCCCCCGCCAATGAGTAAGCCGTTAGCGATTTCTTGACGCGCATAAGACTCTTCGCCAGAAATCTGCGCCCAATCGCTCCACGACCACCTACACAACCTTCACATTTGGACCCGGCGCTAGAGAAGTGCTCCCACGTTTTTGTCCGCTGCAACCGTGTAAGACAGCCTCTCCATCCTCCCTACGATGGCCCTTTTGAGGTCAGGAAACGTACGGCAAAAGTTTTTACAGTGCTGATGAACGGCGAAGAGGACACGATCAGCGTCGATCGTCTCAAAGCAGCTTTCGTGGAGGAAACACCGGTGGGTGACATTTTTACCCCGTGCTCCGTCGAGTGACCCGGTGGCGACCACCATTTCTGACCCAACGTGTAAACGAAACTCTGACAATCCTTTTCCACATCGTCAACCCAAGGACAACCCACCTGTAGGTCTCCCAACCATCCCAACGCGCATCCCCATTCCTTCGACAACTCGTTCGGGACGCGGAGTACATTTCCCTACCCACCTTACCACGTATATCTGTTAAGCCATTCCGTCGTTTCATGACTACGTTTCTAAGGAGGGTGCCCTGTAGTGTACTGATTTATTAACAGTTGTTTAAATCGATTAATTGACTCAATTTGGATTGTGCCGTTAGAATCGTCATTCGTCTTAACAATTGGTATGTAGGATAATTTACTGAACGTTTTATGTTTTAAAAATAAATCCGACGAATTGCTTGATAAAATCTTCTAATAAGTACAAGAATCGATGGACATTTATTAAGAACCAACAAAATACGCCTCTTCTTCAAGAAGGTCAAGGAACTCCAGAAGAACAAATGTCTCTGAGTTATTGATCGCCTCGATAGGATATAATCTTCACGAAGCTGGCCCGATCCATCCGGGACCAAACACATAACATTATAAGGCGATGCAAAATCAACAAGACATGGACATTAACTTAAACGTTTTCTTCGGAACCGTGTTTTTATTTCACATTGATTATTGATTTAAACTCGAGATTTATGATAACATCGTCTTTGTTCAATTCTGTTTTCAAAACCATTCATATATATGTAGAAATATTGAACGATAATTCCGAAATAAATGTCTACACTTTGGTTATATTTTTCGAAATGTGTTGATATGTGTTGGTTTGTTTGAGATTCAATCGTACCAGTCCGGGGTTTATCAAGTGAAGAAAACACCAGGAATTTTAGCCTCGACAATCTCTATGTATATCGAACCGTGAGAAAGAATGTATAAGAAGTTCTAACCGCGGCTGAAAATACTCCCGTCTTATCATACCTTGTTATAGGTAAATAAAAGGTTAGCTATCTTTTACAATATACAATTTGCACATATCCTAATTTTAACAGCACGATCAAAATAGTTCTTTCTCATCAATACGAACGTTTTTTGTCTTATTTAAAAAAACCGAAAGCAACTGACGATATATTAAATTTTAAAGTAATTTACCATGATTATAAATTCTTTACTACCATGTCGTCTACTTTGATGCTTGTTTTTGAAATCGGTTTAGTCGTTTTTTTCTAAATCAAAGTAGTCTCATTAAAGATTTCCAAATCGGAAGTGTGCAATGGAAAAAGTTAGAACTTCTGTCTATTTGTGACCGAGTAATAAAAACTTGAAAAGCGGTTATGGGAGGGGTCATTTAAAATACGAATAGCGATTTGTGAACAACTATTGAGGCGGCGTTGAACGATTATTTCTTAACTGGTCGACGGCATCGCACTTTCCTCCCATGCCCCCGTCAAATCAAAATATTTCAGTTCTGAAACTGCTGTTCCAGCCCGGCTTGGGCAGCGCTGTATGCACTGCACCCAACATGCAGCCCTTCAACACCTTCAATTTCAGGCCAATCCCCTTTTGCCCCGAAGAGTCAACTTGCAGTGTGATGCTCAGAGGGCTTCGCGATCGGCAGTTAGTCAACGAATTCACACAACACCCCGCAGCAAACACCAAAGAGGCCATTGCAATCGCAACAGGCGTAGCCACGAGAGGGTAATTTTTCGGACGAATCTTTTGTTCACCTTTTCTCGCTCGCCTGTTAAAGTTGTCGCCTACCATACGGTCTCCGGCGCAAATTCAGAGTCTAGCCGACACCGTTAAGAAGGAGGGTTCGGAAATCGACTCTTTAATTCGGACTGTAGAGACGTTTAACCTTTCACTAACAAGTTAAATGTCTGTACACGAGCAAATATGTTTAAGTATGTATTGCGATCGTTTTCTGTGGAGCGTACGCGATTTTCCTTTGGCTCAAATGCTCTGACCTTTTAAAAAGCCGCAGGATTTTTAATATTAGTTGTCTGTCTATGCTCTGCATGCAAGAGATTATCGTTCAACGCTACATAGCTAGTTGTTCACTTTTCCATGCTCGTATATTAGAGGACAATTTCCATCATCTCTATTCAAGTTTATTTAATCGTAAATCGATTGGACCAATGCGTAGGCAATACCGTACACGACACACTAACCACAATACTGGTGGCAAATCGCAATTCGGTCATTCTTTATTTGTCCCGATGTTTTGTTTTACCAGAGCTGATGAAGCAAGAATTACAAATTGCTTTTCCTATAAAGCATTGTTATATTCTTTTTATGCTGACATGTTTGGTCCTCGTGACTACGGTTACCTTTATTATTCTTATTAGTATCCGCCTCGTACTACACCCGGATCATGAACGCTGCAGGTCATCCGATTCTTTTGCAAGACTTGCGGTTGTCCGTCCTGAATGCTACAGGAGTTGGCAATTAAATAATCCATTCCACAACCCCCGTGTTTATCTCCAACCATCGTCTCAGGTTACTCCAATCGGCGCTTGCGAGTTCACGTTTGTGGCTCCCTTCATGAAATCCGAAAGGCCAACCGCTAACTCATCGTAATAGTGAACGTTTTTAATAAAATGGGTTGAAACCAAACCCCTCTCAAAAAACAATGCGCAGGTAATTGGATTAAGTTTCTAAGACTCAATTCAATCTCACCAAAGTACCGAATTCAAACAACCCTGGTTTACAACATGCGTGACGTACCCGGCATCCTAAAATCCAGGGTGAAGTCATTCCACCGTCAATCGAATGACAATGCAGTGAGAACAAAGAGCTCACTCACGTCCCTATCGCGGGCCTAAATATTCACATCCAGTAACGACCTTTCGGTATTCCCATTCTGCATTGCCTCCTAGCCTACCCACGTTAGACAAATCAACACATTTTAATCTCGCAATTATGAAATCAGGCCAATGCATACTGTAAAACTCTTCTTTAGCCGTACCGAGTTCCCTCTTCGGGTTTGTGCGTCTATCAAGTCACGGAAACCAGTCTGTTCATAACAAAATATCGCTCAAGTTTCTCAGGTCCGTTTCAACGATCGCCAATGACACAATTAACCACGCCTGCCAGTAAACTGAACCCGTCTCTCGATCACTGAACAAAGCCACGAAGTGGCCTTGCTTAATACACAACGCAGCATTTATGTAGATTTACACCCCAGTAAGATAATAATGTATTTTATTTGAGTTCTTCATTTAAGCATCATTCTCTGTAAAAAAAACTCCCAGCTTCATCTAACTCGTCCGCGTAAATCCAATAAATAGTAATTGAAAAAAATCGCCGATTCCTCCTTCGACCTTTAAATAGACTTCCGTGGAAATATTAGCAATCAAATATTTTGCTAGCAACCAAATTCATCATGATCCTGCCCTAATGTCGACACCATAGAGATTTACTTTGTTTTTTCTGTGGTCTGTAGAAATATGAATATACTGCAGGGTTAAGAGGGATTTCATTGACCATGGAAGGGCAGAAAGTAACGGGGTTTGGATTGTACTGTCGTGGGGAAGGACCAGGGATAACGGGCAACGGCTCTGATTCTATAGCCGGGGTACGGGGCAACGGCTCTGGTTCTATAGCCGGGGTACGGAGCATCAGCTCTTGTTCCAAAGCTGGGGCACGGATGAGAGACGTCTGGGCCTTGTTCTGCCTCCTTTTCGAGCGCTCCGTCATCAGATTCGCCATTTTGACCATCAGCTGGCGGATCCGCACCGCCGTTGACGACATATCTTTGACTGGCTTGACAACCAAATAATAAACTGGACTACGAGCAGTCGTCGACGTTCTCGTAGATACTGGCATCGCTGGGTGGATATTTCGGTTCGTCTGCTTGATTAGCTTCGCAGTTTTTCCTCGATAGAAAGTAAAAACAGCGTGCTGACCTCACGTTAGCGTGTTCGACCGTCCCAAAAATTCCGCGCTTCAGCACGGCTGCAGTGACGTTGAAAACAAAACTCTTAATCGAGACAAGAACACCAAAAGGTATTGGAAAGTATGTAAAAGCTTACTAAAAACGTTAGTTATAATTAAATATGATAGTTTCCTTCTACATGGTCTCTGTTATAATTCATTTTTCATAAGAAATATAGTATTATTGAAAGATATTATTCAGAACCAAAGAATGGCTGAGATCTTGTTACTGTTACGAAAGCTAATACAATTCTCAGTCATTGGTTGAATCTCGTGTCGTACTTTTAAACGCGTGTTTCGTTGACTCTTAGTGAATCGGTATGGAAGCTTTGATTTCTCGGACGGTTTCGGCAATTTCATTCGATGCTTCCGATTACAAAGCGGCATTCGAACAATTAGTTATATGTCGAGGTATTTGATATTTCTGCCTCGTTCTATCACATCTTAGTTACACGTACCTTTATACTCGATGCAAGAACCTGCCAAATTCACGTTATTTATCAAGACGAAAAGCAAATTCACAACCGTACAACAATTTTCCTTACCCCGCTTCCTGCATCGCCGCCAATATGTTTGGCACTTTCGCCATGTGGTTGCTTTCTCGCAGTCATTACCATGACTTCCGTGCATGCAGTTGATTTGTCGAAATTAGAAGCTACGCTTCAGTCCAAGCAGGTGTGTTGAATATATTAACCCTATCGTCTAGGAAAAAATTATTTATAAACTTGTCTCGGTAATAAATACCAACTCGGATGTGACGGCAGTAGTTTCTCGTATCGTTCGCGTGCGATGGCACCCACACATTTCTGGGATTTTAGCCATTCTCGCGGACGATGGAAAACTTTCTTTTTGTCGGTGCTTTTCTGGATGCTCCTTTAAAGTTGAACAGTGTCTAGTTGTTGACGTTCTTAAACCCAGAGATCAGTCTGAACTAAGTTCTAATTATGACAAAGAGAACGCCTTTGGCATTAATGGGAAACCAACGATCAGTTTAGATTTGAGTGCCGCTATGGGAGCAGTTTGTCGTGACTTCGATTTTGGTTCTCCACTTTTCTCAACCAAATCAAAATTATCTGGGGAAGCTATACTTCGAGCGCCGGTGTACGTCATTTGCGAAAACGGTATGCATATTGTGTTTCAGTTTCATTCAATTAACTGTGAACTCATCCATGCATCACTTTTATGGCAGGTGATATTTTGCTCGTAAGCGCATCCCCGTCGTCTGTCAATGTGCCTCTAGTCCGTATTGTCCGAATTCTACCTGCAAGCGAGGAGTGCTATACCTATGATTTCGACACGATTGTATGTCTGAACCCATCCGCGTTCAGTGATGTACCTGATGTAATATGTTTCTCTAATCGCACTGGCCGCATATTTCACGGTATCTGTTTGCACGTGCCACCAGCCGCTCTTCAGTCAAATTGCCCCCATCACGAAGGTATGCTTTTCTACGAAATATAACCCCCTCGAATTAATTCACTATATATGAAACTCGCCTTAATAACTACATTTAGATTTATTCGGATCTTTATTCTATTCTAGGTCGAAGTGTTCCAATACTTCATATCATGGATAGTGTTGATTTAGATTTTCAAAGTCTGGAGAAGTCTTTCGATTGTGGCAATAAAAACGGCGACGTTGCCAATACGAACAGTTATTCAAAGTTGGTTTTGCAGCCCACTTCGTGTTATCAACCGGAGGATTCGCGCCAGTCGAGAAACAGCTATCTTTGCATGCATTCCTTCGGAATTCACTTTGTTCACCTTCCCTGGGTCACCTTGTTGTCATCGCTTGGCGCTCGATCCCCCAAAGGTAAGCAGAATCGTCTCAGGGGTTTTGATAGCTGTTTCAAATACGTTTAGTAATGTATCTCACTTAATTATTTGAAGAATTTACTTCATTTCTGTTGTTCTCACCAACAATATTATTGTATTAATCGACCTTTACCGACAGCATCAACTGCTATCAGAAAATGGTAAATTCAGCTGTCGTGGAGGACGTGGCCTCGTTTAATGGTTTCGCTATTTAAAGTCACCGTTAGTGGAGCTGCATAACGTTTTTGGTGCCCGCGCGGTCCTTCGTAGTGACATATTTGTTTCCGCACTCCTATTTCTCGTCCGACTTTATGGGCTTCCCTCGTGCTTCCCTCCCTGATTAGGCCTAGAATACGGCCTTTCTATTGTACACATGCACTAGGAACGAGTTAAATGTCTGTCCCGATTTTTTGGCTCATATGTAGATCTCGGAGACATTCTTGATGCCGGCCTGTGCTCAGTGGAGTACCTGCTCATGACGCGCGGCCTTCCCGACAACGATGTGGAGAGTGAAGGAAGCTCGCGAACCATCATTGGGATTCTTCCGAAATTGGGACACAAGAACTCCGTTGTTGACAGGCCAGTCTCAGCCTCGATTCGGGTTGTTTTCTCCTCCAAACCGGTGGTGGTAACTGTGCCGCTTCCCGAAAACCTCAATTCCGCCTTCTCGCACCCTCAGTGGCCTGCAGAAATGACAACCCTATCGTCTGGGAGTGAGGAATTGGGCAGTCATGATCACGCGTCTTCCGTCGCCAAGTCTACCGAGTACGTTGGATTTTGACATACCTTATCTGCGCACGACAGAGTAGGAGTTCATCACTAGGATGAACTAGCTGCTCGAATGTCCTATGCACTCTGTCTACTTTCGACACTTCTTTTTCAATTTCCCTCCGACAAATAGCCTTCAGGAGTCGGACTTTGTGAAGAAGTGTCGCGCAACCCTCGCGGAGGCCGCCAGCAGCTCTCATATTCCCATCATGTCGGCTGCTGTAGATGACGGCACTGTCTGCTCCGAGTCCGGTTTCCTTCGCTCGTTTCTGCGAGTGAGTTTTGTGAATAACCAAGTTCGCGTTCTTGGTATGTTGTGGTGATAGTAATGGCTTCTTGATTGATCGAGGATTTAGTCGTCGTCGACGTCGTCGTCTTTGTTCCGTTTGGTATTGTCTATTGGACAGTATTGTCCTAATCAACAATGCTTTGTGCCACTAGAGGTACTATATTTCGAGTTTAAAGTCGCGAAAACAAATATTCCTGCATGATTTGATTACGAGTTTGTGACGAGAATGAGCTTGCGAAAGCAGTTTCTCTGGTAGAACAACGTCGTGGTCTGGAAACTACAAGCGAATGGACGACTTACTGGTGGCATCTAGTAAGTTGTCTTTTCTCATAAAAATGTGTTCGTATCTCCTACCTCTGCTGTCTCCAATCATTATTGGTGAGATCCTAATTTCCAGAATAATGGATAGTGTCGGTATTACTGCACGCTTTCAGCATCCTGGCTTTCAGAAGATGGTATCGTGCTGTTTTGGTTGTAAGGGGGCTCCGTGCACCAATACATGGAAACTGAAGAAACCAAGAAATATCTCGATCTATTGTGATCGTCTCCATCAATTTTGCTAGCGCTCTAATGTGAGCTTCTTCCAGAAAGGTTTAATCCATGATCCAAAGTACCCCGCACCCACGTTTCTGTTCCCAGTGAGGGTGTTCTGTACCCATCTGCATATATCTTGGAAAATACTCTATCAAATATGAAAATTAACTCGCTTGGCTGCTATTGTTGTCGGTTTGTGTCGCATAGGGTGGAAGAGCAGGAGGAGGAGGAGGAGGAAGGATAAACCCCAGCGATCCTTGTTGTTCTTTCATTTTTTCATCGATTCGTAGGCCACGGAGGGCCTTCGGACTTCGCAGCAGCTTGCCCGCCTCGTGGAGATGACGGCGGCAGTGGGGGGCCCCCATGCGGACCACGTCGAGGCCACGCTGGCGGCCCAAGCCGAAGAGGCCCTCCTCCTGGCCGGCAGACGGGAGGCCCTGCAGGCGCGCGCCACCGCCCTCACCCAACGCCACGCACGCATCCTCGAGCGACAGGAGAACCTCAACCATCGTCTCTCCGAACTGGCTCGTCGGCTTTACAGTGAGTGGACAGGGGGTGTATAGGGTACGGGGAGGCCCCTTTTATGTAATTCACTCGTCATCTATTGATCTGCTACTGCTGCCCAACCCAACGCCTCTACAAACCACCTGCTAGGCGGACCAAAACATATGCGTTTATCCGAAGTCCCAAAATATTGCAGTGCTTCATGTTCCCCTCATTGTGTATAGGCTGATCCCAGCAGATTGCACGAAGAAGATGCAACGACTGGAAAGGCGGTTTCCTTTCTACCACTTTGACACATGTTGCCTCAACCCAGATGTGAGTGGCGCTGGGGACGTCAACGACAGCATATTCTCAAGATTATTCATGGCGCTGTAATCCCCGAAGCTTGCTCATCCTCTTTAGAGACCTTTCTAAATACCGACCACCACAAGTGATAATGTTTCTGTGGATGGGTTATTAAGTTGAACTTATTTTTGGAATGTCTTATTGATGTTTTTGTCGAGGCATCGAGCAGGGCTTGACGGATGCGGAGCTTGACATGAGCCACACCGTTCAGATCATCCGAGATCGTCTCAAGTCGGGTCTGTTGGGCTGGCTGGAGGGGATTCGCCTTCGGTACGACCACCTCGTCAAGTGTCGCCGAGAGCACCAACTCCATCCCGCCGCCGCCGACAGCAGCAGCAGCAGCAACCTACAACAAAGCCCCATGACACCGTTGTCGAAGGTGTCGCCTACTACCATACTGTCTCCGGCGCAAATTCAGAGTCTAGCAGAGATCCTTAAGAAGGAGGGTTCGGAAATCGACTCTTTAATTCGGACTGTTGAGACGCTTAACCTTTCACTAACAAGTTAAATGTCTGTACACGAGCAAATATTTTTTTAGAATGTATTGTGATCGCTTTCTGTGGAGTGTACGCGATTTTCCTGTGGGTCAAATGTTTAAAAATCCCTAGGCTTTTTAAAATGATCTGCCTATGCTCTGCATCTAAGAGATTATCGTTCAACACCATTTATCTAGTTGTTCATTTTTCGCTGCTCGTATGTTAGACGACCACTTCCATCCTCTCTATTCAAGTGTAAATCGATTCGACCAATATGTAGGCAATGTCGTTCACTACCTACAAGATGAAGCAGGAACTATTGCATTGTTTTATTATTTTTTATGCTGCCATTTTTGGTTCTCGTCACCTTAATAAAGCGCTTACAATTATTAAAGTAGAGAAATCAATAGGAAAACGGTCTCCATTAGTAACAAAATAACTAATTATTGTAAATCTGCTTCTTTAGTGAGGCCAGTCAATTACACGAATCGAACCCGTCCATGAGGCCAGGTCGGAACCGACTCTCATCCAATTCTGTGGCCGGCGAACCACTGCAGCCGACTGCATTTTCAGAAAGGTTGACAGCTTCTCCGCGTCTTATATCGTTGTTGATTACACCTGTCCGCTTTCAAGATTTTTCGCAGACACCAGCAATAGAATACTTCCAATCTCCTTGCATATTCAATGCACAAACATAGGTTACGAATGGACGGCTTACTGTGCAAACCCTTGTCAGCATGACTGTCTCGGTGTTGTACTGCCTCCACGTGACTGTTCGGCAGCATTGTGGAGCACAGATATTTAAACTGGTGTGAATTGAATTCTGGTGTCTCACATTCCAACGTGTATGGCTGACTCTGGAGGTTCCCAGCTGGTGTTTTCCGTCGTGTGTTCACCAGGAGATTTACCTGCATTAGGTCTGGCCAGTCTCTCAAGCAGCTACTTAGAGCCAAAGTTGAGTGACCGGGAGATCCCATAGGATATTCCAGCGACCAGGTGTGCAATGCCCTCGATGTTTACACAATCTAATGATTCTATATTACTTGTTGGTTCATTGCTAAACTTTCCACCGATTGGCAATAGTAATCTTATATTGCTAAGCTTCGGATGTAGTATTTGCCTCCTGTGATTTAGGCCCTACTGCCCCACACACAATCAGAAGGCTGTTTTACTATCAAAAACGCTGATATATATATATATGAACACGATTGTTTTGTATAACAAGGTTCTACTGATTTGAAAAAACGCCAAGTTCCTGTACGAGATCCAACTGGATACGATGTGCTCGGAGGGAAGCTAGATGGGCACAGAGATGAGCGGCACATGCGAGCTTATGTGAAACCTCGTCGTCGTCTGCATTGGCTGCATCATTCGACCCCGAGGGTCCCAGGATGCCGTCTGATGCGACAGAGGCAGCAGTATGTAGCTGCGCCATTCGCAGAGAGATGTCTCGTAGGCACTCTAATTCGTTGATTTTGGGTGTAGACAGCTAGTATTAAAACAACGTGAGTTGCCAAAGTGTATGCGTGTCACAGAAATCCGAAACAATGGGTAAATATACTTACATGTCCTAGAGCAGAAACGGCAATGTTGAGCTCTTCAGTTGAAAGTTCGTCGAAAACGACATTTTTTGTTAAGACGCGACCGTTAACAGCATGCAAGTGTTTCGCATTATACCGTTGTAGCAAATGCAAAAGGCCACCATCTCCTTCTATCTCAGCCAGTAGTCGACGCAAAAGATTTGTCTAGCAGAACGATAAAAAGGCATCTGAGGGCTGTTTATCACCAACAATACCAATTTATGGGATTACCTGGACATCAAGCGTTTTTTGTCTATTAAACCATTCGGTCTTCCAGGCCTCAAGCCGATTCCTTTCGTTTAAAACCGAAAGTAAACCTCGCAATTGGACTTCTTTTAACTACAATTATTAACATATTCCAGAAAAAATAGTAGTGACCAAAAACCGAACGAACGTGGCCAAAAAAGATTAACTAGCCTTTAAATAAATCAGAAACAAATATGGATGCACAAAAATAGAACCTACCTGTTGCTTTTCCTTTAACTTCCCGAGCGCCTCGCTAGCTAATATCTGTAATGCGCAAAGACTGGTCAGAGTAGGGCGTGAACATGAGTTCTCGTTTCTGATATCCGACAAAGATGCTGAACGTTGATGGTTGGACACATGTGCACAAGAAACAGAGCATTCCGAAACAGGGCGTATTATTGAAGCAACCGAATCCTGGAAGACCATCGGTTATTGAAAACAAAAAAACAAACGTGAATAGTCAAAGAGGCTTTTGGGCCACTTATATCACTCTTGGGAGACGAAGCGCAAACGCCTTTGCATGGTTCCCTTGTCATTTTCACATCCGTTTTCTTTACATCCTAGATTTATGTAAATTAATGATTACATTTACGTAAGAGCGATTTGATCTATATCGCGAAGGCACTAAGAGTAACAGATAAAGAAGATGGGTGCAAACCTGCTACTTTTCGGGCTACCGTTTTTTTGGTGGGTGAGGGCATCTCCGAAGATGTATAAACAAATGGGTAATTATCGTCAATAATATGACCTAATAATAATTGTAGTGGTTTTATTGAGTGTTTCTGTGAGTCAGTGACCTAGAAAAGGGTTTGTGAACGGAGAAGCTGCATTCCTGTAGAGTTTGTTCAAAAATGACAGTCATATCAAGGAAAATAAGAGAAGGTGAATTAGCTTTAATAATGAAAAAAATGGGACAAAGTACCGAAAACGACAGAGACCAGGGAATCGGGATCCAAGACGTTTGGGGGTAAATAAGACGGGTCATTATAAGTAACTACTCGGCTGATCCATTAATTGGCAAGTACGAAGGATGTGTGGTCAAGGCTTTGCAAACTGGTGAGAGTTGTGGAGGGTATGCGTCAGTCGTTGTTGTGGTTTTCGAATTAGGTTCAGAAGCATGTAGGCAGTAAAAGATTTAGTTTAATAACTATGAGTCTGTTCTTAAAAAGCATTATTGGTAAAGGTGCCAACAGTCTATTATGAAAGGCCTTGAATGACAGAAGGGAAAACCCAAATCGTTGTGCGAATTCAAAAACGTGTTTCTTATTAACTTTAACATCCAAGGTCATACGTATAAATTCTTATTCGTTACCTATGTGACGCTGTTCCAATAGTAGGGTTCTGGCCTAAGAAATATTAGACCTTCGCCGGGGGTTTTGTAACGGTAATCGTAGAACATAGATACACATCCCAGGCAGTCATAATGAGGAGACTCATTGAAATGAAAGGAATTGATATAATGAGACAAACTGTTATAAATGGATCGATAGGTAATATAGACTTCGGGTAAACTTAGGATGGGTCTTTATAACGGAAAATCCACGATGCTGGTTTGAAAGGGAGAAAGTTCCTCTAGTCTTGGCAACTGTGGATGAAGGCGGCTGTGTCCTTGTGAGATCCAGTGTGAGGCATCCTGTTTTGGAGGGGAGAGTGTTTGGTCTCACTCTAGATGAACCAGATTGCAGTCTTCGCCGTCATAGAAGACGGCCACCCCGTCTAAAGGTGGTTGACACAAAATGGCATCCTATGGACTTTTCTACCCTCGTGCCGTGAACGGTTATCTGCCATCCTGCTCTGTGTTTGATCATGACGAAAACTTTGGCTTGCAGAGAGAATAATATCCTGCCCAGAAGTGCCGTTTCATCCAGAATGTCGACTAGTGAACGTGGACCGCCTCCCTCCCCGACCGTCAATAAGGACGACGACAAACACCCTGTCAAAGATGGACCAACTCTGCGAAGTAGTTTCCGAACTGGCGATTTCAATGTCTGCGCTTCAGAACACGATACTGAATAAGGACCAGCCATCAGTTATCCCTACCTCGGCTATGGAAAGAGAGCCGATGCCCTTTACCCCTGCTCCTGAACAAGAGTCGACGCCTTCCACGCCTGTTCATTCATCTCGACCATACGCTATCGATCCCGTTACTATTCGATCCTCTGACACTCATATCTCCTGCAATAAACTCATGCGTTTACAGACCTATCATTCAAAACATAACGGGATTGCTTTGGTGGGCATTATCGACGCCTTAGTGTCAATTTTATCCATAAGTCGTCGCGTTTCCTGCACCCGAATATGGAATAGGCCTTTCAATGGCCGCCATTACGCGTTTGCCAAACTTTGTACACTTCGAGGGTTTAATTTTCTGTTGTAACATTTAATGCTGAAAGTTCTGGTCCTCGTGACCTTAATAAAGCGAATACCATTATTATTATTATCTTCGATATCTTCGATTGGCACGCAGTTGACATTGTGTGTCCTTCATATCCCGCGCGATGTCCTGGTAAAACACCGGGGCGTAAAACCCCATTATCTACGTACTAATACAAGCAATACTAGGTGCTGATGTTGCTGCTAATTGTCTTGAAATTCAATTTAACGATCAATTACTTTATTTATTCCCGATTTCTCTATTTAAAAACAAGGTAATTCAAGTTTAATAAAAATAAGTATGCATTGTAACACCCATTGTATAACCGTGATACTTTACCTTTCAGGAGAGGTGTGCGGTTAACCATTAACTTCCGCTACCAACCCACGTCAGGTGCCAACGCATAGTATCTGATTTACACACTTTCGAACAGAAGCTGTTCCTGCAAACTCCTCATTCATCTGCGCACGACGCCAACCTAGTTGCTCTACGGATTCCATTCCTGACAATTAACTATCTACACTGTATTACCTTCCTCAACAGTCATATAGTAACCAAACTATATCTTTAATTTAGCCTCCTCTTCTATCGTTCGTTAAACCTGACACATGCCGACTAAGAGACGTAATTCCTATAATACTCGTTCAAAGGACTCCTTTTCGTCTAGCTGAAGGTCTCCAGATCAGAAGAGTGCTACATTGGTGTCAGAAGTAAAAACCCCACCCACAATGAACCATCCTCTACCGGCCCCATACAACGAAAACAAAATTTATAGACAACTGATTGAACTTCGGGAAATTATCTTTGTTGCATATACCGAAAACCGACAAGAGTAAAATGGTTCTACGCCTTCTTGGTCCTGAAGCGTACGATTGGGCTCGTTCTGGAGGCTGTAGTCATATAGACGACGTCGACGATCTTTGTGATAAACTGATGACAATCTTCAAAGATCCGTATAGTCGGCTATTAACCCCCGCTGACTTTTACAAAAGAATCCAGCAAGGCGGCCAGACTCTAGGCCGATACCTAAGAGAGTTCCGAAATATCGCCAGGACCGTGTTCCGAGACCACACTGCCGATGTTGCAGATAACCTCATTTTACAAACAATTTGGCGATGGTATCCGACCAGTTTCCCTGGTCGTCAAAAATTCAATACATTCAACCCGAAACCCCAGACAAAGCCCTTGAAAAGGTAAAGCGGATCTCGCTTAATATATGGCATATTGTAACAATTGAATTTTTGATAAGTGTGTCAAACGGAGGTAAACAATTTGTGGAGTTTGAAGGGAATTTTAAACATATTGGTATGGGAGGAAGGGGCATGTCTTTCATAGGCATCTCCGTTATTAAAAAGGATAGCTGCAGTTGATATTCAAATTTCGGATGTCGCTAATGCGGCACTGTATATATTTACTCACCATACACTATTTCTTTATTAATATGACACGCATGGCATCCATTCTGCTGGCACCACATCAACTAATGCACACGACCACGCATTCTATAACTTTCATGGGCATAAATAAAGATTTTTATGACACCTTTCGGGTGCTTATTTCCACGACGCGGCCAGACAGGAGCAGGCATCTCGCCTTGTAGTCGTTTTCGACCCAGGTCGGACTCTTACAATTGTTCAAATAATATAAATATTATTTATCTCGTCGTTCATCTGTGGCCATTGTACAATTCTTAAATTGTAAATCTTTACATTTATCTCGTTATTTCGATACTAATTTTTTTCAATAAAACGGAATTCTTAAAATATTGATGGATTCATGTCGTCGAATTCTTAAAAAAAGTTATTTTATTCTTCTTAAAATATATTCCATTACAGCGATGCCTTATGTCTAGAAAGTAATATCGACTCGTGCTGATTCGCTGATATATTCCATCAAAAGTCTGATTGGAGCGTCGCGTAGCAACCGACCAGGCGGCTTATCCGTCTGCGTCTCTTAGAACGATGGATAATTTATCAGATAGTAACTATGTTAACATTATTGCAGTCGATGACTGTTCACCTGCCGCCAATAGCTTACGAGAATTAGGCGATGAACGTTCATCTCTAGGATACGATATTCCGCCTTCAGTTCTACCATCAGAGATTACTGAACATTTTGATACCATCGAAAGGTTGTTGAAAAATAAGGATCCACATACCGCTATTGCCATTCTGGCACAAGTATCTTTAACTTCAGAGACCCTTGCAACGCATGGATGTTTTGATGACTTTTGTGAGCGGCTCTATGTTTATTTTGCAAAAGCATATGAACAACTGAAAGACAGAAAACGTTCGGCGAGGTACTTAAACAAAGCAATCACTTCAATCGAACAAAGGCTTTCTCTGGGAAAAGTATTAGAGAAAGACGCTCTCCAGACATCGAGGATACTAGCTGACCTAACAAAAAGGTATGCTTCTGCAAAAGAACTGGATAACGATGCGGGGGAGACATCTGAGTCATGGCTTAAGGCTGCAAAAGCCTTCGAAGAATGCGGGTGTGTACGTGATGCGGCATTTTCCGCTTTGCGTGCCGTTCGCTGGTTTATTACGACGACTCAGCCAAATACAGCCCTGAAAACGCTTACTTGGGCAACGAAACTTACCCAATTGGTCAATGATAAATCCGATCGAGGTAACTGTTTAGGTATTTGATAACACACCATTTGTTTCACTCTAGGTATTCTCAACAATGAACTGGGAATTGCATTCTTGGCATTTGAGCTCTCCGAAGACAGCATCTCCTGTTTTCGGCAGGCTCTGGAGAACCTAGAGGATGATGGTACTTTAATCAAATCTTCTATTCTTCAGAATTTGGGATCGGCTTATATCGGGACAAAGAAATACGCAAGAGCTATTCCCATACTCACCGAGGCCGCCGCTCTCTATGGTAAGTCATAATATTACTTTAATTGTCGGTTATCTGAAACGCTGATTCCACACATTTTTAATAAAACATAGATTGTTTTAATAAAACTTCTAAAGCAAAAAAAATACTTCATCTCTTTTGGTACCCACATTTTTCAGCGTATCTTCATTACACAGTAGACAGGACAATTAGGAGACATCTCTGGCACCATTAACGACAATTGTGTCATTCAAAGGACAAATTAATTGCATGTTTTCTACACGTTCACATTTAATGTAGCAGAAACTGAGAGTATGGATAGTTAATAAAAGGCAGCCATTTCGAAACGCCTAGATCCATTCGCAATCTAGATACGCGTGTTACAGCTTCCTTGACTAAATATAAGAAAATATGGAAGCAACTGGGAGTTTCGGATCCAATAATAGGTTTGTTTTTCTGTGAAAAGAAGGAGAAAATGTGTATTTTAAGCACATAATTTCTGCTAAGGTTATCAGACTAGTTTTATTGCGATAATTAATACCGACGTGTCGTTCCTTTGCAATTGAGGATCTACAGTTGGCTTGTTTTAAGCCGCATGTGTATAGAAGAAATCTATAATGTAGGGAGTATACAATGAAGCTGGTTCTAAGATCTGTTTTAATGTTTCTTGTTTGACCACAATGATGAAGGAATGACACTGTGCAGCCGTCCGTGTGCAAATTAAACCCTACTGTTTTCGCTTAAGTAAAAGTTGTTAGTTTGGGTTTATTCGGGCACAATGCAATTGGAGTAGTAGTTACGCATTCGAGGAGAGAGATGTCTAGGGTCACAACGAAATCCCACATGATTTTTCCGTTAAAACTAATTTCCATGTTCATGGTTTTTCAATTTATATAAATGGATGTTTGAAGCACTTATGCAGCATATTCGATGGAAATATAATTTCAATAAACAGTTTCACTCGTTTGCTTCTTCTTAATGGCCGATAGCATCGCGGGAGGAAACTTAACCGAAAATTCAAGTTTAAGATTTATTTTAACAAATACGTTTTTCCTGGGCAATTGACTGCTAGACCTCTACAGAACGCCGTAGTATCACCAAGCATTAGCTCAGGATCAAGGCCTCTGTTAATCACGACTGTGAGATCAATTGCATTTTGGGGGAAGTGGGCAATTTGTTATTTCAAATTTCTCCAAGTTTCCACATATTCTATGAATCCTGTCTATACTAGATCAACTTGGCAATAAGGCGGGTTACGCACAAACTAACTGTAATCTCGGCTATGCCCTGGCCTGTGCGGGTGCCCTGAAGAAGGCTCGATGGCACTACACGTTGGCGGAGCGCTGCGCTCGGGAGACCGGTTGGGAGGCGGTGCAGACGCAGGCTTCCGAGGCACTCGCCGGCCTCGAGCAATGTCAACCGCCCGCGTCTACCTGGTCCTCGTTGCGGGCCACACTCGCCCTCTGCCCATCCGTGGCGGCTCATCAGGCACGCCTGCAGCGAAAACAGAAAAAGATAATGCGCGAACGCCAACGCAGGTGCGGTGGTCGCCGGCATTCCCGTTCTCGTTTCACACGAAAGCAACCAACAGCGCCACCGACGCCAGGTCCAACAGCCACCAAACAAGCAGTTAAAAGTGATCGAAAGGTGCCACGTCAAGTTGTTTTGGAGGCTGGTTCTGGTGACGAAGGACGGGTGGAGCATGTAAAGAAGCACCGGAAACATTTGAAGCGCAATGGAAGGGTTCCTGTTCCG
This sequence comes from Proteocephalus fallax, assembly GCA_028672205.1. Classification (NCBI taxonomy): domain Eukaryota; kingdom Metazoa; phylum Platyhelminthes; class Cestoda; order Proteocephalidea; family Proteocephalidae; genus Proteocephalus; species Proteocephalus fallax. The sequence goes on from JAPUBX010000465.1 coordinate 483,707, forward strand.
CCGCCGTCTCAGCAGGAGATGTCTCCGGCCTCGACACACCCTCCGGAATCCGAAGTGGATGTCCTCCTGGCGTCAGAGACTCTTGAGTTACCCCCCATTCGACCGCGCGTTGGACAGGAGAGCCGTCTTGTGGCGTCTGTCGCTGCAACGGCACAAATGGATACTCCAGCTTCTGCAGCTGCAAAACGAAATGCCTGCGTAACCATTGTTGAACCGTCACGGTAAGTGTTTCCCTTTATTTTGCCCACCACCTCCACGTTTTGTGACCTTTTGGCAAATATCGCACCATAGACTTAAATCTCTCCTCTTGATTGGAAGATATGACAATCACCACCTGAGTAAGCACAGTGGCCCTCTATAGGCGACTACTGCCGTGTTTAATTGCCAAATTTCATCCATCTTCCCGCACGCCAGTGTCTTCTTTAGAGCCTCGAGCATTCCACCCCCCCTTGGTGACACACGTGCCAGAATTTCACCACAACCGACGCATCAGGATCTCCACACTGTGTACGTTCTCTTGGTGCTAATTGCATTTCGTGCATGCCGTTGAGCAATTGCAAACGTTGCACGCCACTCACCGGCTCCGAATATGTGGTATTTTAATAGACGTGCAGTTTTTAATAGTTTTCGTCGGGTTGCGAGACCATCTTATTTTATTAATGTCGTCCACGTGTGAAATTCAATGCTCCCCTCCTTCCATATAAGAGTGAAAACATTATGCTTTAACGTTTTTCAATTGAAGCTCAAGATTTTATCTCAGATGGTTGTCCCATTTGCTGGGTTAACTACAGTAGCGAATTGTTACAGTGTAATTGAAGACTGGTCGTGTGTTAACAGTCGTCTATAACCACACCTCGTTGGTAGCTGCTGTTTTCGTTGACTTATTGGGTTACCTGTGGATGAGATGGGCGTTAGTTATAACGCCATTGGACGAAGAGAGACAAAATACAATCACAATAACCCCCAGCGGATATAAAAGAATGAACTTTCAGTCGTCCTTCATCTTATGTGTTCCCTCTTATAGTTCGGTCACCACTCCAGTCACATCGACGCCCCTTTTGGCGAGTAGCGATGACAAATTGCGACAACACATAGAAACCTCGTTTGCGGGGGGCTGTGCAGCCGTAGCGCATGGTGATCAGATGCACAACTGCTGTACACCGTGTGACTCCGACGATATACAGGTCTCACAACTGTTGGACCACAGGAGTCGGCTGCACTCAAGCACAAATTCACACAAATTCTCCTGTGGCGTCTCCCCCATCGCTGCTGCGAGTGGACGAAGGGACGTATCTGAGCGACCTAGATGCGTCACGCGTTTACCGTCACTGCCTCAGCAAGTACCTTCTGTGGTGTCTGCGAATACTCCCGAATTAATCACGAACTCTGCTGCGTCGACAACCTGCGGGGACCAATCACGAGACAGTAGGAGCAAATGTGACGCCAAGCCCGGCAGAAGAAAGTCCAGACTGATTGTGCCCCACAACTCCTTCAGCCAGGGCTCCCTTACCAGCCCGAAACTGCTTTTATTTCCGCCCAGACATGGCAATTTGGGTCCATCCACCAGCACCGCCGATCCTAGAAGCATCCACGAGCAAGGAACTAAGGATAGTTAGATCGGCTTGATTGGCGTAAGCACAGCCCTTTATTCCATGATCACGTAACGGACACAATAATTAGGCCATTCAAATGAACCCTCAACCAATCCTGCAAATCTGCCGCAATTAATTGTTTGGACAAATGTTTTTTTGAATCTACTTGGCGGCCATTTTAATTTCATTTTAGGGCTCCTACAGTAAGCAAAGTCGCCTACCGCCTCTATTAAGGTGTGTTCAGAGTTATTAAAATAGAATTTCAACTGCCATCGCAAACGATACCATCTACGAAGCGTACTTCGTTTGCACCGAAAAGGTCCTTCAAGCGAATTCGGCCAGACTTCCCGCATACGTTGATGTGCTGTATAACAATAATAGGCATCCATACAGTCATTACCGCGTAAAGTTTCTTTAAAAAGGAGGCACAACAATCTGAGAAACAATTTACGCTAGGGTGTTTTAATCGTTCAGGTTGATGTCAGTAAACAACTTTCTTTTTACTTTACTTTAAAGTATGGCCTCGCGTTATTAGACAACCCTTATCAAGTGTCGAATACCTTTCGAGAAATGCTCAACGCAAAAGAAAAGACGGCATTCGCAGTATGCAATACTGATGATTAATCATTATTATTTTTCCGTGTGTGTAAATGCACGCAAACATGGTTCAGGTATAAAAGAGTCTAGCAAATCGAGCGACACCGGGGTGTGCGTTTGCACAAAATTGGGGGGCGGGGTGGGTTATATCTAGATAAAAATACGAAAGTGACGACTAGCGAAGACGGGGCGCCCTTCAGATTGACGTCGCGACTGAGAGAAGGATGTCGCGAAGTGAAAAACTGGCACAGCTATCTAGATTCGATTGAAGACTCTGGTCTCCCAACGCCATTATACTGACCGATTTCATGAAATCGGTGATTGCGTGCCGGAAAGCCGATATGTTTTGCGTGAATCTAAAAGAAACAAATTGGTAGTTAACTCAGGTGGTCCAAAAATATAATTCGGCCAGGCAAAAAGGACTCACTTGTCACGGTTTTTAGGAGAAAGACTACTGTCCACGTCCTCCATAAGCTTCCCGAAGATCCCACCGACCTCGGATCTGTGTTCGGGCTTTATGGAACTAATGACGCCACTTTGGAGGGTTGAAAAAAACTAAAATGATGCAATTCGGCGTCAAGAAGGAATGAATACTCCACACGCACACACCCGAAAAAAACATAAATCCACACACCTCTTGGTTGATTAGAATCAGACAGAGCAGAGGACGCGAGATGCTCCATTGGTTCTTGCATTCCTCGTTCATGAAGGACGCTATGAAGGAGGTTACGAGGCGCCGCGACGTTGCAGAAAACTCCTCGGCTGAATGTGAGGATCCGGTCAAGAAGTTGTGCCTCAGGTTCGCGTTGCCCGCCTCTTCGCGGTCTGCCCAGATGGCGAGGCTGGAGCAGCCGCCGTCGAGGCAACCGCCACCTCCACCCAGTATCGTGGAGAGTCGGTGGCGCCCCGCAAAGGCGATACCCCCGGAAGCCGCGTCCGTGGGTTCCGTGGTAGTTGAGACGAAGAGGGGACGCGGCGGGGAGTGACCAGCTCTTATGGACGAGGGGGCACTGGGTGTGACCCGTTGAAGGCGCGCACTCAACTGCGTCGCTACGGCCGCCGGTGACAACCTGTGCATGTGCGTAAGGAGGAGGTCTAGGCAGGAGCAGGCGCTCCACGACACGGCGGTATCTGGAAGTGCATTTAATGCGACAGTTAAATAATACGGTTCCGCTTTAGGCTTGGCGTGTAAATTGTATCCGATAGCAGCTCTATTCGTCACAGGGACTGTAATCCACTGGCAATATGATCATGAAACGTGCAAGTTTATCAATAATAATAATAAGCACTCCAATATTGCTCATCTCATTGAGGTGCCGCAGATTTAGGACTCGATCTTGGCGAGACGAGCTCGTGAAAGGGCAAGCCAGAGACTCGGGAAATTCAACGACCACTAATATAACTTACCGAGAGATTCAACTCCAATGGTGATGGTCTTCAGAATTTGACGTATAACAGAAGGGTCCAGGGAACTGAGAAACACAATGTGGTTGGTAGTCAGGCACTCCACCAAGGCGAAATAAGCCTTTGACAGCTTTTTAAAGCTCTGGAAAATTCAAGCAAAAGTCACGTCACTTATGCCAGATGACCTGGTTTGTAGGAGGCGGCTTAAAAAAGTGTGGCCTACCCTCAATTCTTCCTCACTGACACAAAGCAGCACTTCCGTACTCAGCTTAACCATCTTTTCGAAGGAATCGTCGCCAACAAGACCGAAAATGGCAAAGTTCGCAAACTTCCCACTGAGCGTGACTCGCAAAACATCGAGATATCGCGTGAACAGTTTCACCTTGTGAGAGTAGGCATTCTCCTTTGTAACCTGTCTAGAGATGGCAATTGCATGTGGACCTATGGGGAGGTAAAGCAGGTTTCAAGTACACGTTTAACCCATTGAATGAGTGCGACAGGAGAATTGTTTTTTTGCCTCGCGGCTAATTCTTCCCAGACGATAAGGCGCCTTCATGAAGAGTGTTGGGAAGATTTTACAGGCTGCGTCCCAGTACCACCCGAAAGAGATAGACGCGGTCGCTGCATTTTCCAACATTTAACCAACCCAGGGGGCACACGTGGTTAAATGCACGAGGATGCAATCGATTTATGCGGCACTGGGGACGCTACCTCTAAATATATTCACGATAATCTCTATGGCCGCCTAGTGGGAGATGATTACAGGCCGGCCGGCCGCCACGCCGTCGGGCTACCGAGGACTCACCGAAAGTGATTAGAATCTTTGCTATTTCGGCCACCAGGAGAAAGCCCGTCGGGAGGGTTCCATCAAATTTGAGACGATCGTTGCGATTTTGTACGATTTCGGTGAGCAATTTGAACAGCGGACAGGTGACTTGCGGGTCGAACGGCCAGGCCACCATTGCTCGACCAAAGAGACTGAATAGCGACGGGTAGAACCAATCAAGGAACAGTTGGAATGCTGCCATCGTGTTTAGGCTAAAGGCGACACCGCATAGGTCGCGAGCCAGACCAACAACATTCGAGCGCGCTTCCTCCTGGCTCATAGAACAGGTATCTGGGGGACGAAAGGTAAGCGAAAACTGAAGTAGACGTGTGTGTAGTGTGAAGGACGTCATTTCAGTAGAGTGAAACCTCTAAGCACTAAAAAGTGGCGACGGTCACATAGTTGCGGCAGAAAATCTAAATCGGTTTACATGCACGTGGGAAAAATTAAACGTTGTATTATTTTGCATAAACAAAAGCCAGCTCTGTTGTGACACCATGGGACCAATTAAATCGACTCATGCAACATGGAGAGGGGGCCAGTGCTGGGCCTATTGGTGACGAAAACCTCTGGATGTGATTTCAATGCTACGAACCTGATAATAGAAGGTTGGTGATCAAAGTATTGCCGACTTCCGTCAGTGGGGTCATGAAGTGCAGGAAGGCGGTGGTGTCCTCGATTGGGCAGCCACTGACCCCACCACCACCCGACATGCTGACCACATGTAGGCGGGACAGGTATGCGTAGAATTCGCTGCGGTAGCGCCACATTGGCGACGGCGACCCCGCGCTGCAGAGGAACTTGAAGGTCTGGGGGGTATTGTTGGTAAGCATGAACTTGACATCGTCCAGCTGAAGGAGTTTGCGCATGGCGGTGAACGTAGTTGCGAGGGTGCCAAACAGCTCCAGAGTCGTCTGCAGAATGGACTCACAGTCGCTCCAGTAGCGCAAATTCGACAGCACCTTGGCCACAAAGAGCCGCAACATGGTCTCTTCGTCTGCGACCCCAACCAGCTCGGAAAGCCGTTGGTACATCTGCCAAAGAGAGAGAGAGTGGCCTAGTGGGTGTCTATAAATATAATAAAAAAACAAACGACCCGGGCTCCCAATGGATGCATTGCTGTGCGCATTGGCAAACGCAGACGATTTGTATGTAAACATGTGGCATTCCTCCGGAGAATCAGCCGTTTTAATATCTATCTAGACGTGGACATGGAAAGTAAACTGTGCAATATTCCCCAGAGTCTTAACGGAAATGTCATTAATGGCGACGACTCGTCATCTCGTAGGAGATATGGAGGACCACATTTTATTTGGTGGAACTGACCTTGGCGGCCCGGCTGGCACTCTCTCCGATGTAGATGCGACGAAAGTTGTCAAGGAAAGACAAGAGGGCGATTTCGAGACGAACAACCGCCCCACCCGAGAGACCAATCAAGAGGCGCGCCACGTCACCTTGCGGCTGCTGTTGGTGCTCCTGCTGCATCGCGAATTGCATACGAGCATCCTCGAACTGAAGGAGACGAAGGACGCGGCCAATCAACTCCCCGTCCAGGTGGTCGGCTTCCGGGCAACCGCCACACGTCCGGCCCTTCACCAGAGCACCTACCGGGCATGGACAGAAGAACAAGCGACACGTATAAAGGATCTCTTTGGGGTGTTTCAGCGCATCTACAAAGGGCCTTGAAATATTGCATTCTTCGGGCAATTTTCGAAGTCCAAACATTTTTCGCCTTTGTAGAGGGTGACGTCTTTTCATGCAACATTAATGACGCCCCCGTTACACCCTACGAGACGTCTACCAGGTCTTGGGGATCACGGGATACTGCCCGATGGTGTTGCGATCAGTGTCCTCGCTCAACGGGTGGCACTGGAACAATATTCGGAAGAATATGGCGTACCCATCATGTAGACAAGCCATACGAGGCGGTACTCGTCAAGGCGCATGGTCCGCATCAGCTTGGAAGCGGCAGAGGAGTCGCCGTCCTTGGTGCCTTGCGCCGAGGCCGCCACCACCGCAGACAGCGAGAGGTCTGTGGTCGCCAGCTCCTCCATGGCCGACTGCAGGTTCGTCAAAGACTGGTCGAAGAGGTTGGCGAGCAGTTCACACGTAGCCGCGTACTCACAACGACCAATTATGGAGAACTGTACACGGAAATAACAACAGTATGCGTATGCGTTGACAGTCTCCACGTCAACCGGCCTCCGTGAATTGGCGCATGAATGACACGGCAAAGGGTGTGTCGATGAAATAGGTGGATGCCAGCGGTTGCTGTTATTGTTGGTTAAGATACTCAAGGATCCCACGTATCTCGAAAAAGAAAGGATATGGTTTCACAGTCCGGAGGCTGTTTTGTCAGAAGGCTGACTCAACGATCCACAGTACATCGAGGGGTAGAGACAATACCAAAGTGCAGCCACAAAGTGTCTGGGCGGCTCCTTTAGTGGACTCTTGCCGAGAAGGATGGGCGCGTTTTGGATAGGGCCTTTCAATGGCCGCCATTTCCCGTTTGCCAAACTTTATATACTTCGTGGGTTAAATTGGCATCTTAAAGGCCGTAATTTTTTCAACTTAAATTGCAACATGTTTTCATTCACAATGAATTCTATAAGGCCTCAAACAAGGAAACCCCTCGCAAAAATCCAACGCGTTAACGGGATGGAAGAATGTGTGTTGCAATACATCGTCGATGACAAACGATTAGCTGTTTCGCGTATAATCGCCCCCCACACCCTTTTCTTGCTACCGGGGCTGCGCACGTGACTTTGACAAAACCCATTTATATGACAACGTTAACATTAAATAGTATGTATTTGGAGATAAAAGGAAGCGTGCCTACCCGTTCCAGTTGCTGAATGAGCGTAGTCTCGTCGTCCAACGGACATAGATCATCATCATCATCATCAAGACCGCTATCCTCGTCTTTTCCATCATTGAAGCCATCGGTCGACCCGTTGCCCGTCGTCGTCGCCGCCGAATTGGTCGCTTTGGCACGCCTCCGGTGGCGCCTTCTGGCACGAGTCTGGTTGCCATTCGCGAAGACGGCCTGGCTGCCTCCGCCGCTCACACACGACTTGGGGGGGCTGTAGTTGCACACGCCGGTTAGACGCGATAGGACGAAGGCCCGCGTGACTTGGGATGCAGCGGCGTAAATGAGGATGGGCTCGGATGTGCGCACATAGGGGATGCTCGCCACGAGTTCCTGCCACAAGAGCAGGAGGTAGTGCAGGGTGTTACTGCTGCTGCTGGTATCGGTGCCGTTCACTGTCGAGTTCTAAGAGGAAATATGGAGAAGACGACCGACTAGAAACGGTATAATGCCAGAACATGTGGAGGGGAAAGCGGTTACCAACCTGGATGATGTGAGTGGTGAAATCGGTGATGAGCGTTATGAATTCCGGATAGGTGGGCAGGCTTAGGAGCTCGTTCAACTGGAAAGTGGATTTGAGGCGCGCGAGAATGCGACAAAACTCGTGCAGGGAAGCAGGACTTTGGTTGAAGATGCTGTCGCGCCGCACCGGATCCCGCAGCACCTCAATACAGCCCACCACAAGGGGCTCAAGAAAGGTCTGACGCTCCGTATTGGAGAAGAGAGTTCGTCGTATGCTCGCCATTTGCACCAGACACGAGAGGACCTGCACATGCGAACAAGAAACAGTTACCCCTGTTTGCAATATCCCACCAGCTGTAATGCTGCCCAGCCCTAGGGCAAAGCAAATTGGTGCCACAATATGTTATGAAGTGACTATGCCCAAAGACAATAACCCCGCGTGGCTCCTACCCCATCGAGGTACTGGGGGTCAAGGGCTCAACCTTCAGGGAACGGACCTCCGAAAGGACCTACCCCGAGTAAAACGGAGACGGTGCAAAAATAACAAGAACCAGATTCCGCTAGATTGTACGATTGTAATTGGCATTATTTGACTTGTCACTAACGGCACTACCAACATAAGAATTGTAGTCGTTGTATTGAGGTCACGAGGACCAAAACTTTCAGCATAAAACAAGACAATATAACAAGTATTAGATATGAAAATGGTCTTTTAGTTTCTGTTTCACCTGCTCTGATGAAACTAAAAATCGGGACAAATAAGGAATGGCCCGATTGAGATATGCCGCCGTACTTGTGGGTATTCAACGGTATAGCCTACTCATTGGTCCAAGAGATTTACACTTCGATAAACTTGAACAGAGGTTATGGGAGGGGTCATTTAAAATACGAATAGCGATTTGTGAAAAACTATTGAAGTGGCGTTGAACGATGATTTCCTAACTGGTGGACGGCATCGCACTTTCCTCCCATGCCCCCGTAAATCAAAATATTTCAGTTCTGAAACTGCTGTTCCAGCCCGGCTTGGGCAGCGCCGTAGTCTACTTAAAATGTATGCACTGCACCCAACATGCAGCCCTTCAACACCTTCAATTTCAGGCCAATCCCCATTTTGCCCCAAAGAGTCAACTTGCAGTGTGATGCTCAGAGGCCTTCGCGATCGGCAGTTAGTAAACGAATTCACACAACACCCCGCAGCAAACACCAAAGAGGCCATTGCAATAGCAAAAGGCGCAGCCATGTGAGGGTAATTTTTCGGACGAATCTTTTGTTCACCCTTTCTCCCTCGCCTGTCAAAGGTGTCGCCTACCATACTGTCTCCGGCCCAAATTCAGCGTCTAGCCGACACCGTTAAGAAGGAGGGGAACAATATGCAATAAGGGAAATTATACATGCATGGACAAAGGCTTTTATATGGCTAGAGCTTAAACAACAACGAATGCATCCTACAGCAGTCGATCTCAACAATTCCATGGAGGTATTCCTCTTCCGGAGCATTCGCACGTGATCATCCCTTTCACAATGGTTTAACAGTAAACCAAGAATAAGTAAAATAGGCCAATCTAAGCGCGCGAATGACCCTATGCACATTTACTATTCGCTCTCGCCTAAACCAATGAGGGGAAGAAGGACAAGCGCGCACAGACTTCAATATGTCCATTGATCGCCTTACCAGCGGACGCAGTTGAGGTGCAGTGGGGACCTGGGGAACACCGAGGAAGAGACGAAAGAAGAGTTGGACGTTGTTGGCGTCCAGAAACACCGGGCGCCAGGCGGTGGGCAGCTGGACAGTGGCGCGGTCACTGCTGCAACCATCACCGCCACCCACATCACCGGTACATATCGAGGTGCCCATAAAGTCGTATGAAAGACAGGAGACGACCAACCGAAGACTGGAATGCACCACCTGCAGCTACATTTAACGTGCAAGCAAAATATTAGTTACAAGAATAGCGTCAGAGTTGCTTCGAGGGGTGGGGGGGGGTAAGTCAAGGTTAAGGTGTTGGTAAATCCCTTCACATTGTTTAAGATTAGAGAAGTATAATCGAAAGCGATGGTACCGCTTCTAGCATAACTTCGATAAATAACGAGGTTGGCAGCGATGATCACTAACAGCAATTGTGACACTAACAGCCCAGAACTGGCCAGCTTACTTGTATGGCGTTGGTTGTGTCGAGGGTGGAAAGACCTTGGTCAGTTCGTCGCAGCATGTCAAGTCCGAGTCGGAAGATTTCAAATAGACTTGTGTCTCGGAACGACAAGGACAGCTTCCTCATGTAAAATATGGCTCGGGTAAAATCAGTCTAAAAGAAGACAAGTTGTGGATAGAGGCAAACGAAGGTTCATGTCCTCGAAATAGGTTAGTTGGCAGTGCCACTGAATTCGTTTAGTCCTTGTTAATTGCCGGTCAGCATTAGGTAGAGAGATTAGTTACCTCGTCATTAAAACGACGCCTTTTGCAACTGCGATACTAGGAAAGTGAAAACAGCGATTTGATCCGAGTGGCCATTCGGGTGTATTCAGAAGTGACTGGTGTCTATGTGGGAACCCGCTGGCTAAAACATATGTTGATTCTTGTTCAAGTGACTTTGTTCTGTGTCAAATTATATCTGTGACGAACGTGAATTGACACGCAGCTAATAAGCGGTAAGCATTTGCTACCAAATAATATGTTTTTTTGTTAGCCTAAGGTTTAGAAAATAACCTCTCATATTCAAAAAAAGGTTTCTCCGAGCGATTTAACAGTTCCTCATAATTTGTTACACCCGCCGGAATTTTTTTAAAAAAGCTGTCTCGTTTAGAGGAGAATATATTGATGTATAGGCACAGAGAGCAGCCTCTCGTTAAGATGTGTAAAACCCATCACCGTAAAAGATGCACAGAACTTAAGTAGAATATATTTTAGAATAAAAGTATTTCACGTTCATTTGTGTAAACGTTTCAAAATACCAATTTTGATTAAAAAATCAGAATGTAAGAAGCGCACGATCACATGCAGGACCCGGTGACGCAAATGTGCACAAACCAGTCTATTCGATACGGAGATAATAAATGAAATATTGTACCGAGTGGTTTTGGGGATATAAATAATAACAAGATGGGATTACGAAGACTTTCCTAAACGTAGGAATGATAAACGGACTTCATTGGTCTCCCGAGTGCCACTCCAATGGGTGCCACACGCGAAGCCGGACTGACTAAATTCCAGATCTGGTAGCCACCACCTAACACACCCTCCAAGTCGCAGAATTACAGGCGGACGCAACTCCGTACGACCCTTACATGGTGACCAAACCTGGAAGTCTCTCATGAAGAGAGTTAGGATGCTGGCCGTTATACCATCAAGCTTTTATTTTGTTACTATATGAAATAGAGTTAGTAAATAGAGAAATTTGTGCAATCAAAAGAAAGAACCTGCATCTTACATCGGTAGTTTGAGAAATTTCGTCCACAAGAGTTCCCAAGATTTGTACGCCAATCAAAACCGCACTCAATTGACCGGACTGTAAAAAAAAAGAAGAAGATAATTATGCCAGCAGTTTGCAAACCCCAAATTCGATTCGGATGTTAGCACATTTACGACCCGTATCTTACCCAAATGAACTTTTGCGCCGACTGAAGAATATCACGAAAGGGCCACTCAGGTCTGCCCTCCACAGAGTCGAACCAGCCGGTTTTTGTTAGCCTGCATACTAGGGTTACGAGCGCCTGTTGGACAAAATAATCCAGGTTCTGCCGAGTGGTTAGATAGCTAAGTACAAAATCACCTGCAGTAGAGATAATGAATGTATAATCATCGGGCAATATCCAAACTTTAAAAAGGCTTAGTTATTGGCACACAATAAGTTCAATAGAGGTGTTGTTGCCCACTGTCAAACCTTGTTCAATGAAGTGAATGACGAGCTTATAAGTTAGATAATCTTGGTGCGAGGTCATTGATTTGAAAAGGCCTCAACATGATCACCCGAAGTTTTCGGTAGTAAACGAATTAGTAGGAAAAAACATCGAATAGCATAGACATGATGAATTAATCTGGTGAACAGGGTATGCTTACGTAAATCAAGGCGACTCTTTGCGTGCACCACACGCTCCTTGCTGGAAATGAACTTCGTCAGACTTGACGCAGCGATAAATTGAGAATAGCATGACTAAATTAAAACGGTGAAACGTCGATGTTGCGAACAAATGATGACGTACATCAGCGCGCTCTAGGAGGTGCCGACTCAATGAAACACAATCCACTCTGTCACAGATGCTGGCACATGTCTTCTCGGCCTGCACACGAATCGCAGGATCGGTGGTCGCGTATAGCTCGCGACAGGCCCATTCAACCTGCTGTGTCAATTCCTAGGAAACATGACAGCGTTAGTAGCAGAATATGAGTTTATGTATACAAGAAACATAGTTAAACACGAATTCGTGCAAAACACACAAAAATATCACATATTAGAGAGAAATTATTCTCTTGCGTAAAGGAGGTGGCAAAAAAGTATACTCCTAAAGAGATGCATAATTATAAATTTAACATGGGCAGATATTTTTTAAAATAATAACATTGGAACGTACCAATATAGACAGCGCTACCAAAACAACTTAGTAACCTATTGCTTACTACTTATAATTTGTAGACTTTTACAAATATATTTAATGAAGGATAAAACAAGAGTCGATTCTAAATAATGTGTAAGAGCAGACGTGAATAGAATTTATGAGCACTGTGTGGCATTTTTCGAAAATATACAGATACCTAACACTTCAATCGTTTAAGTGAATGATAACTGGTGAAAGCAAGTCAATATGATTCGTGTTAAAAAAGTAGGAAATATGACGTGTGCTCAATGCTGACATTCATGTCCGAAAAATATATTTGAAAACACGCCAATTTATGCGAACCAATTAGTATCACCCTTTACCAGCAGTGGCTTATGAAATGAATGGTAGCTAGACCACATTGCAATATTTGTATGCTTATTTATTTAGATTTAAAAAATATTCCGCGTCCAAAAGTATTATTATTTTATTTTTAATAATTTTATGTTTTGTTTTAACACTCCAAAGACGTGTGCTCAATTTAATCTCAAGCATGTTTAGGATCGTGAGGAATTTTTCTCGAATTTGCCGGATTTTTCCGAAACAACAGCAACTGTTTTCGCAACAATATACTTCCAAACAGTTGCTTACGTCATGGAGAGTGTCTGCTTATCGCCCTTTCTCATCTCAGGGTTAGTCACGCCATTAACGTCTTAATACATTAGCTGATCGGCAGTTTTCGGATGTTTTGACTGAAGAAATTAAACAGGAACAAGCCAATTCACTGAACTGCAACCCACCTGGTGGTTTCACGGTATCTAAAGAAGACAGTACAATAATTCACCTACAGAAGACATTCCCAGATGGCGTGTACGTTCAATTTTCAATTACCGCTTATGTTCTAGTACTCTTGGTATAGAGATGGACCTTGCTGGGAGCATTGCCCCAGAAGATCTAGATGACGAGGAACCACAAGATAAAAAGGAGGAAGAACCGATTAGCAACCTAGCGGCCCGACCTGACTTCAAATTAAAGTTGACAAAACAGAGCGGCAAAGCTGTTGTGTTCCACTGCAGCTTCCCAAATGCTGACGAAAAGTCAAATGAGGAATCCAAGTCCTCTGATTTGCGTGAGTAGGCAATTTTGCTGTTTTACGTTTTAGCTACCCTTTCAGTCGATATGGTGGAGATGGAAAGTGTGCCCGGTTACTTTGTACATACGGATTTATTTGATGATGTAAGTCTATATTTGTTTAGCATCCAGCTGAATCTCGTCTATCTGTTTTGATTATCCCTTTAGAACATGTACGACCATATAATGCGCCTTCTGACTGAAAGGGGTGTTGATCTGGATTTCCAACGTCAACTTCAAGATTTTGCAACTTCAGAAGAACACAAATTATATCAATCGTTCCTCGGAGAATTCAAGCAATACTGCAAAGAGTAAATACATTGTGGCAGTTATTTTATACATCACGTTTGTAAGCATTTGACGACCATCACAAAGCATTAGCCGACTCATTTTATTCACATTTCCGTGTTTTTTTTTATATTCCAGCAGCCAATTTGTAGCTTACTGGGGAAGGGCTAGTCTGTGTGGATGTCGAGCAACCAAGTCCTTCTAATATGTGAGGATAGAACTAACAATGCGACCTAAGTTATGGTTTGTGACCCCAAATAGCGGGAGTCCAGGCGTACCTCGGCTGAGGATATTTTACTGATGGTAAACCGATTGACTGGCGGCCAATTATCCATGAAACTTTATGAACAATAACTAGAATTCCACCCTTGTCTCGGTCAACAACAAAAATAATTCCCTCGCTAGCGCCGGACAAGGCTATCTTCGGTGCTGTTCAACTACTTGCTGACCTGGGTAATGCAACTAGTCAGAATTAAAAGGAAAAGATCACTCCCCTATGGATTAAACCTCGCGGTGACAAACGCTTAGGACTATGCGCGGGAGTCTGCTAGCCAGTGGTTTTGTGCCAGATAAAAGCGCACTGGTATTAAGCGATTCCATGTGAGGCACTACAGAATGGTCGTCCGATTTGACGATAATGCCATCATTCGCGAAATCAGGGTCAAGGGAGCAACTTTGTTGACAAAAGCGATTTCTTTACATTTGGGTCTAAGCCGCCGGGTTTCGTACATCTGAAAAGGGGTTTGATTACCCCATTTATGCCGTGACAGCATTGTGGTTACTTACGGCGTTTAGTGTGTTTTCGAAAAGGAAATGACACGTTCGGTTTGGAAAGGGGACATTAATCTGTGCCGGAATGGTTCTCTTACATTGCAATGATTCTGAAGACAGTGGGAACGGATGAAAAACGTTTAGGGCTTGGCACCTTGTTAACGACTTTGATTACGAGGTAAAGAATATCTTCGCGTGGTGGAAAATCAACAATTCTATGGAGTCCGTTTGCAAGAGGTGGGCGCATTACTAAATTCGTCACACTGAATAATAAAAGAATCATACATAATGGTGGAAATAAAAAGATAATGAACATATAAAACAGAGATTTCACCCCATGTATAAAATGCCGCTATGTAAGTGTTGTGCGGATATAGAGAAAACAAGCCAGCTCTTCCGTATGTATTAGCAAGCGTGGTTACTAAATGACAATGTAATAAACACACTGGACAGTTATCAATACGTTGGTGATGAAATGTTATCAACATACTTTATTACCGAGTTATAGTTGATACGAGCAAATCAGGTGAAACTACAGCATGTTCTTCGAATAATTTAAAAGGGGAAATTATCTCATTTTATAAATGGATAGCAGAAAGAAGAGATGCTAAACTAACAAGACCTATAAACTACAAATACCGCAATCGCCTGATATGACCTTGTTCGCCGTGAGTTATAGTCTCCGCTCTATCACTTCAAATGGACGCAGCTTCCGTATGTCTCGAGTAATATTTCCTAGGCTAGTCCTAATGGTCGCATCTCGAAATCGCGTATCTATTCCCCCTGAAACTGGGATAACCACTTTTCCACGTGGGCGAAGGTCGTCAATAAATAAAACAAGGCCGCCTACTCGGGGGTTACTGTTTGCACTTAAACCCCCAGGCATGTGCTGTAATTGTGTTATGTACTCTCTTAATAAGCGGTTTTGAACTGTGTCGATCCGCAGTTCAGTCTGCTTCCACATTTTGTGTAACGTTATCGAAGGTCGAAAGTGGGGCCCGCCACTCCGGATGTTTGTCGCAGCTGTAAAATATGCTTGGGAGTCAGCGTCTCTTAGGAATTGATTCCCTCGTAAGTTGGCGATCATTGATAATTCTGTCTACCTCCGTTAAGTAGGTCGTTAGCCATTCGTTTGGCAGTACTTGTTCTCAGGACATGGCACTCAACACCCTCCAAATGGAGTGGATGACTCTTTCTCAAACTAAAAAAATAAGTTACTGATTTCATTGCCATTCAAATTCCCACTCCGTTAAGGTACGGCCAAAGGGTTCCTCTCGAATAAAATCACGGCCCTGACTTAATTCGCACTATGCGCCCGCGAAATTAGTGCCTCGATCTCAGTACTTAATTGGTGGGCAACCACGAAGATTGACAAAAAACAGGAAAATTTGGTCTGCGCCGAGGCCATGCGTTACTTCAACATGGTCTGTTTTGGTTTTAAAGCGGATATAAAGACAACCATATCTCTTCAGCGTCTTCCGCCCTTCACAAACGTGTGATGGCCCGAAGACGTCTACTTGTGGTACAGAAAATGGGAACTCGTTAGACATTGCGACTGCCGGAAGGTCGGGCATTATTCGGGTCACTGGCTGGGCGGAGCTCGAACGGAAGTAAATTAAACGTAGGTTTGCTATAATTTGTGATACCTGCATGTGCCATTAGTTTACATTGATCTGCCAAATGATGGCGCCCGCTGCAGGGTGACGGTTAGGCACGACATCGGGTGCCTTGCTCGGAGGCTAACTATTTTAAAGGCACGCCTGAAAAAAAGTGGAGCGATCCCGCGTTGTCAAGACTTCGAGCTGGTTTCAGACAACGAGGCAGTCGCACAGTCCAGGGGTCAATGGTAAAATATGTGCCAGCGGGTCGTATAACGATACCGTGCACGAAAGAATACATATGTGCGTGATAGGTCTGGTTGATAGATCTAATTTTAAAAAATATGTGCCAATCTTTAAATCTTTATAATCCCAATGCCTTCTGCACGCTTGCGTCGGCTGCTACGACCTTTGACTTGGTATCCAACCCCTTTGATCCCACAAACACGCGTTCGTCATTAGAGGCTCATATCTGCAGCCAGAAGACGCCTTTGCCGAGCAGCACTGGCAACTCCTGGAATGTCTTGATTACTTCCGCCACCTTTTCCATCGCTGGCAGGCAATCGTCCGAGTATATGTTTGATTACACTACCTGCGAGGTCGCTTCATCAAAGTCGCAAACATAGTTTGCGGTGGTCTGTCTCAGACCGTTGAATGACGCATATTTCGCCCAAAGGAATGGAACTTCACTTCGAAGACCTTCGGTATCAAGTCTAAACGGTTTATGGAGTACCTACAAAGAAATTGAGAAAGACACGCGTTCTGCATATTCTTATTTCGTATGATCGAAATAGAACGGTTCCTGAAATTTACGATCTGAAAAGAGGATAGCCTACATTTAATTTGAAATTCCTGGGGAATGTGGGAAAGAAAACGGAGTTCTATAAAAATCATGCAAACCGATTGATAACTGATCTTTCCAGTAAGTAACAACCTGCTAAGGTTTGCGAGTCACCGTTCATTAGAAACCGAGTGCATGATGTGTTTGGGGTTGATATGTATGGGTTGTTAGCCAAGAGTAGCACATCTGGTCGCGGGTCTGTCATGCCTCAGAGTATCGACAGGTATAAAGCATAGCCCGTAGACCACACGAATCGACGTTGCCAGCTTCTCCGAAGTTCGCCTATTTAACTCCAGGACACGGCAAATTAAGTTTCCCGGCGAACACTCTAGCTACTGCCTATATCATAAGGGCCTACCGACAATCGAAGGAAGAGGTCAAACTACGAATCGACTGCGACTGAAACGCCTTCGAACTGCGTGCAAGCCAGTTGGACCGAGCGGAGATAAGCGATAGGAATAAGATTCGTGTCGATCGCGGCGGAGAGATCAGGAGATTGGAAGTATTCGATCACTGGTGTCTGCGACGAATCCTAAAACCGGACGTGCGCGACAAGCTCTCCAACAACAAAATAAGTCGTCGATGGTCAGACGAGGAAAAGCTGTTAGCCTTATGAAGCTTTTTCGGCTTCATTGGTGCGGACACATTATGTTTCGCACAGCGGCAGAGCTCACAAACCTCTGTTTTGGGCCGTCATCATGCATAGGTTGGCATTACCGGGTACGCTGGACAACTAAAGACGTGGATCAGCACCTTCGATGAGGAGGTCGAGAGCTAAGAGTCACAGATAGAGTGTCTGACACGAAATGCACCAATATCGATGATTTGTTTTGATAGCGACTTGTTCATATCTTATATCCCACCTATTTTTTCTGTCATGGTTGAAAGTACAAATCAGGATCGAGTTGTAAATATGATTTTAAACAGTTTAAAAAGAAAATCGATCACGGTACTAAAATTAAAGGTGGAAGACTAATGGGTAGGCAATACCGTTCAATATTTTCAAGAACGGCGGCATAGTGCATATCGTATTTCGGTCATTTTTTTATTTCCCGATGTTTAGGTTCACCAGCGCAGGTGAAGCAGGAACTAAAATAAAATTTAAGTATCTAGAACTTCTTATGCTTTCTGGTTTCATGCTGAAAGTTTCAGGCCTCGTGAATTCAATAAAGCGCTTACAATTATTATTAATATTAAAATGAAGATGACATTTCCACCGACCAATCAGGTACTCAGCACTCACGATTACCATTTAGCCTTTAATTATAATAATAATACTACCATTTAGCCTACGCCATAACTCATTGGCCATGCAAAGAATTGCTTCTTCATTACGATCGGGAATTTTCTCGTCCTTTGTACGGGCATCTCCAAATAGTTCTTTGCCATCGCGCTTCTTTTCTGCAAAGGTAACTCAAAAGGCGCCGGATTTCGCCGGTACCGCCGTCGTCAATGGACAATTCAAGGAAATTAAACTGCAGGATTATTTTGGGAAATACCTTGTTGTTTTCTTTTACCCTCTCGATTTCACATTCGTGTGTCCCACCGAGTTGATTGCTTTTTCTGATCGCATTCAAGAATTTAAGGATCTTAACTGCAACGTCGTCGGCGTTTCAACTGATTCCCACTTCAGTCACTTATCGTGGATAAACATGAATCGGAAGGTATATATATTGTACAAATGTAACGTGTTAATTTCTTAGGCCGGTGGTCTTGGTGGCCTGCAATATCCTCTTCTTTCTGATTACAATAAGAAAATGTCCAGGGAATATGACGTCCTTCTGGAAGAACCAGGTCTTGCCCTGCGTGGACTGTTCATAATTGATAAGAATGGAGTTATTAGGCAGATCACAATCAACGATCTTCCCGTTGGCCGTTCGGTTGACGAAACCCTCCGTCTTGTGAAGGCTTTCCAGTTTGTTGACGAGCATGGGGAAGGTATAGTTACTTTTCATACGTGATTCGTTATTTTATCTTCACTCATACTCTTTCATCGACACGAACACAACTGCATCTTGTTTTAAATATTTTTATTTATTTGTAGTATGTCCGGCCAATTGGACGCCCGATTCACCTTCAATGAAAGCTGATGTTGAAGGAGCGAAGGAATATTTCGAAAAAGTCAACTAATCATGTGGTTCGTCCACGAAAATGTCTGAAACTGCTGCCATTTCTGCTGCTTCTTCTTTTTCCGTTTTAAGCGATTAATACAATCTCAGGAAAATAATAGATGGCTTATATTCTGATGTCAAACGGGATTTCTGGGTTTATCTAAAAAATGCACCACAGTGATCCATTTAAGTTGGTTTTTTCGAATTGTTCTAATTTCGTATTTTCCTTCGTTTCTTTGGCGGGCGTACGCATTGGATTGTATTAACAATACTTTCTGGAACATCGGTTCGAATTACCGAAGTTGTGTACATATTTTAACCAACCAAACGGGGTTTGATGCTGTTGGAGGGTGTTGATGCGGAGATTCGTTAAGGGTAGCTGGTTGGGTCGGCACATCTTTGTGATCTCTTAACACGGGGTGTGAATGCGACCTCAGTTGACAGTACCTGCTCTATCGTTTTTACTATATATTTTATCATCCGTCTTATCTTATTACCATCATTGTTTTTAATAATGTTAACCGATTTATTGAGGTTACGAGGACTAAAAATTTCGACAAAAGAATGATATGATTAACAATATAGGAAAACCGTCTTTTTGTTGCTGCTTCACCTGTTTGGATATACCTAAACATCGGGATGCATAAGGAATGACCGAATTGCCATATGCCGTCATTCCCTGCTAAAATTAATCGTATGAGAGCGCGAGGTGGGAGAAGTGCCACAGTTCTGATATTTGGTCTCTGCAAAAAGAGCGATTTCTGTTATTTAAGCGCGCGAGTTATGGATAGCCCCTTTCAATGACCGCCATAACGCCTCTTCCTTTATCTATTTTGTTTGTTGTACATTTTAATACTGAATTGTTTTGGGTCCTCGTGATCTTAATAAAGCGAATATCATTATTATTTCGTTTAAGAAAGGCAACATTTCGCTGCTCGAACTGTTTCTATTGTTTTATCGCGGTACCCCGCGAGTTTCAAGTTAACACAATACCCAGCGTACCCCAATAAGAGGTGTGAACATCAGCATGGATTTAATGAGCTAAAAGGCTCACTTACCTCAGTTTACACCAAAGTTCAGCAAGTGTTGTTGGTATCTGTTGGGTAAATAATTTAAGAGCACATAACCACCGCTTTAAAAAGCCATTTTCCTGTGGCAGATATGCAGTGCGAATTCCGATCATTGGCCTTATTTAGACAATGGGAGCGATCAGGATGAAACGAGTTGTTTAAAAACGCACGAATAAATTAACATGTTTTGACAGACGCATATTAATTACTGTGGCGATGTAATCGACGTGCCTGGTGGGTTGTCAATGGGGAGCTGCATAATTGATGTTGGAATGACCATATTGTGGTAGCACGTTAAGGGAATACTTGGCACAGAAGATGCTGATTTACATGCGATGGCGTGCCGATTCTGCATTCGGAATCGTAACTATAGGCAGGATTAAAAATAGTTAAACAGATTGAATGGCAAAGTAAAACACTGTTTGCTTTATAGACTGAGCTGTCAAGGTATAGTTTGTTGACATTTTTGAGAAGTAAGTAACCGTCTTAATATTAAAACTACGCCGCTTTATCCATTGTCAAAATCAAATTTTTCGTCCGCCTATCGCCTGCTCGAGGATAAACCGGCTTCATGGTGTCGACATGAATAATAATACTAATTGTGTGGCTTTATTGAGGTCACGAGGGAGGGGTCACTTAAAATACGAGCAGCGATTAGTGAACAATTATTGAAGTGGCGTTCAACGATGAAGATTCTTGGGAATATTTTTACGGGCGGCGTCGTCGTTGTCATTGCCACCAGATATAAGGACAGCTATCGCGGCACGGTGAACGCTGGTGTTCTTATAGGAAAAGGTAGGTGCCAGATTGCATCACGAATGATCGCTCCTTATTTTCCCACTTGTTCATGTTGACCCTGATCTCGGGGCTTCGAGATAACACTCATATAATCGACCACCATTCATGACACAAGCAACGTGCACGTGCGGATGGCGAATTCTGGCCATCTTATTTATTCATGTTTCATGAACGAACGTCATTTCCACCCATGCCACATCGAATGACGTCGCTTGTAAATAAATCCGATTAACTTACGCGGCTTCAAACGAGAGTTCCAGGACACAATCCCGCTAGCGGTTATTCGGGGAGGTTTCTCCGCGACAGCTAATCGCGTCTCACCAACTTGACTTACATTGGGTTTACATCCACGGTCGGGCTATTTGAATAATAACATTGTTTATCCCTCTCGATCTTCACCTTTGGCCATCGTGCCATCCGCAATCTGTTCGTCAGCGACTCTGGGGTCAGGGTCTGTAATCCAGCCGACAGGGGGCTGTCGGGTTGTGGTGGAAACCTGCTGCATCATTCGGAATTTAGCCAGTCTGAGTTGCACTTGTGGCCACAGTGCTGGTTAATGTAGCGGTCAATTCCACCTCTTCGGATGGCATTGAGGAGGCCGCCTACCCGTGCAGAATTTTCATGGAAGCATCCTCTAGGGTAAAAACTGTAATCTCGCGTAAGTTAAATGGCGTTGGGCCGGCTTAGGAACTACATGGGTGACCGGAGGGTAGTACATTGTTACTGGCGATTCGGCTGTCACCGGGATCGACACCTGTCCAATAATCTTCATGAAAACATCGTGAGTCATCCAGGTCAGGCCACCAAAAATGCGCCGGGCGCGGCTGCCGAGTTGTGGCGAAAATCGACTTCTGCATCATCCAGCCCAAGTTCCACGTGTGGCACCAGTACTGAACAAATTCAGCGTGATCCAACGGCCTCCTCTCCGTGTAAGGCAGTGTATGACACTGTAATATCGCGCATTGCCGTAGACTCACCAACCAGATGGCATTGAAGAGAAGAAGAGACGCAGGAGGAGTGCTAGCGAGTTGACCCGAGCAGCCTCGTTTATTAATAAGCGCGATGTCGTTTTTATGGGGCAGTAAGACCAGTCGGCAAATGAGGGAGTGTGAGAAATGAGTCACTCAATCGATTCGATTGTGAAATGACAGAATGTTTACAGAAGAGGTGTGACAAGCGATGTGGTGACCTTTTGCACCGGAGTGGTTGTCCACACGTTACAGGAGTTAAAGAATTGAATTAATTCAATAACAGTTTCTTGAGGAATCAGAACGGTCCCCCAACGGACACCTAACGAATCCGGTAAATCCTCTAGCAGGGGATTGCCGCACCAAACAAACACCGTGTTGCCATTCTGGTACGCTGCCTGTAAGTAGACTGAAATCTTGAAAGTTTCCACTAGGAAACATTGGCGGAAGCCGTTTTTTAATTCAGTCGCTTCATTATATGAATTGTCATCGACCTCTTATTCCTGATACCCAATAGCCGGTAAAGTGAAATAGAATCTGAATGTACTAGGTTGTCGGACTTCTTGAGGCAAACTGACCTTTTACGTCCCTAAAAGTGCAAGTTTGGCTATCCACAAGTCGAATATTTCCCCTCGGGATGGTTCAGGGTTTTAAACAGGCCAATGAAATTACACATAATCGGCTGTTGCTGAACCCTCAAAATAAATTTCGATAACTAGTCTTTTGCCCTCGCACAAGTTTGTTTAACTTCAAATGTCTTAAATTTAGTGAATAAATAGTCTCTTCAAGTGATCTGTGGTATTTTTGTCCGGGTTGCAGAGGTTAGGGCGCCGGTCATACGGCTCATCAAAAACAAGGTTGACGTAGAACGAAACATTTGTGCAAACATTTTAATAATAATAATAATAATAATAATAATGGTATTCGCTTTATTAAGGTCATGAGGACCAGAACTTTCAGCATTAAATGTTACAACACACAAAAAATATATAAGAAGTTGCGATTGTACATAGTAGGTGTAACATAATTGAACAAGAATGAACGAAATAAAAACGAGGTAAATTTGCAAGAAAGGCAAATTAAACCCTTGAAGTGTACGAAGTTTGGCAAACGCGCAATGGCGGCCATTGATAGGCCTTTTCCATAACGCGGCGTGGCCACCTGACCAAGTCCTTCCGATTGGAAATGTCTAATATCCCCAAATTGGCATTCTTGGACGTCGTGAGAAAAAACGGTTTCACAAGATGTTACGGTAGTAGCAGTAATGTCACCGGGAACATAGGGAAGCATTAGTAAAGTTGCAAACCTATTTTAAAATATCGGTTCACTTAAACAAGGAGAATCAGTGAACAATCAAATCAGACCACCACACCTGAGGTGATCTCTTTCGCCATTAATTTAACCCTCTCGGCTAGAAATCAATTCCTTCCACCGGTGCGGTCGATTGGAACGATTTGTTTTGTCTCATCTCCGTGACATATTGCCCAGGAGAAGTTCGCTGGCCGTGGCGTTCGTGAGTTCGTTTTTAATAAAGTCCTCCGCTTTTATCCGCCAGTGCATTCGCATTGATTGGTTTTAAATGTGACGGGAATTTCGCCTCTTTGGGCGTTGTGGTGACTGTCGCGGGGGTCATGAGGACAGGTTGTAAGCAGACAGGGTGCCGGGGCAGTTGCGTGTGGGGGAATCCTGTGTGCACCTGACTCCATCGTGCACACATCGTATCGATACGGCTGGCTGATAACCAGCGTCATGCTCCATTCGCCTTGCATTTAAATGCGACCACACAAAGTACGCGGTCTTTCAGGTTCAGGTATCTTATTCAAATTCCAATTAAACAGCCTGTTTGAATGGAAAATCAGCATTGGTTTCACGAAATGTATATTTTAAAGGGTCTAAAATGTACGAATGATAAATGGTGTGTAGTAAATGTGCCCGCGTACACGCCTACGGGTGTCGATTATTTTGACGCAAATTTCGATGAAATTCCCAAATAATTGGATCTTAATGACACCACCACACCCTTTCAAATGGAAGTGAGCTCCGTCTGAGAAATAGGAGTGGTCGGCTTGAAATTCCTGGCATTTCGGATGGTGCTTGGGAGGCCATCTGCAGAATAGTTCCAAGATTCGTAATGGAAATGTCATCCAGGAAGCCCCTGGTAGGAGATAAGTGCACAAATTTGATTGATTGAAGGGTTGAATCCAGCTGCCCCTGAGCAGACTATACTTCATTTGCTAACTAGGACTATGAATTGGTTAATCGAGCCGTTCTTGTGGGAAAAAAACAGATTGCTAAAACCAAGTAGGATGTAGCCAAGTTGGTTAATAATACCTCTGTGATCAATTTGACAAAAAATAAGTCGTATAAATATAGAAGAGTATTGCTATGCCTACGTCTGGTAAGCCTCTATTGGAACCACCACTCTGGTCAGCATGCAATACTGTTGCTGAGAAAAGGCATTTGTTGAAAATTCATAGCACTGTAACACTAAAAAGTGTAACGATATCCATCAGTAACTTCGTAAATTTATTTTTAATAAAGTCAGTTGGCTTTCATTTAAAATTCCGT
Source organism: Proteocephalus fallax (assembly GCA_028672205.1). Classification (NCBI taxonomy): domain Eukaryota; kingdom Metazoa; phylum Platyhelminthes; class Cestoda; order Proteocephalidea; family Proteocephalidae; genus Proteocephalus; species Proteocephalus fallax. The sequence continues at coordinate 508,131 of JAPUBX010000465.1, forward strand.
GAAGTTTGCAATAGACATGGATATCAATCGACAGCGAATATCTGGCCACCTGGACAACACCCCTCTCCCTTCAGCATTATTGATGAGCTGTCCAAATCACGGGTGGACTACCCCCGTCAAGGTGCCGCGCAAAACCCCCACCTTTGTCACCCCAGAATCCCCCGGGGATTGGGGGGTCTTGGATATGTGTGCAACATGGCTCACTCGCTTTATTCACAGGCTACCCTTCCCCCAAAATTCACGAACTCGTGTTGCACGTGTAACGATTGGCCGGTGCAGGCTAGTGGAACAGACAACCAAGGCTGTCTGCTGGCCGATGTCTCAGTTGTCGGATATCAGAGGAAGATGCTGCATCAACAACCACAGGAGGGACAATTCTGCAATTGCTGGAACCTCTCAACGTGTGGACTGCATACACATTGGTGCACACAGGCGTCTGCAGGCGCCAACGACACCAGGTCGCCATCAGTGCTCCGGTCTGAAAGAGGACCCAGACACCCTCGAAAGAGGTCATTCGCCGGCACTCAGGTCAACAAGGAGTTTTCCGGGGAATCTCATGAAACAATTGTTGTGCGAGCCCCCGTCTTCACGCCCAGCATCGCGTCACAGTCGCTGTCCTCGTTTGCGGTGGAAGGAAGAGGTTCAGGAACCGACCATGAATCACCAACTTACATCAATGAAGCAAACAATTGTCTCCAGGTACATTGGTTAGTCCCTGCGCGCGGCACATGGATGCGATCATTTGATGGCAACCGTAATTTGTTCGGGTCTTTTAATTGTCTTTCTGGCAAGTTGTTTTCGTGCGCTGGAGCGTGAACCGGATTCATGTTTCATGAAGATTCTTGGGAATATTTTGCAGGTGGCATCCCCAGCACCACCACCAGAAGCAGTGGAAATAACCACAGCATCACCCACCTGTTAGTCATCGCGCAGGAGCCACAGATGGAACTCGGGATAAGTAAATTTCGGCAATGCAGAAGCCTGTTTCTGCCACCCGGCAGCCTGCTAGTCGCTGGATAGCAGACGCATGCAACTCTGCCCGGTTAATTTGTTCTTGCCTGACCTGAGAGTCGAATACAACGTCACTCACTAACATAGGGAGGATGGTTAGCATCAATCGCCACACCATCTGGCAATTTCAACTTTTTTATCCAACATTTGGTAAACCGTATCCCCCGGAACCGAGAGAAGCCGTTTTTTAGTTTTTTTTAAGAATTGGAACGCTTTTTGTAGATGCATCTCGGCTATAACGCGGGAGTTGAGCCCTGCGACACAGGAAAGTATTCAACGAGTTTAACTGGAAGGGAACAGGACAGGACAAGGACGCAGAAGTTAAACAACGCATTCGCCTGTCTTCGAGCCTGCCTTCCATCGGTGCCACGAGACACCAAACTCTCCAAACTTCGAACCCTTCGAGCGGCCATCTTCTACATTCACCACCTTTCAGCTGAAAACAACAGGAACCATGACCTCTGTCAGCGGCCAGACTAAGCGAAGACGACCCCGACGCATTGACTGGTGACCAAAGGATATAATACAACCAAAACTGCTAATTGCGAATCAAAGCCGTTTCATCTTTGTTAAACTCTATTCATTTTGTAGAAATAAATATTCTTCGCGGAACTACGCTAACGTAATTTATAGAGATGCAAAGAGATCGAAATTTTCCCCTGGATTTGTGCAGTGAATGAGATGTATCCGGAGATTGTTAAAAATGGATCTTGGTCCCTCAATTAGCGGATGTTGCCTTTTAAAGTAAACCGCCAACCTGATTATGATTCAGCTAATGATCCATAAGCTGTTTGGCAAACGTGACCACGAAGTTTATTAGAAGTAAACGTCCTTTTCAAACATACTTCATCTAACATCTACGTTCGTTTTTGTATTTGCGTAGTTACTTTTGTGCAACGTTTAAAAATGGCGCCATCGTTTTTAGTACAAAGAGCATCTTCATTCTCAGGTAGACTTCAAAAGCAATGTCAACATCCATTTCAACCCACTCATTAAAAAATATAGTCAATGCGGGACGAAATGGCAATTAGTTAAACAAAAACAGTTCATGGGAGATAATTACTGCCTCTTCAACAGAATTTCACTTCCTATGCAATCTAACTAATATGCGGGAGATTATAAACGTTCTGGGGAAAAACTAGGTTCCCATCAGTGGAGAGAATAGTTTGTTAGAATTACGAGGCCGAAATGTAATTTATGTGTTCGAACTCGGATTTCATTCTTTAAAGTTTAAAGCGACGAAGGTGGGGGGAGGGTTCTAGAGGGACTTTAATAAACTGTCCAGTCGGGATTTTGAAAGCATGAGTGGACGGTGGAACGACCTTCCGGTCATATGTGGCAGACAGTCGTTCGAACTCTGGGAGGCGACAGAAAGATGAGTCGTAACTGTTTATTACAGTCCTGTGTACGGAGGGGGATCTGGAAAAGACCATCGTCTTTTCGAAATTTAACAAACATCCGAAATATTATAATTTTTCTATCAAAGTAAATATGAAATTAATTATTTTTTCAGAAATCACACCGATAAACTCCTATTGCTAATTGGCAAACCATTGGCTTGCTGTTTTCTCGTAGTCTTTTTCCAAAACAATGGTCCATCAACGACATTTTTGTGAGATTTTTTGTTGAAGAACTTGCACAGTTAATGGTTTACTAAATACATATTTGCCCGACCGTATCTTATTAAATTGAAATGATTGTGAATCAGCACAACAGACTGGCGATTGCTGGTTGGATGCACAAATGCTTCATAGGCGGCAAAAAGAATGTCTGAAAGATGCACTTGCAGAATAAAGTTAGTAGATTATGCACTAAGAAAAAATAAAAACAACCTTATGTTCCTGAAAATTGCCGTTGCAAATGTTTAGCTAATGAACAGAAATGTATTAATGTCTTTATGATTGTAATATTTACAAGACTGGACGAATATTCACTGGGTGCTTCATAGTTATGATTTTCAGCAATTTTTAATCTTTATTTATTTATTCGAAAATTTGCGGGCAGTTTATTCGCAGCTGAACAAATTTAACAGCTCCATTCTTTTCCGTATTTATATACAGCTTACCTAATTGTATTTCAGTACCAATTAAATGTGCATTTTCCACCGAGGCCAAATAAATATGTTACACAACATTTCAAATATGTTGAATGCTGACGTCATTATTATTTAAGTGCCTTTGATCAACCGCTGTAAACAAACGATGCACTGTTAAAATCTGCATAAGTACAACAGGGAGTAAACGCATTTAAATAAATCCAGAATATTTCGATCCGATTTATATAAATCCAATATCGGTATAAACAATTCTCTTTGATGCTTTTAATCGTGCGCCAAATGGCTTGATCTACAAATACGATAGCTCTCCAGGTGACCCAGCATTATTTGGCCACGCTGGTCTCCTTCCAAGACGATTAGCAGACACGAATGGTCGAATACTACCAATCTCTTTGTACCTTCGACGCACAGTGCTCATGTTTCGCAACCGTAGACTAGGATGGCGCGGTAGACGCGAATCCTAGGGAATCCGAATGGAGATACCTCGAAATTGGGTGGGAGTCATGGTGCTCGTGTGTTTAATTAAAGGAGTCTAAACAACGGATCACCCACAAGACGAGGCAGCATTAGTTTACCCAAAACATTTACAATTGGCGGTACTTGAATTGAAATCGACCCCGGATTCCTTTTCAGGCAAACTCGATCATGGTTGTTGCATCGGGAAATTCACCTACCGCAGACGTTCGAGTGGAGGTTTGGCCCATTTGGCGGATTGTCTCACAAGAAATTCCACCCGACACCTGTTGGGGCACCTACAGGTGATAGGGTAGGTTTGGAAACATTCGGCCATAAAAATGCACCCTTATCGCTGTATCCAACAATATTTTGCCATCCATGATGGACACGGCAGGCAAATCTTGTGGCGTTCGAATGGCTAAAGAAATAATGAGGCATTGGTTCTCTAATATTCGTATCGGTTTTGAACACAAAGTTTTATAATTTGACCAGATCGAAGACGACAGCGCTCTATAGGGATATCGTGTTCCTGCTGTCATGCAGGCATATTCCATACATTCCGTCGAGATCATATGCTATTGCTTTTCACCTGAAAGCTGTACATATCACCATATTTGGACGCTAAGGCAGCGCAATGACCGATGTCCTTGTCCAATCAAATGGCGGGACTGCTTTGTGGATTCGTTGATGAGAAAGACTGGTGGCCCCTGTGGAGAGACAGCGTTTAGAAAACAAAACTCGTAGCGGAGCGAGCAATGGTAGGAAAGCCTAAATTGTGAAGCATATAAATTAAGTATCCCAGTTGATTGTTTTTCCGAAAAAAATTGGTCTTAGAAACGGTTTATGAAAGCACAAATGTCTCAAAAGGTATAAGAGAAGATTAATAAATAGCAAATTGTTTTCTGACCGTTTTTATATCGTAAGAGTTTCGTTCACCGGAGTCATCAAGCAAGTCCAAGTGGAACGAGGTTAACTTCGAATACAAGAATCCAGTATGCCTTGGAATAAAAAGCCCAGTTAAACTCCAAATGATTCTCTGAATTCTCTCGAAATCGCGAATCAGGGAGAACGGTCTTGCCAGGAAATGAGAGCCAAATATAACCACGCGGAGTAGAAAAGACATTTAACCTGTTGCATCACACAGAATCACATAAAAGCCCTGGGAATGCCAAAAGACTCCAGCAAAATATTTTCTCATGGCTCTGCTGAAATCCCCAAGGCGTCGCGGTTTCTGATTTAAGCAGACGCTTTTAATTTTTTTATACTGGGGCCTGTAACCAATTTACCCCAAATATGCACAAATAACTGCATGTTCATAGAGCTTGCGGAGTCCACTCGACTTTTGAAAAGGCTTTTCATATTAATGGCTTGTTAAAAAACAGCCGGATTTAATCCACATGTTTTGTAACACTCGGATGCTTCGCTCAGTGACTTTTCTCCAAGAAGCGGCAGCATTAGCAGCAGTTGAGCGATTTCTGTTTCGAATTGGTTTAACATAACTACTGCGGTTAATTGCTCAATATAATTGAATTGGAGAGGAGGGGATGGAAGTAAAAAAAGTATTCTTTTCCGCAGTGATCTGGAAAAAGAGTCTCAAAAAGCAAGCCTACGGAAATAAACAGTAAAAGTGCACGCGAGAGACTAAGTCCTTGAACCCCACGCCGCCCCCACCCTCTCTCCGGAAACCCATGGGATTCTGTTGATGCCACCCGTCTTCCTTCAATGGACGATGAACATTTTTGGGGTTTCCTGTTGGAGATTGACATCGATGCAACAATCGCAATTGCTATTCGAAATTGCTATTCTATGGTTACTCCTTTGGGAAGTCTATATTGTTTGGTGACGAAAAAGACGCGTATTGATTCCACAGGGTCATGTGTATGTTTCATTATCAAATCGTGTAACATAGATGCAAGAAAAACATTCGCTTCAGTTTACCATGTTAATTTGAGTAAACATATAATAACTTAATGGATTTGGTCAAATAAAGAAAACTCTTAGCGCCAGAGAGAAACGTCCGAGGCAACAAGGTTGGAAATGGGCTTTTGTTCAATGCGATAAGGGGTGACCGTATCGCGATGTGCAGTCATGAAGTTGTTGCTCTTGTTGTTGACGATTCCTGAAACTCACCGTTGTTTTTCTCTCCTGAGCTCGCCTGGGAAGTCAATGCCCAGAATTCCACCGGGTTAGGAGCAATACCGGGTGTCCTTTTTCTGGTACACAATCGCCACTACCTTGGCAGAGGTTTAGGTTTTTTTGTCAGGTAGGCAGGTACATTTGTGTGGAGTAAGAGTTGCTATTGCGCAGAAATAATTAAACGCGAATCGCCCTACCTATACAACAACGCACGACGAATCGTTTTCTAGGGTAGATTGGTTGCCTTTTATTTTCAAATAACAATGTAAGATAAGACTTACCTTTTGTTCGTGTCGAAGGAACGGGGACTAATGCGTCCCGGAGTTTTCTCGGCCGCGGGCAGAACGTCTTATCTGTTCTCCCTGACGGTTCGATATATATAGGGATTGTCGAGGCTCCAATTCCTGGTATTTTCTTCACTTGATTCGTCCGGACTAGTCCGATTGCAGAATCTCAAACAGGCCAACACACAGTACGGTTAAAGAATGTCGCGTGCATTCGTTATCAACAAATTTCAAACAGACAACAATCATACCGACATTAATGTCGCAGTTATCGCCCACTTCTTGCTTGATTGAGGCTACTAGAATGAGTGAATTCATGGGTAAATAATAGCGAAAACACGGAATACGAAACGGACAGTTTTGAAAACTGCACCGCCTCTCCGTTTATTCAGACTAATGTGGGGAACTTAATAAAATTATCATCCACATGATGTGATTCTATTTCGACTTGCTTGCACGGCTCGGTGCTTCTTGCTGGACAATTTTAAACCAGTGAAGTAACATGATCCTTGGCTTGAGGATTAACTGAAACCGGCAGCGCGCAACCCTGCCTCTTTAAAACGGACATATTTAATGAGGGTTACACCTTTTCGGTGGCCAACCCGGAGGCCTCCAATCACTGTCGGGGGTCAAGGAGGCTGCCTTATATTGGGCACGGAAAGTAAGACCAGCCGTGTTTAAACGCTTCAAAGAACCGAGTTTGCAATTAATCGGTTGTCCGAGTGCGAAATGCGCACACTCCTTCGCGGGTGATGCAGATTGATGCTGACTCACTCATCATACAGATTGAAGGCTTTTCTCTGACAAAAGAAACACATAAAGCGGTCTCCCATTCCATTTAGCGATTGCTGCAAAGCGGGACGATTATATTTACTTGCTTTACTAAACGCTCTAGGACAAAAGTGTTCAGCGCTTATAAGTGCCGCATCTAAAACGACTGAGTAGAATGAAAAAAGTCAACAAAAGATGGGAATTTGGAAGCTTCACTCGTTTTAATGCCGCCCGCGTCTGTGGTTAATTTTTCAACGGTTTCGGTAGGTTAGATAAAGGAATGTACAAAAACGTTTGGGAGGAATTTTGCGGCAGCATTATTGTGCGGCGGTTCCAGAAATGCGAACAGAATCCTCCGAAAAATATCAAATCCATACCAGAACCGAGTTATATAAAGGGCAACATTGTGGCAAGATTTAAAACCCACTGAAAACGATATTAAAGAGGAAATTCGTTTTCATTTTTTCAATTTTTCGCAAACCCGTCTCTGTAAACACCGAGAAATGGCAGAGCTTCTTAATTCCAATGTTTATTCACAAAAATGCACATAATAAATAGTCGCTTTTCCTAATCGTTTAGTTCAACTAACATTCACACGATTTTCGATCCGAACACCAGTGAGATGGAGCCGATGGATATATTCCACAATTGGCACTGCAATTAAACATTATTTGAGATGCGTGCAACTTATGCTAGGGTGTGGCTAGATGGGTAATTCAGAAGGGATGCTCCCACGATTCTGAGACCCACAAGAGTGCTGCAGTATCACGTGATGCGGTCTCAGTTTATGGTACCACGATTCCTCTATACGATTATTTACTACAACAAACAATCTGTTAAAACTATCGTTCTCACACGCAATATCTCGATGTTCTATTGACCGATTTATGTCCGAAGATAAACATTTCACAATCATTTAATCGGACAGAACGTTTTTGAAATTGTCGAATAAAAACAATGATGTTTTGTCTGCATAAATCTATGCAAATCACAATTGTCCTCCATAAAACTGTCGGCATTTGGAGAAAAGCGTATTTTTTCAGGCATTGTAGCTGACAGATGGTACAGCCGGGTAGTAAATCAATCATGCTCAAATCTCTTGAATTCTCTCTGAGTAGAACATGCTTAAGCGGCTCTTCTGGAACGATAGGCTTTGTGTTGTGGCACGGCAGGGCGAAACATTATGCTCTCCCAACGTTTGCATTTGGGTCATTAACCTCAGATGCACAGTGTGCACTTATGTGCGCAAAAGGGAATCGATCATGCGAACCATCATTGTGAGTCAATGGTTAAGATGTTCACGTCAATACATCGTGAAAAAACAGCGCACCCACCTGGAGATGCCAAGCTTGCTCATCGCGTATTTAAGACCCGTCATAGGTAAATTTGAGCTCTACTTTCGTCGCCCTGTCGCAAAAATGTCCCTTATTGATCTTTTCGCCAATCCCCAAATAGTGTATTGTAACTTTCGAGGTGTCAATAGTAATGAAGTTTCTGCAATTCAGAGGTGCAATAGGATATAATTTTATTTCCGTGTTGGTTGTCTCGACTAGTAACATCATGAATAAAGACCACTATACAAGCTTTTGACTTAATTTAATTGACAACCCCTCCCATTGACGTAATATAAATCAGTTTGTGACGTAAACAAAAGCCACAGACACTCAATCTCTCCTCCCGAAGAACAACTGCATAACGTTTTCCATGTCCATGTCGCTTTTAAATAGCCACCAGAAAGACAAAAACCGCCACAGCGCTGTAAGTTAAGTGACCCGCGACCCTTCATAATTAAAAGAAAGCAGATCTTTTCTCTCACCGTCTCCATACACATAATGTCGCTGTCGTCTGGCTAAAAACGTGAATGTTGAGCGCTTGGGTCTGTTGTCTGCCAACGCCGTGCATCGCTGCAACTAGAACTGGGCCCTATTTACTCGGATCAACCCCCCCCCCACAATGGCCGCCCTTGCAGCCCCAATCCGGGATAGTTATGAAGCTGCTTCATCCTCCGGCAGGTTAGGCAAATAACTAAATCCGGTGAACGAAATCCAACTTCGTGAATGACATCCGGCAGAGAATTATGCTGGTAAATATTAACTCGATTTTTGTCATTATCGATAATACTCGACATATAATCCCTTCTTTACAAATTTCAAAATGGAAAATAAGACAGCATAAACAATCCAGGGATTAATGGTTTGCAAATGCAAGTCTCCAGTTTTTTTTTATTTATTGTAAATTTTAATGACTACTTTTTATTATTATTTCATTTGATTTTATTGGATTTCATTGGATTTTAGTGGTCTTAAACAAATTATATAATCCGAGACTTTGTGCGTGAATATCAACGCGAATATAAAATAATACAGTGGCATTGTCGGAGAGGCAAATAAGACGGCAAAATCGAATTTGAAAATGGTATATTTTTAAACAAATTAAAATCCTCAGACCTGGTTAGGTTTCAAAAGATTTATTCAGAAAACACGAGTAGATATTAGATGCAGCTTCCGCACCCTCTTGTTCGGAGGATCTAACTTTGCGAATGAATCTTGACGCCAAATAACGCCAATGAAAACGGTCGCGTCCTTTGGACGAGACGATGGCCGTGTTCTGGTAATTGTATGTTATATTACGGAAGCCTTTTCAAATATATTTTCAATTTACTCGGGGTTTAGACTGCCCTATCAAAAGGGAACGTTGCAAATTGAATTGCGAGTTTACCCGAATCTATTGTAGAAGGAAATACGCCTTATTAACAACAAGTGTTGTCCGACCAATTATTATGCATGAACCGCCTTAAGGTTAACAAAAAACAAAGCGTAGTTTAAATTTGTATTTCATTTTATATTTTGGCATTTCCGACCATTTTAATATTTCATCGGAATTTAGCTACGACCAATTAATCGATATCGGCCCGTGACAGTTCTATCGGCGACTGAGCAGCTTCTGTGTCATCTATCCCTACCTTCTCTGTAAGATTAAATAATGATGGACGACGACGTAGTGGTTTTAGTTTTTAGCCAAACCATGGATATGAAATCGTCCACAAAGGCTCGACGTCGCTGGGCAAACACGGAGAAGATGTTAACCCTCCCACAACGTCGTGGACGGCTGTGATTCGGCCACGTTCTACGCCGGTCTGATAAGAACCTTTCGAACCGTTCGCCATGTCCAGGTTGCCGGTGCCGGAGCGACGAGCAACTAAATACGTGCATCTGCACCGTCAAAGCAGACGAAGAGGTCTTGGGCTTGCTTTCGGTCTACGGGGTGCCTTTTTGGACTCAGAACTGAACAACAATCGGTTACAAACTTCCCTCCCATCGCCGCCGAAGGCAGCCACAATGTGGTAATCTAATAAAGCCGGCCCATCCTCCCCCATGAGATAGCCGTACCAAATAAAGAGAAGAAAATGTATTATGCGCTAACACTTCATTGTCTTGTTGTCTTTTCAAAATTTTCAGGAGAGAACAGTTAGAAATTGGCAATATAATAGAATCCCATTGAAAATCCAGAACTTAAAGAAGGCTCCCTTAAATTATAATTGAAACAACTTCTCACGATTTAATTATTTGCAAGAGTTCACATAGCATCGCATTTCAAATTCGTGCTAACCACGCAATCTCATAAAAGCGGACGCGCTGCTCAAATGCATTTCAATTTGCGCGCCCCACCGATTAACCAATAAGCGCAGAGTTAACCCATCTCGAGCGCCCTCCGTTTTTTCAATGGCACTGAGCACATACAGCAGCAGTGGCGGCATAGCCACCTCCATCGACTCTCCATTGCCACCGCGATCACCCCGCAGCCTGCTCGCACTCTCTCTCTCACTCTCTATCCACTTTGTCTCACACGCCAGGAGTTCAGCGATTGTGCTCTCTCGTGCTCATTTTCTAGCTAAATCCTCGTGCCTTCTCAACCACTTGGTTTGTGTGTGTGCGCGCTTGCTCTTGTGTTTGTGTGTTGAGTCAGACCTCACAACGGCTCTCATTCCCTCGCACCTTTCACTAGAAATTTGACTCAGTTCCAATTAATCAGCTCTCGTACGTGCGCACTTCACACCACATCCACCCTGCGATCAGTCAGAAGCGGGGTCGTCTCTATCTCTCCACATAAACGGAATACTCTCCGTCCGAGTGGATACAACCCACTACTACTACTTCTTCTACTACTACTACGACCAACACAACCACTACCCGCAAGAGCAAAAACGAAGACTACAAAAATAAGTCTGTTTCATGTGGACAAACCAGGCGTCCACGAGGCGTCATCCAACAGCCAAAACCTATGCAATACTACAGGAGATCTGAGACCCCTAATTTGCCCAATAAAAAGCGTCATATCTATGCTACCGTCGAAGGAGTCAATCGGTAAAAAGGGAACCATAATTTCCGTTGAAGATTTAATTACGCTGCCGCGACATATCGTCCACCCATTCCATAACCCCAACACCCGTGCCCACAGGTTTAATGGGTTCACGGAAGGGAAGAGCCACGCGCGCTTCACAGAACCCTGCATGGTTTGCCACGACAGAGGCCTCCCAGTTTTATTGACTGATGTTTGCTTTAATCCCTTACGCAACAAGTCCGAGACAATCAATCGGCCGGTTAAATCGAAATCAACTAAATTCCCAGTGTCTCCTTTAGCTATACTCCGACTTGAAGTGAAGAACCCACTCATACATTCACATTTGAGACCATTGAACCCATCATTTCGAAAATTAATCTTCCTATTTTTCGTAACCCTTGCAATAACCCACGTACCGCTTGCGGAATCTACTGGCCTTGGATTATCATCTTCCAAAGGAAGTCGAAATATGCAGCAACTACCCGAATCGCGATTGAATTCTCCATTTAATGATCACAGCAGATACCCCAGTAGTCTACAGCCCGACGACAGTGGTCCAGCCTCTGGGTCACTCACCAATCCGCACACAATTCGAATACGCACCCGGGACCCCCCGGTGACAGCACAAGCACCCGGCGCGCGTTTTCCCAATCCCAGCCTCACCTCGGCCCCCGAGAATCAACACGATTACCGACAGGCCCCACCTGGCGAACCACCAGCCCCCCCATTCTACGCACATTCACAGATGGCGTTTCCGGGCTACGGTTACTACGGCATGTACATGCCACCGCCGTGGGGCTTCCCGAACACCCAGCTGGTCGGGGGCTATGGCCAACCAGCCGCGCCTGTCATGTGGACGCAGAACGGACAACAACAGCCAACGCCTCCACATCTGTCGCCCCTGTCGCTCCAACATGAGCAACAGCCGTCGCAAGCCTCCAGAGATCTAGAGAGGAAGAAGGTGCGGCGTAAAGAAAGACAAAAGAAAGGCTGGTGCCCCAAGATTTGCGATACTTGCATAAGACCGAACAATAAAAGGCGTAAGTGGCTGTTTTTTGTGGACAAAAGGCATTCAAGCAGATTGTTTGTGGTGCGCTCGCTTTTCGAAAAGAATACAAGGAAATGTATGAAAATTAATATCCTTAGAAATCTGTTTAACGGAAATTTAAAAATTCGTTGAAAAAAATTGGAGACGTCGCCTAGTTTCGGAGGCACTCAATGGGTTGGTGATTAGACGGTGTATGTGATTTTAAATACGTCTTTAGTAAAAAGAAGGGTTGTATAAGATGTTTGCTCGAAAATTCAATGTAACGCTTCGGAAACCTACGTTTTTCGCGAGCAGTACGAAAGAAGAAATAGCGCGTTTCAAGTCTTTTGCAAACTAAATTATCACATATACGAACAAATATGTCTGGGATAGTCAATTGTGCAGAAATATAAACAAGTAAGCGAATCAGTCACTTGATTCCGCGCTGCAAACTGACAGGCCTGAAGAGACACCAATTACCCCCAAAAGCCAGTTTTTTCAAGTTTAGAAATGGAATTTTTCGGTAGTCTTGCCTTTCACTCAGTCACACATGTCGGCGCGTCGAACCAGATATTGATTTACCAATTGAGTGCCCCCCGATCACCATGCGTGGTACAGAATTTAAAATACCGCTGCATCAACAGACAATCTAAATGCAAATGTTTAATTGTTTTTTACAAGTACCTGAAATATTCCCAAGAATAGTAACCAATATCTTATGGTACAATTTAACAGCCAAATGCATTTACTAAAACAGTGGATTGCAATAAATGGATTTTTTCAAAATAATTTTAAACACCGTATCGGGGTCAGAGTAAGAATTAGAATATGTATAAACTATCATTCAGTGTTAGTCAAGCGTAATCATTGCCCCACTGATACGATCTATATTCGTTGTATTTCTGGATGACATTTCAACTCGGGATCGTCGATTTTTCGTTTTGAACCATTTTGTTTCACTCTCAGAAAGCTGTCTGGTATCACGGATGAGTTTAAACTCGTGAAACAGAATAATTTCCAATTATTGTTTCCACAAAACGTAGAGAAGAACACAAAGGTATCTGGCATGACAATCCCTAAAACCCCTACCAACGGGATGGCCACTTTGATGACAGTTCTGCATAATTACTTGGCCATAAACATGGGAATTTATCACGAGTACCTTTTATTGAAGACATTAACGGCCGATTAATTAATATAAATGGATGTTGAACCGTTTTCTTTTGTGTTTGACAAACAGCCATCTGTGCCAGCGTCAACAATAAAGCCTTATCACGAGTTCATACGGTGATATTTAAGTCTGCTATGACCGGTAACAGCATATTCACCATCCTAGACAGTAAGAAAATAAACGGGTTTTAGAAAGAAAACCTCAACATCCTTGTTTATTAACGAGTGTGACATGGTATTTATCCAGGGACTTTGGCCGATTATACCATTAAAATCGAGCGGGTTTAATGGGTCTTGAGGCACGTTGAGGTACCAATGAGAGAAACAAAAGGCATAGTACAGTTAATTGACAGAGCGTGGGCGTCTGGTTAAGAAGCGGGGGCGTCATGTCTAGAAAGGAATGCTGATAGTAGAATGAAGACAAATTATGAACACGGAATCATGGGGGAAAAGGCGCCGGTCTGCAGATAACGATAATGTTTCCTTAAGAAAACTAGTCGGTTTGCCAGCACAATAAATAATGCATTTCGTTTCGTTATGAAAAAAGTTTGAATCGCTGATCTTGTCCGAATTTAAAACCAGAGCATAAACACTGGACCCTATCGCATCTGATTAAAAACAAAGATAGCTGAAATCGTAAGTGTAGCTAGCTGACCACTCGCTGAAGGCGAACGTAGTTACTTATGTCTTATGAACTCTTGTAATATCAACAGTACCAAACTGATTTGATAACAATTGCGCCCATTCGTTATCAACACATTTCAAACAACCACACAGAAAAGTGAAGACGCACATTTTGCGGTCATCGTTTACTTCTTCTAGAGAACCTCGGAAATGGATGACCTTTTTTATTATTATCCGAGCATTGGTTAGAGGCCAACCTGGACCGTGCGCAGGTCTCGACGAGCAAACGCAGTCAACTCCTATTTAAAGCATTTCTTTTTCGAATATGATCAAAATGAGAGTTGAGCTGCTTAGAGGAGAGCTGTGGAGGCCAGCGAGAGATCGGCGGGTCCGTGGAAACCCAAACCGCTGGGGTTAACGTCTTCGCCACGCACCTGGGCGTTCCAGGCTCGACGCAGAGCGCATGGGAGCCCGTGGAGAGCTTAAACTCAATTCGCATTTATTAAGGCAAACATACGATCAACGAATTCGTTGTTGGTTTTTTTCGTTTACTTTTTCCACCTTCTCATGACATTAGTACAGCAATTGCAATGCAAAAAACAGCAATGTCAGTCTATGAATAAACAGCTTAAGCGCAGTGTATGATAGGGGACTTAAAAACACTACCTTTTGAGCTCTATTTAATCCTACTAATCGATGGGTCTGCGTATTTCCCGCAAATTTCAGAGATTCCGTGTTTTATTCTCAAAGGTTTTTAAGATTTCGACTTGGGTTGAAATTACCACATAGAAAAAGCGCTCATCTCTATTCAAGGCGTTGACAATTAACGTGATAATATGAGACGTATGACTGAGTAACTGAAGTTAAATATCACATTTTAAAATCGATGCAACCACGGGAGTCATCTTTAGAAACGATGCATTCTGTTCAGAACAGAAACGTTTCCAGTTTCCCAACGATAGAGAGCGGTTAGTCGGGTTGGGATCATAATGAATGCTGTGAATTAAAATCAAACAATCAGCATCGACTCATCGTGGCTTGATGATAACACGGTCCCCGCTTACAAATCCCATCACTGCATCTCAAACCATAACGATTTAAAATTAGAGTCCGGCAGTACAAATGTTTGTTTCCTCCTCTTGAACTACATGGGCCGTTCACTACAATGAAGAGATATATTCGCTTCTCTTTCAGCATCTAATTTGGATAAAGAAACGAATGCCCTTCAACAGGACTTCGCGAGACATGTAAAAACATCGCATCGACACAATGAAGCCGTGAAGGCCCTATTCGACTACATGGACGGTGACAGTAAGTTGAATTCTTCGACATTTAGACATCGACATCGGTGATGCAGCACACCTTTTCATGCCAGAATGCCAACGCAACTAAAGATTCGTAGGTACTGGATAGGTGCTAGTAGTCTGAAACTATCAGAAAACACACACGCGTTTTAGATTTAAGAACCGAATCTGAGGTAGTTGGCATTACAGCGACAGTAACCTACCACTAATTGTATTAATATAAACGAAGTAACCCGGTCTAATCGTAGTTATATTTACCCGCTACTAAGAGTAGAAGTGGTTAACCGTAGTATAAGACATAGATTGACAGACAAACGACACAACAATGAAGCAGCAGAAACGCGGACGTGACCTCGCGTTCATAAAATGCATTCGTGCGAAATGCGTTAAAGTTAACTTTCCGGTTTTAAATAGTTACCAACGTAAAGTGGCATCTGTCCCATAAAATATAACGTTTTTTCTAACCCTGCTCTATATTTGAGATGAGTACAAACATAAATTGGCTTTGTATGGGTCTAAAAGAACAAACTAGATCAAACAGATTTCCCACTACGTAATAGTACTCCAATCTATTTATTTCAATAATTCAATATGTTCAAGTCTCCAACTTAAGGGATTTGTGCAGAAATTGGTTCTACCTATTACCATTTAATGAGACATTGTCGATTACACTTCCTTGACTTTGAATTTTGTCTATTAGAATCTTGTACTACTAATGCAGCTTATTGTAGTCAATAACTAAGAACGGTTTAATTTTTGTTGGGGGGGGGGATCACCTTAAATTAAAGAATATTTTGTAAAAATTATTAAACATCGAGCAATACATGGCAATATCATGATTCAGTGGTTTTTATCTTAAAATCAATTGCATCTTAACCAATAAAATTACCGAATAAGCATCAATAGAAGCTTAAGACCGGCTATTTTATTTTAGGCAATGGAGCCATCACTTTTACAGAATTACAAAATTACCTTCTGCTTCATAATATCATATCCCCAGAAATACCCGAATCGACGCACAATAAACGCCCAATCAAATGAGTCAACTCTGCGCCCGGAGACCATCCATCGTGTAAGGAGTACTGAAACAAAAGCTGACAATGGTTTTTATCACATGACATTAACATCACATACTCAACAGTTTTTTTAATCGAAGTAAATCCATTTTGCATTGCTCTGTTGAATTGTAAGACAAACCAAAAGACAACAGGCCTTGCAGTTGTATAACTGTAGGAATAACTTTGATGGACAGTGAATGTCTATAATACTCAAAAGGTTTGTAGTGACCTTAGAAGCCCCCTTTTGTTTTAAGACACACGAACCGATTTCCGCCCACGAACGCGCGATCGCCGACTTAACGTTGTGCCTTTGTATGATTGAATCAAGAGAACAATCTTGATTATACTTTGACGCGTCTGTCATAAAAAGGCTCAGTTGTTTTAAGTTATCGTTGAACTTCGAATCACGATAGGTTTATTCATTAAAATTAATAAAATCCCAAATTATCGGAATAATCGAGAGTTTCACAACAATATACTGCTAACATTTCGGGTTCACTTAATGGAAACAAAACATATATACTACGCACACGATAACGAGATGGTGGTTGCCAGTTATTGGTGGAGTTTGGGGATTCTTGCAAACCAGTCGCCGTGCCAATTATTAAGCTCACTGTAAATGTCAAATCCCGCGATTATTAAACTGAACAAAATCATAATTAAATTACAAGGGCGTTACTTTCTTCATGGATCTACGCCCCAAAGCATCTTAAATGGAAAAAAATTTGGAATGCTTTATTTAACTTCAAGTGGTCACTGGCAAGGAGACGGTTTTCATGCAGAATCATTAAATCACCTCTGATTCTAACATTTATTGATCGTTTACGGTGACTAACATATGATGCCACGTTTCTGCATCAAACCACTATAGAAGTGACATTTTTTTTAATTTTCTAGAATTTTTTTCTGGTAGACAAATGGTTTTTTTTATTTCAAAAACGTGAAAGAAATCGTTCTCGCACGCTGTTCAATGGCGTATATGACTCAATTTTTTGAATGAAGGCTGATAATCCTGCGAACACGTGGTAGGCTCATGTGAATAAATGCGCACGCGGCCTGCGATGGGGCACTCTTTTTATGATCGCTGTGCAAGATACTCTGCCAACTCCTGCCGCATAACACACAAACTGTATGCACGTTTAAGTAATCAAATAACACATATTGGTGTAGCTGACATCGTAATCGATCAAAATCGCCTGCCATGTCTTGAAGGTTTTGAGATCACGCACCTGCGCATTAGTAAACAACTAGTTTTATTTCTGTGTGACTCATGCTGTAGGGCCGCGCTGAACACAAATTAAACGAATGGATTATCACTTCGAAGTGGGTCTTACGTGTTCGAAGAGAATACATAAGGACATGCGCAGGCGTAGCGCTTACGCGGATCGTATGGGTTTCCGTACCTTGCCTGACTTTAATAACGATTACTTCCAGACGTTCGTCTTTGGTCAACATACCATTCTGATTTTGGACTCATGTACATATAATTGCATTGGAAATGCTACAGTCGAATAGGAAATAACCAACTTGAATGATTTTCTAGGTTTTGAAGCATAGTTACGACACAAAAATCCGAATTGAACAATAAATTATTTTTGATTGTGATACAAATACCATCTTCCTGTCGATATTTAAAGAATCCCTCGTTATGTTAAAGTTATCTAACAACCTACGATGGATAAATCAATTTCAATAGTCATTGGTATTAACTGCTACGAACTATATAAGCGCTACAAGTTTATGATTCCAAGGATATCTTAATAAAGAGTCTCGGTTCTTTATTTAACAAAGTTCAAACTTGTAGTTTGAATTCGTTTTTTCTTTATTTTACACAGATTTTTTATTTTATGCAAATGATAGTGTATATTTTGATCTAGTTATTTGGTTTTTTTTGCGAATTTAATATTTTCGAAAACTTCTCTAATTTAACAAGTATATTGATATAAGAAAAATAAATTAATTATTTTGATCAGTATTTATATATTTTGTGTGCTCCATTATCACAACCTTTTAAATACCTAGATTTTAATGTCCTCGTAACTTCGAAGACCTGGAGAAAATAGGAGTGAGTGTGCACCTTGATACTGACGCAGACTGGAGCAAACAGGAGGAGAGATTGTGGGGGAAGCTTTATTATCGATAGACGAACAAGATAGGATACGAATGTAAGGTCTGATGTGGATCAGAAGCGTTGTCGCGGATTAAAGGGCAGACCTAAAATGATATATAAAAAAAGTAAAGTTACCAGGTGTAAAAGCTATACATGCAGCCAGTGGCGTGCGTTACAAAGCCCTCCCTCCACAAAGGCACTGTCCTCAGTGGCTGAAGGAAGACAGTTCGGTGGTGTGGGATATAGGGATATCGTCACTAGGGATGAGGGTGGGTTGGTCGGGGGGTTGGTGTGTGTGTCCCTCCTTCAACCGATTGAAGTGGACTATGAATGTAGCCGGGTAAACGTTGTTAGGGAGGCTCTGAACGACCGAAAAGGGACCGCTCCATGGGTTGTTGAATTTGCTGGATATGCCTCGGGGAGGGTTTGGGCTGCTGAGCCATACGGTATCCCCAGGCTGAAATGGAGAGCCGTGGCCTTGGCGGTCATATGACCGCGATTGGGTGACTTGGGCGTGTCGTAGATGTGTGCGGGCTAAGCGCTGGCATTCCTGCTGGATGTCGATCAGCCGGGAGACGTACGACGGGGGGAGGGGTACTCGGGTTGCGTAAGTGGTAGGTTGGCATCAAGTGGGAGTTGTAGTTCTCGGCCGTAGGTCATCATAGCGGGGGTGAACCCAGTTGATTGGTGAAACGTGCTCCGATACGCCAGGAGGCAGTGAGGGATTAGGGTGTCCCACAGATCGTTATTCGAGGTGTCAATGAAAGCACGCAGGAGGGACAGGAGAGATTTGTTGGTCCTTTCCGTTTGGCCATTACCTTGCGGGTGGTATGGCGTTGTCCTGGTTTTGATGATGCCGAGTTTGTTACACAGGTCGTGGACCAGGTTGCTTTCGAAGTTGGACCCTTGGTCAGAGTGGATACAGTCTGGAACGCCAAACCTAGTAACCCAGGCGCGTACGATGGCATCGGCGACGGAGGATGCTGTCTGGTCAGGTAGTGGTTCGGCTTCGGCCCATTTAGAAAAGAAATCAACCATGACGAGCAGGTACCGGTTACCAGTCCGGGATTGAGGGAAGGGGCCGACGATATCCACTCCAAGCCGCTGATTGGGATAGCCTGAAGCGATGGGTTGGAGAGGTGCACGAGGGGTGTGGTTGGGGTGCTTGATGCGTCTACAGGTATCACAGTCCTGGCATACAAGGCCGATCTCCTGTCGGAGGTTGGGGCACCAGAAGCGATCTCTCGCGGCCTTGTCCAATTTGCCCTGACCAACATGGCCTAGCTGATGGTGAAGTTCTCGTACGATAGCGCGTGCATGGGCTGGAGGGAGCACCAGGCGAACCGGGGAATTAGGGTCGTACTGGAAGAAGAGGACTCTGTCCCTCACCGATAGATTATGCCAGAACGACCACAAGGTTTGAGATGCATGGCTTTCTCCCGCCATTTGTTTCTTTGTCGGCTTAGTGGAACCGTGGGCCATTCTGTTGTAAATAAGGCCGATGTCGGGGTCGTTGGATTGCAGATCAGCCCAATTGTGTGCGGAGGACGATACCGTTAACGTGTTGACATCTACGTCGGTACAGACGGGGCAGCTGTGGGGTTCGCGCATCGGGATGCGCGAGAGAGCGTCGGCGTTGAGGTGCTGTTTTCCGGGTCGGTGGACTACTGTAAACTCAAAGTCGGATAACATTTCCTGCCAGCGGGCCACTTGTCCTTCGGGTTCCCGGAAACTTTGGAGCCATTGGAGCGCCGAGTGGTCTGTCCGAATGATAAAGGGTTTTCCTTTCAGGAAGGCGGCAAACTTTTTCGTGAAGAAGACCAGTGCCAACATCTCGCGGCGGGTAGCACTGTAGTTCCGTTCAGCCTTGTCGAGGGTGCGGCTACCATATTGGATAACGTGTTCCTTGCCATCGTCGCCGGTCTGTGCAAGGACACCGCCAATGGCATGGCTACTGGCGTCCGTGTCCAGGATAAACGGAGGGCCGTCACGGGTAAGTACGGGGAAGCTGAGGACTGGGGCAGCGGTGAGGGCCTCTTTGAGATGGGAAAAAGCGCGGTCGCAGTCGGGGGTCCAACGAAACGGGCGGGACTTCTCGGTTAATCGTGTTAGTGGCAAGGCAAGGCGGGCGTAGGTTGGGATAAAGGACCTGTAATAGCCGGCTAGTCCTAGAAAAGACCGTACGTCATCGCTGTTAGAGGGAAGAGGCCAGTCATTCACGGCTTTAACCTTGTCGGGGTCTTTTTGGAGACCGTCGCGGCCCACAATGTGACCGAGGAAGCGGATTTTCGGTTGTAGAAAGGCGCATTTCCGGGGGTTCAGCGTCAAGCATGCTCGTGCATACCGCGAAAATACATCTGTTTGATTCCGCAATAGTTCTTTGAGTGTGGCGCCCCACACTATTACGTCGTCTAGATAAACGAGGCAGCGGGAAGGGTACAACCTTTGAAGTATTTTTTGCATCAAGCGTTGGCCCGTTGCCGCCGCGTTGACGAGGCCCATAGGGAGTGTGGTAAACTCGGAGAGTCCGCTAGGCAGCGTGAAAGCCGTTTTCGCGCGGTGTTCAGGGTGTACTTCAATCTGCCAGTAGCTGGAGGAGAGGTCCAGAGATGTAAAGTACTTCTGATCCGCCATGACCGCTAACAAGTCATCCATACGGGGTAGGGGAAAAGCATCTTTGGTTGTGACGGCGTTAAGGCGTCTGTAATCGATGCATAGCCTGAGGGAATTGTCCTTTTTCTTAACTAAGGTGACGGGGGCGGCCCATTGGGAGCTCGAGGGTCTGATAATGCCATGTTGTAGCATTTTGTCGACGATTGTGTTGAGTTCGTCGCGGAGGTGGAAGGGTATTCTTCGCGGATGAAGGTGTTGGGGGGTTTAGGAACCTGTGTCCATCCGCTGTTGTACGACATTGGTCCGTCCGATGGCCTGGTCAGCCCAAGTGAAAACGTTTGTGAACGGAACCAACGCCTTGTAAAGGGACTGGCGGTCGGTCTCTGGGATGTTGTCTGGTAGGATCTGCTCGATGGAAGAAGGTTCAGTGGGTGGGGGTGGCTGACATCTACGCCACTGAGTTCGCGTGTCTCCTTGTCATTGGTCAGGGGTAGTGATTCGGGTGTTTTGGAGAAATTAATGGTCCTTTCATTTTTCCTCAAGAAATCACGGCCAAGGATTGCGTTCCACTTGATCTCGAGGAAGACAAAAAAACGGTGGTGGAATGTCCGGCCATTGAGAGTGACGGGGATTGTAGCAGAACCAGAAATCGTAAGGTGGGAGTTATTTGCGGCTACGACTTGTAATTGGGGAAATTGGGAGAGGATAAATCGTGAACCACGCAGGATTCGTCCATTGATAATGAAGACGGCTGCACCAGTGTCTACTAGGAAGCTAGACTTCTTACCCAGCATTCTGCCTGTAATAGTGAGCGATTTAAAACTCGTCGAGTGTTGGGTTAGGACAGATAAAGGTACGTTAGAGTTACCTTTGTTGTGGCCACACGCTCTGGTGTTCCTGCCGAATTTGGAGCAATAGTGGCGGTCCAGGGTTTCTCGGAAGGTGGCGAGCGTACCTCGTTGGAGGGGTTTCGGGTTTTGGGAACATGTATGTTGGTTGTGGTGGGGTGGGGATTGTCGGGGGTGGGCCTGTCAGTTGCGGTGTAACGGCGATGGGGTTGGCGAAAGCAAGGGGGAATTGGAACTGGGCTGCTGACGCACAGGCGATAGCCTCCTTAGCATTAGACGGAGTGTTTCTCGTGAATAAATGGGCGAGGTAGGGGTCACGGATTCCCTGAAGCATCACACTGAAGGTAAAATCTTCGATGCCATGAGGTGGGAAGGCCTGAAACGAAAGGTGTCTCAGCGCGATGTAGAAGTCTCGCAGGCACCCCCCGTCTCGCTGGGTGCGATTGAAAAGTTTAAATAAGACGTCGTTGGTGCCCGAACTGAACTGAAACAGTTGCTCTAAGTCTTCCAAATATTGCGAGTATGGGGCGAGGGAGGAGGGGGAAAGGCCGTCTACTTGGTAGGCCACTTCAGGGGCAAGGAGTGCGCGGAGGGCCAGCTTGCGGTAAGGTTCTGGGACCAGATTGAGGTAGGTACGAGCGTTAGGAATCCATTGGCCGAAATTGTCGGTCATTTGAAGGGTTGGCGGTTTGAGGTGTTGTTGGGGAAAGATGCCTGATAGTCTGATGTGGCAGTAACTGGGTTAGTGGGTTTTACAGGGCTGAGGGGAATTGTATAGCGTTGGCGCGTGTAGCCTGTGGAATAAATGTCGGGTGGGGAGAATGTTGTCGTGGGAATGGCTCTTCCCTCGAAGGGTGGGGTCTGGTACACATCCTGATCTTGTTGTTCCTCAGATGGGTGCATTTTGTTGGGGTAGGTATACCTGCGAGAGTGCGTGTAGGTAAAAAAACGTGGTTACTTTCATGTTTAACACCACTATCACCAAATGTAATGTCCTCGTAACTTCGAAGACCTGGAGAAAATAGGAGTGAGTGTGCACCTTGATACTGACGTAGAATGGAGCAAACAGGAGGAGAGATTGTGGGGGGAGCTTTATTATCGATAGACGAACAAGATAGGATACGAATGAAAGGTCTGATGAGGATCAGAAGCGTTGTCGCGGATTAAAGGGCAGACCTAAAATGATATATAAAAAAGTAAAGTTACCAGATGTAAAAGCTATACATGCAGCCAGTGGCGTGCGTTACAAGATGCTTTCCACATTATACTCAATGTTAAAAATTAAATTATACGTCATATTACTATTTTCCTGAAACATCACCAACGATTTATGTTTCCCATATGGTGGCAAAAAGTTTCAATAAAAATGCTTTTGTTTAACTGAGCTAATAATCTTCTGCGGTATTTGTAATTAATCGTTTACAAATGTTGTCTGCCATACGTGCTTGCAAATTCCTTTGCATACCGAAACCCGCGCCGTGGGCAGCACTACATACATCGATTCAGAATTTTACTGGGTCGGATTTGAAACAACCGTAACCCATACCTTCTATATGATCATTTATGCTTTAAGAGTACCTGGTGGCAAATCTTACGAAGAAGTCGAGAAATATAAACCATACAGCCCGTTTCGTGTAGAGCCCTCAAACAAAGCGGAATATGTTATCGCTAGACTGGACGATGTCGTAAATTGGGCCCGAAAAGTACCTTTATACTTACCCAGTGTATATTATTGTTAGAATTCAATTTGGCCAGTTACATTTGGTTTGGCATGTTGCGCTATCGAAATGATGCATATGGCAGCTCCTCGCTACGACATGGACAGGTTTGGTGTAGTTTTTAGAGCAAGTCCGCGTCAATGTGATCTTATGATTGTTGCGGGAACGTTGACAAATAAGATGGCGCCAGCACTTCGCCGTATTTGGGATCAAATGCCTCACCCCAAATGGGCTATCTCGATGGGTTCGTGTGCCAACGGTGGTGGATATTATCACTACAGCTACAGTGTTGTTCGTGGGTGTGATCGTATAATTCCCGTTGATATATATGTCCCGGGTGAGTCTATTTACGCATAGCCTTTCAAGTTGTTATTCCGACACCTTTCATTTTGATCAAAATTTATATATATTTCCCTTGATTTTTACCCAATCGCAGTAGTCTTTATTTGAAATGTATACAACTCTTGAGGTTTAGCTTCGGGCGCATGTCCTGGACTGTTCAATATGGGGATACTAGAGATAGAAGCATTGGTGTACTAGTTTGGCGATCCCAATGTCTCCCCTACCTCCGATGACTATTAGTGCAGAATTTTCGCTTGAATCACTTCTGCCTTGCCAGTAGCCGTTACTTACGCGCCTTCCGTGGGTTTTAATTTACAGGTTGTCCCCCAACCGCCGAAGCTCTTCTCTATTCTGTACTGCAACTTCAGAAGAAGATCAAGTATATGAAAACCCAGCAGATGTGGTACAGGAAATAAATCTGCGACAGTTTGTACAGTCGGTTGCTACAGGTTTTCTTTGTTGATCTCTTCCACGAGCGAAATAGATAGCTTTTGTCCTAATGGTTGCTTTAACGAGGTCCCTTTGGGTATTTGAAGTTTTCGGGTATTAAGTGGAGCGATATTTGGCGTCCGTTTTTTCTTACGATAACATGAAGATTTGCGACTCTTTAAACACTGTTATCCATTTTTTAAAAATTTCTCCAGAGTTAAACCGAATATCCTTCTATCACCGAAGAGTTAATATTCACAATTTAGTCAATGTTTTGAGTTTATATGCATAGTACGAAAAAAACGAAATCGCAGGTCACGGTTTTTGAATAATTGAGAAAATGAGCACTCCATCTGGGTCCACAGCCGTTTGTAAATTGATAATTAATGAGACGATTGCCGAAGCGCCAACTGAAAGACTCCGCGGAAAGGGGCGATATGTGCTGGTTATAGGGTATATCCACAGGTAGTTGTACAATATTCACACGTCCGATCAATAAGGCTATTCTGGAAGGAAACGATTAAATGGTAGATAACGGTGCTGCGTGAGGCATATTTTGATCAAAATGGCTTACCTGAATGTCCGGTCAACTCTTTCCATCTTGAAGACGTGAAAGGGTTGTATCTGGAGCGAATGAAAACGGAGTGAAGTTAACATCGGAAATACATTTCTTCGTATTAAATGGCCTACATTATATAAGAGGCCACCAATTCTGTTTCTGGGGATGAGGTTACTCTATATAGGCTGTTCTTTTAGCCTCATGCTCTAATCAGTGACCGACTGCGTGGATAACGTCATCATCGTAGTAATGTTAAAGGACACGACACTATCCCACATTACAATGCTACTGAATCTCTTTAAGTAGTGACACAAATAAAAAAACGTTTTCAATTGAATTACTAACGCGCATCCCGCATTTTTTATATCAAAGCAAACCATTGAATCCTATTTTTCAGTGAAATGTTTTGAGATATAAACCGTGAGGTATAAATGACATATGACTTCGCATTCACAAATCCCAACGAAATGTTTCCTTACCAGTGTAGTACTTGGCGATTGTCTGACAGGCGAAGCGAAATTGAGCCTGAAAACCAAACTGTTGTCAGAAATACCTACTTAAATGATCTAAGTAGAGCTTTAATCTTACAGGGGTTTGGATGAGCATTTCCCGATAATTGCGCATTTGCCGCACCATCTCCACGGGGTTAAGGGGACACCCAGCACGAATAATATCCATCGCGGTGTCAAGCAAAATGACAACACCGGTGCGTCCGATGCCTGCTGAACAATGCACCACCGCGGCGGATCTCCTTGAATCGCCGGCGGCAGCGGCGCGCTGCAGACTCCGCATCCGCTCAACAAAAGTAATGAGGTCCCCGCAATCCCCGGGTACCCCGTGATCGGGCCAGCTGATGTACTGTAGGTGGTTGAGACGCCGAGGCTCACATTCACCGCGAATGGCCACGCCATTGATAATTCGGGGTCGGTTGGCAGATAGGGAGGTCGGCTCCTGGTTGGCTATGGTTGTTGTTGTAGTTCGTTCCAGATAAAACTCCCTAAAGGCGACGTCGTCTGTGACTTCCTCGTGCACGGTTGCGACTCGAAGTTGGCAGAGTTTTTTTGGACCAGCCATTAGTGGAGACGAACCGTCGCCGCTCCTTGAATGCGTCCAGGTGTACTCGAAGGTCTGGTTGACGTCTGGCCAGTATTTGTGGCATTTCACCTTTAACAAGCAGTTAGGGTCACCGAAAAGAGTCTACGAGTTTTGGGGAAAATTATAAACGAGGTACTGACCCGTCCCTGCTCTTTGACCGAGGTCAGCATCACAATGAGTTGGCTGTCCTGCTCCCAGCACATTTGCCAGAAGTCGGCACATGTGTTTGGCAGAGGCCCTTGTGCGGCGATGTACTCATGTTTCAAACCCGCCTTTGGGATATCCATCTAGCAGATGGGGAATTTCGATCATTAAAGATGAACATGCCTCGACTATAAAACAATGGCTTGACTATTAGCACTGACTAAGGCACAGCGTTTTACTTTACGATGAAAATCGTACATAGCAGTTTGTAATTGGAGTGGTGTGTTGTATCATTGCTAATGATTATCTGTCTTTCGTCAGCTTCGTTGAACCGACGAGTGGTACTTGAAATAATTTAGTTACCTTTACGAGGCTTGCGTTGATGTAGTCGCCCGTGACGCCATGGATTTTTACCCGGGTTTGGTCATCTAGAATAGTAAAAAAATCAATCCATTCGTAGATGGTTACATGTTGATACGAAACACGGATTTTTTTTAAAAAAATTTCATTTGTAAGATTAGAAGAAAAATAATTTTACTGATGGTTATAAAATCGTAGTTATTGGAACTCACAAGGGGAAATATCGCGGTAACGGTTTTTGGCAAGATTGTCGTGAATTTTCGCGTCCGTCATTGTGGCAGTCAACTTTCTGCGATCCAACAGCTAAAATGTCACGTCAAAAAGAGCTTAATTGACGCACAATATCGCTCATTTCAATCAAAGGCACTATTTATATGGTTTTACGTCACTGCTATGGAAAACCGAATATTCCTGGGAGACCAGGACTACTTAACCACCACCTTATGCGTCGCAAACACTATCAGTGTCAAATGAAAATGACAAAAAAGGTCCCGTCAATGTTTAAAAGGTCATGTTTTGAATTTTGTTTGAAAATCTACGCCGTAACGGAGAAAATTAGTTCTGGTGTCTACGCTTGGTTGAGATAACGTCCTCAAGCATCTGTTTGATACATCTGAAGACATTTTGATAACAATCACAGTCGTCAAATTAACATCCGTGTGAATCCAAATCGAATTAATTCTGAATTTCATCTTAATGTATAGATTAGCGAATTATTTCCTGACAGATGATTTCACATTCGCATCTGGCGATAAATGACATACCCCAGGCATCTGGTAAAGTCACATTACGCACACAATCAGTAAAAATCAACCAGATTTGTGCAGCTACTGGAGGATAAACCGGCTTCATAGCCGCTGGCATGAAGAATCGCGGGAATATTTTTCAAGGTGACGCCAACGTGTAACCTGATCTGAGAGTCCCTGGAGGAACACACATGAACAGTAGCATGACAGAGGAAATTCACCTCGAATTGGCGAACGATGGATCCAGAGTTGAGACCATCCTCGATGGCCAGAATGGACTGGTGGAGGCGTTCGGTGTCCGAGACGAGAGAGCGTCTTGAACCATTGTTGGCAGTTCCCGCACCGTCGGGTTTCAGACGCATCGGCAATGTTGCTGCGATCTTCCGTTGTGCCATACCGCCATTTGTCAGCGTCTTCCTACTGATGTCTGCTGGAGCGATAGCTGAAGCAGAGTTGGTGTTTGCGCTGCGTTGGTGGTACAGTGAAACGGGGGGTTCGTTGGCCAAGTTGGATACTGAGGTTGGCAACCAATAGGGAGGTTGCAATGAAGGCAGCAGACTCTCCTTGGTTTTCCTGGGGGCGCTTGCGCTGAGAAGTGCGTTTTCGGCGAGGCCTTTCGACAGCGGTTTCTTCGAGGGTGAATCCGCGGTCTCTGCCAATTGATGGTCTGAAGCACTATCCGCCAGGTAGACTGGAAACAGATTATAAGAAAAAACGAATCAGAGTTGGTTCTACAAGGTCGTGGCATAGACTCTTGTATCAAACGGCGGCAAAAAATGCTGCTATCTCTTCGAGATACCGGGGTGGGTCCTGCAATCCCATTGGTCCAATTAATTTACATTGGGTGAAATCTGTTTAGTGATTGTCGGCGCCAAGAAAACAAGCTTCTGTTTGTCGTAAGACATTCGCGCACAGAAGATGGTGCAATTGTCGACATGTGAGGAAAATTGCTCATCGTAAATCTCCACTCACTTTAAAGCTCATCAGACTATACAGCTACATTCATCACGTTATTTAATTGTTCAAGATTTACACATTATCGCAACCACCTGAACATCTTACACGTGCAGTTGAGGTCGCCATGGGGGTGATCTCACGGTGAGAATATTACCAACAATTGTATTACAATCATTAGGAATCGCGAGTGTTCTGTTATTTGGTAAAAATAATCGATAACTCACTGCACGGTCGCACGACAAGCTCTATCTGGCGCGAGTGCTTTTCAGCCGCCGCACGGATTGCTCCAATGACCTGCAAGACAAGAAGAGGTGGAGAATACGTCTCCAAGTCCTTGGAATGGCCTCACAGACCGCGATCACAGTGTTGACGCAATTTACCTGCGCGTTGGTGTAGTTGGAGATGTCGCGGCCGTTGATGAAGAGCACCTGGTCGCCGGGGTGCAGTCTGGGCACACAGCGACCGGCCGGCAGATCCTTGCCGACCCGCGTAACGGTGCAGGGTTGACCTTGGTCAGCGCCGCCGTCCACGTTGAAGCCGAACTGACCGTCTGGGTTGGCGCGTATCCGGATGACAACCAAATTCTCGTCACCAATGCTGCTGCTCATGCTGTTACTGCCGCTGTGGTCGACGGCGGATATCTTTAGTTTCGTCGGGGAGGCGCCATTGGATCGTCGCGTGGACTCCACATCGTACCTCGGATCGACCTAAGGCAATGATGAGGGATTTAAGGCAAAAGTGTCTTGTCTCATCGACGAGGAATCTAATACGAAGGCAAATAATACTGTTGTATATGTGAGGGCAGTTCAGTTGTTATAGGGTTGCGTTTGCCTCTATAAAGGTCGAAAGCGTTGCCAGGATGGGTCTACAGAGTTGGGGCTTAGTTGCTAAACGAACAAATAGGCGAGAACTTTATATATTATCTCAAGTCGAATGACCCGATAACAATCGCTTGGCTAAAACGAAAATATTGCTTATGGAAAAAAGAGAGACGAAATTGCATTTCCATTCATGCGTTACCAAGAGTGGATTGTGAGAATTTGTTTGAAAAGACCACCCACGACCTTTTAATATGATTGAATCAGTAAACTTTAAATAATTTGTTTCTAGAGGTGTTGGCTTAACTGAATTTCATTCAAGAAGCATATGAACATATCGTGTGTAAATTTAATTTCTCTACATAAAGGAGAATGGTGGATGAATTGGCTTCTTGAGCACCCGTTCAAAAGTAAATTCGTTTCGTGGAACAGAATAGTTAGTGTAATGTGCCAAACTTTATTATCTGCACTCAACGGTTTGCGTCGTACGTCAGCCTTGCTCCCTTGCCGTTTGCTGGAAAAAACCACACCTTATTTTCAATCGTATGAATCCCAACCCGTATTACTGCAACCTCTTGTCAGAACACCCACGTGAGAAAAAAGACATGCTCATTTACTAGGCGACCCCATGTTTGGTGGGCTGTAAAATGGACGATTGATAACACGCCAGGCCATGCTACAATTAGAAGTGAGACACTTTTTCCATCACATTATCTACTGATAGCTGCATTAAGTGGAATCCTCAAATAAAAGAGGCGATAACTATGCAATCAATCGACAGGTCACGCTCTTTCGCTCCTTCTCATATGGCAGGAATTACGTCCATCCGTATTCCTTTAAAAAAATGGAAAAAAATAGAGGTCGTACGAGAGGCTAGCTTGAATCTTCCAATACTGATCTCTAAAGGGCCCGTTGTAATCGATAACAGTCGTATAGAATGCCCTGTTACAAAATGGGGTCATGGAGACCATGTCGCGAGTTCTTTAGAAGACTTATAAACTCGATAAGTCCTCTTCAATTAATGAGAATTGACCTACTGGTTTATATTTTTATTAGTAAACTTATTTAAATCGTATACGTAAATTACTTCTTTTGACAATTGTCAATTTTATTTCAGAACTTTAATACGTCTTGCGTGTTTACATGTCATATTGTTTAATGCCGATTTTATGTAAAATCTCCGTATAAACTGCACAAGGTGGCTCCATGGGGCAGTGGTTAACATCCTCGCTCTGTTGGCGAGGAACCCCGGTACGACTCCAAGGTCAGGCAACCTCGGTGGCATTGGGGACGCCATCAGTAAACATAATCTCGAGAAACTTCATGAACAACACCTATTGGAACCAGTTCATCCTCTAGTAGGAGATAGCCGCCACGACATAGCACGAGTGTTAAAATATCAAGTTACACATCAGAGCAAAACACTTCGAGCACTCACAGATGGCCGTGTAGTCAACCAACCCGAATGTGTATGTCGATCGTTTTTGTCGTTTTCATCTCTATAGGACACGGAACCGTGACTCCCAGGGCAATTCGGCGTCAAGGTGCGAAACTGCGGTGAGGTGGTCTGCGCCCTCTTTATACCATCATAGGGCGACACCTTTGATCTGAAAGACGGACGCCTCGACTCCTGAGCCGCATAGGCCACCGACATCGTTGGATAGCGCACAGGGAATGTGGATGCCGGTGAAAGTGAGTGCCGCTGATTCTGGGTGTGGTGGTGTTGGTCGTTGTTTCGCAGCTGAGCGGACTGCGGACGAAGGTGGAAATCACGACGATCCGTTTTGGGCAGTTGACTCTCACCATCGGCCTCTACCGCCGTCAAGTAGGATTGGGGTTTGTCGTATGATCGCGTCCCAGTTTGTCTGAATTGTGGAGTGTGTCTTTTCGGGTTGTTGATGTTTGGCGATGTCGAATATTGAATGTTGTCGACAAACGGAGACTCGCCTTTAAACAAATTTGGATAGGATGGAGGTATGTCATGAGATCGCACTGCAGCTTGTTTCAGTGGAAGGCTGTGGTATTTTAGGGCGTCAGTTGAACGTTTCGGCTGGTCAATATCGCGCTTCACAAAGTAAGAGTTGGATGGAAGTATTTCAGTCGGTTTTGATTGACGAGTGTAGTATTGTGAGCTTGAACTCGAAGATGTCGACTGCGGCGTGTCATCTGGGGACACTGCATCGCCTTTCACAACTATAGAAAAGTATGGTGGGGCGGTAATCTCTTTCAATTGAGGGGTGGGACGCTTGGAAAAACCATTTGATGAATTTGACAGCACAGTGCTGTCGCATGACGAAATTGAACCAGAAGGCTTGCGTTGAAGGGTGTGTTGGTTGGGTGTGACCTGTTTGTGTGATCGCGGATTCGGCGGCAAACTCGCGATACCTGCGTAACCATTCGACTGTGTCAAATTGGTTTTGGCCTTTGGGGGTTTGGGGTGTGTTTCTCGGGAGGCCTCCGTTTGGGGAAAAACGACGCCTGTCTGTGGAATCGCACTGTAAACACCCACAGCAGGCTCCAACGCTCGAGGAGTCATTTCAGAATTGCGAATGAGAAAGGCCGATTTGGGGGGCAGAATGGGAGGCTTCTCGTCACGCGTGGAGACAGGAAAGGCAGGAATGTCCACGTATTCGCCGTAACGAATGTTCCTTTCGTAGAAAATTTCCGTATTGGGCGGATTTGGGTAATAATTTGTCGTCTCGGCCGCGTGGTATTCATATGGAGACGTGGGTTGTTTCGCTGGAGGGCCGTAAAATGATTTTGGGGGTTTCGGGGGAACCACAATTTCGTAAGCGGTGCTCGGACTGTCAATGTCAGATGATTCCTCGGAGTGAGTGAATTTGGCAGGGGAAGGGATGCGGTTTGCCAATTGATATGTGCTACCGTTGGACAATGATAGATGGCCACCCATATTAACCGCATTACCGTGGCTATCTTTAGCTTGCATACCACCATTCAACCTACAACATTGGGAAGATGTCTGTTGACCCACGTTTGAAGGTAAAGTATTTTGCTGCACGTTGGATGTCACCGAGGCGCGAGAATTGCTTGGGGTCTGAAGATGATTCCAAAAATTGAGAATCGATGTGAACGGAGGTGGTGAGGTACACAAATTCGAAGGAGGAGGAGGAGGAGGATGGCCAAAGGATATATTTTTCTCCGATTCGCGATCACTGTAGGCGCCTGTATATCGCACTCCACCGGGGCCATTCATAATGCGAACAAATGACTACAAGTGAGTCTGCTAACGGCTTTTCCCATAGTGTCGTGAGTAGTGCTGCACAGGTATGTTTGTGGGCTTGTACTCATACGCACACTAACGCACACACACACACACCCACACACGCACACATAATGGGCTCATCGTTTCAGATGCCAATTAATGTGTGGCAATTAACAGTTGCAGAGGTCGCCTATTGGCGAGGAGTGTGATCGATTTATCAACACGTGCTTGGCTAGCCCACGCACGCAAAACCCCCCACTTCACAAGTGTCTGAACCGCAAACCTCCCCCCACTCTCCCGGTTAAACTTGAGTCTCATTGAAAGAAGAGTGAAAACTAACCGAGAAATGCAATTTAAGGTTTTGATTGGCTAGGGCCGCCATTTTAACTGTAAAACATAGTTTGTAAGGATTTAGAAAAAGAAATTAATGTGCGCGGAGGCTTGAATGTTGGTCCAACACAGATATTAAATTATTTATCAATCTCGTTGTATAAATCTTGCCGCAATTGAAAAAGTCACGCGGCTGCAATTGAATCTGAAATAAAGCCATTGGAATCGCCAAGTCAATAGTAAATCGCTGTATCGCTTACTTTGGTATCGAAGGCATTAACAAATTCTTCATCTAAAGGGAAAATATACAACCGTGTTTCAGATGGACGTCAAACATATTCTCAGACATGACACAGATTGCAAGAATTATCTTTTGAATCGTGCCTTTCTTCTATTTATCGACGTCAATATTACTGCTTCAGAAATCCACAGCCAATTATGTTACTCAAATACATTGACTTCAATCTACACATATCCCCGGCTGTTTTTGGTAAATTGTGTTTAAAGTTGGTTTTTTTCAGTGGTTGACTGGTTTTTAATTCACCTGGGCCAATTGAAGAGTTTGTGCTGCTTAAATGCGATTGATGAGCAATAGAAGCCCCGCCTTAATATCGACTTAGATTCGCGTGTCCTTCACCTTCACGCTGATGCATACAGGTGCGCAATGAAAGCTGCCATGCCTTCGGCGTCAAAGAGGCGGCGTGTTTTGTGCTTTTCGCATAAACTACCTAACATTATAAACCTCTACTCAACGCTGCGTTGTTGGGTGTTCAGTTGATTCTCATCAAGGCAGGGACTCGAATTATCTAATCTAACGTCTCTTCAAAGGATCTTGTCTTCGTTTTCTCGGCTAAAGTATGGCTACAAAAGCCTAATAAAGTGAAGTTGGTTTCAGCAGTAAACCCAGAGGCTTAAAACGCTCAGTTGAACTAATTGCCATCACTCCAGTCTTGCTATTACCTCTTATGGGCACGCGGACTTTCGATTCGACCAACCAAAAGGAGTGAGCCAGAGCGAAAGGCCCGATTGTGCGGTGGTTTGCGTCTCAATCTGTTCCTAGGTGACCCTGGGTCAGACTGCCAGACCAGGTCACCAGAAAATAATTCGTACGCACCGGCGTGCCCCTGTCATCCTCGGGGTTGGAGGCTGCTGGGTGGTTGAAATGGACTACTACACCATCCGCAATTTAACCAACCAGGGTTGCCCGTGGGGGCTCCTGTGGTCGTTAAATGTCGGATCAGGCAGCTCAACTCTCATGGTGGCACTGGGGACGCCACAAAAACAATATTCCCAAGGAGTCTGCGTGGAAGCCGGCTTATCCTCTAGCAGGAAAAAAGCCACAATCCAAAAACCAAACGTACACTTTTGCGGCGGCGTCGACAGTTTCATTTGTGTCTTCTTTCCATTGTTGCCGCCGAGGCTGATTCGGAAGCGCCCTCGGATACCGACCTCCTTGGGCGATTGCTTCGGAGAAGACACGATGGGACGCTGAATGATGGATGAATGCGCTGGAGAGGACTCGTCTGGTCTTCCCCTCAATTCCGGGACGGCTGTGTTGTCGCTCGCGAAGCGCCGGTTATCGCCTGCGGTCTCTTCAAAGTCAGTCGAACGCGCAGCCTGAAAGATTTGAAACCGCATCAAGAATTACTGACGATTTACAGAGACGAATTTAAAATAATAGGATAGTTGGTTAAAGGGTTTAAAATGTCTGCCCTAAAGAGTTTCTCCGCAACTTCAATTGTTACCCAAAATGGTTTGTCGCGGCATCCGTACTAGTCATTCAAACCAATACTACCAACCATACTTCGAGCACTTTCCTTTATATTATGACCCAGTCTAAAGTAGTGAATTCATGTTTTTTACACG
Source organism: Proteocephalus fallax (assembly GCA_028672205.1). Taxonomy (NCBI): domain Eukaryota; kingdom Metazoa; phylum Platyhelminthes; class Cestoda; order Proteocephalidea; family Proteocephalidae; genus Proteocephalus; species Proteocephalus fallax. The sequence goes on from JAPUBX010000465.1 coordinate 542,527, forward strand.
TTAATAACGTCATTTGGAATAATGGAATACGAGTGCTTTAGTACGCGAATAACGGAATAGATGACAACTGGAGCAATATATAATCGTTGTTAAAGGAAAAAAACACTCCATGTTCGAAAAATATGTGTGTGATAACCATAACCGAAACTGAGTGTGGCGTCACGTGTTTCAGCGAGCGAAGTGCTTGCAAGAATCCATCTACCGAATCGATCAGCCCTTCGTCCGATTTTTGTTGTTGTTGAGTCTTGTGTTTTCTTCCAATCGGACCTCGTTATTATTTCCTGCGTTCGTGTTAACTTATTCTTGTTGTGAATTGTTATGCTGAAAGTTAGGGTCTTCGTAACTTTATTAAAAAAACAATGATTATTTGAAATGCATATTGTGACTGCTATTTCTCTCGTGAGAAAGTCCCAGCAGGACTAGATCTAGCATCCCCGGAAAGCAAAACTGGAGGGCTTTTAAATCGTGATTTAATTCCAAGTTACTGGACATGCCTATGGGCTGACAGGTTTATGAGATTCAAGTTATGAAAATAAATTACCCACCGCAGCGATTATTTATCGACAGTAAAATGTAGCTCGAGTAATGTATAACCACATGCAAGAATCTGCGATACAAATTCCGAATAGCTCTGTCTAATTCGTGTTTCGATATGGTCCGATCAGTTTAATCGTGCGGCGGATAACCGTTTTAAACAGAACGGTAAATTAATTTCTTCCTTTGCTTCAACTGCTGCGGATCTCACCGTACTTGCTTCGTTTTCTAGCCTGTTTTATTTGTTTGACTGAGAAAACGCGATGCCGTAGATGATACTTTTTTTTCATACATCCTACTTTTTAAAACTAACGTGAAGGAAACGGGGATAAAATAATTTGGCAACCTAATCCGATATTATGAACGACCAGCATCTTGACACATCGATCACAGAAGTTGCTTGGCAATTCTCCCCATGGGAAACTGCAGACAGTTCCGCATGGCACACCTCATCAATACTGACCACGTGTTATCTAGGGCATTGCGATGCAAAAAAATCAAAGTTGCGTGGCTCTTTCCCACTAGTGGATCGATCGGTTTTACGGGGGTTTGCAATTACTGTTCTCTGGGACACGTTTACAGGTGGCGTCTGCAGTGCCACCCGAAGTAACCTGAACTGGGAGTCGAATCTAGGTCCATCACTATCTGAGCGACGATGTTAAGCATAATTCCCTGCTCATCTACGCCAACAGGGAAGCAGTATTCAAATGTGAAGGCTCCATAATCCTCCAGACCTGTCAATAACGCGTTTGGGCCCTAAAAAAGGGTTCTGCGTCTTAATACTAACATAAATCACACCTAAACGTGGCCACTGCACCCCGAAGATACCCGAAAGTTGGCAGCATTTGACCACTAATGTCTGCGTCGAACATCTGGTATGCCCAGATCTCCATTGACCGAGAAACAGTTCGTCTTTTTACATGGTGGTTTGATGCTGACCAAACACGAAGCTTGCGAACCTCTGTATTTACCCAGATTAGCGTTGTCGTAGCGAGGAAACTCACAACTTTGATCGGTACCGTCCAGACGGACTTATAGTGCTTGGGCCTCACCCCTGTCTACGGTGTGCGCGACTGAGACAACAAATGATGCCCAATCTGCTCTGACCTCCCCTCCGATCTAAGGTCATGCGCAGAGGCATCCGGAGACAGGAGATCGCAGCAAAAACCAAGCAAGCATTAATGGAATGGCGAAAAGTAACATCCATTTGCGTGAGATAACTATTACTGAAACAAAAGAAGCGAATCTTACATCCAATTGGGTGTAATTCACGATTTTCTAGATTCTTCACACCTGATTGTTTTGTGGACAGTACTTGTGAAACGCTGTCCAGTGATCAGTAAAAAGCGAAAGTATACACGTGAGAAAGTGAAAGATGGGTTTACCTTCTCAATCGATTCCGCATTCATCAAAGACGTTTCTCTTCCCTGTAAATAAATAATCAATCGATCAATAAAATATACACTAAAGAGAAAAATATGCGCCTTCCATATCTCGTCAATAACTAGCATTAATTTCGGTAATTGTTCGGAGAAATCAGAAGCCCGATCAATAATCAACCAGTTTCAACGATGTTAAAGGAAGCTGTGACAAACCTCTTCACAGACACTCCTCCGAGGCACATGGCAATGGTTCCATGTCTTCAGCTCAAAACGCAATTAATTTTAAGCTATGAAAAGCCGTTTTTCAAAACAATGACCTCTAGGCTATTTCATATAAGATTCATCCATGTGACACAATTCTTGCTTAATAATTCCGATAGAATTGATCGTTGTGTAATACCCACATTTCCTGAGTTAGATAGAGGAAGATGATTTCGGTTAATGTGCAAGAATCTCCAGAATTTGTAAGTTTGAAAGATAAAGCATTGGATTGACGGACAACATGGCATAATAATAATAAATGTGGTAAGAACTTAAAACGAACCCTCGATTTCGACGGCGTCGAAGCTCGAAAGCGCCGAGGAAACGCCTTTTGGGGAGAGTTGCTGAAAGTAGGGTCTGGAGGGGACGGTGTACGGAGAGGTGGTAGTGTAGGAGGCTGCACCGGCCCCTGGGTGTCGCGGTGGTTCTGGCTGGAGGCCAAGCGGTTCCACTGTTCATCCAGGACTCGAACAGGGTGGGTGGGTGATGAAGTGTTCAGCGGTGCGGTTGTTGGTGCCGACGGCAGCTCGTAGGCGTTGAGGGAGTTCGCTGACTGCGGTGCAATCGAGGGGATTACCAAGGGGGCCTTGATAATGCCAGATTTCGAGGCAATCGAGTGACGACTGTGTCGACTAAATCGTCTTGACACATCCCTAAAAAGACGACAGTGACGCCATAATTAAAGACTGACAGATTGGAAAATCCAAAGCAATACCAACCGTGGCTTGCTTCTATGCTCACGCAAATTTTGGTTTGTAGAACCATCAACTAGAATATTTCGGCAGAAAATGCAATCTCTGGACCCTTTGGCGAGAACAGGAACTCGTGAAAACAGCAAACAGATTGGCCGACCCCATTATTGTCAGGAGATGGCGTGGATTGAGTGGCGGGGGTGTTTCCCGTACTTTAAGGTTTATATTCGAAAGCAGGAAACGATTTTGTGGCTTGCTGAACTTTTCAATCCGACAGACGAAATAGCGCATTTTGACCTGCTGTACTACAGATATAAAGTAAGAGTGCATAATTTAGAGCTTATTTGAAATATGGATTGCGCACAATGTCCAGGCGATAATACGATACATGTGGGAAGTAGTCACGGTTTTGTCAGGCCTGCGTGGTGCTTTGATTTTGTGAACTAGGCCATATTTTATGGGGAAAAATTACACCGAGTGACAACCATGAATTTATAATTTCAAATATCCTTCAAAAGTGCTTCAAACTACAACCAGGAGTTTCCAGTGGAATCTTACCGCAAAAGTCTGAAAGTTAAAATAAACACCATTGAGATTTTAACAACACCCAAAGGCGGCTTAAGATGCAGACACAGATCGTTAAAGGACTGGCTGGGTTCGCTTCTCACGTGGAAATATGTTGCCGGTTTATAGCGTTTATTTATGGGATTGTGTTTCGCAAATGCAAAACTCAACGACGAATGTTTTGTCTACTTATATATAGAAAGTAGTTATCACCTTGAGAACGAGAACCGAGAGTCGGATGTGTGCTTGCCGCTTCCAGCATTGGCACTATAATTACTGGACACGGATCGACGCCGAATTTCCAGAAGTGACGAAAGGGTGCGTTGGAGCCCACTGCCTCGGCTGGACGGTCCCGAGTATCGCGAAAATCCCGCCACGGCGCTCAGACTTCGCTGAAGTCGCGATGTCGAGGGCGCGAGAGACGGCTGTTGTGAAACCACTTCTTTTACCCGAAAGAAGGCATGGCAGGTGACGGCGAACAGCCAGAAAACCTTGGTTCGCTTCGCCGAATCGAAAACGAAGGTGGGACTTCGACTGGCTTTGGAGGCGTTCCTGCCAAGACTTCTGGTCTTTGTAGAAGTGGAGTAGTTGTGGGCAGGCGATGCGACAAAATCCTTAAAAACCCATAAATGTATGCTTCAGCAAGCAATTTAACACCCAAGCGTGTTTTGCAACATAACATGGCATCATTAATTGTGTCTAAACGACCCTAACAATCTGTATTGGTGTACACAAGAAAACTGAGTACACCGCAAAATATATATATAAACTTACTGGCGCTTTTTTGAGACGAACGCAAAACGTCTTGCCCGAAAAAGAAATCTTCTCAATATTATCCCTATAGTGAAAAAACGGGGTTGGGTAAAACGAATTATGAGAGAGTGCTTTTTACAAGAAGACTGATATTTTTTCGTATTATGATTTGGAAGAAAACACAGTAAATATTTAAGCAGAAAACGCAAAAAAGCAAACTTGTATGTTGTGGGAAATAATATTTCCTATCGCTTGATCAAAAAGTCTAAACTTCGCTTGTTGCTTTCCTAACTGAAATCGAGGTTAATCAGAAGGGCGCGCGTTATGGAAAAGGCCTTTCAATGGCCGCCATTACGCGTTTGCAAAAATGTGTACACTGCAAGGGTTAAATTTGCCTTTCTTGCAAATTTGCCTCGTTTTTATTTCGTTCATTCTTGTTCGATTATTTTACACCTGCTATGTACAATCGCAACCTCTTATATCATTTTTGTCTGTTGTAACATTTAATGCTGAAAGTTTTGGTCCTCGTGACCTTAATAAAGCGAATACCATTATTATTATCAGATCCTCGTTAATTGAAATCTCACCATGAATAGAGGTTGGTCCGTTTCATATCTTGGAATGCACTAACTCCAACGGCCGACACTCCGATCGAAAACTTTGTTCGATTCAAATCCTAAATTGTGTAAGTGAAACACATGTGAAACTTCTCAAAGGATACTATTCAGGTAACATAAAGTACACGCGCCTGATGAAAGGATAATCAGAGAACGTGAAAAAGTTGGAACGAAGTTCGTTCCATTTCCAAATATGGTAAATACGGCCGTTATGTGGCCGTAACTAAATACATAGGGAAAGTGAATAATATGACCGTTGGCCAACAAGTATTAAGGTGTGTGATAAAAGGGAACGATCGTTCATTCGTTAGCGGACAGTGCTGGTTGGTTTGAGTTCGAACACCAGGCATTTGAGCCACGAAACATTGATGTTTGCCGGTCTGTGTGGAAGAATATACAAGGATTTGCTACCCCTTTCGACGCCATGCCAAAACACCTTTCTGTATCGAAAAATTCTCCAAAAACTCTATTTATGTGGCAATGCTATTTACAATACACTTACGGCGATTATCACCATTTGGCTTTTTCACGTTTTTCGCAGGGGTGTATTTGCCTATTGTGGAATCGTAATTTGCACTAACCTATCACGAGTCTTCGAGCCCGGCTAACTATTCGTTTTATCGATTTCGGAAAAAATATTTTATTTATCACCCAAAAAGGGCTGTCTCCTATTCCGCCTTTAGTCTCTACTCCAATTATACTCTTAATTTGCTGTAGATTTTAATCATAAAGATTTTGGTTCTCAAAAAACAATGACAGTGCAAGAAATACTGCTCATAATTGTCGCTTATGTGACAATTATCCCTCAGAGGTGTTGGCTGCCCATGTTTTGCACGCCTGGTCGATAAATATCCGAGTAGAGATAGTGTACACGTGCGCTAATTTTGCGTGCATTTTGGTACGCCTAAATTGTTTACCCCGCGGCTGAATTGTTGCTGGCGAGGGGTGAATGTGTGTGCTGGTCCTCAGGTCGCCCGAATGCCTGTACATGAGCTCCAATAACAACAACAACACACATTTGATCTACCGAATAGTTTATTGTGACCTTGTGGTCGTGTTATGTTACGATATTCCGTTGTGTTCCTTTTAATCAATATGTTCTACGGCAAAGGGCATTAACAAGCATTCAGAAAATTCTGCTAAATGATAAGACTTGTCGTGAATTGACGAGAAACGGAGTTTTTTCATGTAATAGTCCCTCGTACTTCAGGTTTGGGATTTCGTCTCATTTTTCTCCAAGAATGCAATGCTGAATAGACAATCCTCTTGAGGTCGCTCCGGATAAAGTCCTTTCATCAGCAAACACATTCCCCCAAAGAAGCATGCATATGGCTGGTTCGAAAAAATTCAAATGTTTAAGGTGTTCATTGATGTTGAAAACATTATATATCTCTTCCATATTTTAGCTGCTATAACCTCGTATTCGTCGACACATTCAAATAATCGTCGAGGGGAAAATGAAATGTCTTATGCTACCTTTCATCGTTTTCAAGTCACGATTTAATAGCTAGTAATTTTTCCTTGGTTAGTGCAGCTTCTACCGTGGAATTTACGTGGATAGTAGAAACATTATATTGGTAACTTCAAGCATGAATTCAAAAGAGGGGAACTTGATGGAAATGGGAGACAAAATTTGGAGGCCGAAAACTCGGGAATAATTTTAAAGCATCTCAAATTGAAACACGCGACACGAAATTCTATTCTTAATATAATGTAATTATATATACAACACACCTAAAACAAGACTAAATAGGTAACTGTTTGATATACAGGAAAGATTAAATATAGATGTCACCGAATTTCCCGATATGCAAACGAGTAACCGGAAATTTAACTGAAATTCATTGATGAAACTGATGCCATTTATAAAAAGATAATTCGAAGCAAACACTATAGGGGTGCACCATGACGAAAACTGCAAATTACTCCAAATTTCTAACAATGATTTCGAGTATATTCCTCATAAAAAATTTTAATTGATTTTAAAGATACCGGATCGAGTAATGGCCATAGCAGCAACAAAATAAATAATTATTTCGCGGGAAATGGACTTAATAATTATATACACGCCTTTTGTATATCGTGATTGCTCCATTAAGTTGATAAAAGTACAAATTTAGAATGAGAGCTGTGACGTTTCTGGTACGACATTGGTCTTCAATCACAACAGATTTCCTGCATTTATTATATGTCTCGAACGCATTCAGCAAAAACTTATTTACGTTTATAAGACAGGTGTGACATTCGCATATTTTAAAGAAACTGTGATTGCATATCTCATACTAAACCCACGAAGGGACTTCAGAATTCACCGACCTCTCTGCGAGCTCATTTACGAGCCAAAACGGTGTCTCACACACATTATTTCCTCTTACACGCCCTTTTTGCTTTGAAGGAGGGCTGGGTTTCGGACCCAATCTAGCATTTCTATTGTAGACTGTTTCATGTTTCCGCAAGACGAAATAGAATCCAGTAGGGTAAATTGCTCAGTATGTGTCAGCGACAATTGTGAGTAATGTACTTACGGTAACCTCCTGCAGATGAATCCCATACAACTCGAGACGTCTGGCAACATGAAGATACTCCAATTCGGCGGCAGCTGGAACATGAGATCTATGGAAGCGAGGTATATGGATGAAGAAGGAATTGGGAAACGGGGGGTTAAACCAGGTCGAATCGTCGCCTACCGATAGGCAATATGCTCCTCCATTGCCTGGGATTCAAAGTCGGAAGTTTGATTGGGTACGAAACGAAATCGGGTGACGTAACCTTGCTGACAGTCATTGGGTGAGAAATCACCCACCTCACCTGAAAATTATAATATTTGCGCGTAAATAAGCATGCGCATACGCACACAACTAGACAGAGGTGTGTATGAACTCGCGTAGCCGAGGATCCTTGTCTAAGGTGGAATACGTACACAATACATGACACAATGGATTAAAAATGAACAAAAAGTAGTTTGGACGTATACATATCACATTGAAGTGGTTTGTGGACTTACTTTGTAGACAAAGGCCGGCCAATTTTGCCAGGATTGCAACCGGCGCACGTAAGTATCCCATAGCGACATCTTTCCGGACCTGGAGAAACACTTGGTACCTATGATGTAGTTGTATTTATTAACAGTTTGGTAAATTCATCTGGGCGCGTGTTACTGTCAAACATATGCCGGGCGTTGGTGGTTAACTGAAGCGATTATGCATCAAACGCTATAATCTGGCGAAAAGTTAAGTTGTTGTAATGATCCTATTTTCGTGTAGCAGTTTATTAGGTAAAATAGCAATCCATTTTTAACTATGTATAATGGCCTTTGGCATAAGAAAAAAAATAAACTACCATTTTTAGGATTGGGGACATTATTGGAATCGCGTGCATGAACAGCAGGAACACTACCAAAGCACGATCTCACTAATCATATTGCGTGCGAACGACCACCAGTTACTTTCTAACAAGGACCGCCATTTGCCTACCTGGTAAACTCCTCATGTAGCCAAAGAGGATCGGGGACGTAAAATTTGACCCGCAACCAAAGTGTGTGCGAAGATGAACCTATAAATAGAAATAGAAGGACGATGTCATATACTGCATTAACTTCAGGGATTGAATGGCCAAATACAGCGCGTGAACCATCAGCTCCAACAAGAAGGCATAACATTTGTGAGAAATTTGAACAAACACATTTTCTTACGTTTCATTTGTTTGCGCAAAGTTTTATTCGGATCAAGCCATCGCTAGAAAGAGTGAAATTAAATTACCATTTATAGAATAATGTTTGTAATTTACCACAGAAGATACATACCATAATTGGTCCAGGATTGCACGTATAATCGTTAAACTGCATGCCGAAGAAATCGCGTTCGTATAAATCAAGAAAATCAAAGGCTAAATCCAGTAGAAGCTGTCCACGAGACGCTCTCTATAATAATTAAAAATTATTAACTATTTTTTTATATAACGGTGTCAAACGTTTCGCTGTGCACAACTACAATAACCAAAGTACTCATTTAAAACATTAAAACGGCAAACTAAAATAATATTCAATACGAGTTTCATTTTTTGAGGTCATTAATAAAGAGACACTTATAAACTGAGTGCTATCTGTTATGCACAATCCAGGGTTATAAAGATAGAAAAAGGTAATATGCTGTAGTAACTATACGTTTCTTAACACCATTCTTCGAATTGTTCATTGATATAAAAATAAACGCACATCCAATTTGAACAATTCCGTTTTATCGTCCAGAAAAACCACATTGCAAGTAATAATTTTAGTTGACAACAATTGTGGGGGGTGTTCTGCTGCAAGTATATTGTAACTTCCTTTGAAACGGGATGGCATTCTAACACATCTCTAAATAAATCCTATCGACTGAAAAATCATCTGCACGTTTTTAAATTAGTGACTGTTTACATACGTAATTTTAAAGTGTCGCATATTGTAAAACGAGTTTTGTAAAGTACGATATCCTTTTCAATGGCCAAATCTTCAATGAATATTGCCTATACATCTAAGAGAATCAAAAGAAACTATTTTTCATGCGTGTTAATAAGTTTTCGATTCTGGAAAACGGTTAATGCCGACTTATTTTGGCACAATTGTTAACCATCAACTTAGAAGAGTAAAATTTGTTGATGAATAAATTTTGTTCAATTTTTATAAAAATATCAGTGACTCATGATGGCATATAATAGCCGGCTATTTGGGATCCGTGCCGGCTGCCTAAGCACCAAGATAAATTCCTTGTAACACAACCGAGGTTTCGAAGACAGGTGAACCAATGCGAGCTTGTTAAATGTCCAATAGTCGCTATTTTTTGTGGATTTGGCATCTTTCGCTTCTCGTTCGAGGTATGTCTCTACTAAACTGTTATTGTCCGCGGTTTCTATAAACTGTAAGAGTGTTCCCGAAAACATCCTGCTAAGAAGTATGAAAATTGAACCCTTCACACAGGAAGACAGCAAAATGAACATTCAAGTAAAGCCTAAATAAACATCTCGGAGAAAATATGAGCTGAAAATGGCATTGCCAATCAGAATACGAGTGAAAATGTTTCCCAAACGCGGTGAAAATCATATGAAAGAGAGTCATTATCGATTGTATATGTCGTAACCGTCTATTAAATCGAAGACAAAGACATAAATGATTATTATTGAGTATCGCACTAAAACATGACTGAGACCCTGTTTCCTATTCAAAAGGGACGCGGGTACAATATTCCTCCACATGAAGCGTCCGCGCTATTTTAGATAACAAGACTTTTCATGAAACCGAAATTTCTTCATTGAAATGGTCGATGTTCTGGTCGGGTGTGTAAGGGGCTAACGACGAATTTATCGTTTGGGATGGGTTCGATACTTCTGACACTAATGTGACAGCCTTTTCGTCAGAGTTTTCTAAAACAGGGTCTCTTTTAGGTGGCATGTTTATTCCAAGAGGCGAGAGAAGGAGTCGATTCTGTATAAATAGGTATATATGTATACGTAGAGGGGATGTGATTATCGTAACACGTAGCTATGAAAATTGGAGAGAAATGACCGGTACGTAAGTTTAGAATGGTGAAGGAGGACGTTGAGTTGGTTCTGGGATTTCTGAATGAAGATCCGCAACTCGCACGCTGTGAGGTGTGTAACGTCGTGGGCGTAGACCGGCGTGTGCGCGCACCTCCTATAAGGTAAAGGTAGCATAGTAAAACAAGGGGTGTTACACATCAGACGTCTTTTTTCCCCAGAATCCACCCAGTGGAATAGCGTCACACTTTTTAATACAGCATAATCTAAATGTGTCTTATTTCCAAAACAACCACGTTTACTAATTATTGAATATGAATTTATTATAACCTTAGGATGATGCCATAGTTATTGTTTTAGAATGGTTTTCATAACGTCAGGGATACTTTACAAACATGTTTATATTTTGATTGTTCAATTATTCGCACTTTTTTAGCGGCTTACTTATATAGTTGTGGTTGATGTGAAAGTGTTTGCCTCTAGTGTTCTCTTTTTAGTGTGCTGATTTTTCATGTGATTGTTAATTCCAATATTTTAAACTAGCGTCATTTTACGTTTTTTTCTTTTGAATTGTGTACGCTCCCCTTCAATAAACTCGCCGTATTATTACGGTTTCCTAAGATGTATCCGATTAAAACTGCCCTAGTTCGTTTTGCAAAGTCATTAATCTTTGTTTCAAGTGAAATATAACACTTTTCATATTCTCTACAGATTTAATATGGCGCAAAAGCAAACCCCTCGCGATTTTTTGAAACTTATTATTGGCCGACCTGTCGTTGTGAAACTGAATTCTGGAGCTGATTATCGTGGAGTTTTGATATCCCTTGATGGTTATATGAATGTTGTACTTGAACAAACAGAAGAGTATGTTGAGGGACAGCTGAAAAATAAATATGGTGACGCTTTCATTCGAGGAAATAATGGTTCGTGTATTTATATTCTTCTATTGTGTTTTTAGTGTTTTATATCAGTACTCAAAAACGCGGCGGACTGAAATGATGATCAAATTGATCTGCTCATCGAATGGAACATCCTATTTGCATTTTGTATTCCCAGTTTTGAGTAAATCACTTGGTAACCGCCTGAGACGCGTAATATTTTCGTTTGATAGAATAAACCATCCAAATGTAACAAGCCATGAATCATGTCACTTTATAATTTTGTGTAAAATGCAAAGGTCAATATTTTTATCACCGTTGTTCAAACAGTCGTTCGCGTTTAAATTGTTAAAAACACAGAAACCGAATGTGCTTTATATTTGTCGAAGGCCCCTTTCATTGTTTTCGTATGGCTATCTGCTGGATTATAAGCCGGCTTAGTGGATATTTCCATGAATATTCTTGGGAATATTTTCCTGGTGGCGTCCCCAGTACCACCCGTATAATCCAAAATTTAACGAATCCAGGGCCATCAGTCGAACTCGCTCTTTTAAAATTTCGGATGGAGTTGCAGGTTTTCCCCGTCCAACCCCCAACGTGTAGGGTAACAGGCGTTTCCATATTTGTGGGAATTTTAAACGAATCATGACCGGTGTATGATTTTTTCGAATCGTGTAAGTTCCTGCTGCTCCACACCGACAATCCTTAAGATATCATTTATCATGCTCTATGTCGTGGTTTATTGTTTTATTTCCGAAGTACGCCTCTACAAATGGAGTAAAACTTTCATCGAACAATTAATCCGCACGAATCAAGCAACATTAAAGACGCTTCGGTCCTGTTGTAAGGATATGTATTTTTACTTATAAGTTGTTAGTAATCTGTCAACTTTAAATATGACGTGAATGTTTTATTTATTCATTTTCCTGTTTAAAAAATATAAATGTTTATCAAATCAGAGAGTATATTTTTGAATAAAATTGGCCAGCAGTACAGTAAACACCTGAAATCATTTGCGAGCAATAGGACATTATTGTTGACAATCAGGAGTCAGTCATTCTGTTTATTATATTTGGCCTTTGTAAATAGGAAGATTTTTAGACTTTTCGGGAATATAAATGACTAGTGTCAAGAGTGAATGTAGCACCAAGATAGTTTCAGATTAAAATGAAAACAACATACTATATAGTCCCCTGTTAAATCGATGACATGATGCATGCCGGACACCCGTGCTATCAATTAGTCACTAGCTACACTTATTTACGATTTGCTTAATCACATCCTAAACCTGGCGACGCCCTTTTTCCGATAACGAAGCACACACGCATACTGTGCCCACAAAATAAAGCTAAGCCTGTATCCGTCTTCTGTGACCCCGGGACATGTAGAAACCGTTGGGAAAGGACCATCGCAACAGCAAGTACCCGACGTAGTTCTGTTGTGTAAAATGCGTCGTTTTAACTTATTGGTAATGCATACGTACAATAGATTCCATGGCGATCGATGATACACTGGTCCAGTAACATAACACATTTCATTTACAGTTTAAATTATGTTGAAGAGGTTGCTGCACCCTACGTTCAACAGGGCATTACACACAGGGCGATGACGTATTTCAGTCTTGAGTCCTGGATTAATATCTGGGTGCCAATTCGTGCAGTGCCGGTAATGGTGCAAAATACCGGCGTTTCTGGTTCCAAGGTTTTTTAGGGGTGGGGGGCGTCATTGAGGGTTCGCTTAACTTTACATATTTCCGGATTTTAATTTACCTTTCTTACTAATTGATATCTATCTTATTTCGTGTTCGCTGCATCTTCTATGTATCAGTTTTCTTTATTGTGAGTTTAATGCTGAGTGTTTTGTTCCTCGTGGATTTACTAAAGCAAATACCATGATTATAGAAATTAGACAATGAAAGAGTACCAGAGCAGGAGTTAATAAAGTCGGGCTGTTCCTTTCGATTTATTAGGGCCACACTAATGCAGGAAACAACGAGATAAATTGTGGAGAAAGTAAATTAAACCTTCGACGTAAGCAGAGTTTGTCGAACACGCAATTTCGAGATTTGAATAGTTACTGTGAATTAAAATTCCCACTTAAATCGAAATTTCCAGCAAAGTGGAGGAATTTAAAAGTACATCCATACAATAAGGCTGGCATTTTAGTACCTTTGTCTAAAAGTAAATCTGCAGATTAAATTCATTGGTCTTCCTGTTTAATGTCTGAACGTATCTCATCGAAGCCACTGGTATAAATTAGCTCCAATACCCCAAGGCAACGCGTTGATATTTACGCATTTCTGTCATATGACGGCACATGAAATTGAAGAGGGTTATGACAAACACGGGGTGTCGTCGTCAATAGATTCCTGTCATATGTAACCCGCGTCACGGGTGAAACTTGCTTCCAATTACATTTTCAAACACCGTTGCAAGCACGCTAGGCTTGTTCCAAAGAATCGTCTCCGCATAGTGTGGGGGGGATTGTTAATATCTGTTTGGTGGTAGTAGTAGTAGTAGTGTGGATACTTATAACATATCATTAATTTGTATTTACAGAAATAAAAACGGCCATATCGTAGTAATCACCGACCTTCGCGATTAGAAGTACAGAATTTGCTGGAGGAATAACAGACGATATACATATAGAGAATAGAAAAACGCGCGTCGAAACAGCCACCGGAAGCATACGAAATAATAAAAAAATGGTTACATAATAATAATAAAAATAATATTCGCTTTATTAAGGTCACGAGGACCAAAACTTTCAGCATTAAAATTCCCAATAAACAAACATGTTACAGGACGTAGAAAATGCAGAATACGTTAAGAATAATAAAAGAAGTAATATCAAGGTAAATTTGCAAGAAAGGCAAATTTAACCCACGAAGTATATAAAGTTTGGCAAACGGGAAATGGCGGCCATTGAAAGGCCCTATCCAAAACGCGACCCACACCTCTCTGTCCTCAGAGGTTTGGTATGTAGGAGTGAGCTTGCTTACCGGAAGATCCCCGAAAGAAAGTCGTTTGCAGGATCGTGTGTCGGGGCGTCTGAGATGATGGATCTGCAATGAGTAATGGTGACGTGGCCTTTCGATTTGCAATTAGGACGCTAACCGCGTCCGATAATTCGCTTGACCAGCGAAGTATCGCTAATAACGCCCCCGAGGTAAGGACAATTGCAGGAGAATTCTGTTGTCTCTTCGTCGTCAAGGTTGTCGTCTTATTTGAGATCATTGATGTTTGCGGCGTTTATCAATTCTTCAGAATAAGTAGCAAAGCGTGCAAAATTCAAATTCCTGGTATTCAGCCAAAAACGGGTTCAGTAAGACTTGAATACGAACACTAAAACAAAGTTGTGATGATAGCTTACAATTCATCAACCAGTTCAATTAAATTAATTTTACGCCGTACCGCACGAGGGGGTCAGTGGGATAGTTCCGGACATGCACTCACGAAATCTCACCCAGATGCGTTCTCTACTATGGCGTGCCCTACTGCAGCTGGTGGCTTCGTCGACGTTACTTCGGCCTGCGTAACTTCTTCGGCACGGGTACATTGGCTGTGACGAGGCGACCATCGGGACTGATTCGAAAATCCCTGCTGGAATCGACCGGAACGGGTCAAGTGGGACTTGTTGACCAGCTACATTCCTGTGATGCCTCAACACGTGGGGCTGGATTATGCAAACCACGTGCCGTCAACCTAATCCACAATTCGTTCTATCGATTTGCAATCCTTGCGTACGGTAAGCCTTATCAAAAACGCAAAGAATCTTACATCGGTAGCGTCGGGGTTCATGTTTCACATGTTCCTACCCTAGGAAGCTTTTTTTTTAATCTAGAGAAGGAAGATGAAGGAGAGAATAAATTATTTGAAACCCCTAAAGAGGTTTTCGGATAAAGCGTAGAACTCAGGATGTCAGCAACCGATGCCCTTGAGCAACTGTTGCATACCTCTGTCGCTAACGGAAATCCAGAGTTTCGGGATAATGTATTGACGAGAACTAAAACATAGTCCTTCTCCCGAAACAGGCCAAAAAAAACGGTTATATATTCTGTTCATAGATGTTTTACCAGAGTGTCCAAGAGCGATGTGAGCATGGTTTGTAGCTACAGCGGGAACACGACTTCAGGAATATTTCAACATCGTTGCTCCTTTAAACCCACTAGCACAGCAGCATCAATTGCGATGTGTCATTGATGTAGATTTAAAGTAGGTTGGATAACTCCCCTTTTTCGGAATAAATGAACCGATAAATACCGAAAGTTCGTTTCCAAACCGAAATGAAACAGGGAACCTTTTATTCGCACTGTATCTCCGAAATAAAAAGATTCCTATCTCAATGCAACTTGGAACCCGAAGTCGCATAAATATAGCAGCTCACTAAATAATCGGAATCCATTAACTTCAATGCACTAGCTGTACTATTGCAGACAAAAGACGCGAGCATTTCGTTCTGGAAACTAAGTTGACCGTAATCAACCACAATACTTGACCATTAATACAGTTACTTAAGTATGAAAGTGACAAAACAGCGACCACACACGCCTTCCCGTTGATATCAACGTTTCTCTTGCGCAACCGAAATAACATCGAATGGAGATATCGATATTGAATATAATTGTTGGGTCGAAGATGATAATGCCTTTATCGGTATAAATTTACATCCTGCGACCCAGTTAACACCTAATCAATGGTCTTCAGGAAGAAACCTATTCAACAAATGTGTATGTGCTTTTATCCAAATGGACCCAAATCGCATCAACCGTGTTAATCTCCTTAGATACTTCTTCTAACATGAGCTGTAACAATGTGTTCTGTAAACCGAAGTATGCGCAGCTATTTAGACTGGCTGACATCTCCTCGATATCAGGGACTGTTGCATAGACTCACTGTACAAACTGATTCACGGTGATACGATCATGGATATATCTATATATATGTAGAAATAACTCTCATTGGATTAAACGGTAACATTATAATATTCCCAAGTCGGTTATGCAATGACAAAATTTGATTTTTCCTAATCAATTCTTATTAGTTAAACACACGGCCACCCATGGTATTCTTGTTTTTTTTTGAATGTTTTTACGATTTATAAATCGTGGGTTTTTAAACATCCTGAACATCTCCGTGTGTACATATGTTGACGTTCGTGATTAGATGGCAACATTCATGAGGCCGGCTTATCTCAATCAGGAGAATGCCGCACGAAAACAATTCTCAAGACATGGGGCCGTGGATATTTCATTATACCGAATGTATCCACTTATCCCCACTCGGTAATTGCCTACGTCTCTTTACTCACAGTTATCGAACACAACGAAAAGCTGATGTTGCGTGTGTAATACCGTCCTCGTATATTGAATATTCTGCATAATTCGTTAATGGTGAATACGGCGAGAGGATTTTAATTTAATAATAATATTCGTAAGATCGCTTGATTGAGGTCATGAAGGAAAAAACATAATAAGAATGCGTAACCTGTCTTTTAGTTCCAGCTTCATCCGTTGGGGTGAAACTAACGATCAGGACAAATAAGAAATTACCAAATAGCGACATGCCGCCGTTCTTGTTGTGTTTCAAAGATATTGCCTTTGCATTGGTCGAAGAGATATTAGGAAAATGTGTTCTCCTATTAATGCTCGGAGGTCTTTCTGCACTTTAGAAACCTATTCAGGCACACTTCCTTTTGAGTGCCAATTCGTCAATCGTTATTTAATTTATCGATCGCATTCACAACAGTATATAATTAGATTTCTAATTCTGACTCATCAAGTCAAGCAACGCCGTTAGCCTGAATACAGCTCTTTGCAGCACTATTATTTTCGTTTATTCTCAAACTTAAAGGACTTTTCCATCGAGGTAACAGAAATTACGCTTTTTATTGTCACGGGTCGTGAATTTTTCAAATTAAACATTTTTTATTTAAACCCTGAAATCCAATGATTTAGTAAAACCGCCAAATTTTTGGTAACGTCTTAATTCCTCGAGTGTGATTGGTTCACCGCGGATATTCAACGCAAATGGTTGACGTGGCGCGTGCGTATATAAAATGATCTGAAATCATCGCAAACAGTTTCTTAAACTGACGTACGTTTGTTGTTTAAGATCGGACTTTTACCCAGGGTAACATTTTAAGGGCAAACACATTAACAAAGAAGGGAAAATTAGTTTCCCGGGTTTTTTTACTCCACTCATACTATACGCTTCCTCCGTTGGTTTCGCGGGCCTCCAATGTTCTTATTTGTTGACCACTATGATTTCAAAACTTATCTAATTTTTTTATTGAATTATCCACGCACTCTATCATCACCACTATTCATCGTCATTTCAATAGTTGCCACATCCTCGTTTTTCGTACTTAAGTAACTCCTTCAATAATATCTAGTCTAGTCTGTATCTGTGTTAATCTCTTCGTCCATTGCTAAAGTTATACCGTTTAATTCTTTCATGAAAGAGTCCATGTCGCAATTTGGTCATTCCCAATTTGCCACAAATCTTATTTTCACCAGAAAAGGTTAAGCATAAACTCAGGGATCGTTTAAATACATAGTATTATTATTTTAAAATGCTGAAAGTCGTGGTCCTCGTGACATTAATTAAATGATTGTCATTATTATTATTATTGGATGTACGAACCTCAGGATGGCGGAAACACATCGTCCCGATGTGCCAACTTTCTTTGTGGAACAATGCGAGTTGCGGAATACTTCGGCTCCTTTAAGCTCTCACCGGAGGACCACACATATGTCGATCGACTGCCGCCACTGGCTTGAACGCTACAGATGGGTTGAGTTAGAGGAGGCCTATGACGTCAATGTGAACGAATTCGCCCCCCCTGTCAACCCTAAATTCCGCTTCAATGATATTTCTTACTTCCGACGTCTGGTTCAGGATAGTAAGTAATTGACATTTTTAGTGTAAAAGGACACTTTTAATTTGTTGTCTTCCAAATTAACCTCGTTTTTTTTATCAAATTTGATCTTTGTGACTGTGCGCAATAGCGTTTATTGCGGTAGATAAAGGAACGGCATAAGTGGCAGAGGGTCGGTTTATAACTGGCTCAATAGGAAAACGTCGAGGGGAATTGACGGGGGAGTAAGAAGTCGGCTCTTCTTCCAAAGCAAGGGTAACGGGCATCGGCTCTTTCTCTTTAGCCGAGGAGGCATTGTCAGAAGGCTGGTTCCTTTTTTGTATCTCGTTCTGAAGTACTAACATTGAAATTGCCAGTTGGGAAACGACTTTGTAGAGTTGGTCCAGCTTCGACAGGGTTTCATCGTCGTCCTTATAGACGGTCGAGGAGGGAGGCGGTTGACGGTTCCTAGTCAACATTGTAGATGAGACGGCCCTTCTTGGCAGGGACTTATTAATACTTCGAGCCTGAGATTTCGTCATTATCTCGAGGAGAAAAACACAGAGCAAATGGCAGATAACCGTTCACGGCAAGAGGGTAGAAAAAGTCCGCGATTCAGCACGGTTCTATTAAAACAAAACTCTTAATAAAGATGAGAACTACAAAAGGTATTTGAAAGTAGGTAAAAGCTTACTAACAACGTTAGTTATAATTAAATATAATAGTTTCCTTCTACAGTGACCTTACTAAAGCGAATATAATTATTATTACATATAACCGTGTCATCCACGGTATTTACGCAATTCGACTGATGTCCTGACACTAAATTGAATTCGACTTTTTATAGTTATAGGAAAACGCAGACCTTTAGTTGCGATAGGAATACCGATTTAGTTGTCAACCAGAGAGTTTGTGTTTAACAGTGTCGATTTGGTTCTTCAGAACTTGTTTTAGAAGAAAACAAAGGCAAAATCATCGACGACATCTTAGTCAAGCTGGCACTGGAACATTTGACTCTCAAAAATCCCGCCGAACCAACCTGCCTCCTGGCGCCCTTCATTCACCCCGAAGTTGAAGTCGCCGAGAGCTTCTTTCGACGTATGTGATCCCAACACACTAATCACCCTTGCATATTGAAGTGGCGTTCTTTTTTTGCCGAAATATTGCCTTTTAGGTGGCAAAAGAAAGCATCCAGCGGTAAGATTTGAAACACAACCCATTTGGCCTAACAAAATATTGTTGTTTTCATGTTCACGTTTCAGTAATTCAAATAACCAGCTCAAAAAGGCACCGCTAGGTGTACTGTTGCTTTGACCATTGGGTCTTTAATCTAGTTTTGTTTCCACGAATAACTATTGCCAACAATACGTAAGTTCCCTACTACGTTACCGAGCTTATTCGTTATAATAACCAAATTGATTTGGGCTATATTTTCGCGAAATAGCATTTATCCGACCAATCGCTCACTATTTAAGAGGAGATGATATAAAATATGAATATTTGCTCTGTGTTAAAACGTAAAACAGTTAATTGTACGTTATCTATCTAGATATGTAGCATACATTTTGAAATGTAATCACAGGAAGTTGTATGAAATATTTTAAAGAATTAATGCGCGAATTAATTGAGTATCCTAGAAAGGGATTGCTGTCATCCTGGCGGGTGACAGGGAATTGAGTGTTGAGGCATTCTGCTGTCACGACGACAGCTTGAATGGATACTCGAATAACAGCGGCTTGCTGATAGCGCTAGAACTGAATCTGCTCCTCGTGAGAGCCTGGAACGCCTTAAAAAACGGCCCCGTCAACGCCTTGGTAGGTATCAAAAATTTCCAAAGTGGTTTCATTTGTTAGCTTTGAAGTGCCATTTTCGTCACAAGAGCCCATTCAGTTTCAAAATATTTTCTACAACATGCACTCCCAAGTATGTTAAATGTGAAGCAATGCTGCAATTGTTAGTTCTTTACCACAAGCGTTTAGTTCTTATATTACATATTGTATGAGTGTATATCCTTATCTGATAGTCAGGGAAACCTTTTAATTGGTCTCCATGAAACGGCCATTTCCATACTGGGGGGTCATTAATGCCTCGTGAACGGCTTTATTTGCGATTGCTAGTTTCTTATACGGCAGTCTGAAGGCAGAAGCGAGATTATTTCAGATGGATGAGGTTGTTGGCTAAAATGTTCGATTACGCAATCGCTGAGCCAATGGAATTCGATGAGGACCTGGAGCTAACACGCATCGGTTGGTTGCCTCTGCTTCTTCCTTGTCATAGTATCCGATTAACAAGCGAGTGGCGGCTTGCCTGGCGCCAAGCTCCCAGTCCGCAATCATTCTCTCGGGCTACGCGCCACGCATACGGGATCCCGTATTTGTGCTCGTTCGCCTGAAAGATGACAAGGTCTGGCCGACCGGTGTTGTCGAGGTCAACTCTCCGCTGAAGTTCATCGTCATCTCACTGACCCCTACAATGCACGATACTCGCCGCAGCATCGAAATCGGCCGAATCTTTGGCTCTCTGCTCGCAACCAAAGTAAGTGTGAGACTACGGTGTCAGTAAATCTGGATGTAATCATAGGCCATGGCGGAAAAAAGGCTATCAAGGGAAGTGCAACCAGACAATTTGATGGCGGATTTTAATGTTACTTTACTAACTGGTACTCCAGCTGGATTGTGTTGATATTCACCCATTCCACCTGAGATAATATAAAATAAACGTAGATTTAAGTGAACATATTGCTTGTGTTATCTAGTAGACACAAACTACCGATTTGGTTTTAATTAATTTTATTTCCATTGATTTCAAATCGTTTTAATCCTTTTATGTTCGTACGGTGCGGTTTTACGTCATTGTGAAGTGGACTGGCAAATACTCCACACAATTTAATGAAATCCTCCACCTTTGTGATAAGAACGACAGTTTAATAGAATAATCCGGAATCGAAAAGTCGATGTCAATTACAGGAAATATTAAAAATTCATATGCTCATCGTTTTGAAGATAGAGTTTAGTGTCACTGTAAATACCTAATGATAGCGGATAATGGATTGCTAGAACAGTTTAAACTTTTTTGAACTGAACAATCTCAATAGGAACTACCTACTTCGAGACCACTGGCAATCAGTGGGCAATGCATTTAAGGAAAACACATCAAATAGCCTTGAATGCGTGGTAATCGAGGTGCCTACGAAGATAATTACAAATCGAAACTGAACTTTAATTTACGATGACTTTATGTCCCACTAATCTCTTTCTTGAACTAGCATTTTCGAGCGGTTTGCACAAAGGCCACATCATCGGACGAGATTGTGCGTGGCGTGGACGCGCACCTCCGAAAGGTTACCGTGGAGACCCAGTTGGCGCCAAAAATGATTCGAGCAATCCGCTCGCGCAAAGACTCCGAGATGTCCTATTGGTCGGATCTTTTCTCGAATGACGAGGACGAAAAGGGGGTTTGTGGTGAAGGCGACATCCCCGAGGATGTGCTGGAGAAAACTGGGGATGATGATGATGATGAAGGTAAATGGTTGTTGGGGTTAGGCAACCCAGGGAGAGTAAGAAACGGGAGGTGTTAGAGAAATATTACCTTAAGAGCCGGTTCATTGTAGCGTATCATTTGATATTCATACAGTCGACATGGGCAGTCGACATATTGTTGCTTCCTTGATATTGGTGGTAATAGACTCAGATGATCCGAAACGACCACTACACATTTAATTTAAGATAAACACGTGAGAGGAATTTATATCAGTAACAGATTTTTCTTTTGGAATCAGAGGGTTCATAAATACGACTAATTATTGTCCCAAGTTGGTTTGTGGACGACCAATGAATACATTAAACTCATTTCCATTGCCATTAGTTGTAGTATAAATGATTTATTTCCAATTTTATAACTTTTGAAGCGGTTTACACGACAGCAAATGCATTTTTCATCCAATTAACTGCTTCATTACGGCCTAGAGTACAGAATGTTTAAGCAACATAAAGAGCAGCGCGTGGAAGCGCGGATAAGATGGTTATTTGAGAGGATTAAGTCATATCTCCCGTTTCTACAGTGTAATTGTCTGCGTTTTTCTGGAAATCTCTGCGTTCCGTGTTAACGTAAGCAAATGTGGGATAATAAAAAAAATAGAAAGCATAACAAAGGAAAGTTTATTAGTCAAACAAAAAGCTAGCACTTTTTCATCAACTGATGGGAGAAACAGCTGGCTGGCAAGGACTGATGAAATTATTCTTTTCGACAATTAGATCGTTTCCTGTAATTTTTCGTTATTCCTTCGAAAAGGTGTACGGATAAAGAAGGATAACTGTTTGCATAATGTTACCCGAATTTGCTTAAAATTGTTTTCGAACAGTGAGCAACAGATAGTATGGATGATCTATGCCATCGTTTAGATTACTCGCCGAACCTCAATTAGTACCACAAATAGATTTTTCCTAACATCCTAACCGCTCCGCTGTAACTTTCGCTTCTTATTCCAGTAGAGAAAAGGGACGATGACGACGATGATGATTTCGTCGACGATTTGGAAGCGGTGACCGTCTCCAAGTCCCGCAGTTGCTGTCGCGCGGTTCGCGACCGACTGTGGCCGCCCGGACGTGATCTTGTCAACGGCTTCGTAGCCACCGCAAAGCGCTACCCGAGCGACTTCAAGGACGCGTTCACGAAGGCCAATATGAGCGTCTGCTTGAGTAGCATTCCACTGATATTCTTTGTTGTGTTTGGACCCGCCATTACGCTCGGCACCTTGATGGGTAGGTTCTGAAACAATTTCGGCAAAAAGAGAGTAGATTTAGATTTCCTGGTAGACATTTGTTATTGTGGCACACACACACAGCAATTGAAGAAGTAGATCTACCTTTTTTACATCTAGTCATTCCCAAAGAGCTATGGGCGGAGCACCAATGATGACTCGGCTATCCCAAAAAAAGGTCACAGTGCAACCGTTACAAAAAATACAACCTCTTTAATTCGCCCTCTTTAATGTAGATAGAATCATGTTAGGTTGCCTCTGAAACAGAATTGTTCCGTGATTCTACCAACGTAACGACTAATTCTCCCTCTACGACGCGCCCAATAACGGTTGCGATGCCTTTTTGCAGAGCGTCAGGTGGACCCTCGATTTTCGGTTAGCAACAGCATTATCGGCAGTGGTCTAACAACACTCCTGTTTGCGGCCTTCGCTGGTCAGCCAATCGCTGTTATTGGTCCCTCGGGTCCCGGATTTATCATCGAAAGGCTTATTTCCACGGTAATGCTTTCGGATGGTATTGCAATCGTTCGGGTTGAAACTATATAGAAACACAGGCATCATTTGTCATTTTTTGAATGAAGGAGATTTAATTGGACTTATGCGTCGAAATAAGGGTCACTAATTGGTCAGGATGGCTTAGTGAAGCCATGCATTTATTTAGACATTTACTTTTGTGGGTTAGGTATTTG
Source organism: Proteocephalus fallax (assembly GCA_028672205.1). Taxonomy (NCBI): domain Eukaryota; kingdom Metazoa; phylum Platyhelminthes; class Cestoda; order Proteocephalidea; family Proteocephalidae; genus Proteocephalus; species Proteocephalus fallax. The sequence goes on from JAPUBX010000465.1 coordinate 566,025, forward strand.
TCTCCTTTTAGTATTTTTGGATTAAAATAGAACGGCTGTACATACATATTTAGTTTTATGCACATTTTCTTTCGTTGAAACGTGTAGTCTGTCCGCTTTATTGCCAGATGTATTCAAGTTACCTAACAATAATAAATTTAAAAACCTTTCACTAAAATTGTCTTACATAGACTCAGTTATTTTTTAGCTCAATGTAATCTGATTCCATCCACAAATAAATTTCACCATTTTCTTCAAAATAAAATAAAAATTACACCGCAAACTGTTGTTTAAAAATAATTTAACAAATAATGGATATTTAAGTATTTAAGAAATAATATTCGTTTAACTGATGTATGGTATTCATCATTTTTAGGAAGCAAAAACATACGGCATCGAGTTCTTCGCCTTTCGATTTTGGGTGCTGTTTTATACAATGATTTTTGGGATTGTGTTCATTCTGCTAAATCTCTCCGACATTGCCCTCGGTGCACGAAGATCCCTCGAAGAGGTTTTCAGTGCATTCGTTTCCGGGTTTTTGATCATCAAGGCTTTGTTCGCCATTTTCAAGGTAATGCATTAATCTCTTATTACGAAGTGAAGTCGCGTGTACCTCTCCGTAAAATGGACACTGTGTTCCTTTTAGTTTATTCCATCCACTCTTCCTCCGTCAAATACTACTCTCGATCCGGAACAGGCTGACAGGCTGCATTTTGCTGCCATTTGCGGAACCAATGCCTTTCTCGCCCTACTGATGACGTGTAGTTGCCTTGTGATCGCAAAGTTTAAAACCAGTCACTTGGTTCGACGAAAGGTAAGTCGCGTTGTTCTCGGCGAAACTGGAGTAAACGGGACCGGTTGGTCTTGAGCAACCCTCAATTCGCCTCCGATTACCCCCCCCCCCCAACCCATCACCGTCAGAGATAGACCATAACGCAAAACCACTCTTCACAAATCGCTTCATACAATAATTCATTTAACAGCACACACCTCAGCCGATCTCAATTCACCAAATTATGAATTTAGATGATAATCACTTTTTTTAAACAAACCTAGAGTGACGCTTCAACACCGTGGTAAAATCAAAGCGTCATAAAGTTTTTTCTGACATAAAACTCCGAACTATGTTCTTTCGGTGTCGCCTATCCCTTCCATATTACTTATATCCTGAAATATTCCTTCTTATTCTTTTAAATAGAATTTTTTTTAAATGATTTTCTTTAATGCATTTCAAGCATCCGTTTCCGGAATACACAAAGAGAAATAGGGTACAATAATAAACAAGACATCGTTCGGTCGCAACATAAAAACCTCTGTGCTTAACTCAACCGAGTTCACGTGAATTTCATCGGACTAAAAACCTGTCTGGTTGGCTATTTTCGGTCTCAAACCATGCTCAGGGCGGTGTAAAATTGCCTTATCTGTAATGCGTAAAGCCTAGCTCGCGGTCAATAAGGAAGGAAAACCGAAAGCGCTTCTGTTTTTGCTTGTCTTTCTGAATTGCTCTCATTTCGATTGTACAGTCGCCTCGTCATTCCGTATTTTTCTGTCCTTCGCGGTTCTCTAAGGATAATTCTCTTTTCGCTTATAAGTATTCGGATTTTACAATTGCCAATCCCGTCGCGTTTAATTTTCAATTTAAACTGTTTGAAAGCAATTACGTCTACTTTATGAAAGAACGACTACTCACCAACATCCTGTCACTCCTCATCGTTTCCGTAGCCGTAGCTTTCGCAGACAATGACGTTTCCCCTAGTCCACAAGCTCATGGATTTGGTTATGCTCTATAACAGCGGTCTTCAAGTGGAGCTAGAAAGGTTCCTCTCTTTTTCCTTAATTTCAAACTCAATTTACGGTTATAGATTCGCTTCTGGATTGGAGCTATGAATGTACCCATCAGCATCTGTGTCACCCTAGCCGTGCAGCGTATCTGGTTTAACGCGTACAATGTCGATCTACTCCAAGTGCCGCAGGTTGCGAACATCAACTACTCAACTTGGTTCAATTTCCCACCATGGGCCCAGCTATTTAACTATGGATCACAAGGCGGCGCAGTTATCCACGGGCGGGCCGTCCTGTTTGGAGCAATTCTGGCCTTCCTCATTTTCGTTGAAATAGCCCTGAATAGGTGAGCTTCAACGCGACAACACACGATTCACCAATTGTTTTTTATTATTCTATCGCATAAATTATTTAATTAACATTCGATGGAAATCATACCCCCATGGCCTTGTCAGCAATGCTACCATGCAAATAGGGGCTCAACGCGTAACGAGATACAACAGACTATTCGCGAATTGTATTTTGTTATTCTGTCGCATAAATCATTTAATGAACATTAGATGGAAATCATACCCCCATTGCCTTGCCAGCAATGCTACCATGCAAATTGGGGTATGCAAATCAGTGAAAAGTGCGCGAGACGCCCCATGGAAAGCCCCCCAGTCTCCGTGACCCCTCTTTGTCTTTATCTTCCAGCATTGTGGCCATACGCGGCAAATCCATCAAGCCCAGCTCTCTGGCGATGGACCACGTACTCACCAATGTCATATTTCCCGCCATGTCGATGTTGCTGGGCCTGCCTCTGGTCTCCGGGGTGCCGGTGCGCACAATCGCTAACATGATGGCTCTCGCCAAGGTCAACCCCAATCCCGCCCCCGGCACACAGGGAGCGTAAGTGACGTGGCAAGTGTTTTGTATCACACTGGAGGTAACCGCGGCTTTGGGCGAATAATATCGAGTAGTAGTGGGATGGCGTGTTATGCGTCTGTTGAAATTAAAAACAAATCCTTGAAAAGTATAACGCAGAGGCAAAAATACTTGCGTCCGGGTATGCAACTGCTCAGTTGGAAATACCGCGTTCACAAAAGTCATGTGTCTTCGAGTTGACCAATTCGCCTGTTGATCGATTGAGCTAACGAGAACGCAATCGTACTTACGGTAAAATATATAAGAAATAAGGGGGATAGTGGGAGTGGTCAATTTACTATTAATCAGGTTTAATTTGAACGTCTAAACATCTAAGCTGGCTATTTCGCGGTTGCAAATAAATCGGCGTGAATGTAACATATTTAAACCTGGTCTAAGTCCCGGCTACATCATTTGGGAACTCATTTCTAAATAACAAACTATGAGGTTATCTTCGTACGAACGTCAAGGGCGCGATTGGTGCATACGAAGGTAGTGTGACAGGATGCAACTTTGGACACGATTTTTATTCATTTGAGAACTTCAGTTTGCGAATTACAAACGAGGTTTTCCTTTGCTCAAATTCTGATCCCATCTCAAAATTCATTTGTCGTCTTACAGTCGCACGCCTTCTTAGACTCAATGTTTGAACAAACACAAAGTGCTTATATTAAAAGAATATATAAAATTAATATTTCTATACAAATGCCGTGCTCATAGGCGGACGTTGAGCCATCCCATCCTGAAGCCACGTCAATTGACTAGAAAATAAGTATTATGTAAACGGTGTGTTATCGCAATCTGAAATTTAGAATATACATACATCGAGTAATTGATGTCCATTTCGACACAAATACGTAGGCATGCCTACCTGATAAATGAAACAATTAATACGATAAAAGCGAACAAGTTTAAGATTTTAATGTTGTTAACAATCCATTTATTATAGAGTTTGGTATCTGGTTGAGCAACGTGTCAACACAATAATCGTCGGCATCCTCGTTACCCTGTCAGTCTTCCTTGGGGACATTTTGCACTACATTCCAGTGGCCTCGCTGTTCGGACTGTTCACTTTCTTGGGTCTTTTCGGCCTCCGGGGTCTGCGCTACAAGCAGGTCATAACAGCCATGTTATCTCGCAAGAAGTACTGGTCACAGTGGTATATGGTTGACGGGTTGCCGCGGCGTTTTGTGTACACCTTCACGGCAATCTGGCTGGTCGAGTTGATGGTGCTGTTCACGCTGCTCATCCTTGGTGAATTTGAACAGTACACACTCTCGGGAACAGTGTTCCCCTTCTTCATTTGCTCCGTCGCTCTCTTCCGGGAATACGTCATGCCACGTTGGGGCTACATGGCCCCCTACCTGGAGAAAGTAAGAGCCCGCATGTGCTATTATGCATTGATGTCAGCAGCATAAATTGCCCTTGTTTAGTTTTTTACTTTGAGCCAGTCCTTTATTTCCGGCATTCTTTTACTTTAGATGGATCCGCCATGTGTCCCTGAAAATATGAGAAAACTAAAAACAAAATAATAACACCCCCGCTGACAATATGACTACGCTCCTATATTTGTTAATTTCATAGTTAAATACAAAATTAAAAGTCTTGCCGACATCTTTTAGGTCACCATATATCCGATTCAATTGGATTTCGGGGAGACCTGCCTATATGAATGGTTATAATTGTTCAATTAACGTTTTAATTTTGGTTATGATTAAGAAATCGTAATGCATTGTAAAAAATCAACATAATGCCTTCGTCCATATATGTAGTGAATATGCTATTTATCATTCATAAAGTGTAGACCCTCATATATACATCAATAAACAAAAAATAATTTTCGATTAAAGATGGGGGTTTAATCTAAAAAAAACTTGACAGACCCGATATACGGTACATCTGAATCGCCAAATAAATGTACCGAATAAGCGGTACTTAACGAATATACGTGAATTTCTGTTACATTTCGCTGCTTTGTAACGAAGGGTTAAGATAAATCAGTTTCTTAATTTGAAAAAGGTTTTCTAGAATATGCAGCAAAAAACGACGATCACATCACTGTAATGAGGGCCAGGTGTGCTTTACGGAAGACAGAAGTAAGACGTACAATTTTCTTATGAAGGGAGAATTAAAAAATAACTGAGACGTTGGTATACTAAGGTGTCGGTGAGCGATCACGGATTCGTTCGTTAAATGGGTAACCCCCCGGATTATCCTTAGCATTGCAAGGACGGGAGGTTATTCCTCGTGTTGGGTGGTTGGGAGAGAATGATACACCTCAGTCTCGATGGACGACGATCTCGAGAACGCCAACATATAGGAAACCCGTAACCAGGCAAAGAGGTGGCATAAATGATATGCTAGAATATCGGTATGCGTTTTCTCCACTTAAACTGGTTACATTGTTGTAATTATTTAAACTGTCCAATGCTACCGAAAACAATGGACTTCGTGATCTAAAGTTTCATTTGCTTAAACTCGACGACATTTCTTCTTCAAAGTACATATTCGTTCAAACATCCAGAATAGTTTCTGAGTATTAAAGAGATCATTTATTGGAAGGGGTCTAAACTAAATTTATTAAATAATGTTTGTTGTGAGGTTAAGCTCACCACCGTTTGCATCCGTTTGGGGATTAAGATCGAAAGTACTGTTTAGATTGAACTAAATAAAGCATTCAAAACATCAGAGCGACAGAGATGAAGCGAGTGACGATAATCATCAAAAGGCTTCACGTAAGTTGTGTGTGATGGGCTTTCATCTACCAGGTAGCTGTATCTTAATTAACATAATTCTATTTCCTAGACATACAACACGTATGTTCTTCACAATATGTGAATCAAGTTGCTTCAAACGTTAGGAGTCATGTTTCCAAGTGACAAACGAAAAGTCCATTGGAAAATGTCAATCGCTCCAGTTATATAGTTTGATGTGCCATTTTGGCCATGGCCGCTGGCTACTGACGTGCGTAGACCGTTCCCCGCATTGATACCATGTTACCTCGATAGCGGGTAGCAGTGCTGAATAAAAATAATGGTAGTCACGATGACAAAAACCTTCAGCAGTTAAGTTTACAATCCAAATGGTATGCAGGAAGTAGCGATTACGCATAGGCGATACTGACTACGTTAACCCGGATAAACGAAATAACAACGAGGTAAATTGACAAGAAAGATAAATTAAACTCTTTGAGCATAAAAAGTCATCGGCCTCATAACGCAAGACCTTCTCGCGGCAAACGCATGAACTTATCCAAATGGACATTTTCGATTGTCCTCGGCATCGATTCGATTTTCAAACTCTATACACCTGAAACTTCACTTATAACAATCCTCCTTAAGCGGCAACAGAAATGTGCAATTTGATTACGGTTACGTAGGATAATTGCTAAACAGGCGGATCACACGTGGTGCTAGTAACTGGGACGTAAATCCCAGGTGAAAACGCGAAGGAAAACCCCTGCGGACTAACAACCAACTATGTTTTCGACGTAGCCGTTAATGCCTGGAGCATATATTAATCATTTTTCTACAATTGCAACATCGCTACAAGTAACAGTAGAAAACTGGAGCATGTTTCATAGATTTCCGCTTAGTATTACACTCCGCCAACAAGGAATCGCCCGGGGAAATGATAGAAGCGGACGGCATGCCCGAAAATCTGCCGAATCTTCTGAAGTAATATTATTTGTTAACCCGAAAGAGATTTCGTGTCTACAAAAAGGAATCAGACGAATTCCCTGTAAACTCTGGCGCCAGGAAAGGCTGCCATATATCCCTGGTGTTGTCCAATTGCGTGGTAGACTGGGTAAAGCAGACAACAATAGCGTCCAGGTATCCCTGGATATTTACATCGGCTACCTGGAATTTGAAGGCCATATCGTTATCCGCTGAGTATATTTCAACTGATACAAAGAAGAATGAGGATTTTGAAAGGCTATCGGGAAGGAGATCAGCAACACCTCAGAACACCATTTCAAACCAATATACCACAACGAAACTCAAGTCGTTTATGTCCTTACATAAAAATATCAGGTCTACATTATTATGGCGAATGATCAAGCGAAGGCCGAGGTCCAACTACGCGTCGAAAGTTCAAGGAATACGTTCAGCAGCTGTGTAGTTCTTCAGACGACGAATCGAATTCACCGTGACCCCATCCGCCCCTTCGTACCCAACGTCTACGAAACCTTGGAACTGCACCTAGAAGACGCAAGAAGATTGAAAGTATTCGATCAATGCAATATGTGTAAATCGCAAGCCATCTGTTAGTTCAGCATAATCTAAATATTGAATCCTTTATTATCCCGTATTTACCAATCTATCGATCTTCAAAACCACCAAAGTTTTTGTAATTTTGGATATTTAGTATTTTTTCGTCACTCATTTTTCGAGAAAATATGTTTTCTTACATTATCCTTTACATGTGCGTTAATAAAAAAATAATTTTGTATCTTTGAATCATCTACTGTAAAAACGTGTCCGTTTTATCTAATCGCCACATCATTTAACTACAGCCAATGGGATATTGTCTAAGTTTGGAATAAGGTCAAAGTTGCTGTTTCACCGATCATGATTCCATTTGTTTTATTTTTTGCCTGTTTTGTGTTTGCATCAACAGACTTAGAAGAACATGCTCGACTCGCTGTAACAAAAGAGATTTTGAATCGCTACCTTGTTGAGTCAAAGGAGGTCACAATTCTCTATACCATTCACAACCTTAGTCCGAAGTATGTTTTCCAGCTCGGTGGTTTATTTTAATTGTTAGCCTTTTTTCAAATGATACATTTGCTTATTAAAGGCGTTCCGCTCGCGATGTTGAAATTCACGACAAATTACCAGAGGACGAGTTTGCTTTTATTCATGGCAGTCGGTCGACTCGTTGGTCTTCTGTTCCTCCTTCGGCTAAAGTATTTCATTCCGTAATTGTTGTTCCACGTTCCGTTGGTTTATACAACTTTACATCTGCTGAAGTGACTTACAAGACCGGAGATGGAACCGTCACAGTTAGTTATTTATGATCCCTAATCCTGTAGCTTTCCAATCGGTTTAACTGCATTTTGGGTTTTTTTAGTATGGTTATTCGTCAGCGCCCGGTGTTCGCCAGATTCTTGCGCCTTCTGTATTCAACCGTCAGTTTTCGTCGCACTGGGTATGTTTCCGTTTTGTTGCTCCTAATTATTGAACCCATACTCTTAATGCTGATTTTATATTACGCAGATCGAATGGATATGTTTCGCATTCATACTGGCTCCATGTCTCGTTATACCGTACATGCTTTGGCGCTCCAGTGCCTCGAAGTATATGTGAATGCTTTGTATCAATGAACACGTGCAAGTGAACACGAGAATACCAACATGTCCGGTGTTAAATGTTTTACTTTCATTTGTAATAAATATTTGTGGTAATCGGGTATTTCTGGGTTGTGATTTAGATGAAAATTGATTAGCTGATTCCCAAGTGAACAACTATATGCAAAGCGCGAGAATTTGTGAATTTCGCTGGGCTGGGCTTATGCAATCACGCACATAAACGACAAACTCATCCCTTAACCGGTGTACTCGAGATAATGATTGCACTCAGTATTTTCACAAACACGAGAACGATGGTTTATTTGAGTCGGCGTTTTTTGGGTTTTGAAATGACCCAATCGTCTTGATCGTCTTCGGAACTGAAGCCATCCGCAAGTTTTTTTTGAAAATATGCTTGCAGATAATCTTCTGATTGCTTCTTTAGGGAAGTTGAGTCTTTCAACCAGGATCCGGTGGCATCCACAATTATTTCTAAAATTTGAGTTTAAAACCGTAAAAAGTAACTACCTGATGAATAATACAAAGATAATTTAACGAATCTATTAGATATGACACGCCGGTTTATCCTCTTGCACGAGATAGGCATGCAAAGCAAAGAAGCATTGGGCTTTTCGTATGAAATTTATTAGTCTACATTCGACTTACGGGAGAATTTCGCCGTGGGCAAGCGAATACCGAAAGCCACCGTCATAGGAGTCGAGAGTAAAGCGCTCGCCGATTTCTTCCGATCAAATGTTACTAACGCGGAGTTGGAATTCTAAATAAAAAAATGAGAGATACTAACATATATTATAAAGTAACTGATACTGTAGCGACCATGTGCTGTAATCTTACTTTATCGTAAAGGAATTTGTGTAACTTGCCAAACATATGGAGGAAATTCGTTAATGAGTTACGGTTGAAGAAAGGGGGTATATTGTATATTTTTACAGATGTTGCAGACTGTTGTAAGCAATAAAGCCCCTGTTCGGTGCCATCACCAGGCGAAATACGACAAACTTAAAATAGATAAAATGTATACGATCAATTTTCATTAAAGTAAAACGAATCCAAACAAAACGGGTTGTCGAAGTTACTTACCAGTAAAGTCGTTAATAGTAAGTGGGAAACTTGTCATCGCTTGTTTGTAATCTATAGTAAGATCATGATGTTATCGTTGACAGTTGTGAATAAAAAATTAAAGCTATGGAAGAAGACATAGCTTGCGTGCTATTTAATCGATATAAATAATGAAGCCCATTGTAATTTAATTTCGACAACGTTGAAGCAAGAAACATGGGGAAACTGCCAATTTTGTCAAAGTGGATCGTGTTTTTACGTGTCATCGTGGGCAATTATTGTTGTTATTTGGGAACCAGACCATTGCAATTATTTGAATTTCTACGAAACGTTTGGTTTCTAAAGTAATAACTACACATCATGCGTCTAAATACAAAACACTGAATAAAAACAAGGTTTTTAAGGACCAAAATTAGCACATGCAAATTCGATTAGCCTCGATAAATAAGACATTAAAACAATTATGTTCTTTTCGGTGGAATGCGCGACACCGGTTATAGAACACAATTTTTCTTACATGAGTATAGTGGGAAACAGCCTCTGCATGAAAAACCGTAAATTAATTAAAATATGACACGGCGTTTTAGTTACACGCAGATTTCTGATTTAACCCAGACAGCGAACAGGACTTTATTGATTGAAAAAGGTCCACCCAAAATTCTGTCGAATTTAGAGCCATCAGAGAGTTATTTCGCGTTTTGTGGAGACGCTCAGAATGCCATGGGAGAATTCTTAAAGAAGCCAGTTTCCGCGTTATGATATCAAACTGTCAATTGATAACCTGAACAATGCAAGGAAAAATATCACCGGAAGCGATCCGAATGATCCTAGAAGTTGTTTAGTTCTTGAATAAAATTTGGTATTACTGCGGCTTCGTAACATATTATTCCAATTGATAAGTACTTGTGAGGAAGAAAACAACTCTAATTTCGAGGGAGCAGCAAACATATTAGTCTGAGACGCTCCAACGCATCTTGAGCATTCAGTCGATAGTTACGCTTCCAGACTTAATATCTCAACTCATAAGCTTCCGGTGTAACACAACATGTATTGCTGGAGCGCGAACTCAACAAAGAGCAAATACTACTCGGGTGTGCTTTCCAATCGTTTGTGTCATACTTATGTTCTTGGAATATGCTTTTGGCGGATTATTGCGATTTTCATCCACCATAGCCAATTGTTCCAATTATACGTCCAGAAACGTCCATAACACAATTGCTCGCTGGACGATGGCTTGAAAACGCCACGAGTTGAAAGTATGCATATGATGGGGCACACGCTTTCATGGAGGCTATGCGTTAATTGAGCGTATGCGGGAGGTGGACTGCAGTTATATTAATAGCGATGGAGCTATGCTTGTTGGAATAGCTGGTGGCGAGACAACTTCATTGAACCACTGGTCAAATACTGTGGGTTGGAAGGGCAATATAAAACGTGAATATGTCCATAGTTTAATGCATCCTATACAATCTACGTGTATTTTCGCGTTGACCGTCGAGTGACGTGTCCGTAGATAAAGGGTTTTACTTCTCCAGATGTGAGTAATTGGTTACCTATGGATTAATCAGTTCATATATATGGGAATTTTCGGATGCCTTAAAGTTTTGAAATAATTTTATGGAAGTCTTCAGATTTAAAAACCGAGATAACGTAACGTTTTCATAATTAAGAATAAAATATTACCGCATACTAAAAACACTATGATAGAGGTATGCGCTATATTCGAATATTTATTGCCAATGGTGATGACCTGGCATTTGTGTTGATACCGTGGTAACCGACGCGTCTTTCAGGTCTTCTGCAAATATTAGTAACAGTAAAAGTGTCAGTTGGACAATCAGTTTACATTTTTTGCGCAACAGACAGGTCGCCCATGCTTAGCTCCGCAAAATTGTCGGAGGTATGTAAAATGTTATGGCTTTTTGTTTTCTTTATATCAGTATTTAATTTGTTATTAAATTTTACAGATGACTGGTGATTTCGAGATTGAACAGAAGACACAACTCTGTGACTTCAGTGTTGATCCTAACCGATCTAATGAATCGTCGGAGGATTCGCCGTCTAAACAGCATTTTAACTTCCCCGGAAGTTTCCAATCAAATTTTTCTAAATCCGGCTGTCGTGGTGACGTATCCATAGAGAAAATAGCAGATAATGATGGAAATATGTGTCGACAGGGTCTTGTGGACCAAATAAATGCCCCAAACCGAGTATCGTCAAATAGTCCATACTGCAGTGAACAACTGCATGGTTCCACGACTTCGGATCCAATAGAAAGCACTATTGAATCAATAAAAACGCTGACTCTTGAAAGTTCCAAACAACGGGAGGCTCCTTTTCGCGCAACGCTAGGCGATACGCCCTCGTTCGCTTTTGAACGAAGTCATTCTGCCCAAAAGTTTGATTGTTACCCTTTATTGGGTGAATCTACTCAAGCTAATACTAATTCTAAAAGCAGATCGACTCCAGAGTCTAGCTCTGGTATGGACAGCGCTTACGCCTCTGGAAACCCACTGAACCAGCTCCTGATCGAAAACCAGTCGTCCACTTATGACAGTCATGTTGTGTGTCAAAGTGGTCCTTATTGGGGTAATCCTGGTAACGGCCAAGCTGATGATGCTGATGTACAAACCGGTCTGTCTTTAAACAACCTGTCACCTCTGCTGACAAACCTTCTTTTCCAACAATCATCCAACGCATCCGCATCACCAAACAATGGACTTCAAGCCAATGCATTAAGTTCATCGACTGTTCCCAAACGAGCCATAACAGGAGGCCATCAAAATGTTCGTCCGACTCAGTCAAGACCTCCTGGTTGGAATCCCACTACAACGAGTACGTTCGAATCGAACTTCATGACGACTGCTTCTGACCAGTCAGTATTCAATCCACCTACAACTGCTGGTCTTCCCAGTTCAAAACCACCTGGATGGATGGGGAGTTTTTCGTCACAGAGCAGTTCTAGTTCTTACCCATGGTCTTCTGGACAACACGGTTCCTTTAAGCCGGCTTTCAATGATATGACCCCGAGTGGATATCCTACTGGTAATGGGATGCGTTTTGGTATGAATGCAAACTTTTCCAACGTCGTCGCAAATGGCTTCCCAAAAGGATCCACTTCATCTAACCAAGCCTCACTCTATAGCATGTTTCCCAAACGCCCGACACACAGAATGATGGCCCATTGGCAACAACAACAGCAGCATCAGCAACTACAACAGCTCCCGGGTTCAATAGTGAACAAACAGCATAGCTCTGACTTTTCTAGCCCGTCTCCCTATGGAAATCAAGATGGCGTGTCTTCGGTATTGAGCCAGAAGATTCAGCAAGGTCAATTTGGACAGCTGGGATCCAATGCAAGTGGTAGCTCTTTGTCAAATAGCCTGATGGGCAGTAGTGGAGAAGTTCTCGGATCGGAAAAGATGAGTGGGCTGGATTCATTCAGAGGTAACTTTGGCATGGACCAACACATGTTCGAGTTCATGAAACCGATGGAATCTCCTGGTAATGCACCACCAGCTGTATTGGATGATTTAACGGTGAATAGTATACCGGGAATGGAAAACTACCATTCTAATCTGCATTCGGCACCGAACATGCAACATTCTAGATCTGGAATTATGCCTCCTGGAATGCAAAACCAAGGAATTCATGGGATAAACAACGCTTATTCGGGTCTCTCTGGCGTGCCTCCGCGTGAGGAAGGTTATTCACGAAAGGTTTTCGTCGGGGGTCTGCCTCCAGACATTGATGAAGGTTAGTTGGGTGCGCTGCTATCTTTTTTCTGAAGTCTAATGTTTTAATTTATATTTATATTACATTTTCAGAAGAAATAACTACAGCCTTCCGACGCTTCGGGGCTCTTATAGTTGACTGGCCCCACAAGACTGAAAGCAAAGCGTACTTCCCGCCTAAAGGTATTTGCGAATCCTTTGCAAGGAAGCTAAACACATCTTGAAAAAGTTTTAATTTTGTCGCGTTTTGTGCATCTAGGTTACTGCTTCCTTCTGTTTCAAGAAGAGCAGTCAGTTCAAGATTTGATCAGCGCATGTATTGTTGACGAAGGAAAGTATTACTGGTGTGTTTCTTCGCCTACAATGAAAGACAAACCGGTAAGCGCTATGTGGGTTTTGAATCTTACGTGACTACTTGAATTTTCGTGCACATAAATACACCAGGAATAATTGTCATGTTGCAGTTATATCTTTATCAAACCCATTTATGACTGGTTCATGTCATGTTTTTTGTTTCAGGTCCAGATTAGACCTTGGAATTTGGCTGACTCTGATTTCGTCATGGATGGTTCGCAACCTCTTGATCCACGGAAAACAATTTTCGTTGGTGGTGTTCCACGACCTCTACGTGCGAGTACGTATCCATACCAGTGTCGTACTTACACACGAATTTCTTATAAAGGTTACTCGGTTTTAGACGGGCGTTTTCTGATTTATACATTGTGCAGACTAATTAGCGAGTTTGCTTGCATATGCTATAGTCGGGTGCTTAATAATAAAATGCTAATTCCGTGGCAGTCACTTAGTATTTGCGCTTTTGTGTCCATTAGTTGTGGGTTTCTCCCGGCTTGTGTATTCATTGCTTTTCTCACTAAACCCATTTTGCCCTCTTCATATGTGTGCCGCAAGTAGCTTAGCCACAAATAGCTTAACCCGTAGGCACCGAATCTGAATGTTCCACTCGCAATCTTTTCTAATTACTGGTTGCTCCTTTGGTAAAAATGTCCATCTACTATGCCTCTACTATAAGGGTGCGTAGCGCCTGGTTTAAATAAGTTTCTTCGCTCGTGTCTAACGATTTTCCGCGCCAAATGGACGTGCAATTAGTGCGCTCCGGTCATGAACGCGTTTTGGCATGGATTATCTATGCTGATTTACTCATCGTAGTTGAGCTTGCGCTGATCATGGATCGACTCTACGGTGGCGTTTGCTATGCTGGCATTGACATTGACCCGGAGCTGAAATACCCTAAAGGCGCCGGACGTGTCGCTTTCTCCAATCAACAAAGCTATATCGCCGCCATCAGTGCCCGTTTCGTCCAACTTCAACATAACGATATCGACAAGCGGGTAAGTTGTGAAGATAATCCCCCTATGTTTCCGTGAAATTGGTGCTAGTGATGATGATATCTCTTGATATTTTCGATTCTATTATCCAAAGGCACTTGATATATGTACTTGCACACGTTTTCTCTATTGACTCGTCTTTATTCATACCTTCTAAATGTAGGTTGAGGTAAAACCGTACGTGCTGGATAACCAGATGTGTGACGAGTGCCAGGGGGCTCGCTGTGGTGGTAAATTTGCGCCTCTCTTTTGCGCGAATGTCACCTGCCTGCAGTACTACTGCGAGCAATGTTGGATCCAGATTCACAGCCGACAGGGCCGCGAGTATCACAAGCCTCTGGTGAAAGAGGGCGCCGAGAGGCCACGGCCCGCTCTCTACCGCTGGTGATGCGTCCCCCATCTCCTCTGTACCTAGCGGCATCTAGACTATCAGTGCCCCACACCGAACGCGCGGTTTCAAGGAACCCAGCTGTTCCCCCCAAATCAGCATTCAAAAACAGTTGTTGTGTAGCCGTACTCTCGTATAGCTTTGTAGTTATCGCCATGGCGCATGTATCAGCGCCGGATTCATTTGTGATCCTCCCCAACCAACCAACACGCCGGGCCGTTTCCTGCACAACGTTTGTCTGGTCGCTACACCTCCCCCACACCAACCACCACTCTTCTCACAATGGCTTGTGCATTTTCAGTTCCTCCCCTGCTCCCCTCTCGTCGTCTCACTTCTCTACTTATATCTGTGTTCAGTGATTAATTGACTTTTGGATATCTATTTTTTGTTACGTCTTTTGCATGGTTTTTCGGTTATGTGAGCTTTTTATTCTCGTTTCTTTATATGCAGACACTCATTCACAAACCCACTCCCTGCCCCCTCCAGCCTCCCATACCATACCCTACCCAGTATACCACATCCGGTGTGTTGGCATATTTTACCTTACGGACTACTTTGCGCACAATTACACCCCGCACACACGCCCACCTTGTTTTCACCTAGCATCGATAACCACCACCACCACCACCCCGCTGCTGCTGCTGCTGATATTCTCGCTGCTGCCTCGTTGCGAAACGTGCCGGTTAACCGACGCCCTTCATGTGTGCGCCATACTCGTTTCACACACGCATACTTTGGACGATTTTTGCGTCCCCATTTCTACTGTTACCTGAACGGCTCTTTTTCTACTTTCTGTTGTGCAATTTTCGTTTCCTAATCATTTATGTCCACCACACCCACCGTACTGATTTCAGCCGCTCATTTTGATATGCCGGGCCCATCTCCCCTCTTATAGTCATCAATGCCTGCAGATTTGCGAAGCCTCGTCATGTCGTCTGACGACCACGCCGCAGGAGTTCCTGTAAGGGTGTATTTATGTGTGCCTTGGCCAGTGCGCTACTCGTAGTCCCGTCACGACAATCTTCGCGCTGCTCGGTTACTCCCGCCCCCACCACCCCGGCCTGCTCTTGTATCCCGCCCCTCCCCCCCTAGTTGCTCAGTTTTGTACAAGCCGCAGACATTTTCATTATATATCTATTTGTGTTCACTTTTGCGAGCACCCTTCCTACCTGCCCGCCACCCATTCAGTTGTGTATCTCATTCGTCTCCTTCATGTGCCGAGTTACCTGGGTATCTTCCTCGTTGCGCGACTTCCCAATCTCCGTCGTATTGCCGTTTTGTCTGCCCTCCTCCATCCGCGGCTCTGTGTGTTTATCGGGTTAATCGCCAGCCTTTTCATACATGCAAGCAATTACGAATGGACCATTGGAATTTGTCTATTTTTTGTACTACCCCAACCGGTCTAGGTGCATTTGCTTGTTTCAATGCAACCAGTCATGCTGGGAAACCCGATACGACGGCATTCCCTAAGCGAACAACTGAACACGCAACCAACATACTGCGCGGGCCATCCTTTTGCAAGCGGGACCTATTTTCATAGATTTTTAATGATCCCCAACTTTGTATACCACTGTGCTCGCCGTTTCCTCTCACACGTGTAAATCTGCGTTGTCCTATGTGAACATATTTGACCCGCAATTCAGTTTCTTTATAGCGTGATTTGATATCCATTAATTCACAAACACTCGCGCGCAACACCCATGTGTTTGTCGAACATGCAGTGGCGTCATTTGATTCGGCCTAGCATGCTCATTCGGTACACCAAGCGACTATTCGTAATGCATTTCGTCTGCGATGTTTCACGCGCCAAAAATGCAAAGAAAAAAATTGGAAAATGAGGCGATGGAACTAGTATTGTTGTCAATCACGCTTCAACGCGATGCACTACGTCCATACTGACCTTTTCATAACTTATCAACGTGCAATCGGCTTCTCAAAGTCTCCCGATCTTGCTCGTGATTATTATTGCTACTGTTATCCATTCGCCATTTGGGAGCACCAAGTATGTGATCTCTCTATCTTTATGTACTTGTTCCTGTTAGTCAGTCGCATGTTTTCTCGATGCTTCATTCTTATACTACCATTATTTTTATAACCTCGCCAACCCCTATCCCGCCCCTCCTCGGCAAATGTGATTTCATAGTTACTGCAACCAACACCACCATCTTTCTTGTTATTTTGCTCTTGGTCTCGTGTCAATGGAAGGCTAGTTGTCTTATTTTTGTGTTTCTCGAGTGGTGGCCGTCCATGGGAACATCCATTTCATATATTTTCTCGTACATTTGAGGCGTTTCAGTGGTTGCAAGTACGAAAGGCCGCAATGAGTCCAACCGCCCACCACAATAATTTCAGTCGCTTCTACCCGACCCGCCACTTTAATGTCATAAACACTAGGGCTGTTTTGGCACATCAGCGCCTTTAAAACCGCTGTATCTGTGTTATATCTTCGCTTGTATTTGCATTACTAAGTTTATTCAAACCCGGCCCTCTTTTTGCTCTTATTTACGGGAATATACAGCACAGTATCCTAATGCACAACTACATGAAGTGAAAGTCGCCTTGTCTTTACTGCACACGTATCCTAATCGTTCGTGGACGCTTGTCTTGGCTAGTTTTGCCATTTACAATTGGTGAAATCGTGAGTATTAAGTCATTTTCGGTATGCAATAGCTACGATTCGGGTTGTTTAATTTAACCCGTCGCCAAACAAGATTGACTAAGCTCTGCCATATTTGCAATGCCATAAATGAATATTCTCCAAGTCCGGTTGGGGTTTACGTGACATTCACTCGAGGTCCGCTTGTTAAGCGCGAAAACTTTATCACGTTCCATTCACCGATATTTGTTACATTCGTGTACGTGGCCGATTCGCCATCGAACCTGTCCTCGTCGTGTCAAGCGCGCGCATGCGTGTACCCGCGTCGGAAACTAAAAAAATGGTTGTTAGGTCAACACCCCGCAAAGGCTGGCTTGTGTGCGTGCGTGTCCTGACGACGATGCTGCAGGCTGGCCACGTACGTCAAGGGCGCGAGACTTACTCATCGTGTGCTGCGTGTATCAACAACCAATGAGGTGGTATGACCTTAACGCGTACAACATTGGTGTGTGCCCACTCGATTAGGCTGCGCGCACTTTGCGTGCGCATTTTATTGCAGACGCTAGAGGGGAGGGGGCGTCAGTGATGACTAAACAAAATCGCGACCCGGACGATGAAAAGGACGACGCTTTTGCGTGTTTTCTGGGCCATAGTGGAGTTTTCATAAGCGTTCCGCCAAAAAATCATCTACTTTTGAAACTATGATCACGGGGTCGGGTTAATTTATGTGCTGATTTTTAATATTTGCGACTGGATAATAACTCGTTTTTTTCTTAACGAATGCGAATATAGGTAAATAATCCCCAAACTACTAGATTCTAGTAACTAGAACGTTGACAGAAACCGGTTGTCGGGGTGTGTGCCCGAGTAGAAGCGCACCTCTATAGTTTGTGGCCGTAAGGGTGAAACCGCATAATTCAGTAGTCGTATGCCTCCTTAGCTCTGCTCCACATTAAAACAACACTGCAGCCGCTCTCCTCGGTTTACCTTATAAAAATACGACGTATTGAAGGCCCACTTAGTCAAGTTAATCGAATTCGTGGGCAAAATGCCACTTAAATGCTATTTTTAAGATAGCGGATTTGAAACGAACACACATCGCGTCACTGTTTTGATATTTCAATCCAAAATCGCATTCATTTTTAGCACCTAGTCTAAACATTTAGTGCTGGTAGACAATGGCACCGTTTGCAAATGGGTTCTGTGGGTACACTTGCATCGCCTCTTCTTGGAACCACAGTTAAACTTGATACGAATTTAAGCAGGGTTACCGCACACAATACCGGAAGCCATTGTTTAACAAGTGTGTTTTGAATGATCTGCATCAGGCTCGACAAATATTCTGGTTCGACACTATGTCGACGTCACTATAGCCACGTGCAGCGTATTGTATGCTTGGTTTCAAAACCGAAGCTCATGACCTCAATCAATTAAATTAATCTCAGCGATACTGCAGCACTCCTACCCACGGATTGTCAATTCCACGATGCCATGCATTTAGTTTAACGAGCCTTTCGTGTTTTGTAATCATTTCTAGTTCGCGGGCTAACTTTCCCCGATAGGTATGCTAGGACTGAGGGCCCATTGCGAACTGTGCAAAGGAAACCACAAGCCTATTCGCCGCACTGCAGCATGCTTCGTGGGTAATTTGAGCGACACCTTGGAAGTAGGATTCCACGTGGTCTAGATGCGAGTTCTAAAATGCCGCGGAAGTAATTAACCTCTGAGTCACACAAAAAGGCGATTCTCTCTTCAGAAACGCTTAGGCAACGCAAAACGCGCCTGGTTGCCCATAGTTGCAGATGAGACTCAGAAATGGTTATTTATTACGAATTTTTCTCGAAGGTTACTTTAGGCGAGGCTTTTAAGTCGGGTATTTTCGCTATGAAGCGTACCTTTCAGCTTTATGGAGACAGGCTCCAGCACAATGCCTGCGTGTATGTATGATTTTAAAAAAAAATACAACCCACCCAAATTCTTTGTGTTGGTAACAGATGAATTAAATTCACCTTCCAAATAAAAGTTGTCCTCTAATGACATCGTTGTTCTACTAATGATAATAATAATGAATCGATAATCTACAAATTTCAACATCTAATTTGTATCATTGACACGACGAACATAACTGGCAACAGTTCAGCGAAGAGTATGCCTAACACCCACATTGCTTCATTGAATTCGAATACGAAAATAATGTTCTTTACACCCAAATGAAGCTAATTCCACCATAGCGCATTAAGTGCATGTTCCTTAGCACTACATCGATGTAAACCTTTTTTGGATCGTTGTTCTTACAAATCCAACCTAAAAAATAATTTCCCACAAACACAAAGTGGTACTGCGATTTTCCCACGGGTAATTTCGCGAAGTTTAACCTTTTGCCGGAAATTATTCTCCATCGAATAGGTCTGTAACGTCGAAGCGAACAATCCTACTGGATACTTAACACACCAGAGAATGTTGAGAGTACCAAATAATCGATTGTGTGCGGACATGTTTAACTGACGAACAAAAAACTATTGGGCAATTCGCCACGCTGTCATCATGGCACCCGATATAAACTTGGCTCTCTGTAGCACCACTAAGTGTTTCACTGACTGTATTTGTACGGACATTTTTCCATGTTAGACAACATTTGTTTTAATTTATTGTGGGTATCTGACAATTCGTACAAGGATATACCATAAAAGGCCTCGGAAGTACCACTTTTTTTGTGATTTATCGATTGATGGAATGGAGATTTATGGATAAGCGATAATTTCCTGGAAACCCGTAATATCTCGCAGATACCTGAATGAATGAAGAATGTAGATTTGATGTTTTAGAATAACAATCACCAACTATATGAGAGTGAGGAATACGTATAGGAAAAATAAAACAGCGTTACCGAGACAACATTAGATAATGCCGAATAGTTACAAAAATCTTCCACAACAACCATGCACGAGTTTTTTTAATGTAATGCGTAAATATACCGAAGAGTGTAAATACTGGAACCATGACCCTATATCCCGTGGCTAGTCCCCGTTATTTATCCACTTAATATTTTACTAACAGCAAACCACTATTCGCACTACATTGCTGGGCATAAAGCGAGTCTAAATTCCAAAGCTTGCAATATAAATGTTTAACTAACGTAGACGAACGTTGAAATAGGCCCCGTGGTCATATGTGCACACTCAGTGCTGAATCATCAGATGTGTTATCTGGGACAGTGGTGGATGCCTGTTTCCTTTTGGTGTTGTGGATTCGCACACTTGTGAATGGAAAATTTTGCGGGAAAACAGATTCTTAACGATGTTCGCAACTGTATGAGATCAGGATCACGAAAGCGTGGCAATGAGTGAATTTTATTCGCACTCCACGTGATCCAACACATGGCACCTGTATGGCCTCATCAAAACAAGCGCAGGAGCTGTGCGACTACACGATGACGCACCAGTTTTTGTTTCTTTGAAAAAAAACAAGTTTCTATACCATTGCCATTGGTTGCTTTTATGTCATCCGAGACTATCATAAAATAGTTGTTTGGTCTCAAAGTTCAAGTTAAATTCTCGGTTTTAGATCATCATAATCGCTAGCCGTGTATTTTAAAGGCGATAATGCAATAAATAAGCCCAATCTGTCATTCTATTATAATCTTTAAACCTTTGCATTCAACAAATGGCATGCAACCTGCTTATGCTCTAAATTGTGATCCGAATGCGACCACGTAAGTAGTTTGGTTTAGGAGAGCGTGAAACGAGTAAATTTGGGCACAATCTTTACACATCTTAGATTTGCGAAAACAGTACGATTAACGTGTTTTGTATATGGAAATTGACCAGTTTAGTCGATTCGCACAGCAACAGCTAGATATATTTTAACTATGTCAATCAATTATTTCCGAAAGATGCCCGCATTATTAAACTTTTCCCTTTGAATTCAACTTTCCCGTGTAGCATAACCTAAAGCATTTAATACTATATTAGTGTGTGGAAAAGTAACAGACAATGGTTTTGGTAACCATTTATGACTTCGAAAACAAATTGAAACCAAATTCACTAACCCAGTCACGACAATTAAAAAACCGAACCATTTGTTATGGTTTCTATTCTCGTGAAAACGATTTCGTTCTCACTACCAGGAGGTAAACGCAGTCATCTTTGTATCATTTTCACTTAAGAATACGCGAATTGGTTTTGCGGCCTGCCGGGGCATTGGCACCAGAAACAACAGCAAGGCTCGCCTCCCATAAGTCCAGGGATGTTCATAAAAGAGTGCTCAATCAAACCTCATAACCTTCGGTGACTTCCTTCTTTTGCCGATGCAATTTACCAAAATAACCCACATAATCAGGATGTCATACCACCTAAACCACTCGCTACATTGATGGATGATCCCTTATGCCTCGGCGTCTCCCAATGCTGTCATGCAGGTGCAGAATCTATCTGTAACTCCGGGCTCTTTCCAAGAAGGTTGCTTCTAAAATTCCGGGTACCTCAGACACAATGCCATGAACATTTCTGAAAACTGGTTTTATTTCAAACCTGAAATTTCCCACCAGCTTCAACACATAAGGGCATTCGGTGCGTTGAATCATGCAATCATTTAACCACAATCGATTCTGTTCGTGTTGAATTAGTAACATTTTGGATACCTACGCGCTGAATAATGCTTGCTGTGCCACGACCTTTATTCACCGATAAGACAAATTTCCTGTTAAATTAACATTAATACGAAACATAAATTGCAGAAAAGGTCATCGGTGTGTGCATTTTAATGATGCTGTAACTACTATAACATGCTTTCATGAATTTCATAAGGTTAATGGATGGGCCTGTGATATCTATGGTTACTGTGTTCCTATTCTTTCTAGTCACTGCGTTTATGTAGAGTGAATAAGCAGCTCAAATCACATAATTTCGTGATTAGCCTAAATAGTCATAATAGCTTTTCCAGAAAGGCTTACTCATTCCTAGCCAACGGAAACAAATCCACGAGTGTCTGATCATTCACACTGATGATTCACAGCACCGTGGGAGATACTTTTAGTTTACATTGAAGTGTAAAATCGGTGCCTGGGACGACCAGTCACTCGGTGTTATTCGCTTCACTCCTTCCCAACTAAAATATCGTATTTTTGGACTACGCATGTTGTTTTCAGGGGCACCGTCTCAATATTGTTTTATAAATTTATGTCTAAAACGAAGATTCCACACCCTGGTTTTACAACTCCTGCATACGTTTTTATAACGGATTCTGGTGGAGCATTTACAGTGAATAGTTGTTTACGTCGATGTTGATCTACAGATTTCATCAGTGCAGTTTACCGAAATAATGTCAGCTAATGCCAATCTCTGTTTAATTTCATATTTCCACAAGTAGGTATTCTAAATAATCGACTGGATTTGTAATTTATCGGTTGATTAAGTAATGTGCATTTCGACTCATAAGGAAGCGTCGTTTTTTTGAAGAATCGAGGCACTTGGATAATTCTGATTTGTTACTGGCCTATCTTCTATCCCATAGACCACTTGGTAAACCACGCGAACGACTGCCTGCAAGATTCCTGTTCGCGTCTCTTATTGGTTGGCACGGAGGGCGCTTTGACATTTGCGTGACTGCAATAGCGATTTACAGTCATGTGCTTTACGAGAAAGGTTATGGAATGGGCACGAAAAATTCAGAACCACGCGGCTTCTGATGACGCCGGTTCCGACCTGAATATTCTGTTTGACTGAATTTGCAGCGACTGTTGAATGTCCTACTGAAAATGCATTCAACTCTTATAAAGGCGAAAAACGAAACGTTTTACGTAACGGTAATATCCTGGGACGCTATCACTCAAGTCCGTGTTTGTGGCTTAGATGGAGTTTTTAAGATCTTTAGATTATTGTCTAAGTTTTAGATTGCAGAGACAAGCAATTCCAGCTTGTTGACACTGTGTAATTATTAGAATTCCTGGTGCTTCATTTTTACGAAAAATAGTTTTCTAAAAGTTAAAAATTACGTTTCGTTTCCAATCGCTGCTTAAAATACGTGAAAAGTGATAGATACAAAATTCGATTTCATTTTAAGTCCTACAGAACGTGAAAAAGTCAGAGGTTGAGTTTAAATTAAAACGAAAATTATGTTTTTATCAACGTATACTTATGTCAAATAAGTAGATTGTTTAATATATTTCATTAGATGATGACTCATTTCATGGAGATGCCTACAAAAGATACATTTGATGTTATATTTATTTATGAACTTTATATTCATATAGTTTCAATAAATTTGATTTACGCAAGAAAATTCGCGAAATTCTACAGGTTAAGGATTTTCAAACAAGTGGTACAAGGTACGTTATTAATGTTAACTTATTCAGAATCTTCTTCGTACAATCCCCACTTCCGGTATAAACTTTGTTTGTTTTAAATTTGAATGCCGAACGTTTTGTTCCTCGTGACCTTTATAAAACGAATACAATTATTATATTTTTAGTGTCGGACTACCTATTCACCATCGATATAATTACGTATGCTGGCGCCACAATATAAATAATATGTGTCCTGAATTGATATCTTCGATGGGCTTTGTTATCATCGACCCTGCTTACACCCTGTTCGGTTCGATCTGGGAAAGTTCGTGTGTGCTGCGAAGAATCGAAAACGTTCTCCTTGAACGCTGGCGTCAGAAAAGGCTGCCACCGATCACTGGTGCTATTCAACAACGCTGTGGCATGAGGAATACAACAATGCCCGGAGATACGCAGACGGACCTGTAACAGATACCAAGCTGAATAAGTGACCTTGCAAAGGCAGTTTGGCAAGGGATAAACATTCCAAAACGCAAAGTTCTTCTCGCCATAATCTGAAAACGACACCCAACTGATATACCTATACGATGCGCTAGTCAAGTATGTCCAATTCTTCAAAGACCTGGTCGACACAAAGCTCTCCAATGGACAAGCGAAGAAGGAGGCACAACTACACACAGGAATGTGTTCCAGAATCTGCGTACTACTAACACAGATCAGTCGTAGCAATACGTTTCGTGCCTATAACTCCGCTATCTGTCGCATCCGAACTTACGGTTGTGAAACCTGGCCACTGCACATAAAAAACGAGGATATTGGGAGCTTCGAAAACTGATGTTGAAGAAACCTCGAATCGGCACCATCAAATCGGACGCGGAGCGCATAGGATTACAGAATGTCTACGGGGTGAATTGTTGGAACGAGAACTGGATAATAATCTGTTCTGGACTTGCACGCGGGGGGCTAAGATTAGCGACACCCATTAAGCCACATCATCCGACGCCGAAGAAGTGGAGAAGATAGAGAGAGAGAGAGAGAGAGAGAGAGAGAGAGAGAGAGAGAGAGAGAGAGAGAGAGAAGGACCAGTCAGTTTTGTATAGGGATCCATTAAACGTTTGCCTTGCAAGCTTCTTGGCACTAGAAAAACAGAGTTTCACCTAATAATCTTCTGTGAATTATTCGGAAATCAAACAGTTTCCTTTCATCGAAGGTGATCAAACCGTAACCATCTACGGCGCATATTGACCCAAAGTGTGCTGCATATTGGTTGATGGACCCTTGCTAAAATATGAAGAATATCGATTCGAAACCAATTTACCTCCAAATTTGCATATGTTAGCCAATCCTTTTGATATGAACAGTTTTAGTTGCTGAAACATTTTCCAGCGTTTCTCAGAAATAAACTTTAAATGGACTAATATCATTTGTGGTAATTTAAAAGTTTTGGGATTGCGGCGGCTTGGGTGTCATTGGACAGTTTGTGTGCGACGTTTTTTATATGGCTGTCTTATTCCTTCATCCCGATCTTGGAATTGGTGGTGCTGAACGTGCGATTGTTGATGCTGCTATGGCTGCAAAATCCGAAGGATATGATGTTGAAATTGTTACTAATTATCACGACACAAACCACGCATTCGAAGAAACTGTAAACGGTTCGTTGAAAGTCACCCAAATATTTTACTGGCTTCCAAGAAGTTCCATGGGCCGTTTTGTTGCATTTTGGGCTTGTGTTAAGATGTTCCTAGCTGCTTTGTGGATCGTTATGTTTCGTCAACATACTGATGTCGTTTTCGTCGATCAGGTATCTGCACCGTTGCTCGTATTGAGATTGTTTGGGTTCCGAGTAAGAAACGTAGTAGATTATGCTATTGTCTTGTAGACGATTTTCTATGGCCATTTCCCCGATCTTCTACTATCCTCTCATAAGACAATAATGCAGCGTATATACAGATATCCGCTAGATAAATTTGAGGAAATGACGACAGGAATGGCGGATTCTATAGTAGTTAACAGCCAATTTACAGGTAAGAAGCGTGGTTACGCAAATATACATTACAGGTAATACATTCACGCAAACATTCCCTCGACTGCAGAAGCGTTCGTTGAGCGTTCTTTACCCCGTACCGAACACAGACAATTTGGTTTTGCCTTTGGATTTGTACTTGCAAAATGTTGATAAGAATTATTCCCCACCAAGCGCTGAGATGGCAATTGAAAAAATTTCAGATATATTGGGTTTAAAGCCCAGGGCCGTGTTTTTATCCATTAACCGTTACGAAAGGAAGAAGAATATTAACCTTGCTATTGAATCATTTGGTAAGTCGTGATTGTGCCAGACCGGTTTACTTTTTAGCCTTACTAAGAAAACAATGGTCATCACTGATTACTAATTCTGATATCCTTATGTCGGACGTATTCTTTGTACATGCCGGGGGATATGATTCGCGAGTTGAGGAAAACGTTAGGCATTACGAAGAGCTCAAGTCTCTTGCCAATGAGCTTCAGGTATGTGTAAACGCTGCGTCGCCCAAATTTACACGTTTAGGTGTCAGAACAAGTTATCCTCCTTCGATCCATTCCATCTTCTACCAAATCTCTGCTTATTGCAGCCAGCAGAGCCGTTATTTATGTCCCAGCCAACGAACACTTTGGTATTGTTCCCATAGAAGCCATGTATCTTGGGCGACCGGTAATTGCTTTGAACTCCGGTGGTCTCCGTGAAACAGTTCTGGATAAGGAGACTGGGTTCCTTTGTCCACTGCTCGAAAATGCGGCTCTGAGCTACTCCGAACTGTCCGTTACAATCAGCGAATTTATGAGCAAGTAAGAGAGCTGTTCGTCATTTCTTAAACCCGAGTTGTAAAGAGGGTCGTCTTGTGAATGTTTACTATAGAATCCTAATCGAGCTACTTCCATCGATTTAAATTTCCATGCACTCGTAAGTACTTTTCTGTAAGCTTGTTATTAGTAAATAAAATATATGTTAAGCAGCGCGGATGGATGTACTCATCTGGCATATTCTGCCTAACCTTTCTTCGCGTGATAGTTTTGTCAATCGGTCGTGTTTCCTGAAGCGGCTAGTGATTACTTCCCATCAGGCGAAGGGATATATAAAACGTTGATAGAACCCCTTGCATATTCTTCGTCATGGTTCGATGTGTGTATATGTATATATAGTTTCGCAATTTTCTATACTTGATTCGACATTGATCGTGTTGTTGCTTCACGATCTCAAGCACACCAGTTGGCGAATAAACTAATTTTCGATGAAGCGATCCAGCAGTTTTAGTTACTACTTCCGGATTTCCATCAAGCTATTCGATTTATTGTAATGCGTCCATATTCGTGATTGTGTCTACTTCTCCAAGTGGACGATTCGCCAACAATCCATATTTTTATCAATATTAGCAGATGTGTATTGGGTTCGCAAGATATTAATAATAATATTCGCGTGATTAAGGTCACGAAGGCCAAAACTTGTGATAGGAAGTGACGATTATACGTAGAAAATGCAGAATAAGTTAAGAAAAACAAAAGAAGTAACATCAAGGTAAATTTGCAAGAAAGGCCAATTTAAGCCACGAAGCATATAAAGTTTGGCAAACGGGAAATGGCGATGTTGATGTGTCGTCTGCTTGATGGCTAGTTGGTGGGTTTCCTTTCACTGACCTGTTCCGCGTTTATTTAGGTTTATCAATGACCCGGATCTGACAACGCGCATGGGTAAACGAAGCCACCAACACGTGAAGGACAACTTCTCAACTGAGACCTTCAGAAAGAATTTCAAACGCATCCTTGAAGATACCCTAGCAACTGGGCGGGAATTGAACAGGGATGACTAGACTCGCCCAAGTTTATTTTGTGATTGGATTAGGTGTTGACGTGATTTGCATTCCTTTGAATAGTTAATAGAACAACTCATAATACTTATTTGAAAATTTTATTTCGGATCTCGGGCAATTCAAGGTCTTGAAGCATTATCGACGAATTAGGGTTTCCTTATAACTACATAATATTCCGTGTTTTTACTATTAACGACAAGATTGTCACTTCCACTGGAGGCTATTAGTGGCTCCAAATCGAATGAGCCATTCGTTTATTCGGGATTTTTGTTTGGCATCGCACAGATTTTAACCTCATGAATGCAGTTCGAGGCCTTCCGTGGAGGTACCCTAGGGAGCCGATAGATTTGCTGGTCAAGTGGATGTCGATGCAGCTATTGGATACCTGATAATTGTGCAACAAGTTGGAACGACAGTGTATTTTGGGGTGTTTGAAATATAACGAAATATTTGAAACTATATGTTATTGTGGTAAAAAAGCATATACATTGCCGTATTAAACGAATCAGAATCTAAAATGGAATCTAGTTAGCCTGGTATCTCTCCCCTACGGCTTTTATTGCACCTACGTTCACGGTGGTGTAGTGGTTACGACCCTCGTTCGATTTCTGGGAGACCTTGATTGGAATCCCAGACCAGGCTACCTCTATGGCAAACCCCCACGAAGCCGGTTAATCTTCCAGTAGGAGATTTGGATTGAATGCTCAAACAGGCAAGGTCGCGCAACCAGTGGAGGATAAAGCGATGGTTGATTTACTTATGAACAGTGGTGTAGAAACGGACTTGGAGGGGGGGGTTGGATGTCGCAGGGGTGGACCTATCTGTGAAAGGACTTCCTAATGGTCGGCGCATCCAAGTTCGACTACAGTTCTGCTATTTAGTAACAAAAAACGAAACACTAGTCGAAAATACAAGTACCTGCTCTGGCGCGCGTCATGGACAAGACCTTTCAATGGCCGCCATTACGCGTTTGCAAAAATTTATACACTTCGAGGGTTTAATTTGCCTTGCTAGCAAATTTACCTCGTTGCTATTTCGTTATTTCCTGTTAAATTATTTTACATCTGCTATGTACAATCGCCACTTCTTATATCATTTGTGTTTGCCGTAACATTCAAAGCTGAAAGTTCTGATCCTCGTGACCTTAATAAAGCGAATACCATTATTATTATTATATATTGTATTACGCTTCCCCACAAAAATTAAAAGCAATTGGAACGCTTAAAGTTCCACTTCTTGATTCGCCAGACAATCGAAAAAATCGGGGATTATATAGTATGCCTGCAGAAACAAGGAAATTGTTGTAATTTCAGTGATCAAGACGAAATATATCTTCAAGACAAGCTTATTGCTGGCACAAACACTATCGGGTAAAATTACACAAATCTTAAAAGTATTTGCGAATATTTGTAAATTTAATTAATTGTACCATAAAGCAAATTGCTTTACTGAATTCCAAAAAATACGGCTTCAATAGCTTTCGCTCTGGCATAAAGTGAAGAGTGTGCGAGAACGCGCCCATGGTATTCAGAGTGCTTCAATTTGGTTTATAAGCAAACTGGAGCGGGTAGTATTTATCGCGTACTTCAATTGAGAGAAAAGGTTCTTCTTAATCACGTTCAACCACACGTAGTAGTTTGTGATATGTATATACTAAACCGGTCTCGTGGAACCATTAACCGGTTTCGGAATAGGTTTATAGTGGCATCACTTCATTCTGATGGCAAAGAGCATTCTTTTACCGAATTATTGACGAGTTGAGTGTCAATCAGATAAATCTCATAGTGACAGATTTTCAGTACCGCAGATGGGAGCCTGTCCTGACCAGTCGCTGTAGAGCTTTTAGAGGCCAGCCAAAATTAGGAGACAGGGGATTCGTGGGCGGACAAAAAAGGACTAGGATTAAGAGATTCAACGTGAGGCAACGCGTAATGATCAGCGGATTTGAAGATAAAACTATCATTCAGCACATCAAGGTCTAGGGATCAACTTGGTAGAGATGAGAGACTGGTTCCCGCAAAACAAATCGAGTTTTCCAATGTTCCAAAGGTTCCGAACGGCTCATCTGCAAAACGGAGATTGAGCCAATTTACCTATGCTGTGATCATCATGAAATCACAATCTCAGACCACTTCGAGAAAGCGTCCACGAGCACCGTCGACAGGTTCAGCGAAATCATCGTGGAGACGCGCCCAAAGATGTTCCCTTTCTGGCCAAGGTATCGTTTCCAACCAATCGGCTTCAAGGGGGGTGCTTGCCTGTGAGAACAGAGACCAAGGCCATCCTGGATTCGCGGATTCCGAATTTACTAAGGAAAATAGACCACATAAATAGCAATCTCCGATTTCTAAACGATACGCACTGCCAACTTAGGGAACAATTCACCCCCACCCCGTTTCGTATCATCTCTATCTCTTAAAAATTGAGACGAAAGAAAGGCTCTGCTGACAGGGCAGGTATCCAGAAATTAAACCATGTCGATCAAGCTCACATCTGAGGTAATGTTTAGTAGATAAGCTGTTGAGAAAATCAAAACCCGGCGACCTCTGGTAAAAACTAAATAGATTGGCGGGAAGCCGTCGCCTATATCTACCAAATGGTTCCCTAGACCTTGATATTCTGAATGATGGTTTTTTTTTCAAATCCGTCGACCATTCCGCGGTGCCTCGCGTAAGATCTCTTAATCCCAGCGCTTTTCTTTGCGCTCATGAATCGTCTATCTCAAACATTTTGGGTGGTGTGAAGCTGTTCCGAAAATCTTTCACGTCGAGATTTCTCCGATTGTAAACCTGCTCGTCAATTACTTCTTAGGTGAATGCTCCTTTCCTTCGAAACTGAAAGATGTCGCTATAACACCGATTTCGAAACCGGCCAATGGGTCAGCGAGACCCGTTAAATATAGACCTATCGCCAACTCATCTATCTGGTTGAAAGTGATTGATAAGCACCTCCTCTCAAAATTGGAGGACAAGCTAAAATCTACCCATAATCCGCTCCAGTTTGCTTATAAACCAAATAGAAGCACTCTGGGTGAGTTTTAGCTGTTCATTCTTTCATGTATCTCGTCGGTCAAATGCAGAGAACAGCCTATTTTCTACGAGAAGATGTACTACAATGTGGGGTTCAATTGATGTTCATTTACTCAGAAAATGACTTTGGTCCTAACTAAAGAAATTCAAAAAAAAAGATATGTATTTTATTATTAATAGCACGTGTTTCTATGCATGAAAAGCGAGTGCTTGTAGGTAGTCTATCTATTTGAAACTGTTCCTCTCGTCATAATAAGGCTGGCTCAGTGAATATAGTGTTTAAAAAATAAGAACCAAATTGCCAAATCAACGCACACATAAAATTATTGAATGCGACGGTCTTTTGTACCTGATCGGCGGACATTGGCAACCGCGGCTTTGGCTCTGGTCGAAATCTCGAGTAGGAGTCATGTTATTTTCTGTGATTGTGTAAATAATATGAATTTACTATTTATTATTATATATACATTATTATTTATGTACTTTGCCGTACCGTTTAATGGTAATTCAGTTAAGATTAATCGATTATTTAAAAATAAATTGGAGAATCTGAAAGCGAATCAGCATATTTTCTGGCTATTTTTGCACAATAGTGCACCCCTATCCTTCCCCTCCATTATGATAAGAAGTATTATTTCATAGATTGCCATATGCGCGGTATGAACAATTTTCATACGCTCAAATATTACATAATCCATTTAGGATACTTCAGATGTCAGTTTGAGTACAATAATCAGTTCACTCGACGAATTCAATTCACTCTTATGTAAAGGGATCCTGTCGACTGTAACCGATGTAATTTTGAAACAAATAACTTTGGAAAACTCCTCGCTTGTAGGTAGGATTTTGTTTGTTGCTTCGAAGACTTTCCTTCATCGATGTGCGCAGATACGAAAATGTGCTGACCTTTAAATCACATAACGAAACCGGTCAAAATGGTATGTCGGTGCATTTTATACGAAAAAGTTTCCTCCTCAGTCACCTCGTAGTCATTTGCGTTTCAATATATTAATCAGCTAAACACAAGAATAAATATTTCGCCTACAATTATTATTATAAAGTTAAATCACAAAGCAAGTTTAGCAAACGCCTGGATGAAATTGAAAGGATCAGTTATTGCATTGAAAACAAAACTAACAGCTATGTTGTGAAGCAGCGCATCTGTCCATCAGATTGATTTTAATTTTGAACACAGAGTTCGGTAATTTCCGATGGATCTGAATTTGCTCGATGATTTGCCATATATACTCGCTACTTTCGACAATTAAGTAACTGGTCTAGACACGGGCGTGGTAGTGTAGTGCTTCTATTCTCGGTTGGCCCGACGCCTGGTTCCTGACATGGATCGTGCGATACCTACTCAAGCGGTCCCTCTGCATGATTCGCGTGTCGCATGTTTTACAAGGAAAGGGCTCCTTTTCCGTGTGAATCTGTCAATTTTGTTGAAGCTCGTCCTTTCGCGAAAACACCTTCGCGCGGCCATACCAGTTGGATATGAAAGGCCGCTCGTTGCTGTGCGAACGGCTGTGTGCTGCGAGATGGCCGCCTTTGGTACATTATTTTACGTGCTGAACATGCATTTTCCGTTTGCGAATTTCGTTAAGCAGCATACGGCTCTCGGAACTTCTATCTGGCACTCTTCACTTGTTCGCAATATATATGATGATTCTATTCTTCTGGTGTCCTGATGACCTGGGAATGTGAAAGTATTGGCTGTATTGGAGATTGACGAGCTGGATGTTGCGACACTTCAGTCCTGCGGGGCAACTGTTAAGGCAGTATTTATTGCGCTTAAGCTGATTTGTTTAACTGAAAAGGTGAGTACCTGTGTGGATCTTCAAGGAGTAATTATTCAAAACGCAATCTCCGCAGTAATTCAGTGGTTCCTTGTGCGCATCGCTTGTTAATAACTTGAAATAACTGAGCACACCACCTATACTGGTACCATTTTATTATTTGACTCTGATAAATATATTGGTATTTCATAAACTGCAGCGGTGTACAGATGAACCCAACTGCGGCTTATAAAGCTTATTTACATGCAGGTTTTAGGCATATAAATCAAACACTTTCTCGCATTAACCAGTAAAATTTCTGATTCGGCACATCCCCAATGCTTGGGGCAACAGGTTATTGCCGCACAAATGGTCTATCTCAACTTCAAGAAACCAGCCGCCGGACAAAGGCTTTACGAGATTTGCAAACAGCACGTAAATGTTGGGAGAACAAAACTGTGATAGTATTGTATGGAGGGTTGAATTAACCCTGAATGTATAATAGACGAATTGTCTGCAATATCGGTCTAACCCAAATAGCCAACCGAGACCTTTTACGAATAAGACACGTGCAGCAAGGAGAAATCGTATTCGTAAGTGTGACGTACAATATACGTCAGTATAGTGAAACACAATTAATAATTAAAGTTAGCAATCACCACATCCACCTGGGTGCAGCAGCTTCGATGGCATGCGGTAGTTGACCGGCGATTTCAAACACAAACGCTCCGAGCGCCGAGGTAGAGCTTGCGAGCATTTGTCTGGAATGGATGGAATCGTATTAGCCGGATCAGCTTGTTCAGAAGGATGGGAATGAATAACAGCGACAGCTGGTTCAGAAGGATGGGAATCAGTAACATCGAGGATAGTAACCATACGATTTCCACTTCTTCCAAGAATAAGACCGCGAGACGGTCGAATATCATTCCATTTGAAAAAGTTGACCTCTCCCGATCCAAAGCATTGGAACGAATTTGCGCCCCTTGAATAATACCACCGGATATTTACCAGTGGTTGCTTGATCGGCGGATTAACCGCCACATTATAATCGACAAATCGCCGGAATAGTCGGAAGAGTCTCTCTTCATGGTCATGCCTGCTGACACAAATGACAAAAATGTCATCTTGATAAACTTCAATACCATTGAGGCCATCCAATATGCCATTAATGCAATTCTGGAAAATAGCCGGGCCAAAATTTAGCCCAGAAGGTAGAAAGTTGTACCTGAAAAACCCAAATGGTGTATTAATAACTGTCAGCAAACTGGATTCGTCATCCAGTTGACTCTGTAAGTAGGCATCTTTTATATCCATTTTGGAGAAGACACTCGAACCCTTGAATTTATAGAGGATGTCTTCTGGTTTCGAAGTAATGCATGTCTTCTGAAACAATCGGCGATTGAGTTTCATCCTGTAATCACCACAAATCATGGGTGTACAACCGTCAGATTTTATTGGTTTAACAATGGGAGTGGCCCATTGTGAACAGCCCACTAGAGTCAGTATATTACGCTCAATCAATTTGAATTCGATTTTCATTCCACCAGTCACTCTGATGCACTTTTGGACCAGATCTTTGAACTCGGAATCAACTGGCGGTAATGAATTGAAACTCAGTGGAAACTTCATACAATACTATAACATCCCCCTACCCTAACAACATTTTTATTGAAACAAATATAATTCGAAAACCGTTTTTTTGGGAGGTGTTTGGGAGGGAAGAAGCTAGACAGGACAGCAGGGGACAGGACAGGACAAGGTTTGGCTTGGCTTGTTTCAATTGGATGGTAGGTTTGTGTCAATTGGGAGAGTGGGGTTGACATTGAAATCTAGTTAAGGATTGTATATGGAAGACATAGAAACAGGAAGTTCTTCACGGATTGTCTCTCTGCTGCGAGACACACCAAGAATGCATCGTTGAAAGAAATCTTCTACTGACATTGTTGGAAGAAGCCGTTGATTGTTTGTTGCCAATGTCCTGGTGAATACTTTATAAGCCTGCAAAGTGAAGAAGGAAATTTGGATGTAAAGCCAAAGCAGTTTATTTATTAATGGTACCAAAGATAACATTACTTCTACAACTACAACTACTACTGTTTCTTGAAAAAAACTTCCAATTACAACATGGGCAATCTTAATAATAATAATAATAATAATAATAAGAATCTAACAATTCGAGAGTGACAATTATATCAATAGAAACTAGCACAACAACAACAACAAACAATTTAATGTTACATACACTGAATGATTGGCAGTCGTCACTGGTAGTGACGGTAGTGGTGGTGGTGGTGGTGGTGTTTGGCATTGCTATTGCTTGTGGTGATAAT